>CM067352.1:48180502-48199023 GCA_034190875.2 Urechis unicinctus
TACCAAACAACTACGTAATAACAACGTATATAGTACGTAAATTGTTTGCTGGGTATGGCATAACAAATTACATGTCCGATCTTGGGCTACAATCCCCGTCCGGTTCACCCTAGGTTATTGTGATGTATATTCGTGGAAAGAAACTAGACGATGTGCAGTGATTGATTATTCGCAGTCGACATTGGGTTCGTCGAATTCAAAATTTGCACAAGTTAATTTGAAAGCTCGAATATGTGAAAGCAAGGCTATCGTTGGTCTATTAAAGATATTGATCACTATTGTTTCATTTGTTAAAATTCCTCATTGATGCTTTACTGGTCCCTTTGACTGGGTTTCCCGTACTCCTGTGAACAGGAGCCGCCGGAATCACTGACCATTGAGCCAAAACATAGGAGGCTTAGAGATCTTGGTTCTGGTGCCCAGTAAAAACAAGTATAGATGTTTATTATAATGTTTATAACACCCATTTACACTTACTCTGTAATTGGATCATTGGGAAGTAGTATTATGAGCAAGACTGATAGTATATATTGATATTACAGAGGACGTCTGGTTTTGTCCGGGCGCCCTATGTTCAGGCCTATATTCCGCGTGGTTGTTTTTGATTAGCAAAATGGAAGCGCCTCGATCTGAAGACCCATCAGATCATATCATTATCACACTGAAGTTGCTTTATATTTCTCATTTAATAGAAACTGTGGATAGCCCCAATCGACAAGCGATTTTGTCACCTACCAACCTAGGATGACTTAATCCAAAGGAAACCGATACCAGGATCGCTTTATCCAATTGTAGACAAATCCAGTTTTATTGGGAAGCATGGAACCGTGCATGCTTGTAAACTAGTAGATACCGTTGATGAGTTCGGAAAATGGTTCATGGTTCCCCAGAAACCTGAATCAGCCATTAACTAACGAAATAAACAGCTTCACAACATGAGAACTGGTCCCATAGAGACGTTGTTAATGTTCTTATTAAATTGTATTACAGGTCTATCTACATGGGTTGCAAAGCATCTAAGATGGTATGGCGTTGTCGGCGGTAAATGTCGATGCGAGTTAGTAAGAGTGGATCTGTTAACTTTGATCCAAAATATCACTACAATGATGATTGATTAATTTGCTTATAATGTAAGAAAAAAGCCACCTAGCCATTTTTGTTTTGTCCAAATTTACCTTATTATTACACATATTGCTGAAACCAAAAACTACCAGTTTTCTGAGATTTCTTTTCTGTGTTAGTCAGTTCCTTTTTTTCAATACTTGTGAATAAATCATCTGACAGACTGAACGATTTGTTGTCGATGTTTACATATACTCTTGTATACAATGAGGCTTGAAAAATGACGACAAATGCCGAAGGGGAGGCGTGTTCAAAATCGGCCCCTAAAAAGCGTTGTGTAATTTTGAATGACTACAATATAACTACGAAATTGTTATCGGGACGGATGACTGACTGAACCCCGTATAAACCAGGGACTGTGTGACAATACATATAACACTAGTTCAAGTTGTCTCTGTTATCATCCCCGCTGTTAAAACGAAACTTTCAGTATCAGGCGTTGCTCAATGTACCATCAAAGTCATGCCACCCTATCGTGGTGTATCGCGAGATATCGCGAGACAAGTGTGGATTGACCATGAATATACCAACCCACGCTTGAATACACTGACGCGGCGCGATCAAAGACGCGGATATGATGCGTGAGAAGCGTTAACTACACTCACGTCACCAGGCCGCGTCAACTGTCATCAGTCGTTCATAGGACGACCCCGTTATGGGTAGTGATGACGGGTGAGTGTTTGATGTCACCCTACAAGAGTGCCAGGTATAAATACAGGCAGTCAGAATAGATGGGTATCATTCCTTCATCAGCTGCGGTCAACTGAACGTTTAGTGAACAATTTAAGAACTCCTAGAAAATGTCTCCAATTCAGCACAGGAACGAGTGTTTTGAGGTTGAGGGCACCGTGCAGAAGATTAAGACTTTAGATCGTAAGTTCAAGCGCGCCTGTCGTAACATCATGTTACTGAACCAGCGCATAGAAGACAAGCAAGTCCGTTATAACCGCGCCTACCGCCTCAACCAGCGCACCTGGCGGTACACTCTGCGTCTACAACTAGCCACACTAGAGGGCATGCGTAACATGTTCTACGAGTACGCTCATCGTCACGCGGACGAGTTGGAGGTGCTACAGGACCATCTGGTGGAGGCTGGGGTGCTGTCTGAGACCGAGGAAGATATCCATAACTGGAGTGATAGTGATAGTGATTGAATCGGCCACAGCAAGCGTGTATATCCTTCATCACGCTATTCAGGTCTCATCTACCACTCTCCCTGGAACGCCGTACTAGGCGGGAGAGTCATCCCCCTCCATCTCCGGCCAGCGCCGGCGCAGATGGACGAGTCCATCCCGCAAATATCGGGGCAGGCCATTATCAGGCTGACCAGGCTAGATCTACGCACGCACTTGATAGAGAGCCAAAAAATGCAATGGTCTCAGCTAAGCACGTGTCGCCTTGCATCCACCTACCACGAAACTGCAGAAGGGACAATATCGGAAAAAATATGGAGATTTCATGTATTCATTTTAGAGATTCATGATTAGACTCAAATATATGTAACTGCATTTCCAAAGTTCATTACTGAGCTGCTATTCAATAAAAGATTGAACTTTTCTTTTGGATGATGGCATTTCCTGTATTTGCACCACAAGAATCTTAGGTTCATTTGCCATGATTCTGCATAATGTCTAAGCACAAGCAGAGCCGTAATAGGTAGCATCAGCCGAAGTCACAGATATTGTAGAATAATGTTGCCTCTCGGTAATAATAAAGAAAACCACATCGATATTAATTGAGCATTAACAGTCCCCCACAGTGACGTCTTATAAAACCATTAAGACGCACATACTTTCTCCCTCAAAATCGGGAGGAAATACCAAGTAAATGTTTACCTTGAAACAGCTGCTTGACCGTATGTTGGCCACAAGAGGGAGGATATATTGGTAGAGAGCATTGCAATTGTGCAACATTTCGATACTCAACATAACTGTTCTTACATATAGCACCTGGTAGGGCATTGTCTTGTTAATCTTTTTAAGTAAATTTTGGTTTGCTTCTTTTAGCACATGAAGGGAAAAGGGCAACTTACCCGAAAGTCACTCTTCAGTGGAATCCGGCTTTTCCCGTAGCTGTCAGTCAAATAATCACTCTACCCAGCAAACACACTACGTACGAACTACGTAGTACTACGTAGTTCGTAGGTAATGGTTAGGTAATGTCTGGTAATTACGTAGTTTAAACGTTGTAATTACGTAACTCGTGTACGTAGTGCCACTACGTAATAATTACATACTGACAATACGTCGTATATACGTATCATTCCGCTACGTAACTCAAGACACGTATTGCGGACGTAGTCTATACCATGTATATGGTCATAGTGTGCGATCTAAACAAAACGTAATGACAATCTGGTTGTTGCAATTGCCGCTGAGGTTTTATGGTATATTGAAAATATCTGGTCTTAAATTAAAGTAGAAATGGAAAAGTAAGGAAAGAAAGTGAATATCGACTAGCTTTTACCAAAAGGGTATAACATTTTATAACAAAGCAATAATAATTTATATCTTATCGAACTATTGTGGTAGTAAAAAGGAACCGGAAGTTCCAATCACTTCGTTGTTTTTGACTTCTGCGCCAAATTTGAAAAGGAATATTGTGAAGTATATATCCTAAGTCATCGCCTTATTTGTGTGTCATCCTAAGGTATGTAATGAAAAAATATAGTGACTAACGTGAACAGTATGTTAATCCACCCTCAAAACTTTTTATATGTTCCTGAAAATTTACTGTTATACAGTTGAATAGTTGAGATCATCAAGCCCTGGTGTACTTTCAGCACGTATGACCAGTTACTATACTTTCATGACCATTTAAAGACCCATGTTACAGATCTTATTTTAAAACCTTTCAAATTATGCTCTCGATAGTTTTTGTTGTTACATATTTGACCTAAAGTTAATTCTACAATGAAATACAGATGGAGACAACAGAGTTGTACAGTTAAGAAAGAAGCGAGTTGGACAGAGAGTTGGTCAGTTGGCAGAATGGCCTAGTTTGTCAGCACATTCAGGATCAATACAACTGCTGCATGATGCTCCCATCATCAACAAGAATGGTAAGAAATATGGTGATATTTCTGGTAGTTGTATAAGTAAATGTCTGTGTAATTGGCAACATCAATCATCAACAATGTCATCTTAATATGGTTTAGAATATTTTATCACCGGAATTAACTTTGCCTTGGTAGAATATGACATTAAATAAACTTTAAAACACAATTTTAGGTGACTTCAAGACTGTGCTGCCATGTTCAATGCAGGCCCTGCAGAGGGGAAATGGGAGAAATCACCGATTCCTCCAGTATTGGTTAAGAATCAATTTATACTTTTGAAATTTTATAGCTATTTCCCTACATGGTAAATTTGATCTAAGTACAACTACAATTTCAGGTTTTTTTCTAGCAGTGTTTGCTGAATGTCTTATGTGCTCAGGTGAAGGATCCGTTTCATCACCCTCAACCCATTCCACAAGTCAAATCAACTTGTCAGATAGTGAGTAAAGCACTGAAATTTATGTCTGGTGAAGCTTATTGAAACTATCATATTGTTCAGTCTTGTATATTGTAAATTGAAATTATTCATTATTATCTGTTCCAGGTAATTAAACAGATGCAAATTAATCCATGCAATTAGTAACGGGGTCCTATTGGATTGAGCAAGTTATTAGGAAGTGTGTGTGGGTGGGGTAAGAGCTAGCGAGTGATTTGAGCTAGGGGAGTTTGTAGTGTACCATATATTAAGTTGAACACTATCAGATATCAGTTGCTCATTGGACACCAAGTATAGACTTTTTTTTAAGTATGTTTTTGGTAGAGAGTGAATAGGGTTCCTCCCATGAATGAATCCTGTGGGTTTTTTTTTCTAATTTTAAGCATTAATGTGATATGAATTACAGAATCATACTGTTTTATAAATCTGTAAAATATATCCACTTTTTACATAATCTTCTATCCTATGTGTTGACAGGCACAAGCTTCTACATCCAACAATAAGAAAGCCCGTCCCTCTCTTCCAGCCATTGACACTTCACATTCTGAGGAGGGCTAGCCAAATTAACCAAGCTGTTGATAACCAACTTTATATACAATAAAAACATTTTGCTCATCCTATTTTGTTTTGAATGGCATTTTCACTGTCAATGATAACGTAATGAGAAGGTAGCATACAGGTGCCCAAGTATCCCAAATAGGTTGTGGAATGGTAATTTCACTACGTATTTAAAATACGTAGTTTAAAACGTTTCTGGTAGTCCACACTTTTACGTAATCATAACGTAAAAACACTACGTAATCACTACCAAACAACTACGTAATAACAACGTATATAGTACGTAAATTGTTTGCTGGGTATGGCATAACAAATTACATGTCCGATCTTGGGCTACAATCCCCGTCCGGTTCACCCTAGGTTATTGTGATGTATATTCGTGGAAAGAAACTTGACGATGTGCAGTGATTGATTATTCGCAGTCGACATTGGGTTCGTCGAATTCAAAATTTGCACAAGTTAATTTGAAAGCTCGAATATGTGAAAGCAAGGCTATCGTTGGTCTATTAAAGATATTGATCACTATTGTTTCATTTGTTAAAATTCCTCATTGATGCTTTACTGGTCCCTTTGACTGGGTTTCCCGTACTCCTGTGAACAGGAGCCGCCGGAATCACTGACCATTGAGCCAAAACCACAGGAGGCTTAGAGATCTTGGTTCTGGTGCCCAGTAAAAACAAGTATAGATGTTTATTATAATGTTTATAACACCCATTTACACTTACTCTGTAATTGGATCATTGGGAAGTAGTATTATGAGCAAGACTGATAGTATATATTGATATTACAGAGGACGTCTGGTTTTGTCCGGGCGCCCTATGTTCAGGCCTATATTCCGCGTGGTTGTTTTTGATTAGCAAAATGGAAGCGCCTCGATCTGAAGACCCATCAGATCATATCATTATCACACTGAAGTTGCTTTATATTTCTCATTTAATAGAAACTGTGGATAGCCCCAATCGACAAGCGATTTTGTCACCTACCAACCTAGGATGACTTAATCCAAAGGAAACCGATACCAGGATCGCTTTATCCAATTGTAGACAAATCCAGTTTTATTGGGAAGCATGGAACCGTGCATGCTTGTAAACTAGTAGATACCGTTGATGAGTTCGGAAAATGGTTCATGGTTCCCCAGAAACCTGAATCAGCCATTAACTAACGAAATAAACAGCTTCACAACATGAGAATTGGTCCCATAGAGACGTTGTTAATGTTCTTATTAAATTGTATTACAGGTCTATCTACATGGGTTGCAAAGCATCTAAGATGGTATGGCGTTGTCGGCGGTAAATGTCGATGCGAGTTAGAGTGGATCTGTTTACTTTGATCCAAAATATCACTTCAATGATGATTGATTAATTTGCTTATAATGTAAGAAAAAGCCACCTAGCCATTTTGTTTTGTCCAAATTTACCTTATTATTACACATATTGCTGAAACCAAAAACTACCATTTTTGTGAGATTTCTTTTCTGTGTTAGTCAGTTCCTTTTTTTCAATACTTGTGAATAAATCAACTGACAGACTGAACGATTTGTTGTCGATGTTTACATATACTCTTGTATACAATGAGGCTTGAAAAATGGCGACAAATGCCGAAGGGGAGGCGTGTTCAAAATCGGCCCCTAAAAAGCGTTGTGTAATTTTGAATGACTACAATATAACTACGAAATTGTTATCGGGACGGATGACTGACTGAACCCCGTATAAACCAGGGACTGTGTGACAATACATATAACACTAGTTCTAGTTCTCTCTGTTATCATCCCCGCTGTTAAAACAAAACTTTCAGTATCAGGCGTTGCTCAATGTACCATCAAAGTCATGCCACCCTATCGTGGTGTATCGCGACATATCGCGAGACAAGTGTGGATTGACCATGAATATACCAACCCACGCTTGAATACACTGACGCGGCGCGATCAAAGACGCGGCCATGATGCGTGAGAAGCGTTAACTACACTCACGTCACCAGGCCGCGTCAACTGTCATCAGTCGTTCATAGGACGACGCCGTTATGGGTAGTGATGAAAGGTGAGTGTTTGATGTCACCCTACAAGAGTGCCAGGTATAAATACAGGCAGTCAGAATAGATGGGTATCATTCCTTCATCAGCTGCTGTCAACTGAACGTTTAGTGAACAATTTAAGAACTCCTAGAAAATGTCTCCAATTCAGCACAGGAACGAGTGTTTTGAGGTTGAGGGCACTGTGCAGAAGATTAAGACTTTAGATCGTAAGTTCAAGCGCGCCTGTCGTAACATCATGTTACTGAAACAGCGCATAGAAGACAAGCAAGTCCGTTATAACCGCCCCTACTGCCTCAACCAGCGCACCTGGCGGTACACTCTTCGTCTACAACTAGCCACACTAGAGGGCATGCGTAACATGTTCTACGAGTACGCTCATCGTCACGCGGACGAGTTGGAGGTGCTACAGGACCATCTGGTGGAGGCTGGGGTGCTGTCTGAGACCGAGGAAGATATCCATAACTGGAGTGATAGTGATAGTGATTGAATCGGCCACAGCAAGCGTGTATATCCTTCATCACGCTATTCAGGTCTCATCTACCACTCTCCCTGGAACGCCGTACCAGGCGGGAGAGTCATCCCCCTCCATCTCCGGCCAGCGCCGGCGCAAATGGACGAGTCCATCCCGCAAATATCGGGGCAGGCCATTATCAGGCTGACCAGGCTAGATCTACGCACGCACTTGATAGAGAGCCAAAAAATGCAATGGTCTCAGCTAAGCACGTGTCGCCTTGCATCCACCTACCACGAAACTGCAGAAGGGACAATATCGGAAAAAATATGGAGATTTCATGTATTCATTTTAGAGATTCATGATTAGACTCAAATATATGTAACTGCATTTCCAAAGTTCATTACTGAGCTGCTATTCAATAAAAGATTGAACTTTTCTTTTGGATGATGGCATTTCCTGTATTTGCACCACAAGAATCTTAGGTTCATTTGTCATGATTCTGCATAATGTCTAAGCACAAGCAGAGCCGTAATAGGTAGCATCAGCCGAAGTCACAGATATTGTAGAATAATGTTGCCTCTCGGTAATAATAAAGAAAACCACATCGATATTAATTGAGCATTAACAGTCCCCCACAGTGACGTCTTATAAAACCATTAAGACGCACATACTTTCTCCCTCAAAATCGGGAGGAAATACCAAGTAAATGTTTACCTTGAAACAGCTGCTTGACCGTATGTTGGCCACAAGAGGGAGGATATATTGGTAGAGAGCATTGCAATTGTGCAACATTTTGATACTCAACAGAACTGTTCTTACATATAGCACCTGGTAGGGCATTGTCTTGTTAATCTTTTTAAGTAAATTTTGGTTTGCTTCTTTTAGCACATGAACGGAAAAGGGCAACTTACCCGAAAGTCACTCTTCAGTGGAATCCGGCTTTTCCCGTAGCTGTCAGTCAAATAATCACTCTATGGCATAACAAATTACATGTCCGATCTTGGGCTACAATCCCCGTCCGGTTCACCCTAGGTTATTGTGATGTATATTCGTGGAAAGAAACGACGATGTGCAGTGATTGATTATTCGCAGTCGACATTGGGTTCGTCGAATTCAAAATTTGCACAAGTTAATTTGAAAGCTCGAATATGTGAAAGCAAGGCTATCGTTGGTCTATTAAAGATATTGTTCACTATTGTTTCATTTGTTAAAATTCCTCATTGATGCTTTACTGGTCCCTTTGACAGGGTTTCCCGTACTGCTGTGTACAGGAGCCGCCGAAATCACTGACCATTGAGCCTAAACCACAGGAGGCTTAGAGAACATGGTTCTGGTGCCCAGTAAAAACAAGTACAGATGTTTATTATAATGTTTATAATACCCATTTACACTTACTCTGTAATTAGATCATTGCAAAGTAGTATTATGAGCAAGACTGATAGTATATATTGATATTACAGAGGACGTCTGGTTTTGTCCGGGCGCCCTATGTTCAGGCCTATATTCCGCGTGGTTGTTTTTGATTAGCAAAATGGAAGCGCCTCGATCTGAAGACCCATCAGATCATATCATTATCACACTGAAGTTGCTTTATATTTCTCATTTAATAGAAACTGTGGATAGCCCCAATCGACAAGCGATTTTGTCACCTACCAACCTAGGATGACGTAATCCAAAGGAAACCGATACCAGGATCGCTTTATCCAATTGTAGACAAATCCAGTTTTATTGGGGTGCAAGGAGCAGTGTATGCTTGTAAACTAGTAGATACCGTTGATGAGTTCGGAAGTGGCCGAAGGTTCCCCAGAAACCTGAATCAGCCATTAACTACGCGAAATAAACAGCTTCACAACATGAGAACTGGTCCCATAGAGACGTTGTTAATGTTCTTATTAAATTGTATTACAGGTCTATCTACATGGGTTGCAAAGCATCTAAGATGGTATGGCGTTGTCGGCGGTAAATGTCGATGCGAGTTAGAGTGGATCTGTTTACTTTGATCCAAAATATCACTTCAATGATGATTGATTAATTTGCTTATAATGTAAGAAAAAGCCACCTAGCCATTTTGTTTTGTCCAAATTTACCTTATTATTACACATATTGCTGAAACCAAAAACTACCATTTTTGTGAGATTTCTTTTCTGTGTTAGTCAGTTCCTTTTTTTCAATACTTGTGAATAAATCAACTGACAGACTGAACGATTTGTTGTCGATGTTTACATATACTCTTGTATACAATGAGGCTTGAAAAATGGCGACAAATGCCGAAGGGGAGGCGTGTTCAAAATCGGCCCCTAAAAAGCGTTGTGTAATTTTGAATGACTACAATATAACTACGAAATTGTTATCGGGACGGATGACTGACTGAACCCCGTATAAACCAGGGACTGTGTGACAATACATATAACACTAGTTCTAGTTCTCTCTGTTATCATCCCCGCTGTTAAAACAAAACTTTCAGTATCAGGCGTTGCTCAATGTACCATCAAAGTCATGCCACCCTATCGTGGTGTATCGCGACATATCGCGAGACAAGTGTGGATTGACCATGAATATACCAACCCACGCTTGAATACACTGACGCGGCGCGATCAAAGACGCGGCCATGATGCGTGAGAAGCGTTAACTACACTCACGTCACCAGGCCGCGTCAACTGTCATCAGTCGTTCATAGGACGACGCCGTATGGGGGTAGTGATGAAAGGTGAGTGTTTGATGTCACCCTACAAGAGTGCCAGGTATAAATACAGGCAGTCAGAATAGATGGGTATCATTCCTTCATCAGCTGCTGTCAACTGAACGTTTAGTGAACAATTTAAGAACTCCTAGAAAATGTCTCCAATTCAGCACAGGAACGAGTGTTTTGAGGTTGAGGGCACTGTGCAGAAGATTAAGACTTTAGATCGTAAGTTCAAGCGCGCCTGTCGTAACATCATGTTACTGAAACAGCGCATAGAAGACAAGCAAGTCCGTTATAACCGCGCCTACTGCCTCAACCAGCGCACCTGGCGGTACACTCTTCGTCTACAACTAGCCACACTAGAGGGCATGCGTAACATGTTCTACGAGTACGCTCATCGTCACGCGGACGAGTTGGAGGTGCTACAGGACCATCTGGTGGAGGCTGGGGTGCTGTCTGAGACCGAGGAAGATATCCATAACTGGAGTGATAGTGATAGTGATTGAATCGGCCACAGCAAGCGTGTATATCCTTCATCACGCTATTCAGGTCTCATCTACCACTCTCCCTGGAACGCCGTACCAGGCGGGAGAGTCATCCCCCTCCATCTCCGGCCAGCGCCGGCGCAAATGGACGAGTCCATCCCGCAAATATCGGGGCAGGCCATTATCAGGCTGACCAGGCTAGATCTACGCACGCACTTGATAGAGAGCCAAAAAATGCAATGGTCTCAGCTAAGCACGTGTCGCCTTGCATCCACCTACCACGAAACTGCAGAAGGGACAATATCGGAAAAAATATGGAGATTTCATGTATTCATTTTAGAGATTCATGATTAGACTCAAATATATGTAACTGCATTTCCAAAGTTCATTACTGAGCTGCTATTCATAAAAGATTGACTTTTTTCTTTTGGATGATGGCATTTCCTGTATTTGCACCACAAGAATCTTAGGTTCATTTGTCATGATTCTGCATAATGTCTAAGCACAAGCAGAGCCGTAATAGGTAGCATCAGCCGAAGTCACAGATATTGTAGAATAATGTTGCCTCTCGGTAATAATAAAGAAAACCACATCGATATTAATTGAGCATTAACAGTCCCCCACAGTGACGTCTTATAAAACCATTAAGACGCACATACTTTCTCCCTCAAAATCGGGAGGGAAATACCAAGTAAATGTTTACCTTGAAACAGCTGCTTGACCGTATGTTGGCCACAAGAGGGAGGATATATTGGTAGAGAGCATTGCAATTGTGCAACATTTTGATACTCAACAGAACTGTTCTTACATATAGCACCTGGTAGGGCATTGTCTTGTTAATCTTTTTAAGTAAATTTTGGTTTGCTTCTTTTAGCACATGAACGGAAAAGGGCAACTTACCCGAAAGTCACTCTTCAGTGGAATCCGGCTTTTCCCGTAGCTGTCAGTCAAATAATCACTCTATGGCATAACAAATTACATGTCCGATCTTGGGCTACAATCCCCGTCCGGTTCACCCTAGGTTATTGTGATGTATATTCGTGGAAAGAAACGATGTGCAGTGATTGATTATTCGCAGTCGACATTGGGTTCGTCGAATTCAAAATTTGCACAAGTTAATTTGAAAGCTCGAATATGTGAAAGCAAGGCTATCGTTGGTCTATTAAAGATATTGTTCACTATTGTTTCATTTGTTAAAATTCCTCATTGATGCTTTACTGGTCCCTTTGACAGGGTTTCTCGTGCTGCTGTGTACAGGAGCCGCCGAAATCACTGACCATTGAGCCTAAACCACAGGAGGCTTAGAGAACATGGTTCTGGTGCCCAGTAAAAACAAGTACAGATGTTTATTATAATGTTTATAATACCCATTTACACTTACTCTGTAATTGGATCATTGCGAAGTGGTATTATGAGCAAGACTGATAGTATATATTGATATTACAGAGGACGTCTGGTTTTGTCCGGGCGCCCTATGTTCAGGCCTATATTCCGCGTGGTTGTTTTTGATTAGCAAAATGGAAGCGCCTCGATCTGAAGACCCATCAGATCATATCATTATCACACTGAAGTTGCTTTATATTTCTAATTTAATAGAAACTGTGGATAGCCCCAATCGACAAGCGATTTTGTCACCTACCAACCTAGGATGACGTAATCCAAAGGAAACCGATACCGGATCGCTTTATCCAATTGTAGACAAATCCAGTTTTATTGGGAAGCATGGAACCGTGCATGCTTGTAAACTAGTAGATACCGTTGATGAGTTCGGGAAGTGACTGAAGGTTCCCCAGAAACCTGAATCAGCCATTAACTACGCGAAATAAACAGCTTCACAACATGAGAATTGATCCCATAGAGACGTTGTTAATGTTCTTATTAAATTGTATTACAGGTCTATCTACATGGGTTGCAAAGCATCTAAGATGGTATGGCGTTGTCGGCGGTAAATGTCGATGCGAGTTAGAGTGGATCTGTTTACTTTGATCCAAAATATCACTTCAATGATGATTGATTAATTTGCTTATAATGTAAGAAAAAAAGCCACCTAGCCATTTTGTTTTGTCCAAATTTACCTTATTATTACACATATTGCTGAAACCAAAAACTACCATTTTTGTGAGATTTCTTTTCTGTGTTAGTCAGTTCCTTTTTTTCAATACTTGTGAATAAATCAACTGACAGACTGAACGATTTGTTGTCGATGTTTACATATACTCTTGTATACAATGAGGCTTGAAAAATGGCGACAAATGCCGAAGGGGAGGCGTGTTCAAAATCGGCCCCTAAAAAGCGTTGTGTAATTTTGAATGACTACAATATAACTACGAAATTGTTATCGGGACGGATGACTGACTGAACCCCGTATAAACCAGGGACTGTGTGACAATACATATAACACTAGTTCTAGTTGTCTCTGTTATCATCCCCGCTGTTAAAACGAAACTTTCAGTATCAGGCGTTGCTCAATGTACCATCAAAGTCATGCCACCCTATCGTGGTGTATCGCGACATATCGCGAGACAAGTGTGGATTGACCATGAATATACCAACCCACGCTTGAATACACTGACGCGGCGCGATCAAAGACGCGGCCATGATGCGTGAGAAGCGTTAACTACACTCACGTCACCAGGCCGCGTCAACTGTCATCAGTCGTTCATAGGACGACGCCGTTATGGGTAGTGATGAAAGGTGAGTGTTTGATGTCACCCTACAAGAGTGCCAGGTATAAATACAGGCAGTCAGAATAGATGGGTATCATTCCTTCATCAGCTGCTGTCAACTGAACGTTTAGTGAACAATTTAAGAACTCCTAGAAAATGTCTCCAATTCAGCACAGGAACGAGTGTTTTGAGGTTGAGGGCACTGTGCAGAAGATTAAGACTTTAGATCGTAAGTTCAAGCGCGCCTGTCGTAACATCATGTTACTGAACCAGCGCATAGAAGACAAGCAAGTCCGTTATAACCGCGCCTACCGCCTCAACCAGCGCACCTGGCGGTACACTCTTCGTCTACAACTAGCCACACTAGAGGGCATGCGTAACATGTTCTACGAGTACGCTCATCGTCACGCGGACGAGTTGGAGGTGCTACAGGACCATCTGGTGGAGGCTGGGGTGCTGTCTGAGACCGAGGAAGATATCCATAACTGGAGTGATAGTGATAGTGATTGAATCGGCCACAGCAAGCGTGTATATCCTTCATCACGCTATTCAGGTCTCATCTACCACTCTCCCTGGAACGCCGTACCAGGCGGGAGAGTCATCCCCCTCCATCTCCGGCCAGCGCCGGCGCAGATGGACGAGTCCATCCCGCAAATATCGGGGCAGGCCATTATCAGGCTGACCAGGCTAGATCTACGCACGCACTTGATAGAGAGCCAAAAAATGCAATGGTCTCAGCTAAGCACGTGTCGCCTTGCATCCACCTACCACGAAACTGCAGAAAGGACAATATCGGAAAAAAATATGGAGATTTCATGTATTCATTTTAGAGATTCATGATTAGACTCAAATATATGTAACTGCATTTCCAAAGTTCATTACTGAGCTGCTATTCAATAAAAGATTGAACTTTTCTTTTGGATGATGGCATTTCCTGTATTTGCACCACAAGAATCTTAGGTTCATTTGTCGTGATTCTGCATAATGTCTAAGCACAAGCAGAGCCGTAATAGGTAGCATCAGCCGAAGTCACAGATATTGTAGAATAATGTTGCCTCTCGGTAATAATAAAGAAAACCACATATATATTAATTGAGCATTAACAGTCCCCCACAGTGACGTCTTATAAAACCATTAAGACGCACATACTTTCTCCCTCAAAATCGGGAGGAAATACCAAGTAAATGTTTACCTTGAAACAGCTGTTTGACCGTATGTTGGCCACAAGAGGGAGGATATATTGGTAGAGAGCATTGCAATTGTGCAACATTTCGATACTCAACATAACTGTTCTTACATATAGCACCTGGTAGGGCATTGTCTTGTTAATCTTTTTAAGTAAATTTTGGTTTGCTTCTTTTAGCACATGAAGGGGAAAAGGGCAACTTACCCGAAAGTCACTCTTCAGTGGAATCCGGCTTTTCCCGTAGCTGTCAGTCAAATAATCACTCTACCCAGCAAACACACTACGTACGAACTACGTAGTACTACGTAGTTCGTAGGTAATGGTTAGGTAATGTCTGGTAATTACGTAGTTTAAACGTTGTAATTACGTAACTCGTGTACGTAGTGCCACTACGTAATAATTACATACTGACAATACGTCGTATATACGTATCATTCCGCTACGTAACTCAAGACACGTATTGCGGACGTAGTCTATACCATGTATATGGTCATAGTGTGCGATCTAAACAAAACGTAATGACAAACTGGTTGTTGCAATTGCCGCTGAGGTTTTATGGTATATTCAAATATCTGGTCTCAAATTAAAGTAGAAATGGAAAAGTAAGGAAAGAAAGTGAATATCGACTAGCTTTTACCAAAAGGGTATAACATTTTATAACAAAGCAATAATAATTTATATCTTATCGAACTATTGTGGTAAAAAGGAACCGGAAGTTCCAATCACTTCGTTGTTTTTGACTTCTGCGCCAAATTTGAAAAGGAATATTTGTGAAGTATATATCCTAAGTCATCGCCTTATTTGTGTGTCATCCTAAGGTATGTAATGAAAAAATATAGTGACTAACGTGAACAGTATGTTAATCCACCCTCAAAACTTTTTATATGTTCCTGAAAATTTACTGTTATACAGTTGAATAGTTGAGATCATCAAGCCCTGGGTGTACTTTCAGCACGTATGACCAGTTACTATACTTTCATGACCATTTAAAGACCCATGTTACAGATCTTATTTTAAAACCTTTCAAATTATGCTCTCGATAGTTTTTGTTGTTACATATTTGACCTAAAGTTAATTCTACAATGAAATACAGATGGAGACAACAGAGTTGTACAGTTAAGAAAGAAGCGAGTTGGACAGAGAGTTGGTCAGTTGGCAGAATGGCCTAGTTTGTCAGCACATTCAGGATCAATACAACTGCTGCATGATGCTCCCATCATCAACAAGAATGGTAAGAAATATGGTGATATTTCTGGTAGTTGTATAAGTAAATGTCTGTGTAATTGGCAACATCAATCATCAACAATGTCATCTTAATATGGTTTAGAATATTTTATCACCGGAATTAACTTTGCCTTGGTAGAATATGACATTAAATAAACTTTAAAAACACAATTTTAGGTGACTTCAAGACTGTGCTGCCATGTTCAATGCAGGCCCTGCAGAGGGGAAATGGGAGAAATCACCGATTCCTCCAGTATTGGTTAAGAATCAATTTATACTTTTGAAATTTTATAGCTATTTCCCTACATGGTAAATTTGATCTAAGTACAACTACAATTTCAGGTTTTTTTCTAGCAGTGTTTGCTGAATGTCTTATGTGCTCAGGTGAAGGATCCGTTTCATCACCCTCAACCCATTCCACAAGTCAAATCAACTTGTCAGATAGTGAGTAAAGCACTGAAATTTATGTCTGGTGAAGCTTATTGAAACTATCATATTGTTCAGTCTTGTATATTGTAAATTGAAATTATTCATTATTATCTGTTCCAGGTAATTAAACAGATGCAAATTAATCCATGCAATTAGTAACGGGGTCCTATTGGATTGAGCAAGTTATTAGGAAGTGTGTGTGGGTGGGGTAAGAGCTAGCGAGTGATTTGAGCTAGGGGAGTTTGTAGTGTACCATATATTAAGTTGAACACTATCAGATATCAGTTGCTCATTGGACACCAAGTATAGACTTTGTTTTAAGTATGTTTTTGGTAGAGAGTGAATAGGGTTCCTCCCATGAATGAATCCTGTGGGTTTTTTCTAATTTTAAGCATTAATGTGATATGAATTACAGAATCATACTGTTTTATAAATCTGTAAAATATATCCACTTATTACATAATCTTCTATCCTATGTGTTGACAGGCACAAGCTTCTACATCCAACAATAAGAAAGCCCGTCCCTCTCTTCCAGCCATTGACACTTCACATTCTGAGGAGGGCTAGCCAAATTAACCAAGCTGTTGATAACCAACTTTATATACAATAAAAACATTTTGCTCATCCTATTTTGTTTTGAATGGCATTTTCACTGTCAATGATAACGTAATGAGAAGGTAGCATACAGGTGCCCAAGTATCCCAAATAGGTTGTGGAATGGTAATTTCACTACGTATTTAAAATACGTAGTTAAAACGTTTCTGGTAGTCCACACTTTTACGTAATCATAACGTAAAAACACTACGTAATCACTACCAAACAACTACGTAATAACAACGTATATAGTACGTAAATTGTTTGCTGGGTATGGCATAACAAATTACATGTCCGATCTTGGGCTACAATCCCCGTCCGGTTCACCCTAGGTTATTGTGATGTATATTCGTGGAAAGAAACTAGACGATGTGCAGTGATTTGATTATTCGCAGTCGACATTGGGTTCGTCGAATTCAAAATTTGCACAAGTTAATTTGAAAGCTCGAATATGTGAAAGCAAGGCTATCGTTGGTCTATTAAAGATATTGATCACTATTGTTTCATTTGTTAAAATTCCTCATTGATGCTTTACTGGTCCCTTTGATTGGGTTTCCCGTACTCCTGTGAACAGGAGCCGCCGGAATCACTGACCATTGAGCCAAAACATAGGAGGCTTAGAGATCTTGGTTCTGGTGCCCAGTAAAAACAAGTATAGATGTTTATTATAATGTTTATTACACCCATTTACACTTACTCTGTAATTGGATCATTGGGAAGTAGTATTATGAGCAAGACTGATAGTATATATTGATATTACAGAGGACGTCTGGTTTTGTCCGGGCGCCCTATGTTCAGGCCTATATTCCGCGTGGTTGTTTTTGATTAGCAAAATGGAAGCGCCTCGATCTGAAGACCCATCAGATCATATCATTATCACACTGAAGTTGCTTTATATTTCTCATTTAATAGAAACTGTGGATAGCCCCAATCGACAAGCGATTTTTGTCACCTACCAACCTAGGATGACTTAATCCAAAGGAAACCGATACCAGGATCGCTTTATCCAATTGTAGACAAATCCAGTTTTATGGGGAAGCATGGAACCGTGCATGCTTGTAAACTAGTAGATACCGTTGATGAGTCGGAAAATGGTTCATGGTTCCCCAGAAACCTGAATCAGCCATTAACTAACGAAATAAACAGCTTCACAACATGAGAACTGGTCCCATAGAGACGTTGTTAATGTTCTTATTAAATTGTATTACAGGTCTATCTACATGGGTTGCAAAGCATCTAAGATGGTATGGCGTTGTCGGCGGTAAATGTCGATGCGAGTTAGTAAGAGTGGATCTGTTAACTTTGATCCAAAATATCACTACAATGATGATTGATTAATTTGCTTATAATGTAAGAAAAAAGCCACCTAGCCATTTTGTTTTGTCCAAATTTACCTTATTATTACACATATTGCTGAAACCAAAAACTACCAGTTTTCTGAGATTTCTTTTCTGTGTTAGTCAGTTCCTTTTTTTCAATACTTGTGAATAAATCATCTGACAGACTGAACGATTTGTTGTCGATGTTTACATATACTCTTGTATACAATGAGGCTTGAAAAATGACGACAAATGCCGTTTTGAATGACTACATAT
>CM067352.1:48199123-48204123 GCA_034190875.2 Urechis unicinctus
CATAGCACATGCATGTACTGGTATCACTAGTCACGTGGAGGAGGGCTCTGTCCTGTGGTGCTGTCTGACAATGTGTTGAGGCATTAAGTTAGGCTAGTCTCCCAGCACACTCTACACTGAATAAAGTTTTTGAGTCTCTGCGTCAATGCCATTATGCTTAGTTGATTGGGCAAGATACAAGAATAATCATTTATCCACCATATCGCCTTCTGTGCTTAGCCAAGTCAGACTGTGTACCTTATTGTGCTATTCATAGCAGTCATCATAACATTCTACCTCTCACTGTTGTTTTCAAATTCTGTACTTTACTTAACAAGTCAGCTGGGCAGGTTTAATGGCACAGCCCAAACATTACATTGCCCCTCCGTTTTTGTTCATATGTTATAGAGACTGTTCAGCCTCTTATTTGGAACGAGGTTGCCTAGCAAGCTGCTTGGCAACCGCACCTTGGAAACCAAAAATGTTAAGTTTTCAGACTTTCAGTCGCTACGCGGCGCTGTGGTCTCAGAAAATAGATCCTTACTTCGGCTGTCGCCATTTATGTTGTCGGACATCACCCTTCCTGCTTGTCAGTCTAATGTGTGCGCAAAGATGACCACAACTTGAATGAGAGAAGATTTGATGAAATCTACATTATCTAACCAAAGCGGAAGAATACAGATCGATAGCGAGGTAAATTCAGAGCGCGTTATGATTTACAGCTAACATTCGTGTGGTTCATGGTTTTAGGGAGGCACCGTTATCGATGGAACGACATAGCTGAATAAAACAAATTTCCACAGTAGATCATGAATATTTCCAGTCAAATAATAATATTTAAAACTTATCGACATAGTTTTCCATCATGTAAACTTTGCAGCAAAATTTAGAAGATGGCATTACTTACGTCTGTGTTAAACGTAGTAATGTAAAAACGAAATGATCCCTGATTGCCTTATATGGGGCTGAACAGTCTCTTTAACTAGACTAGGCATGTTTGTTCTGTATTTGTGACATGGCTGTCACTGTTTCACCAGCTTGAAATCACATTAAACACAACACAGAGTCATGTGTAAGAACTCCTTATCCTCTGATGTGTCAAATCACTCGTTTTCTATATGGACTGATTCCAGAATCACGAGTCATGTTGATTTAATGGTTGTTTACATTGCACCATACATCCACGATAACCACTACATCCACGATAACCACTTGATGTCAACGACGAGGAAATGACAGTGACCTCTGGTTAACATGGCAACAAACAGGATGCTGGAAATAAGGACAGTACCTATCGGTAGGTATAATGAGTCACCTATCAGGGAACACCTCTCACCAATTATGTGACATTCTAGATACATGAAATTCCTGGCTATTGAGGAATAAATGTTTTGACATTGTCTTAAAACAACACAATGTCATAACATGACTCAAATCTATGACACATAACTCTCTGGTACACTACCATGACATGTGACCAATTTGCTTGTTACGGTGAAGTCCACAGACCCGACGGAAACATGCCACAAATGGGGGATGCTGCATGGTTCTTGATGTCTGAAATCCACTCCCAATAGCCATTGGGGCTAGAGTCATGTGCCCTATCGTTGTGTATTTCAGGAGCTTCCAAATAACCCACAAATAAATCAGCACTCGCAGTGCTCGCCATTAGGCCTTTGTGGTTCCTTCTGATTATTTGCCAAGTCTGCAAGCAGCCAGTCGCGGCCATGGTTCACTCGGTCATCTGATTGCACATAGAAGACTGAATGCTGGGACTCAGGCTTCAGTGGGTCGACGGATTCGTCAGCGATCATAAACAGAGTTGACTTCACTTCTTGGCACATACCACTTGCCAAGGACTGAACTTCTCAATGGCTGCATCGTGCCCGCAGAGAAATTGGAACTACAAATGAGAGGAGCTCAAGTAACGCTTCATACAGGTAGCTCATAATGCCAGCGAGGCAAGCTGGTCAACAACCTATTCCGGCTTAGCGTAATAGAGAAGCATATCGCCAGTCGGGGAGGCGGAGCTGCCAGGCGAGGCTACATGTGAGGGGTGACCCCAGGAACATGAGCTACATACCTGAGGAATGAGTGAAAAATCTGCCTCCGAAAGCCTTGCACAGCTGCACACCATGATAAACCAAATCAGGCAGACTATTAACCACATGTTCAATAAGAACAAGACGCAAGCCAAGCACATCGAGTCGCAGGACCAGTACCAGGGCATCACTGTCCCATCCATCCTTACTGCCATTGGGACTTGCCCTGACATCCGGAGTGGTGACCTCTGTGCTTGCACCTACCTACCCCACCCGACAAGGGCGTTATAAGGTAGTGGATAAAAAAGCGACAGAACTCCCAGGCAAACATCCTGAGAGGCCTTGCTGCCCTCACAGGTATCATAGGCTCCGTTGTATCATGGGTGCTCACCTCAGCCGTAAAGTCGGCTGCCTAGATGGTAGAACACATATGCGCCGTAGTCATGGCGTCCGGGGAGTGATCTACCTGATGTTAATTGACCTACCAGCACCTACCCCCCCCCCCCACCTCCATAGCAAGCAAAAACTATGTACATTGCGATCCCGTCCACGAAGGGAGCGGGGTTTTTTTATTTTCAAGGGTAAAATGGGTTGGCTGGCAGTTCCCGGTGTAACCAGGTCCTGTGGTTAGTTGGTGTCAAAGCTTCCTTCATTGGATGGAGCGGTCACGTTAACGTCTGTGTTGACGCCAATCTTCTACTGCTCACTCACGATGGTAATCCGTTTATTATTCCTCAGTTGACCTACCAGGAGGAGCATGTTGCTCGGTGCAATGTAGAGGGCGATGTCAAAGACAAAGTTTACCCTGGACTCCACAACTTAAGGACATCCTGGTACCACTTTATCGCGGATGGTAGGCCCACAACGGTTTCACATTGCATCTTTGACGTTCACCAAGAACTGTTGCATGGCATCGAATGCAGTGCCAGTAACCAGGATACGGCTACTGGTCTGTGCCAGTGCCCCGAGAAAGCACCCAGATACATGACCGAACGTTGTCAGTGAGGCGCTCAACACCAGGCTGGGTGAAGCTGTTAGATCTGTCAAAGAAGAAGATACTTCACACCTCGTCTGTTTTTGCCTCAGACTCCTGTGCTAGGCGCCCATCTTCTCCTGAAAACACTGGAGGTATCTCGTGTGGGCAAACCCTGGCTTTGTAGCCTTTTAAGTCTCAAAGGCCTTTCATCAAGAGTCATATCGGACGTCGCAGTCTGCATCCCTGACGACCCAACCGTAGCACTACACATAGTGTGCGTAGAGGACCTCCAGGCAATTGCTGTGGACTTTTGCCTTCTAGTGCCAGTAGGTGGTAGGAGGTACGCCAAAATCACTATGAGTCTCTCATACGCCTTCAGTTGCATGGGTAGTAACAAGGGTGGCTTGTCTATTTTCCAGCAGGCGCCGCACTGTGTTATAAAAGTAGGCGATGTTGAGAGCTTAGGATGACTTGCCGCAGCCTGTGCTTGCACACCACAAATCTGGTTCAGCCAAAACTGCATAAACACCTTCTGCAGTCACCTGACCACGCTCACTTTGTATGTGACTTTGCTATTGATGTTGTCGGCTTTCATAGTCAGCTTTGAACCATACTCTGGCACAACCTTGAAGCAAATGAGTTAATCAGGTGGCGGTCAGAAACAGCTGGAAAACGAAGTACTATCTATTTTAAACCCGGCCTTTGGAATTTCTGCCTTTTGCAGCAGAAGATTACAGCATTAGGTCTTAGTTTTACTGTGCATGCTGCAGTTTCTAGTCGGATTGTGAGCATAAGTGACGGAATGTTGACTATGTAAAGGCCTTGGTTGGCGTTAGATCTATTCTGGTAGTTACATGAGCTACCGGCCCACCAATTTTAACACCTCTTTCTGTGATATTTTTACAGCAAGTAATCTCAATCCTGTGTATAAAAACGAATTATAAGTGAGACTATGCATGAATTGAAGGTTTAATAATGGAATAATAAGGGTAAGTTATTGGACACTCGTGATTTACCTGTTAGCGTTTTCCATGAATTTACATAGAGAACATGTCAATACAAGCTAGTATCGGATATGCCTAATCCAACCCTGCAAAATATGCATCTGTCCATGATTCACTAAAAGTAGTTAAATCTTGTTATGCTATAACCTTGACACGCGACGCAATAACGTCCTTGGGCCAGCTGACCCTATATCACCAATGAATGTTGCCAACATAACCTATGTTGATGCGCAATAGTAGTATACACAGTGGGGTACTGGCACACCAACACCGTCCATACTACTCACCCCTTGGAAGCTTAAACATGCTCACCCTAGGGGCGTCTCGGACCCGACCCCCAAACGGGGCCGAGGTGCTAGTTAGTAGGTAAACTAGTGTGCCAATAGGCCAAGGTGTCTACACCGTTCACGGCTATCCACCTCTTTTACAAAGGCGAAAATTTCTGCCACGGCTACCCTGCTTTTGGCTACTTTCGAACCAACAAGCCTCCCAGCATATGCTCCATTTGGTCCTGTCTCCATTTGGGCCAACTAGCCTTCCATTATAACATTGTCTATACAAGGGCTACCTCGCCTCCCATTTTGCAAACAACCTGGCAGCTGCGATTGGTAACCGAAGCACACTCCATTTCAACATATGTAGTCAAATGAGCATACAGCAACTCGAGCAACGCATATCGCTACAACAAATGGGCATTCGGGCAAGCAAATCGGTTTCTGCGCAACTCCCACTAGAAAACACATATGACAGCAACCTGGTACCCGATATAGCGGAAGTGGACTATCTAATGAATAACAAAGGGAGAACCCACTTGCGACCCCTATCTGGCCTCCCAGCATTCGTAGACGATCTCTATCTTCGATTTTTTGCGAAAGTACGACTATACCTCCTTTCGAGGCAAAGCACTCTGTACGAGCGGAGATAATGGAATGGCGCAAAAAGTGGTATCCAAAATCTCTATGGCCGCTTGGGAGACAATTGGCGAGGATATGCCCTTCC
>CM067352.1:48209123-48211623 GCA_034190875.2 Urechis unicinctus
TGATTGATAACAAAATGTGTCTGGAAAGTTAAGAATAATATCTGATTGCATTAAGATGCCACAATTTAACTGTCATTGGTTTCATACCGATTGAATCAACGAAACGGTAACAAATGCATTCGAAATGGGGTAATCGAGTGATTATTAACCTAAGGACGCTCTGAATTAAATCCAAACAAAATGATCACGCCTACTAAAAGGGTATGCTATCACCATATGAACATTTTTCAATCCTTCATGACATAAAAACGCTGAAAACATAGATATGGAAATAGGATTAATTCATTTTTGGATAGATACATGGGCTACTAGCTATTTGGATTATTGTTTTGCTCTGTTTCATTTGATGATAACACATCACGCTGATACGACGCCATGACATCAACACATCACGCTGATTCGACGCCATGACTTTAACACACCACGCTAGTACGACGCCATGACATCAACACATCACGCTGATTCGACGCCATGACTTTAACACACCACGCTAATACGACGCCATGACATCAACACATCACGCTGATTCGACGCCATGACTTTAACACACCACGCTAATACGACGCCATGACATCAACACATCACGCTGATTCGACGCCATGACTTTAACACACCACGCTAATACGACGCCATGACATCAACACATCACGCTGATTCGACGCCATGACTTTAACACAGTCACAAGTTGGAAACATGTTCATATACGTCATCAAATGAAGGCAGTATTAATCTTCAGATTTCGACTTTACATGGTTATTCATTCGTGTATAGGCTAAACACACAGAAATGGTTGAAAATGAACCGGTGTTGCTGTCAAACAGGTGTCCGTATTTTATCTTAATAAACCATGCACTCACCTCAATAATTCAATTACCTTAATCAGTCCTTTACCTTATCAAGGTAATGCTCGTTGATAATTTGGTTGTTGTGTTAGTTGGTTGAATAGCCACAATCATTAACTAACCAACATTGATGATAGCAACTGAAAGCGAGAGGACAGCGCACGCTGCATTCAACAGGGTAGGCCGAGGACTACGCATGTAAAATGGGCGGCAGAGGACTGCGCACGCTGCCGATATAATGATCGTCCTCTGACCCATCTCATGTGTGACGTCACCAGATCACCGGGGTCAAGTTTGGTCAGTGTGGGGTCCCATCTACAATACAGTTACTTCAGAATTCGCCTTGTTGCGTCAGCCTCACAGTGTCACTGTGTCCTTCACCCTACTGCTAGTTGCATTTATGGTGAATATAATACTAAATCATATCCATTTGCATATGAATTGAACCCGATTGATCAATTACTAAAGAAGTCAAAGTCATATCAAACACCTCAAAATTTCTCTACCCACTGAATTTAAAATCGTTTAATATATATATCAGGGTAAGCGTATATTACCCCCACAAAAAGTTTAATTTGTCTATAGTGGTAGCAGATTGAAGCTGTTTGAATGGTCTACCTATCGTCTTCCTTGAACTCTTAATGCGTGGATCAAATGTATGATCGACTTCATTATTACATGCAGCCGTCAGGTTTATAGATAACAATGCATAAATATCAAGGAGTTGAATAAAGGTTTAGCCGCTCGGAAAGATTACATCGATTTGTCCGCGACATGGCAGAGTGTCTAAACCTGCTGGTGCGGTTCACCGTCTGTCAAAACCATCAATCGCTTTGAGAAGCAGCTATCCCACCGAACGTATTGGTCCGGGTGCTAACACAGCTAAGATTATTGTAAGATAAAGATCATGAACATACATACATACAGACAGACATACATACAGACAGACAGACAGACAGACAGACAGACAGACAGACATACAGAACATACATACAGACAGACAGACATACAGACAGACAGACAGACAGACAGACATACAGACATACAGACACAGGACAGACAGACAGACAGACAGACAGACAGACAGACAGACAGACAGACAGACAGACAGACATACATAGACAGACAGACAGACAGACAGACATACATACATACATACATACATACACATACACACACGGGCGCATACACACACAAACACACACGCACACACACATACACACACATACACACACAGAAACATACATACTGCTTAATTCTAGGTTTGCCGGACAGTGTGTATGACCTGCATTTGTAGTGTTTGGAAAAAGACCCCATTCGCAGCACAGTTGAGATATGTTATTTTGCCTAAATTCCACAAATGCCGAACAGTGTGTATGACCTGCATTTGTGGTGTTTGGCAAACCACCGCAATTGAAGCACAGTTGAGATGGACAATATTTTCAAATTTCTATTAACATCCCGTGACAAATGAATAGTATAACATATTACCTGATAACAGTTATTAAAACGCATCAGACCAACGTAACACTGTACCGCATAAGTATCTGCCACAAAGTTATTTGACAACAGGCTGGCCTGAGACTCGGATAGCTGCCAACATCCATGGAAGATGCACGAACCTCGGTCTATGTCATGCTGAAGGAGTTCATTAAATG
>CM067352.1:48216623-48220103 GCA_034190875.2 Urechis unicinctus
CACATACATACATACATACACACACACACACACACATACACACACAAACACACACATACACACACATACACACACAGAAACATACATACTGCTTAATTCTAGGTTTGCCGGACAGTGTGTATGACCTGCATTTGTAGTGTTTGGAAAAAGACCCCATTCGCAGCACAGTTGAGATATGTTATTTTGCCTAAATTCCACAAATGCCGAACAGTGTGTATGACCTGCATTTGTGGTGTTGGCAAACCACCGCAATTGAAGCACAGTTGAGATGGACAATATTTTCAAATTTCTATTAACATCCCGTGACAAATGAATAGTATAACATATTACCTGATAACAGTTATTAAAACGCATCAGACCAACGTAACACTGTACCGCATAAGTATCTGCCACACAAGTTATTTGACAACAGGCTGGCCTGAGACTCGGATAGCTGCCAACATCCATGGAAGATGCACGAACCTCGGTCTATGTCATGCTGAAGGAGTCATTAAATGCTTTTTGCGTTTAGGACTATGATCCACGCTAAATAATAAATAAGCTATATATAAAATCACCAAAATATATTCCGTATAGAACGAATAATTTGCAAGAATCGAAAGTGTCTGGCATTTATAGGTTTTAGCGTTAAAAAAGATACACGGGCAACAATTTGAAATCACTCAATAACAAATAATTCTACTTCGAATATAATAAAATGCACATTATTGAACTATTTCAGTACCACAAGAACTCATTTGTAAAAACGGAATGCGATTTCATGTCCGTAGAGTTATAAAACAAACATCTGAAATATATGCCGCACACCTATATGTCCGGCAAATATTTTTGTCCGGCAAATATAGTTAAAATTACGCCGAAGTGTCCAGCAAATGTAGTATTAACAAACACAGACAAATGCACACACACATACAAACATGCATGCATGCATGCATGTATACATATATACATACGTACATACGTACATACGTACGTACGTACGTACGTACGTACGTACGTACGTACGTACGTACGTACGTACATACATACATACATACATACATACATACATACATACATACATACATACATACATACATACATACATACATACATACATACATACATACATACATACATACATACATACATACATACATACATACATACACATACATACATACATACATACATACATACATACATACATACATACACATACATACATACATACATACATACATACATACATACATACATACATACATACATACATACATACATATACATACATACATACATACATACATACACATACATACATACATACATACATACATACATACACACACATACATACACACACACAACACATACATACACATCACACACACACACACATACATACATACACACACACACACACACACACACACAGCATACAAACATACATACTGCTTAATTCTAGGTTTGCCGGACAGTGTGTATGACCTGCATTTGTAGTGTTTGGAAAAAGACCCCATTCGCAGCACAGTTGAGATATGTTATTTTGCCTAAATTCCACAAATGCCGAACAGTGTGTATGACCTGCATTTGTGGTGTTTGGCAAACCACCGCAATTGAAGCACAGTTGAGATGGACAATATTTTCAAATTTCTATTAACATCCCGTGACAAATGAATAGTATAACATATTACCTGATAACAGTTATTAAAACGCATCAGACCAACGTAACACTGTACCGCATAAGTATCTGCCACAAAGTTATTTGACAACAGGCTGGCCTGAGACTCGGATAGCTGCCAACATCCATGGAAGATGCACGAACCTCGGTCTATGTCATGCTGAAGGAGTTCATTAAATGCTTTTTGCGTTTAGGACTATGATCCACGCTAAATAATAAATAAGCTATATATAAAATCACCAAAATATATTCCGTATAGAACGAATAATTTGCAAGAATCGAAAGTGTCTGGCATTTATAGGTTTTAGCGTTAAAAAAGATACACGGGCAACAATTTGAAATCACTCAATAACAAATAATTCTACTTCGAATATAATAAAATGCACATTATTGAACTATTTCAGTACCACAAGAACTCATTTGTAAAAACGGAATGCGATTTCATGTCCGTAGAGTTATAAAACAAACATCTGAAATATATGCCGCACACCTATATGTCCGGCAAATATTTTTGTCCGGCAAATATAGTTAAAATTACGCCGAAGTGTCCAGCAAATGTAGTATTAACAAACACAGACAAATGCACACACACATACAAACATGCATGCATGCATGCATGCATACATGTATACATATACATACGTACATACGTACATACGTACGTACGTACGTACGTACGTACGTACGTACGTACATACATACATACATACATACATACATACATACATACATACATACATACATACATACATACATACATACATACATACATACATACATACATACATACATACATACATACATACATACATACATACATACACATACATACATACATACATACACATACATACATACATACATACATACATACATACATACATACATACATACATACATACATACATACATACATACATACATACATACATACATACATATACATACATACATACATACATACATACATACATATACATACATACATACATACATACACATACACACACGGGCACACATACATACACACAAACTACATACATACATACATACATACATACATACATACATACATACATACATACATACTGCTTAATTCTAGGTTTGCCGGACAGTGTGTATGACCTGCATTTGTAGTGTTTGGAAAAAGACCCCATTCGCAGCACAGTTGAGATATGTTATTTTGCCTAAATTCCACAAATGCCGAACAGTGTGTATGACCTGCATTTGTGGTGTTTGGCAAACCACCGCAATTGAAGCACAGTTGAGATGGACAATATTTTCAAATTTCTATTAACATCCCGTGACAAATGAATAGTATAACATATTACCTGATAACAGTTATTAAAACGCATCAGACCAACGTAACACTGTACCGCATAAGTATCTGCCACAAAGTTATTTGACAACAGGCTGGCCTGAGACTCGGATAGCTGCCAACATCCATGGAAGATGCACGAACCTCGGTCTATGTCATGCTGAAGGAGTTCATTAAATGCTTTTTGCGTTTAGGACTATGATCCACGCTAAATAATAAATAAGCTATATATAAAATCACCAAAATATATTCCGTATAGAACGAATAATTTGCAAGAATCGAAAGTGTCTGGCATTTATAGGTTTTAGCGTTAAAAAAGATACACGGGCAACAATTTGAAATCACTCAATAACAAATAATTCTACTTCGAATATAATAAAATGCACATTATTGAACTATTTCAGTACCACAAGAACTCATTTGTAAAAACGGAATGCGATTTCATGTCCGTAGAGTTATAAAACAAACATCTGAAAACACACCTATATGTCCGGCAAAT
>CM067352.1:48220203-48225203 GCA_034190875.2 Urechis unicinctus
GAGCATATTCATTGAAATATATTCAATGGTAAACATTTGACAGTGTGGTAGCGTATTTTGGTATAGCGTAAGTATCTATTGGACCACGTACAAACAGCAAATTTCAGCCATTTGTGGTGCAACTTGCTTGGTGACATATCGGATTATGAGACACGATCAACTACAATGACCACACCCAGAATTAGGGTTGGTTAGCAGAGCAAGCACGAGGTGGGCGTAGGACGCAAGGAATCGGGGTGAAGGAGGGCGTGATGAACTAGGGTAACACAGGACGTTTAACCTACCACTCACCACAAATGAGAGCCTTTCCTTTTCCAAACGACTCGTGCTCGCATACTGACATCACGTGATCCTTAATGCGTGGCAGCGACCTGAGAACCCCGCTGTTGAAATATGCGAAAACTGACAGGAGGGCATCAAACGAGGGTGGGGTTCTACCTCAATCGTTGTGTTCGTTGTCGTTTGTCGGCAATATATCATGAAACAGACGCACACATACTAGGAGGTAATTTGAAAAACGAAGATAACTATGGTATTCTCTAGCCTAGATAAAGGCGACATTGTATATGTCTGTTATTTATTGTGCGCGTGTTGACGCAAGGATGAACACGCTCTTAGGAAGGTGGGTGTGGTTATGTAAGACTATGAGAAAAATAAGAGACACCCAAACATTAACAAAAGATCAGTCAACAGAGCGGCCAAGTTTCGTGTGGGAATATTGAAGATTCGTTCTATATCAAGAACCCCACCAAACTCAGTTCACTTGATTATTAGCCACACTGCTATATTTCCGCCAGATAGTTACCAATCCTTCCAAATGATCAAGGGTACACGAACCATAAGAGTCATTCGCAGTAGATTGGTCTTGGGTTTATATGACAGATATTTGAAAAATATCCTGGGGAAAAGAGAGACAGAGATAAGGTATCGAAAAGTTCCTGGGCAGAGGTCATCATTGTGTACCAACTTTCTTCCGCATGCGGCTTGTAGTATATGAAGTAAGGATTCTGGGCCACTCCTTAGCTTTCACCGGCTAAACATTTTAAATGCCCCCAGAGGCTGAAATTGTCTTAGAGACAATTTGGGCTACCTAACGCTCCCATCCCGCTCTAAAATTTTAAGTTGTCAAAATGCTCTCATCAAAGGCCGTTCCTGATGCCTAGTTACTGTCAGCAGGTGAAGGCTCGCCTTGGGAGTAAATAACGCAGGTAATTCTTTCTTTTTGGCTGAATGAACAATTTACTCTCATCGAATTCGACCACCCCATAATCTTTCGTGGGACTCTCCGCCGTCTGTTCCACCATCTAATTTTTATAATCTACCATTCCACAACACACAAGTTTACTGCGCGCCAGAACTGAGATCCGACCAGCTTTTTTTGGCTGAACTGCAGCTGATACAAGCAGTCACAGCATCGACCACAGAACAGGCATCATCACATGGACCACTCAACCACAGCAGCACATTCACTGACTGCTTATCGCTATATTTTATCTATGCCTGAATAGTTTAGAATGGCATACTCTGTAACAATGTGTACAGTTTGTGAAAAAGATATATCAGCTTCAACGCGAGAAGTGGAAACGTGCAGAACAATACTCTGATACAACAATCGATCACTTCAAGAATGAAATTAATAAATGTGTCTTCACTGAGAGTTTCAAGCTTTGCACCGACTCTTTTGGCGTCACATCTCCAAACATTACCATATGTATTATTTCCCAGGAATGTATGCCACATTGTTGTTATGACAACCAGATTAGCCAGCTCCAAAATGGCCAGCGCCATGTCGGGTTGTCAGTGGGGGGACAAATGTTCTCTGTTAAGCAGCACGGCACACATTACTCAACCAATCCGGGCGCTCTTCACGCCGCGCTAATACATGAAGAGGTCTTTGTGGACTAGTGAGCCTGAGTAGTATATATCATGGTGATTTAGGACACTTTTGGTTCTGACTCACACTCACTAAAACAGAACGAGCGTGCCCATACACACTATAACTGTTGTGTCTAGATATAGAGCGTGTGTGTGTGTGGGGGGGGGGCGTTTATAGACAGGTTATAAAAGGGGGAACGGGGTGTTATCAAACTGACAATTGTGTTTATCAGTTCGATTGATAAATAAAAAGGGTATGTCCCTAAGTGTTTGTCTCTCTCGCTAAAGTTGCCAGTATAATTGCTACTAACTCAGGAACAGTTTCACTAGCCCAGAACTTATTCACCCATCATTGCATACATTTTGTTGATGCCTAGGTTGTATCAAAAGCCTATTGTCTGCTGACATATGAGGGTAATTAAACAAAGGATTCGTCATTTGGAGTGCCTAATTGGTGTCTTGTTATCTCATCCTGCTAATTCTGCCTGCTTTACATCCGAATTTTAAACTCTGACACACTGCCATTTCTTGGAAGTTGGGTGTGTCCAAATGCGCATTTATATATAACCAGTTTTACATGTCATATATCTTCATCTGGCGGAAGCAATACATCAGAAACCGAGCGCCTGTGAATATTGGTAACTGGGTAATGCGGCAAATATCTTTGCATGTTTAGCTCTAGTTTTAAATGATGATGCTTGGGTAAATTACTTGATATTAGCATAGCATCTCATAGTGAGAACCACAATGTTTATTTGACACTATATAATGAATAATTTGAACAAGAAATTCAAGCTATTCATTCGGGTAGTAGAATTGGTTACTGTGCATATGTGATAAATACGGAGCATGTAGGCAGTAATTGCAAAGGGAGACAAATTGATGATTATGTCCAGGTTTGGATTCTTAACTCAATATTTGAAACACATTCAAGTAGTATGGTTAAACAATGTGGAGTTTAAGTTCTTACCAGCTGACCAAAATATGCATTGTTTGGAAGAGATATGTTGTTCATCAAAATGCCTTGGTTTCTAATTTTACCATACTCTCTTGGAATGGTGGCAGCTTGGCATGAATAATTCGTAGAACATCTAGTTATGTTGAATGCATACATTGGTGATTATCAGGACAGAACCGCATTGATAGCAAATTAATGGTATTGGCTTGTATTTTGGCAGTGCTTCGGACTCTTAAGTAACAACACACTCTTCTTTATCTAGGGTCGTGAGTGAAGCAATGACACTGCATTAATATTATCAATAAGTTTGTAGTTGGGATATGGGGATTGTAACTATCAAAAAGAGCAACTTTCCTTCGTAAGCGTTTAGTACTGATAACCAATCTCGTGCACAGCAGAAGACTATTTAACATAGCCGTCGATATGGCGTCGGCCATTTGGAAGTTGGCTTATCTGGTTATCATAGCAACGACTGTGCGCATATCTCTAGGAACTGATGTTTAGGACAGCAAGTGGTGTCATGATGCCGCAAAAGTATGTACAAGCCAGAATTCTACCAGTGAAGAGGATGTACTGGAAATTCTCTTTTCAGGATTGTTCAAATCCGCCAAAGACTTTGGACTCAATGGTAAGCAATAATTTATGTTTTCTTTGATCTTATTGCTGACCTAGCTTGAACACCGTTCTCGATTTGTATGGAGCTAGGAGGCCAAAATATTGCCGCATGATTATGAATACAACATAGACTGCTCAGAGAAACAGTTAAACTGATTTGTTTTGGATTGTCCGTTATGGCAACTAAATCGGTCAGCACCAAATAAGGACTCAAAGGCGTGCAATAACGAGACACAAGCTCCGTTTATAGGTGAAACCCAGGAGATATTCATTAATACACAATAGACCATTTAGTCTCAAACGTTACCCTACCACGTCTGGGCAGGTTCCTGTTAAATTTCATTTACGACTTTTTTCGAACCATATTTTATGGAGATTTTTTTTGCTAACCAAACAAAGTAGCTTCTATGGAAAATCAAGTTTGTATGATGCGGTTCTGTCTATTGGCAACATTCCGTATAGCGTGCCGGAACCTCAAGACTACTTCCAATTTCGTAACCCGGTCAAGAGCGTTTTTCTCTCACCACTGTTCACGCCGAGCGTTTTGGAAAGCTCTGCATTGTTTATGAAAACAATATAACGCTTTCTGTGAGTTTGACCTTGCACTAAGATTCTGCACATAAACCGTGCAAACTGCATTCAGTATAGTGCATCGGGGCCTGCGAAACAATTTATTCAACAGTTTTGTTACTGCCGAGTCCTGAACTCGCATATTTAATACTGTATAACCTGTTTGTCGGTTGGTCATTCGACACTCACTGTATAAGCTGTTTGGCCGCCTTTGTGGGTTGTAAGACATTTATCAAATAAACCCGTTTGATCTAGCCAAAATTGAAAGAATGCTTAAAATTACGGATTGTATGGTTTAAAAAGTGGGTAACAAAGAGAGCCGAGGGAAACCAATCTCAGTGGCAGGGTGGTTTACTGCTCGGCTTTCGATCCACAGGCTGTGGGTTCGACATCATGGTTTGACAACCTGACTGGTTACACGTAACTCGGATGACCATGCTGGAATTGCGGTCCAGTCTCTGTAGAAGATTATCTGTGGATGACCTACTCTGCTAGTCGTACAATACCTCAGTTGTTGAAAACGACTATAGGGAGAATCAACTTTGTAAGGAGTAGAACCTACACGTTTTCTGAACGTTACGATGCAGAAATTCCGAAGAAAAAATTCAACGCCTCTTACCTGTAGGATCAACGAGGGAACGCTCCAATATGTATAAGTTGCTCCAAGCTTCACAGTTAAGCTGCGAATTGTGTTAGACTGAGAGGTATGGTATTATATATTCGATATATTATATATATAGTGGTAATAATATATGGTTCTCACCTAGGAGTATTTGGCAACCTCGCTGTTAGTGCTTGGCGCCTAATGGCGGCTTGCCAATTAATGCCAGTGGGAAAGCGTACACTTTGGTCCCAGCAGGACAGAAGTCACGATAAGTCTGTGTTCAATATGTGTATTCGGCAGCATATCAACTAGCTTGTTGTGTGTCACCAGGATCAGTCCTTGAGAATGTACTGCTCACAGCCTGCATAGCACATAGAC
>CM067352.1:48230203-48265203 GCA_034190875.2 Urechis unicinctus
GCAGATATGTTTGCATGTTTAGGTGAAGACGTTAGGCAGCTGTGCGACATGGGATGAGAGAACGTCGATCACTTTATCATTTGGATTAGCGTGCCTAGACGAGGATATCAATAGTAAAAGTAGAAAAGTTTCCACAAACAATAGGTACCTTTGGTTCGTTCTTCACCGGCCATCCAACAGATCCGCAAGCGTCCATATATTACCCTAATATTAAACCCTTATTTGAGTAAAATATGTGTATACATTGGTGAGTGTCCATTCTGATCACACCCGAGTTAAGTTTGTGCCCGCCATACATAACGCTATTGTTGTTTAGTATATATTGCAACGTTTACTGATACACAGCAACCGATTTTAGGAAAAGCAACATTTCGCTGTCAACATAGACTGGTTGGTGGACATGTCATGAAGTATTCTTATAAATGTTCCCGGTTGGTTTTGGTGAGATATCAGTAAACAAATCGGTACCACATTGAGCTTGATGACGTCAGCACGTCATCTATAATTTGAGAAGAAGATGCCCCACTAACATCGTTTACTTAAGAGAAAGACATCCTGTGAGTCAAGATATATCACAATTCACAACGATGAGGGGCTATAAGTCGTTTAGAGTACGAATTAAAGTAACGAGTGATCGTCACTGTATGTGAGGAATACACAGTAGATATTGCTGCATAATATTTCAAAAGCCTGCTGTATAGCGCCAACTTTATTGATACTTTCGTGCATTAACCATACTGCTACCCGAAACTAATCGATTCCCTAATCACATTAGCTACATCTGTCGTATAATTTGGGGAAATAGAATGCGCTGTTATTGAAAACGTACGACATTGTACGCTCAATTTATGCGAACTTTATGCAATAATATTAATACCCGATCTCTACATGGCGCCCAGTACATGTCACGTCACGCCGTTGATTTGTAGCCAACCAGCCCAGTAGGATGATACCATTATAACGGCAAGTTTCCAATAACTGAACAATCACACAGTTACTACGTCCAATCTACCATAACGGAGCATCGATCGCTGCATGGTAAGTTACGTACAGCCAGCACCTTAACGTCAGCACTACACATCGACCTTTGTATTTTGCCGCAATATCGCCAGCATGTGCAGAATAACTACGTCACGGCTACAGCAACACACATACCATAAAACAATCCCCTACGCACCATTGTCGTAACAGCTCAGGGTGATACTCATTGATATTGTGATGCTGTATGTTTAACAATCACCGGAAGTTGCTTTCGATGACATCGCTTGGATTTATTGACAGATTGTGGAAGCACCATGCGCTCTCTATCTTAGCGCAAGACTCTGGTAATCAGCTGTTTTAGGCTGTCAAATGATACAATATTTGGAGCGAACAAATTTGAAAAGCAACCATTCCGAGTTTTGAAGCGGCCATTCCTCTACGGATTCTTTTGGAAATGGTATGCAAGCATCTCTCGATTGTAACATTTAAGGCAAGTGACCCTTAACTGAAGATGTATTCTCTCGTGTACTTGCGTTTACTAAACGATTCTGTTTTTGCTTTTGGGTCGGCCATAAATGCTCCTTCGTTGAGTTGTACTCAGTGCTTGCCCAGCGATATTCAACTTTAATTCCAGTTTGTGTCTAGATAATTGCCCTAACCACGCCGTCAATGGCACAGTAAACACCATATAACTAAGTGTGAGAAGATCAAGATTTACTCGGTAACGCCTATGACATATCCACTGCATGAACACAAAGATAATCTCGCTTCTTGACTCCCGAGAGTAGCATGCAAAAGCAAAACCCAAATTCTTTAAGTGACAAGAGGATGGATGGTGATGTGCATTATCGAAATAAATAATAAATTATATGACAGAGAAGAGTCGATTGAAAGTGCCAATGATGATAGAGAAGTAATAGGACCTGTACATCAACGTCATGATCATCAGCTTCATGCGCATGATCATCATTATCACGATGATCATGATGATGACCATTATGATTATGATCATGAACATGATGGCGTTATGTCAATGGAGATAGCAAATGATGATATAGGAGTAACAGGACATCTACATCATCATCATCATAAACATTATCATCATCATCATCATCGAAAAATCAGTGGAAATAAGCAATGGTGCTTGGAAATATAATAGCACCTCTACATCATCGTCATTAATTTATGGTATTTATATGAATTTATCCCGACATAACACAACTTAAGTGAGGCAATCCTTGAAACAAAACAAATTGGCAAACACTCAATATGCAAACTGCAATCAAAACAGTGGACCAAACTCTGTTGCGCGTGCAACATGACCATTATCTAATCCGAAAAATTATTTTTAGCAAATATGGCACCATACTACTATATCATGACTCTGCATTATATATATATATATAAATATATATATATATATATATATATATATATACATGTATATTTATACATATATATTTTTAAATATATATATATATATATAATTATATATGTATATATATATATAGGTATATATATAAATATATGTTTATATATATATATATACACATATATATGTATATATATATATATATGTTTATATATATTTTATATATAAAGATATTTAAAAATATATATTTATTTATAGATATGCTTATATATAAGGATATATACATATATATATATGTATATTTATACATATATATATTTATGTATATAATATATATATATATATATATATATATATATATATATATATTATTATTTATTTATATATATACTTATATATATACATATATATATATATATGTATGTATATATAAATATTGATTTATTTACATACATATATAGATGTTTATGTATATATATATAATATATAAATACATGATAATATATATATATATTTTATGTATCTATATATATAAATATATAAATACATGATAATATATAGATATGGGTATGTATTATATATATATATATATATATATATATATATATATATATATATATATATATATATATATATATACGCATATATATATATGCATATATATATATATATATATATATATATATATATATATATATGTATATATATATATATACATATCTGTATAAATATATGTATATATATATAAATATATATATACAAATAGTTAAATATATATAAATTTATATATATATATATATATACATATATATATATTTATGTATATATATATATGTACATATATATATTTATAATAGGCTTTCGACGCTGAATAATCAGAGTGCTAGATATAGCTTGATGCGTTAGTAATATGATCCTAACTGTTAATATAATACTATTTATTGCAAGTTGTTTGGGTGTCGATGATGTCTGCATATCCTCAGTGCTAGTGTATTCATTCATAGTAGCTTTGCACCACCAACCTTCACGTGTTGTTCACCGAGGATTTAGAGTCGCCGTCAAAATGAAACAAATAGAAACTACAATGTTTCCAGTTTCACCACCTAAGGGTTTATAATTTATGATATTTATCTGCTGCAACATTTGAACCATTTGTCATTAACGCTTATTACCAACTTTACCAATAGCTCTAGCTGCGTGATTTTGTTATTTTGCAGGAGCCTTGATATGACACCAACGAGGAAATATATCGTACCTCTCTTCATGGTGAGCATCGTGTCGGCGGTGCTCTTATCCAGTATGTATTTAAAACATCCTGACATTAAGGCTAAATCAAATCTCACATATCCTATCTTCAACACAAAGCAAGGATCAGTGCAACGGGTCTTTGGCAATGGAAATCTCACATATCCTATCTTCAACACAAAGCAAGGATCAATAGAACGGGTCTTTGACAATGGAAACAAACCTTTGGAAGTTAGAAACCAAGATGGTTGTGGTTACCTAACTGTTCAAAGCAATGGCAACATTTGGCAGAGACTGCATACTTACAATGAGGCATTGACTGCCATCCGTGAGGATATCTGGTCTAAACGGGAGCCTGGTCATTGGAAACCTCTTCTACCATTACTAGATGTCTTTTACGGAGATGATGACAATTTCCTGTGCCAGCTGTCTAATATAAGCAATGTCAAAACTATAATTCTGCCGTTTCAGACAACCAATACGAGTGACTGGTCGTCGTTGAATGACACGCAAAATTTGGTGGTGCAAAGCTACTATGAATGGACGGCCAGCAAACCGCTGAGTGAATGGATGGTCCAACCTGGGGTTATCAAGGCAAAATATGATGTCGTGTATAACAAGACTTGTAACGAAAATACTCAGCTATCAATGACGCCAAAGTCGCTGGAATATCTATACTTAAATGGCAAACCTGCATCGAATTATAAAAATTCGTATCCTGAGTACTTCTACACCCAGCCTCCTCGCGCGCTGTTCTTTATCCATATTGTTGAGGATGTTGTGATTACAAAGATCGGCGATATCATAAGTAAGAACCTCATGCTTTTACCTCATACTTGCCGTCGGGGCACAGAATATAAACCACCTGCTGGCTATGAATCATCACCAGTCTATCGAGAGGTCTTCATTATCTCACAATACTGGGGCGATGGGTTTTTTCACAAGATGCTGGAGGATCTCCCCCGGCTGATGCCATATTTACAGTTTATGAAGAGGCATAAAGGTACATTGGTACATGTGGTTTCCAAGAGCTTGTCACCCATGCTCGAATTATTAGGGATAGAAAGTGAGCGACTTGTCACGGGGATATGTCGAGCTGAATTGGTATACCTCCCACAGGGGACTCCATGTGGCATGCCTATTCCATCAGAAACACAACTTCTCTCTCATGAGCTGAGAGGAATAATGTCTAAGCAGATTCCTGGTACGCATTCCCGCACGAAGAAAAACATTGTTTTGATTCAGAGAAGGGGTAGCAGACACTTTGCTGCGAGTGCAACAATCGAACAAACTGTGTCTAAGATTGCAGACGACTACAACTTGAGTTATCATCTTTTCCCAGATAACACTCTTCCTTCAATGGAGAGGACTTTCCACATGTTTAATCAAGCTGTTGTTGTCGTCGCTCCACATGGAGCAGGTTTATCCAATATGTTGTATTGTGAACCTGGAGTTCTTATTCTAGAAGGTGTGCAATCTACCACACGTTAATCTGTGTTTCCAATGGACGGCCCATGGCCTGGGACATCGCTACCACGGAATACCTTCCCGGGGGGGCTGTGAAGGCCATATAGATGTTTCCCCGGAGTCTATTGACGCGGTCCTACGCGGCTACATGGAGCTTATGAAGCCTCTACACATGCTCACATCAGGGTAATAGGTTTTTGTGATTATACATGTCGAATAATTTGGTCCTGTGCTGCAGTGAAATTTCCTGTTCTCCTTTTCAAATCGTTATTATCACCAACTTTGGTTTGCAAAATGAAGATAGTAGATTGTGTGTCATTCAAAGCATTCATGGAAGTCTTTGTTTGTGTTTTGAAAAGTATCCATTTAATTTCATTGTACATTATCTTGTAAGCATCCGTGAGCGCGCTGCCAGAATTTACGTCTAACTTGCGGGATGCACTTCCTCGTTTTATTTAGTTGCTGTAAATGGAGCTTGAATGATGGACTATGTTTTGACATGACGACATTCATTGACCCTATCGAGCATGACACTCTCCCTTAACCTTCCATATAGACCAGTATTCGCTCGTTCCGGGCTCACTCGAATATGTCCAAGCTTTACACAACCACACTGTTGATATGTTTATCATTATATATATTGATTGGTTCTGAGATATACCCTGCACTACCGTCCGCCCATATATTTACTATTAGATATAATTCATTGACGCAGAGATGAACCATGCACTAAACCGCTGTTCACGTGTTTACCATAAGATATAATGCAGTGATAATGCCGAGAGAAGAAAGAATAGTGTAGGATTATACAAAATATATTGTAGCGTACCTGATCTGTCTGATGCTGTAACTAGTCTGTATAATAACATAGTTCGAAATGGATTTGTTGGTGTGATGTTGATCAATGCCAATGTATTTAAAAATAGTAAGTTCACGGGAAGGTGCATATCTGTGTCTTATGCTCTAAGTGGAAGATTATATGACGTAACTGACTAGCCGTGATAGATGGGTCGACTATATTTATCTCAGTTTATATATATTATAGGTTGTGGTGTGTGTTTTGTTACTTAACCAAATACGTTGAGATTTGATGTTACCGTTTGGTCATTAAAACAGTACTGTTAATTGTGTCTTGGATAACGCCTGTGAGGTTCTGGTATGGAAATGACTAACTGTCAGATATAATTCAGTGATAATGCCGAGAGGATAACAGAAAGAATAGTCTAGGATTATACAAAAGATATTGTAGCGTACCTGATCGGTCTGATGTTTTAACTAGTTTGGTATGGGAAGGGTTAATTGCAATAATTGTGATGAAAGGTTCTTGTATGTTAAGGTTAACTGCAATGTAATGTTCTTGTATGCAAATGGTTGACAGCGATGTCATTGACTTGTATGGAATGAATGAACTGTGATGTCATTGTATTGTATGGACTGGGTGAACTGTGATGTCATTGTATTGTATGGACTGGGTGAACTGTGATGTCATTGTAGTGTATGGACTGGGTTAACTGTGATTCTATCTTCTTGTATTGACGTTTATTATTACGTTACAGTTCGTATTGTGTTAACTTCCATTGTATTTGCGGATACGGGAAGACCTGATTATCTTCGTTGTTGCTAGAATAAAACCTGGTTAACTGTCATGGCACTATTTGATGGACGATTGACCAAGCCAATCTATACCCTACAGCTCACTATGAAAAGTGGTATATCTCACCAATCGTTGAACCCCGTACACACATATACCTCTGCGAAGTAATACTCTGCTTATGAAGGATATTCTAGTACGGCTGACTTGGATATTATCTTTGGCGCTATGAATTATTGCTATTAAATGTACGGTTGGAAAATCGAAATGCATTTATTTGAAAAAGAATCAAGAACGGCCTTATTCCTCTGAATGATGCAATGTCAAAAAACAACCAACGCGAGGTATTATCGAAATTGGGCTGCTGCAATCATATATAAAGGGTTGTCTGTTCAACTGTCAATGAAATTTGATTGCGTCAATGTTAAGATCACTGATCGAGAGTGTAGTTTTCTGTTCGTTCGTTATTCATATAGAGCTTAGCTCCTTATAAAAAAAAATGCTTTGGTAGTCTATGTAATAAAAGCCGTATCATATTTGAGCTATCAAAATATTTATATAACCGCTTGTCATTAATCAATGTGTGTCAATATTGTTTCATTTACGCTACGTGCAGACGCATTGGTACACTTGATGACCAAGCAGCGTTTGACCCATTCAATATAGCAAGTGCTGTGGGGATCTAGATGAAGATCGGGATCCATGATCATATCAAACGAATCCTCAATATTGCCACATTAAAGGTTGAGGAGTGATGTGTCTCAATGACTGGCCACATGTTAATGTTGGGTTTTTAGAGTCCTGTGTCAGTGTACAAAGGTCGATTGTCGGAAGTACCGCACTCACCTTAGCGTTTACACACCAGCCAGGAGTTGCTTTTGCCTTTAATGTTGCCTTTATCTCAACCAAGGGACTATTGTTATTCCTTTGGCTTTGAAACAATATAGAAAAGCGTTCTCGCCAGTGCATCCATATATACGGGATGTGATGTGCGCCCTCGCTGCTCTAACCATCCCAGTCACTCCACCCCGAGCGTGAACGCAAATCATTGTTAACCCCGTTAGACGCCCCGCATCATATCTACCCGATAATGTACAAACTGTTGCCACCATCGTGGACACCGCAGCTGAGATGTTAAGTGGATGATGCCAAAACAGCCCCCTATCTACGCCACACGGTGGTGGCTTAGTTTGCCACGCATCAAAATGCCTTCTTTATTCATTACCTCTTTAATAAAGGTGTGTATTCACACTCAACACATTTTTATTTATCGATTACGAATAAAAAGGGCCAATTCCTGCTCAAACCATGATGCAATATATCGTAACATTATCGCAGCCCTAATGAAAAAGTACCATTAATTTAGTTCGTATCAAACGTCCGTTATAGACACTTATTGTCCTCTAGGATTTGACCAACAGTACGACAGGGCCTTGTCTGGTTAGTATATGAACAAGTATCAGTCTTAATGAAAGCTTTATTTTGGTTATTCCCTCTTCAGTTACGATAGAATAACTTCATCATTTTTTGCTGTACGTGACACGAGGATATTGATCAATACTATTGATACTTGACCCAATGACCATCAAAGGGTGTATTTCCGCAGTTATATATTGCTACAGCCACATGATATCCAACAGGCTGACTGTTTTACTGACACGTTATGATGATATTATGGTTGTGGACATTCAATCAGAGAGTTTATAGTTTTCCCTACGAGAGCTCACGCCTTCCGCCCAACGAATAAAGTGAAGACGACACCTGTTAGCCGAAGCGTATTCTCCTAGCGTATTGTCATAGCGTCACCTAAACCCACATCTCTGTTTAATTTGGAGCTGTAGTAGCCTCCACCAATCAGAGGACTCCATATATTTAACAGCCGCCGAGACGTTTGATCAACAGTCCCATGTGCGTTTGTTGATTTCATTGTATCGTCGCCTGATGTCGGGGATGAATTTCGAGTAATTTCATAATCGTCACGCAGCTAAGCTATAAACTCTTCGCTCGAGACCTTCACAACCCCCTGACATGTCAAAAAATGTCAACCACAGACCTTCCCTCGCCCAAGACATCTATCGACAATCTAAAACTACCATCCACAGTGCAGACATGAATGATCGAGGATCGTAAACTGCGCGGACACTGTTAGAAGCGAACTGTTTTCCATAAGTTGACATTTATTTAGAAGAGTACATGCTACTTTCGCTATTCATAAACCTATTATGTGACGTGTTTTCGTAGTGGTAAGGCTCTGTGAAAAGATTTTTTTCCCGCCCTCGACAATCGCAGTTATAAAGTGGTTATAACTATGGTTAAAGCTCGTCTTCTTGTATAGACATATCTTGGCCCATCGGGTAGGCCGTACATGGAATCTGTAGGTTAGTTTACTTCTTGTGACATCAGTGGAAGAGACAACGGCTCAATCTGATAATGGTAGGACTAACACTCTCCACGCCGGGCCTTGTCCACTGTGCCTATCTTTCTTGGTTCCAGCGGCTCCGAGAAATGCTCGTCATCACACAAAATTGCGTGTGTGACTTCTATGGCGTACATTTCTTCCTGCTGATAGATTTCTGATATTATCACCAGACATGTTATTTCATCTTCATCCCATACTACTTGACCAGTCAACGCCGACGTTGTGACCGGAATTGAACCGGCCCTGTCATGATGCAGACGTGTTTTATGCACCCTCTGTTTTCTGTGATGCCATCTATAATATCAAAACGATATCAAATGCCTGCTAACTAAGAACCAATCAATGGATTGGACTAATTTGAAACGGATATAAACATTCAGGTCGGTGCCCACATCTAGTACAGCATATGATTCCGTTTAACTGATCCCTAGGAAAAATACTGTTACGATTATGTAAAATGTGCATAATAGTGTTTTGAACTGTGAATTCACATCGTGGCGTTTCGAAGTGTTTATTTATTATTAATCATTTGTGAATATTTGAAAGGTCAGTATTTATATGTTAAATTGTACTGACAGATACGAATGTGAATGAGGGAAGGGCCTAACGCCACAGCAATCCATTGAGCACCTAATGGTATGTGTAGATTTGTAGGCATACAACCAACAAATGTTAATATGATTTTTTAATGTTCGTGACAACACGAGGACAGACTTAGCCAGATCAACATAGGAAGCGCAACTGCGCATGATCAAGAAACAAGCTTTTTTGTCATGCAAAAGTATTATGCATAGTTCACAACTCAAGTAATCTACAGTATGTATACATGCTAGAGCCCGTCACTCGGAATCTTGTGATCAGAAAAAAGCGCCTAGCGTTTTGTCAGAAAACCTGTCCGATCCTAATAATTTCGGAGTTAACAGTCAAGCGCAGAAGAGCTGACCGCTTTCCAGCTGTAGCTGTGAATGCAAGTTCCAGAATGTGGAATTAGTGTTTTAGATTAAAAAGTAGCTTTCATTTTATGCTGACAAAAAAACTCGGTATATCAGGTTATAATTACCTACGATGGAATATACGTCACAATTACGCAATCTCTTATTCATGTCTTGTAATACACAGTCAATCGGAGCATCCATCATGGAAATGTATGATCGTAAACTATTCGGATCCGCAGGATGTGAACATAGTGGGTTGCTAAGCGGATCGAAAATTCCTCTGTGTGCCCAGTGTTGGCTAGGCTTAGAAGCAGCATTGAATGCACCACAATAGTTGCCGATGACAATGCTTTCTAGTGGATAGCCCAGTGTTGGCTAGGCTTAGAAGCAGCATTGAATGCACCACAATAGTTGCCGATGACAACGCTTTCTAGTGGACAGCCCAGTGTTGAATAGGCTTAGAAGCAGCATTGAATGCACCACAATAGTTGCCGATGACAACGCTTTCTACTGGACAGCCCAGTGTTGGCTAGGCTTAGAAGCAGCATTGAATGCACCACAATAGTTGCCGATGACAACGCTTTCTAGTGGACAGCCCAGTGTTGGCTAGGCTTAGAAGCAGCATTGAATGCACCACAATAGTTGCCGATGACAACGCTTTCTACTGGACAGCCCAGTGTTGGCTAGGCTTAGAAGCAGCATTGAATGCACCACAATAGTTGCCGATGACAACGCTTTCTAGTGGACAGCCCAGTGTTGGCTAGGCTTAGAAGCAGCATTGAATGCACCACAATAGTTGCCGATGACAACGCTTTCTAGTGGACAGCCCAGTGTTGGCTAGGCTTAGAAGCAGCATTGAATGCACCACAATAGTTGCCGATGACAACGCTTTCTAGTGGACAGCCCAGTGTTGGCTAGGCTTAGAAGCAGCCCTAAATGCACCAAAATAATTGGCGGTAACGCCGTATTCAGCACGGTTATTCGGCGTTGGGGGGGCATTTGATTGCGGGATACCCTAATCTCAGCCCTGATCCAACTTTATTCCCATTCCAAGGTACAGAACTTACATCATGGTTGAGCGATATCATGTGTACAGGTAGATGTGGTGTCACGAATGCGGCAGGAAAAAATGGCATATATAAAGACGGAAATGATCTCAGTTTGTACCTTCTCATAAGTAGACGGGCCTCAGGCCAATCACCCGATCGCAATACCCGTGGTCTGATCTCTTTGTTAGTAAGATTCAGGACATTGGACTTATTTGCTATTCAGAGTCTCCTGTAATTCAGTCAGCATTAGAATAGAATAGAACAGCACAGAAACTGCAGCTCCGGATTGGTTTTCTGATTCCAGCATTGCACTTGTAAACTCGTGTTTTTGTTTCTTGACCTCTAAATAATCGATTGACTTGTTCATAAATATGTAATTGATGTGGCCTCTGAAGGACTATTGACCTCTCAGTTAGTGTTTTGATCATCAACTGTTGCGATTTAGAAATAAATGTTAACTCATACAATTGGCATATTTGTCTTTGTTGTGGTATCTGCACTGGACACTACTTGTCCCCTGTTGCCTGCTCAAGACGCTATACTTTCTGTAGCTGACCAGTAGAGGGGTGAAAAAAATAAAAAAACACAGGCTTCTCATCCCATCCCATCCACCTGATGGCCATGGGCATATGTTGGTACGACTATATTCTGTACGAATAGGTAGGCAGTAATCTATGATTCCCGCTTCCTGATACAGACCATTTCCAAGGTTGGGAGTAAGGTCTCCCGAATTCTGAACAACACTGACAGCAACGTTTTCTTGGTAGCGCACAATTCATGTTGGCTTCGCTGTATACACAGATGGCTTAAAACTGGCCGGAAGTCCTCCGAGCAAATACTGCATGCAGAAGCTGGAACTACTGCTACAATCAGGGCGTCTATCGTAATGAGTACATGGAGAACTAGACACCAAAAGAGGCTCTCTCCATCAACAGTGGAAAACAGCACTTGCCAATAGAGAACTACGCCCACGCAAAAAAGCATTGGAGACATTCAGATGCTGCACGTTCGGAGACTACGAAGACCTGGATAATCGTGCTAAAGTCCTCATCCTGGTAGACATGTTTGAGGATTTCTGGAAGACGCGACAAAGTATTATGGACTGGATAGGATGTCTGAGTATCAGCACAACTTGCTGTGTTCGTGAACCACCGACCAAGGCGCAAGAGTTGGTACCACCGGGCCTTTTGCTTGGAGCTTTCTATAAGAGCTGATCAATAACATTGTCTATGAGAATACCGGACAGAACATTAGAATTTGGATCGACGCCAGGCTCATGTAAGCCAGTGAGGAGAATAAGCTACGGTTCTGGTCGATGATGCTCGGTTGATAGTTATAACAACTGATTGATGCACGCCTTTAACCCACAGGGGATCACATAGCACATGGTTTGGATTAAGCTTGCGGCTTTGCTGACATGTCATCTTAACATTTGAACAAAGTCTATATATCTTTAACCTGGCAGATATTCCAGCACTGTTGCTGTTGCTTGATGACATGAGGAGATGATGGCTTGGTGCCATGAGGGGATGATGGCTTGGTGCCATGAGGGGATGATTGCTTGGTGCCATGAGGGGATGATGGCTTGGTTCCCATGAGGGGATGATGGCAAAGATAAAGACTAGCCTAGACCCCGCAAATGTCTCAACGTTCTGGTACCGCTTGATTAGGACTAGTAGTTTACAATTCTTTTAATCGTGGCTTTGATGTTTGGCAAACCAGTACCAAGAAAACATCTGTGTGTCAGTGCATCCTGATATAGGTCCAAATGCTGGATTTGAGGCGTTGAACACCTGGCTCGATGAAACCCTCTTACGTTTCGTTTGCAATGTGCTTCATAGACCTTTCAGACTTATTTCAGGACAGTGCCTTTGATTTCCTGAATCAACTGGTAATTGATAACTTGAAGCCTTATTTGTGTCAAAGGACATCAATCTACGGTCGTATTGAACGTCGTGACCGCAACCCCGGTGACGTTACCCTAGCCTTAAACATTGTGCACACAGTTACTCTAGGCCATTGTTACAGACTGCTGCCTTCTGGAGTCAGTCGTTGGTAGGTGGTAGGTCAACCCACTACAGAGTCCCTCAGAGGCGCTGTGGTTTTATGGGTTGCCATAGGGGTTGTGGGCTCAGCTGTAACTGCGAGGATATGTAGACCCCGCCAGCATTGAATGTTGGTTATCCTGCACACGTGTAGTAATTTGGCCATAGTGCAGATGGTTTTGATATTCAATACTAGCACCGGGTATAGTTTTGTGAATGGGATTATCAACTAGTCTGAGTGTCAATGGGATAGTTGTGATAGTTCTAACGATTACTGCCTAAGCTATTCAACGCAAGCACCGGGTGGAGTTGTGAACATTGGGATGGCAATTTCGTTGTGTTGCAATTGTAGATAATCACTTCTCCGGTAAAAAAAACAGTTAGTATGTAACCCTGTAAGAATCACTTAGCGTACATCAATAGCCGACAATTGCTAGTTGTACTCCATGCAAATGGTTCAGTAGTAAAAGAGCTAGAAGCCGCAACGACCGATGGTCTAGCCCGGTTTGTCCCTATACTACTCCCTAAGCTATAGGTAATTGACGTCGAGTTGTGTCATACACTACAACATTGCTCATATTTGCATATGTTTACCATCAGATATATTGAATTGATTATGCAGAGGTTATAATGGATTAGATAATGATGCACAACATTGAATGTGTGTTTGCTACAGCAAAACATAGCCACATTCTATGCAGCAATTGCAGAATATAAACACAAAATAAAACAATACTGAACATATATTAAAAACACATTTATTACACGTTTATCTACTAAAGCTCGTATCATAGGGTGTACAGAAAACGACAAATCTGTTCAGAATTAAACACATAACAATGAAAACAGAACAAGAAATTCTGTCCATTTGTGTATTGGCGAACGTGCACGAGCGTGTGTGTACGCGCGTGTGTGCGTGTGTGTATGTGTTTATTTATATATATATTCATATATATATATATATATATATATATATATATATATATATATATATATATATATATATATATATATATATATATATATATATATATATATGTATATATATATATATGTGTGTGTGTGTGTGTGTGTACGGTGTATGTGTGTATGTGTGTGTTTGTGTGTGTGTGTGTGTATGTGTGTGTGTGTGTGTGTGCGTATGTGTTTGTGCAATGGGCATGTACAATACCGAGGTACATTGACGTACTGAAACCAATATTTCGTGAACAGCAGATCCCACGGTGTTGTGATAGGGCTGTTACCAGAACCGTCGCAGTCAGTCACAAGAAGCCGAACCGGAAACGCGTGGCGGTGTGACTTTTTATGTCTACATCCGGTTGTCCATTAAAACAGCCTTATACCATAGAGTATACACCATCACAACAAGTCAAATAGCCAGGCAAATCGCATCTTAAAATGTTTTCTTATCTGCTGTTACTTAGCAAAGCATTTGTGGTGCATTCAATAATGTTTTGATCATCTTCAGACGGGCCCTTTAAATAATGGAGGTATTGTAAACTTACAGGCATGTTCCTGCATGGTAGGTCTGTATTCTAGCGCCGGCCAGGAAGGGAAATCGTACAACGCAGTACCTTCTTCCTCCGGCCTTGACCGTCCGTGGTGTAACACGTCTTACGTATCTGTAACGACATCCATACTGAAGGGAATGAAGTCAGGGGTCCGAGGTATGTGGCATTATTTGTCGTACACTCGTAGAAACTAGTTACGCTGCTAGTGGTGTTATAAGATGAAACTCATTCGATAACAATAACGTTTGGGTGCTGCACCATCGTCACAACCTCCTCCAACCAATGTGGTGGAAGTATTAAGAACGTGACAGAATGATCCACTGAAACAAGTCGCTCGAGTGAGCCTCAGAGGCGGGTGAACTGTAGGCAGCTAACGCGAGTGGCATCAGCTGGAGAGTACTCGGAAGAAATGTACACCAAGCTGAGCAGATCTACCATATCGAATACATCTGGGGCATCACATCATCCACGACCAAGGATCAATCGTGTCTAAAGTGGCTCCTATTACTTTGTTCATACGGCGGTACAGTCAACAAGGCGGGACATGCTATCATGTCCTACTTTATAAATCACACAATGACAACAGATGGCTATGACTTGCATGTAATGGTGTGTTATATCAAACATGACCTGCATGTTATGGTATGCCATATGAAATAAGGAGAACTCACGTCGCGCAGCAGCCTGTTCCAGTGATATGCACGGGCCCACGGGCTCTATGGCTCTGCGTGGGATCATGGGCACCATGGCTCTGTACGGGCCCAGGAACTTCATGGCTCTGCGTGGGATCATGGACTCCAAGGACAGCTTCTGAGGCACGAATACCAAGGGCAAATTAACAGCTTTGGATCACAAGTCGACAAAATGCATTCGATAATGTACTTAAATGCTCCACTGGATGAGTAAATCGACTGCCACCAATGGGACTGAGGTGTCAATACATCAACACAGCTAGATGGGGAGAAGTAAGCTAGCTACATTGAATCACTGTGCAGTTATACAGTAACCGTGTGATAAATTTGTCATCTGGTCGTCGTCCCCTTGCAAAGCAATCAACTTTGCAAATATATCACCTTCTCGGCCTGCCTCTTGTAAGGCAGTTACCTGAGATAAATATGTCACCTTCTAGACCTGCTCATTGTACGGTAGCTACCCATAGATTAATATGTGCCATGGTACGACAGTTAGCCTTAAATAAACAAATCATCCGCTGCTTGTTATCCCCATTATACGGCAGTTACCCTTAGATAAATATGTCACCTGCTGGTTCAGCACATAATACGGCAGTTACCCTTCGATAAATATGTCCCCCGCTTGTTCAGCACATAATACAGCACTTACCCTTAGATAAATATGTCACCTGCTTGTTCAGCACATTATACGGCATTTACCCTTAGATAAATATGTCACCTGCTTGTTCAGCACATTGCACGGCAGTTACCCTTAGATAGATATGTTACCTTCTAGTCGAGCCCATTCTACTTCAGTTACCCTAAGATAAATATATCACCTGCTCGTCAAGTCTTTTATACGGCAGTTACCCTTAAATACATAAATATATTACCTGCTCGTCCTACCCATAGCACGGCTTTTGAAAACCAAACCTTTACAAATCGTGAGGGGTGTTCAAGCTAGGTCAACAATAAAAAAAAGAACGTTTGTGGAAAATCCTCTTTTCTGCTTACCTCCAAAGTCAGTCCCGCCAGAAGTTGCAAATAATCCTGGAAAGAGCGTTTCCAGTAAGTCCTCTTCTCTTTGGCGATTTGGGTAATTACAGATTCTTGTTGTGTCCTGACACCACTTGTTTCTCCCTGCATCATTTCCCAGAGATGTACGCGCCATCGTTGCTATGACAGCCAGAATAGCCGGCTTCCAAATGCCAACCGCTATGTCCACAACTGAGTTGAATAGCTTCTGCTGTGAATCAGTGAATGTATGGAGGACTAACATCTACCCTGATGATGCGTTTGAGTAGAATATAATCATGGGGATCTGGGCCACCACCGGTTGAAACCCAATCTAAGCACAAAACCTTGACAAATGTAATCTTCACACACAATTTAGAATATTTACACCACATAGCGTTTGCCGTAAACAATGTAGCGGCTTAGCCTGTTTACCAAGGATGTCAATTAATCTGATAATATCAATCAGGCAGCCTCACGGACGAGACGTTTTTGGGAACCCTTCTACCGCCAGGGATTATGTGTTTTGAGGGATTGCATCGATCCTGGTAGCGTTATTGTTGTTACAGCCAAGCAACATTTTGTCATCGTATTGAATTATATTGAATCGCACGAGTTTTACTACTGCCTTTAGAAAAAACAACATTAAAAATTGTCAAGATAGATAAGTATAATAAATCGAAATGGAGATGCTTCATCATAAAGCTTCTGTGTGTGACTAATAAAGCAACTACATGCAGCCTTCATATCGTGTCGATTTATTTTCATACACTACAACATTGCTCATATCTGCATATGTTTACCATCAGATATATTGAATTGATTATGCAGAGGTTATAATGGATTAGATAATGATGCACAACATTGAATGTGTGTTTGCTACAGCAAAACATAACCACATTCTATGCAGCAATTGCAGAATATAAACACAAAATAAAACAATACTAAACATATATTAAAAACACATTGATTACGCATGTTTATCTACAAAAGCTCGTATCATAGGATGTACAGAAAACGACAAATCTGTTCAGAATTAAACACATAACAATGATAACAGAACAAGAAATTCAGTCCCCTTGTGTATTGGCGAACGTGCACGAGCGTGTGTGTACGCGCGTGTGTGCGTGTATGTGTTTATTATATCATATATATGTATGTGTCTGTGTGTGTATATGTGTGTGTGTGTTGTGTGTGTGTGTGTGTGTGTGTGTGTGTGTGTGTGTGTGTGTGTGTGTGTGTGTGTGTGTGTGTGTGTGTGTGTGTGTGTGTGTGTGTGTGTGTGTGTGTGCGTATGTGTTTGTGCTATGGGCATGTACAATACCGAGGTACATTGACGTCCTGAAACCAATATTTCGTGAACAGCAGATCCCATGGTGTTGTGATAGGGCTGTTACCAGAACCGTCGCAGTCAGTCACAAGAAGCCGAACCGGAAACGCGTGGTGGTGTGACCTTTTATGTCTACATCCGATGCATAAACACATAGCCATGGGAGTTTCACATTAAGTGACGATATTCCAGTGATTTTTGCAGTCGGTTATCATTTCAGGTGATTCAATCCACAGTTAAGACTGTAAATATTTTAATTGTAAGATCATTCCAAGCAGAGTCATGTAAGCATTAAGACTGGTATGTATCGACTTGTTGGGCCGGCCTATTGAATTATGCACCAGACTCTTCAATCAGACAACTCCATTTATGAAATTGATTCATTGGGCGCGTCCCTGTGATGATTTATATTGAGAAGTTGACTTATGCATTCGCACAGAGATCGATTACCCTCCAAACAGGATAAGATGCAGTATCCAATTGCCCATTAAAACAGCTTTATACCATAGAGTATACACCATCACATCAAGTCAAATAGCCAGCAAATTGCACCTTAAAATGTTTTCATATCTGCTGTTTCTTAGCAAAGCATTTGTGGTGCATTCAATAATGTTTTGATCTTCTTCAGACGGGCCCTTTATATAATGGAGGTATGGTAAACTTACAGGCATGTTCCTGCATGGTAGGTCTGTATTCTAGCGCTGGCCAGGAAGGGGAATTGTACAACGCAGTACCTTCGTCTTCCGACCATGACTGTCCGTGGTGTTACACGTCTTACGTATCTGTAACGACATCCATACTGAAGGAAATAAGGTCAGGGGTCCGAGGTATGCGGCATTATTTGTCGTACACTCGTAGAAACAAGTTACGCTGCTAGTGGTTTTATAATATGAAACTCATTCAATAACAATCAAGTTTGGGTGTTGCACCATCGTCACAACCTCCTCCAACCAATGTGGTGGAAGTATTAAGAACGTGACAGAATGATCCACTGAAACAAGTCGCTGGAGTGAGCCTCAGAGGCGGGTGAACTGTAGGCAGCTAACGCGAGTGGCATCAGCTGGAGAGTACTCGGAAGAAATGTACACCAAGCTGAGCAGATCTACCATATCGAATACATCTGGGGCATCACATCCTCTGCGACCAAGGATCAATCGTGTCTAAAGTGGCTCCTATTACTTTGTTCATACGGCGGTACAGTCAACAAGGCGGGGCATGCTATCATGTCCTACTTTATAAATCACACAATGACAACAGATGGCTATGACTTGCATGTTATGGTATGCCATATGAAATAAGGAGAACTCACGTCGTGCAGCAGCCTGTTCCAGTGATATGCACGGGCCCACGGGCTCTATGGCTCTGCGTGGGATCATGGGCTCCATGGCTCTGCACGGGCCCAGGAACTTCATGGCTCTGCGTGGGATCATGGACTCCAAGGACAGCTTTTGAGGCACGAATACCAAGGGCAAATTAACAGTATGGCTCACAAGTCGGCAAAATGCATTCGATAATGTACTTAAATGCTCCACTGGATGAGTAAATCGACAGCCACCATTAGGACTGAGGTGTTCATGCATCAACACAGCTATATGGGGGGACGAGTAAGCTAGCTACATTCAATCACTGTGCAGTTATATATTGACCGTGCGATACATTTGTCACCTGCTCGTCGTCCCCTTGCAAAGCAATCACCTCGGCAAATAGATCACCTTCTCGGCCTACCTCTTGAAAGGCAGTAACCGGAGATAAATATGTCACCTTCTCGACCTGCCCATTGTACGGTAGCTACCCATAGATAGATATGTGCCATGGTACGACAGTTAGCCTTAAATAAACATATCATCCGCTGCTTGTTATCCACATTATACGGCAGTTACCCTTAGATAAATATGTCACCTGCTTGTTCAGCACATAATACGGCAGTTACCCTTCGATAAATATGTTCTCCCCCACCCCTTGTTCAGCACATTATACAGCAGTTACCATTAAATAAATATGTCCCCTGCTTGTTCAGCACATTATACGGCAGTTACCCTTAGATAAATATGTCACCTGCTTGATCAGCACATTATACGGCAGTTACCCTTAGATAAATATGTCACCTGCTTGTTCAGCACATTGCACGGCAGTTACCCTTAGATAGATATGTTACCTTCTAGTCGAGCCCATTCTACTTCAGTTACCCTAAGATAAATATATCACCTGCTCGTCAAGTCTTTTATACGGCAGTTACCCTTAAATACATAAATATATTACCTGCTCGTCCAATCCATTGCACGGCTTTTGAAAACCAAACCTTTACAAATCGTGAGGGGTGTTCAAGCTAGGTCAACAATAAAAAAAAGAACGTTTGTGGAAAATCCTCTTTTCTGCTTACCTCCAAAGTCAGTCCCGCCAGAAGTTGCAAATCATCCTGGAAAGAGCGTTTCCAGTAAGTCCTCTTCTCTTTGGCGATTCGGGTAATTACATATTCTTGTTGTGTCCTGACACCACTTGTTTCTCCCTGCATCATAACCCAGAGATGTACGCGCCATCGTTGCTAGAATAGCCAGCTTCCAAATGCCCAGCGCCATGTCAACCACTGAGTTGAATAGCTTCTGCTGTGAACGTATGGGGGACTAACATCTACTCTGATGATGCGTTTGAGTAGAATAAAATAATGGGGACCTGGGCCACCACCGGTTGAAACCCAATCTAAGCAAAAAACCTTGAAAAATTTAATTTTCACACACAATTTAGAATATTTACACCACATAGCGTTTGCCGTAAACAATGTAGCGGTTTAGCCTGTTTACAAAGGATGTCAATTAATCTGATAATATCAATCAGGCAGCCATACGTTCGGGATGTTTTTGGGAACCCTTCTAACGCCAGGGATTATGTGTTTTGAGGGATTGCATCGATCTTGGTAGCGTTATTGTTGTTACAGCCAAGCCACATTTTGTCATCATATTGAGTTATATTGAATCGCACGAGTTTTACTACTGCCTTTAGCAAAAACAACATTAATAATTGTCAAGGTAGATAAGTTTAATAAATCGTGATGGAGATGCTTCATCATAAAGCGTCTGTTTGTGACTAATAAAGCAACTGTATGCAGCCTTCATACTTTGGCCATTACTTTTTTGTCGATTTAACTGTTTTGGCTTTGCTTGTTGGGACACATTGATAAGATTAGTCAGGCATATCGAACGTACTTGGTTTAATGAAAAGAAAAAGGAAATGCAGGCATAACTATCATAATTACGATGACCAGTGTTTTCTGATACATATATATATATATATATATATATATATAGATATATATATATATATATATATATATATATATATATATATAGATATATATATATATATATATATATATATGGGAGATATATATAGAGATATATATATATATATCTCTATATATATATATATATATATATATATATATATATATATATATATATATATATATATATATATATATATATATATATATATATATATATATATATATATATATATATATATATATATCTATATATATATATATACTCGCACATTAGTTCATGTTGTGTAACCTGGTATATTCGCAATGGAACAGCATCAATGTCGTGATATGAATGGTGTGGTGAGAATGAGGCCGTCTTTGGCTGTGTGGTGATATTGTATGGTGAAATTGAAGCCATCTTAGGCTGTGTGGTAATAATGTATGGTGAAACAGAAGCTGACTTAAGCTGTGTGGTGTGTTATTGTATATCGAAACTAAAGCTTTCGTAGGCTGTGTGGTGGTATTGTATAGCGAAACTAAAGCATTCGTAGGCTGTGTGGTGATATTGTATGGTGAAACTGAAGCTGTCTTGGGCTGTGTGGTGATATTATGTGGTGAAAACTGAAACTATCTTAAGCTGTGTGATGAAAATGTCTGGTGGAACTGAAGCTGTCTTAGGCTATGTGCTGATATTGTATAAAGGGCTCCGTCATAGCGTCTTCCTTCCTGCGGCCCGAGAGTGCTCATCAAGCGAACGATTCTTGTCATCCTTCTGCCCAAGAGCTGCATTTGATGTGTGGGGCTCTGGATTGTCCTAACACCATTGAAACCAACCCCACATGCAAAACCCCGATGCTACCACGGTAAGTGGGAGGTTTTGTATGTGTTTTGATGCTCACCGTGAAGAAAATCACACCAGACGTGTTGTTGGACGCGCATGGGGATAGCGTGATTGGGAATCGACCGATAGAGGTGACTGTAGTTGGGTTTTCCCCAGTCGTAATAATTACCCTACTCTTGGGAATGAGGTGTCGAAATAAGCGGTCAACAGCGCAACAATAACTTCCTTTTACTGTTCACCTAAAAATATACTGCACAGGTTGACAGATCCTTATGACGTAGGTCAGTGACGAATGCATCCAACAGGCTGACAGTTTGACTGACACGTTATGATGATATTCTTGTTGTGGACATTCAATCCATTCTGTTGGGAAAGATCATTATGATCCTACAGAGATATCGATAATTTCACATGGCGATTTGCAAATGTGGTGGTTATAACTATGGTTATAGCTCGTCTTATAGTTGAGACAACATTTTGACCTATCGTGTATGCTGTACATGGTATCTGTAGGCTAGTATTCTTCTTGTGACACCAGTGGATGAGGCCACTGTTCGTTCTGTTCATAAAGGAGACAAGTAGGATCAACTGATAATCATAACATAATTTCATCTGTCGTGCAACGTTTCATCGGGCCTAAGTAACATGCGTTAAGTGTTTATGCGTTGCGTTTCATAAGAATATTGATGTTGTTTATCAATGGGTCAGTCAATTGGACCTATGAACCAATGAACATTATCTGTCGCACTATACAAATATATATGCACTCCACTAACAGCATCGTTATATATATATATATATATATATATATATATATATATATATATATATATATATATATATATATATATATATATATATATATATATATATATATATATATATATATATGTGTGTGTGTGTGTGTGTGGGGGGTGTGTGTGTGTGTGTATATACATATATGTATACATATATATATATATATATATGTATATATATATATTGCTATATATATACATATATAAGTATGCATATATATATACACACACATATATATATATATATATATTTTTAAACACAGAGATATAAAAAAAAAAGATATATAGATATAAAGAGATATAGATATATATATAGGTGTGTGTGTATATATAGATATATGTATAAATAGAGGGAGAGGGGCGGCGTCGTTCCATTTATATATATACATATATATAGAGATTTATATAGATACATATACATATATATATAGAGAGGAAGACACATATATATATATACTTATATACATATAGGGACAAAAATATATAGACAAATAGAGATAGAGAGAGATATAGATATATAGATATATATAGAGAGATAGAGATAGAGAGAGAGATATAGAGAGATATAGATATATCTATATCTATATATATAGATCTATATATATATATATATATATATATATATATATATATATATATATATATATATATATATATATATATATATATATATATATATATATATATATATATATATATATGTACATGAGAGCGCTTCCAGTTCACCTCCTTCTGCGCTGACTAACATTATGTGACGCTTATGGTTTCTATGGATTAATGGTCTGCCTTGTGTTGCTCACTCATCGGGCTGTCAGCGTATAAAACACGCGCATGATTATATGCACTAGTCATGTGCACCAGGTTGTTTAATCTCGCCTCCAGGTAGAAGATTGTGTTCTTAACGACCGAGAGCCCCCTTATAATCTGCTCAACGATAAACACCGGCAACAACGAGACACAGGACTGAAGCATTGTTGGTTTAGATTATGCCTCATGCGGACGTCTTTTGCCCAATGGTGCAATGCGAAATACTCTCGTTAAGGACCTGCTTCTGCTCAGTGCGTGCTAGGACCTATATTCATGCACCAACTTACCTACTTTGCGTTGTCTCTCACGGCTTAGCGCACTTTGTACCAATTACCCTATGCATAACCTGTTTTGATGACGGACGCTTTGTAGGTAAGTATGATGATTCATCGCTAGAAATCTGCATGGTGATTATACTAGCGTGTGTATAGAACTAGGTGAGAATGTAGTGAAGAAACTATGCTGTCCGTTTGATTGGTTTATTGGTTTATAGAAGAGGGGGGGGGGGGGGGGATGGCAGTCTCGTATAACCGCTGATCTAACTGTATCGCTAAAGAGCGCTCGATCCCGCAGCAGTAGAGTATGTGGCGCGCTGTACAGAGATAGTTTGATACTCAGCGCACTCGCTATCGCGTGGTGTTGTTTTTAACGAAGTTCACATGTCTGTGCTGGACTTGCATCTTTGCATACGTGGCGTTTGATTGCGAACCTTGGTCTGTAGGTTCAGGGAGTGTAAATGCGACGTATTTCGTGCCGTTACCGACCAAACAGCCAAGTTAAAAGGTGAGTCGATCAATTGAATACCCAGTAAGGTGTTAATGGAGGGGCCACTCTACTGTTGAAATAAGCATTATTGATACATGTCAAACACTAAATGTCTGATGACATCTGTCTTTGGTCGGCATCGTTACGATAATTGGACGCTACCCTGTTATTCATTACATCACGTTGCAGCGCCCCGTCATTTATAACATCACGCTACTCTAACCCCTTCATTTATCACAAAGATGATTTTCATATTATCATGAAGTAAATTATTCAGGAATATAATCAAGCTATATGGCTATATTATGCTAATTTTGTTAACATAAGATTGGAGCAGAGCATATACAACAGTGCTTATAAAATGATGGCCGTCGCTCGACTACGGGCTTGGTTGCGGACTGGGCTACAGGCTGGGTTGCGGGCTGAGCTACGGGCTGGGTTGCGGGCTGGGCTATGGGCTGGGTTGCGGGCTGGGCTACGGGCTGGGTTGCGGGGTTGGCTACGAACTGGATTGCGGGCTGGGCTACGGGCTGGGTTGCGGACTGGGATACAGGCTGGGTTGCGGGCTGGGCTACAGGCTGGGGTACAGGCTGGGTTGCGGGCTGGGCTACAGGCTTGTTTGCGGGCTTGGATACGTGCTGGGCCACAGGCTGGGTTGCGGGCTCGGCCAAATATGTCAAAACAGAACGTTCTACTGGGAGGAATTAATGTAATCCGTGAAAATTTAGCTATAAATTGTGTTCTTTTCTGATCCCAAAATCCCCATTCTGGTTTCTACAGTGACCCAGAAGATCCCAGCAACCTGGTACTATGGCGTCTGATGATTTAACGTACCGGGAGACATCAGCCAGTGACCTTCCCGCTCTCGTGGAACTCTCCAGCGAACTGAATAACCCCCATGGAAAGTCTCACACAGCGTTATCTGGACTACTGCCGTGATGAACATTGGGCAATGCTTGGGGCCTTCAGCGGTGAGGTGTAAGGCGTTATAGTTAGCCATCGTGTTACTGTCTGACCGTGGAATACAAGATCACATATAGAAGTCATGAGGTCAGAGCTTTCCAAGGCCCATTTAACACAGCCGCCTTTGACGAAGGTACTGACAGCTTATGACTCTTAAGGTTCTACATAGAAAGTTTCCAGGTTCTATGAGCTGGTACAGATGTTGCAGCTATTGAGGTTTAATGTTGAACCCTAGTTGGGGGTTCAATAAATGGACTCGTTTCAAAGGTAAATAATTGGGAACCTAAAAAAGTCCAATACCCGGGGATATAGAACGTATAAAGGTTCTATTGTCTCACTTTTAGAGTTCAAAATATTGAACCTTCAAAGGTTCTATACATACATGCATGATATTGAACCTTCATAGAAATAATGCATCAAATGCCAAATCAAACTAAAACTTGATTACATTGCTGAATTATATTATTAGCACAAACAGTTTTCCAAGCCTGAAGCCCTGTTGCGTGAAGCAGGTACGATTTCTTGACATGGTTTGTCAACCAATATCATCCTTCCAGATCCTGTTCCTTTGGAAGTACGACGATGATGTCTATGGCTGCCATTCTTCTTTTGTGGCATGTTTACGTCCGGTCTGTGGACATCTGCATAACAAGAAAACTTGTAACATGTCATGGAAGTGTACCAGGAAGTCATGTGTCATAGTTTTCAGTCATGTTACAGCATTGTGTTTTTTAAGACAATACACAATATTTATTCCTTAGTAGCAAGGAATTTAATGTATCTATAACGTCACATACTTTGTGAGAGGTGTACCCTGAAAGGTGACTCATTATACATACCGATAGGGACTGTCATTATTTCCAGCATCCTGTTTGTTGCCATGTGAACCGATGGTGACTGACCTTTCCACGTCGTTGACATCAACTTTGCTACAAGCAGCCGTGCTCGGTCTTATAATACAGATATGCAGTGGTTATCGTGGAAGTATGGTGCAATGTAAACAACCATTAAATCAACATGACTCGTGATTCTAGAATCAGTCCTTAAAGAAAACGAGTGATTTGACACTGTGCTGAGTTTATGTGATTTCAAGCTAGTGAAACAGTGACAGCCATGTCACAATTGCAGAACAAATCTAGTTAACATATGAACAAATAAGGTGCAGAAACTTGTACACTCAAGTGTTAGATAACAAATATCATAGGAATAAAATCAGATAAGAAGAGGGACTGGACAATGGAGAGGAGATAGAAAGAATGAGAGGAATGGTAAATAAAGAGGAGATGGTAAGTATAGAGTGGAAATGGCAAGATGGAAAAGGATATTGAGAGAAAATGACAAGATGGAAAAGGATATGAATAGCAAATGGTATAATTGAGAAGTGATGGATGGAAAATGGTACAATGGAGAAGTGATGGAGAGGAAATGGTTTGATGGAGAAGTGATTGAGGTAAAATGGTTTAATGGAGAAGAGGTGGTAAAGAAAAGACAAGATAGAAAATAGGTGGTAAGGTGAAAGGGTCATGCTTGGTGCATATCACACAGTAAAATTAGATCACATTTAGCTTCTCTGAATCATACCTTCTTCGGTTAGAACTCCCAGAACCGACGACATGCAACAGATTCAGACATACATGCTAAGGAGGATTGTGAATTGAACCCTACATCCCTTACAACACACATACACTGACATGATTCTTACACCCATACATCAACAATTTAGGAACATTTGTACATATAAGTATATCTTAATATTATGTTCAAATTTAACAAACTTGAGGCAACTTTTGTTTTATAAACATTGCACTAACTGAAACATTGTCATGCATGTAATGAACATAACCTTTGAATAATGCAAAAATATCAGGATCTATCTTTCTGGCATACAATTCATGAATCGCTTGGTATGCCTCTGCCATGGAGGGACAAGCATAATGGAGAGGATAAGCATTTGGCTATTAATAGGCAGGATGACTATGGTTGATAAATCTCCAGGGTTGTGAAACAATCAATATTTGTTGCTGGTTAACAGAATCAATGGTAAACGGAATAGCAGCTTCTTGTCGCTGCAGGAATTGTTAAAGCAAAGTAACATCTTTGGTATTTTTCATATACAACATCACATCTGCTTGATCTTTAGGAGGGCGGGGATTCGATCAGTTGGCTTTGGTCAATAAATCATAGTTAATAAAAGTATTTGGGGGTTTTGATGATATTGTCTATTTGATCAACGGGAAAATATTGAGGTTGTCACAGAGTGAAGTGGTTGACAAGATTTGAATTGGCAGGCAAAAGTGAGCAACAAAAAGATATGACAAGTCACTTACAGCAATTATAGTCCGTCAAACATTTGTTTACACTATGCATCATGCGAAGATACAACAACATGCTGTGAAAGGAATTCATACTTAGGGCAGGGTCATGTTAAATAACTGCAATAGAGATGGTACAGACTACAAGGAAAGGTCCAAGAAAGGTTACACAGTAAGTGGGTTGTACCACATAAGATATGGGAGGGGCAATGTAATGTGTGGGCCGGGCCATTAAATCTTCCCAACTGACATGTTATGTAAAGTAAAGAATTTCTAAACAACAGTGACAGATATAATGTTATGATGACTGCTATGAATAGCACAATAAGGTGCACTGTCTGACTTGTCCAAGCACAGAAGGCGATATGGTGGATAAATGTTTATTCTTGTATCTTTCCAATCAACTAAGCATAATGGCATTGACGCGGAGACTTTATTCTGATTCAATCATTAACACAATAGTACATAAGACCTGAAGCAATGAGGCTGGAAAAAGGACAAAGGGAGAATGTTCAGAACTATAGAAACATGTACACCTTGATTTGCGACTTTTTACTTGCCAGTCACCGAGCGCTTATTCTGTGGCACTTATTGTCACCACCAGGGCAGTGGTATCAATTCAAAGTCTCAAAGAAGACAACAATGTTCAATTTAAGTTTCATTTTCTAATGATTTTCACAACTGTGTAAACGTAGGGACTAAATGTGATCGGCATACGATTATAGTATATCTACACAACCCACAAAATAACTATCAAGCCTGGATATAGGACCTTAACCTGCGATTTAAAAACTGAGGTACAGTACAATGAATGAAACATATGTACAATCAACAAAGATAATATGCTCCACAATAATCACACATACAACTGCTTCAATTTGTAACCCTTAGTAACCCTTGCTCTATATCACATAGCTCTTGGTAAGCCTGTAAATCTGGTGCAATCTTTGATATTGCACATGCGTGTCTTCCTTTTCTAGTGTTATTTTCGGAATAACTTACATGTTCAAAAAGGACACCTTGATTAACATCAAGTCTTGATTCATATACTCCTTGTTCGGATACAAAAGAAGTTGTGTATTAGATGAGAACGGAGTAATGAGGATATACCGAAAAAAGGCATTGCAGAATGTACAGCTTGTCTGTAGCATGTCAGAGATAACACTAGAAGCAAAGCTTGTCAAAGATGCCCTCATCATTACATATATGTTCAATATTACAATACCAAGAGCATTTTTGCCCAACACAGTCCAACAAAGCTCAAAATCGCTAAGCAAATGCGTGGCCATGTGTGGCAGAAAAGGTCTACACTACAGGTGTGACAGAAATCTTAGTGATCATATACTAGTGATATCAGAAAGAACTAAACTAAAATAATAATGCAAGTCGTGGTGATTTCTTAGTGATGGGCATTAGGGAGTTACAATAGACAGTCGGTGGGCTATAGTCAGCTACAATAGACAGGTGATGGGCTATAGTCAGCTACAATAGACAGGTGATGGGCTATAATGAGCTATATTAGATTTGAGATGGGCAATAGGGAGTTGCAATAGACAGTCGGTGGGCTATAGTCACCTACAAAAGACAGGTGATGGGCTATAAGGAGCTATAGTAGACTTGTGATGGGCAATGGGGAATTACAATAGACAGTCGGTGGGCTATAGTAAGCTACAATAGACAGGTGATGGGCTATAATGAGCTATATTAGACTTGAGATGGGCAATAGGGAGTTGCAATAGACAGTCGGTGGGCTATAGTCAGCTACAATAGACAAGTGATGGGCTATAATGAGCTATATTAGACTTGTGATGGGCAATAGGGAGTTACAATAGATAGGTGATGGGCTATAGTGATGTACTTTAGTCAGAACATGAAATATCCATGTTCGGTCTAATGCTGAAAAACCTCATAACGGCTAATCACAGGATGAAGATAAGTTGACTAATGAAGTTAGGTCGAAGAGAAGGAGAACACTGTATGTACACCAGGCATTACATGCTGCTTTATCACATCAACAGAGCACAGGTGGTGATATGCAACGGAAAACAACTTACACACTCCACGGTGAAATCTGAACAGCCTTTTCTGATACTGGCAGAATTGCAACAAGGTAACGTAATTTCCCACATTTTGTGATAATTGCACAGGGTCAACATACAGAAGCATAGAGAGAGAGGCCCAGGTGTAGATACTTGGGAGTGGTAACTCACTCTTTTCACAGAATGGTCCGCTATAACGGGCAGGGCACAGGCAGGCGTAACCCGGGCCGTCACACTGTCACAGACACTCACCTCAATGACGACATGGTGAACTAGAGCAGGTGTTGACACCACTCCCTGGCAGCATGAAGTAGGACACGGTGGGGTGAGATAGTGACGGTGGTTGGCAGCAGTCACAGCAACACAGACAGTCACTATGAGGGCGACAAGTTTCAACAAGATATGGATGGTTACGTTGGAAAGCTGACTGAAGGTCAAGTGGAGAGAGAGAGGAGGTATAGTAGCGTGGTGTAGAGACTCACACTCAGTGCAGTTTGTTCCTATGAAGCACGCATCACTGACACAGTCACACTGTTCAGCTGCGTCTACACATGTGCTGTTATTCCCACAGGCACAGACCCCCAGCAGACAGACACCTGTCGTTGTCATGCCAACAACATCTACATCACGATACTTAGCAACAATTGTCAATCCACTTTTACTGTTTTATCAGCAATGACAATAAACATCAATGGTAACTCTAGATGTTTTGTCTCAAATAACATGTACAAATCCAATCAGTATAGAATATAAACCCAGTGCATAAAAACTGCGTCCAATGATATGTCCAAAAAAGGCATGCGGGCCGAGTTAAAACACAAAAAGCACTCACTAAAGTGGACATCTATGAAAATATACATGCAAAGTACAGACAACTAAAATCAGCAAGTTACATGTTTTTCAAAAATCAAATGAATACATCAGTGAACAGATGGGAAGACCTACTACAGTGTCAATGGTGCCACGTTATAGAAATGCAGACACATTGAGGTCTGATTGCACATGAAGTCATCATATGTCAACATAAGATCACAGAGTCATGTTATGTCTTAAGAGAGATATCAAATCCGTGTTCTGAAACAAAACATAAATAGAAGCACATGGTGAAATATTTTACAACAGAGATATGCTAGGTAAGCGGTCATAGTGGTTAGAGTGGAAGCCAGGAAGGAGATAGGAGAGAGTTGTAGGTGTGGCACAAATAGCTCCCTATAACACCAGATCACACTGTCAGGAGGGAGATAGGAGAGAGTTGTAGGAGTGGCACAGAGAGCTCCCTAAAACACCAGTCAGGAGGGAGATGGCACAGAGAGCTCCATATAACACCAGATCACTCTGCCTGGAGGGAGATAGGGGAGAATTGTAGGAGTGGCACAGAGAGCTCCCTATCACTCCAGATCACTCTGTCTGGATGGAGATAGGAGAGAGTTGTAGGAGTGGCACACAGAGCTCCCTATCACTCCAGATCACTCTGCCAGGAGGGAGATAGGAGAGAGTAGTAGGAGTGGCACACAGAGCTCCCTATCACTCCAGATCACTCTGCCTGGAGGGAGATAGGCGAAAGTTGTAGGAGTGGCATGGAGAGCTCCCTATCACACCAGATCACACCATTTGCACCATATCTTGGATTTCCATTAGTCACATATTGTCTTCACTTTGAGATGCAACTATGAGAAGTATAAGTTCCCATTTGGCATCACTAATGAGTGGCTGCTCCCAGAGAAGCAGTAGTGCCACACTGAATCGAAGGCAAAGAATGACACAACAGGGCAGTAAATGCCCTTGATTAGACACCTGTGTATATACACCTGGTCTGAAGAAACACCCTACTCATTCTCTTCACAATGAAGACCATAAAAGTTCTCACTACAGTTACATGGGTTACCGCCTACATTATCAGGAACGCATGCTCCGTCATCTGAGCATGAATGGGTGGAGTACCCAGCGTTGTCTAAAATAATGCAAATATGAGGATGAACTCCAGGTCAAAATAACCTAGTCTCAATATCGATCACGATCTGGGAACAAAACGTATATTGAACTGAACACAACAATGAGAAAAGATGAGTTAACGACGCCCTGTGTATCAGTGCGGGTAAGAATGTCTATGTATTAGTAAAGATCCAAACTTTCTTGGCCATATGAATAAAACTTGCTCTTACTGAATAAAGGATGAGGTGTTGAACTCATTTGTTGAATTATTCGATGTTTAGAATCATTAGGAAGTAACTTAACAAGGGAACGATTCAAACATTGTGCCTATACTCGTAAGAGGGCGAGCTATCCACTGCCAATGGCAATACGTATACAAGGAAGTATTCTGAAAATCCTAATTTGTTCAGTAATAAGATAAGTTCTGTAGACACCGCACTAATACTCCTGGTGACTAGCCACATCAATATGACAAAATACCTTTTCCCTGGCAACATCAAAACACGCGCTAACCTAGTTTCCACCCGCCGATCGAGAGCAGTTCTAAAAGTAGAACACAGGATGATTCATTACAAAGACACTCGGTAGATGTGGCACGTGCGGCGCAGTAAGCGCCCACCCTTCTCTGTACGCGCTGAAGGGCTCACCGGGATCGTATGCCCATACAATATTCAAATGCCATCAACTATGTAAACGGACTAATATGCATTTAGTTCTTCAACTAAAGTTATTACGGAACATCTCACCCCCCCCCCCCCCCCCCCCACACACAAACCCCGGGGATTCCTGTGAGAACAAACTATGCCTTATAAACACGACACATCTCATGACCAACTCGCAGCCACATTAATAGCAGCCCGTAGACAGGATTTTTAGTGGGTGGGTTCTTTTCCCCTCAATAGTAAACCTTTCTCCTGGCTCATACTAATGCGGCTATAAGACCATAATCAAAGGCATCATCGCCACACGATGTATCTCTATATACACACATGCACTAGAGTAAGGCGGACCTTTCTGGGCAAAGTGGACCCCGCCCCCCCCCCCCCCCTGTTACGGTCCTTAACAGTACGACACAGCAATGGCATCTATAGTAGCGTGGGGTCAAGCCCGAGGGAGTTCACTGAGACACGAGGAACTTGCGTGTTCATCGGACGTCTTGAAGTGGGGCACAACCAAAAGAGGTCCAAGTACTAGTGATAACACCGCTCCATATCAATTCATCATTTGAGCAGTGTGTTATAAGTTTTTCTATCCATACGCATTTGTACAATTTCCCCCGTCTAGCGTTACAGTGTTATGCCTAAGTCTAGCGCTGATGTCAGTATATATTCTATGGTTGTATTGATTGACGAGGCGTATATGTCATGATATTCACATATGCAGTTATCAGCTGAGGAATATCAAACGCCGATAAGTCGTATCATGCGAGACTCTAACAACAACACGTATATTGCATTCAGTTCTCTCATGGCTGGATACATCCTCTGGGGCACGGCCACTACATCCTCAGGGGCACGGCCACTACATCCTCAAGGGCACGGCCACTACATCCTGGGGCACGGCCACTACATCCTCTGGGGCACGGCAACTACATCCCACGGGGCACGGTAACTACATCCTATGGGGCACGGCCACTACATTCCACGAGGCACGGCCACTACATCCTCTGGGGCACGGCCACTACATCCCACGGGGCACGGCCACTACATCCCACGGGCACGGTAAGCACATCCTCTGGGGCACGGTAACTACATCCTAATGGGCATGGCCACTACATCCTCTGGGGCACGGCAACTACATCCTTATGGGCACGGCCACTACATCCTCTGGGGCACGGCCACTACATCCCAGAAGCCAGGCCGATATCATCCGTGTTCAGCTTTTAGTACTTTTAGTACAAATAACCACGCGTACTTGAAATCCATGGGGCACTCAACTAGCTCTGATCAACACCACAGGTAACATGGGTAGGAATGTCATGTGAGAGACGTCGATTGGCACAGGTGTAGGCCACTGACATGCTTTACCTGCTGTGCGCCCAAAAACATGTCTTGTTGGTTGGCTCTACTGTCATCCACCACGCCACGTCACTTGCCATTTTCATGAATATTCTCAAATGCTTATCAAACAGTCAATACATGCTGGGGCACGGGTACATACATTTCCAGAACGAAATCCTGAGGATGCCGACAAGCGAAGGCATATTTGGATTTGCTGAGATATTTATATTGAATAAAACTGGGTTTTCTTTCATGAGGGTGATGAATGCAAATCGAAAGACCCCCCACAATTCGTTAAGTGGAAAACCATCCTTGGGCGCATGCGCGATTCGAGGAAAAAACACACTTAATTGATAAGGCATTCACTACCAATCTGGACGTCTTGTTGGTAATCGTCCCGGAAAAAAGCAGCATGAAACGAAATTTATTGCTTCAACTGGTGAATAGGTGAGTGTACCTATTTAGTAATTCTTAGTATTGTTAACTTGGCTCTCGCCAAGTTGTCTTGTTCAGTCGCGCGTTGTGGGGTGTTTGTGGAATGTTTGTTTTTCGCGATACAGGGTGACATTTTTGAAACAAGATTTTAATTTGTCGGTAGCAATGATGTGCAGAACCGAGAGACGTTTTGTTTTGTCCCTTGATCCGAAACTAAGGTCAAGGAGCCCCGAATATCTCCTTGGATAGTCGCCTGTTCATTACACACCATTTAAATTGCAAACATTTCCAAATATATGTAATTGTAGTAAATTAATAGTTTTCCCAAACACCCCAAGTCGCAAAATCGTGGCATCAGTCCAAATGCTAGCCAAATAATGATTTCGACCACGTTAATATGCGTCCAATTGAAATACAAATAAGATATATTATTATCAGTGACAGCGTTAGCCGAATTGTAAGATTTAATGGATGTTGTTGACTTCACTTCCGGTTACGAACGCATCAAATAATCGAGAGCTTATAGAATGGTCAATATTGGGTCAATAGTTCACAAAATAGACCAGCTGTAATATCTTATGGATTAAAAAGATATGGGACGTATTTGATCAGCTGCCTATTGCATGTCAGGCAAAAGCGCCTAGCGCTACCCAGTGCCGTGTAAGATATTTCAAGTTAACTTTTGTTGTTTACCGCAAAATGTACACATAGTGGCCACAAAGAATAAAGCCCTTCTTTCATCATAAATATGAGCTCTTCAGTATGACAATGTTCAGTATTACTTAACTCTACGGCTAAAATGGAGATTAAGAAGACAATGATGATGATCATGATGATGATGATCATGGTGATCATGATCATTATTATGATGACGATGACAATGATGATGGCATGCTTCGCCAAGTTCATCCATTGGACAATGAATTTCTTGTTAACTTAACGAATTCGCATTCGCCAAGTTCTCTTGGCCAGTCCGGTTTGTTTATAAACTCCATCTCAAATTGATCACAAACCTATCGTCCGCCACCCCATATCAATTGGTGGTCCACATCGACCACAATCCTACTTCGACCACCACCTGATATCAACTGCTTGCCCCCATCGACCACTTCCCCATCCCTCATTGACATCTACCCGACATTGAGATCAAGATCAACACTTCAACATCGATCCACCCCTCATCGGCCACTGCCCTATCAACCGTCAACTCACATTGACCA
>CM067352.1:48270203-48287703 GCA_034190875.2 Urechis unicinctus
CTATTCGGAATTTTTTTCTCATGATTGAAGCTACAACTATATATTTTATTTGTGGTTGACAATTGGCCGCTATGATTTTCTCGATTCCAATCTTTACCATCATATCGATTTGTCAGCGTTAACATTATGATCATCTCTATCATCCTTCGCATCTGCTTTTACCCTCTGGAGCATAATGGTCAATCATGATTGCAATAAATGTTTCTTATTGTGGTCATCATCATCATCAACATCATCATTATCAATTCAATAAGTTAAAGGAAACTTTTAATTTTCATCACCATTATTGCTCATCACTGCACTTTTAACACTGCTTTCTCATTAATACAGTAATACGATTATGAAACACCACAACTTATGAATAGATTATGAATATTGTCATGTTTATTTCATGATTATGCTACAGTGTTGTGTATCACAAAACGATTAGTCTAGATATATTTCAAGATAAACAGTGCAAGTAATTTATTGATTTGCCAAATCGTTAGCATGAATTGAGTCTAGGCAGTTAAAAAGAAGATACAAGGAAATCATTATGATAATAAAAACATTCCAAATATTTAGAAGAAATACAAAAGTCAAGGTTTGCTGATGAACTTGTTAATCAGTAGAATGAAAAAATGTTTTTTTTTTTAAATGAAAACCAACGTGACTCTGTTTTTTCGCATTGCCTCTATTGACATGGCTTTATGTGAAAACCAACGTGACTCTGTAGTATGTCGTTACATTGCCTCTATTGACACTGGGCAGTATTAGGGTTATAAGTGATATTGCCATGTCCCAGATCACAATTTTCCTGCTAGGTGCTAGGATTATAATGTGGTGTTGCCTTGTACCAGATCTCGATTTCCCCCGGATACAAAGTCTCTGGGTAGTTCAAGGATTCCCATGCAATCTTCTCTGCACCTACATCTCATTTCCATCCAGATATTGTGTCTGTAGGATTATAATACCCTACATTGCATAGACACACATGTTATTAAGGTTATTATCATGATGACAAGTAATTTCAGGACATTAAGCATTAAGTTTGCAGTGGCACAAATGGGATTGCATTTATGGATGTGTGATTCAACACATAATTTCACTCATCTAACTATACACTAAATACCAGCAACAAATATTGTCGGATATTGACTATTAAAAACCATTCAAATAACAACAAGTTTTCTCAAATAGCTTTCTGGTCAATTATTTATGCTCAGCACATTGTTCAAGTATTTGCATGCAATGCATACTTCTGACAACATTAATAACCAATCACAATATTAAGTACCAATTGCAATTGCACATCATGGCAACGCTGTAGATACACATAATGCAAATATTGGTATATATTTGTCATTTGCATAGTGTCAATGTTCATACTATATTGCCTCAACGGCCATCTCTTGGTACATCATGAAGGGCAAAACCGATTTTCTAAGATGCTGCGTTGACAACAATCCTTTCCTACCCATTGACAGCTTTGTGACGCTTTTTTGTTTTTGTCTGATTCATTGGACCCATTTCAGCATTCCCTCATCATCTCGTACTGCAACATCAAACTCAGCCAACTCTGATTCTACCTCATCCATTCCCATTTTATCTGAGCAATTACTACTGAGCTTGATTTAAAAAAGATAATAGTTCCAACTTATCTTGCATTATTTCAATGCCTTGTGTCACATCAGTAAGCTCTGCCTGGTTTGATTCCATCTCATGACATTCCTTTTTCTAAGAATTTTGTTTCGCCGGATTAGGCTGTTGACCACCGTTCACATCTGTCATTGCTCCCCACAATTATGCGTTCTCTTTGATTGAATCTTCTAACCAGCAATCGTTGACATGAACGTCACAATACAACGAATTGTTTGCCTTAAGCCATCTCAAAGCTTCCAAGACGTTTGTGGGTCTTACATACTCATACATCTAGTGGGACATTAATGCATTTAAGTTTCAGAGGAATCATTTGCATTTCAGAAGGAAATAGAAGAAATTGTTCACACACATCATCCAAATGGTAATTTGTCTACCTCGAGGCAAGCCCAACTTTTTTATGAATGGAATTTTCTTTGAGATCAGTCAAACTTCCAATGTGTTGAGATCATTCAGCTCATTCGGGGGCGATAAGATTGTTAGCTTTTGATTGTGCTGGCATCTTTCCACGCTTTATTGTCAAGAGGCATGTATTACAAATCCACCCATTATTTCCAGCTAATACAATGCAAAGATTCAGTATGTTTGTCACAATAGCTTCAGATATTTACTCATAGTTTTTTTCCCTTCATTTCCACAACTGTTACTCTGTACATCAGTCTATGACAACAGCAGCACACATAATCCCAAGTTACAGTCCTATGATATTGCTCAACACGTTGGAAATGATCTGTCTCATTCTTTGTCTAATGACATGCATTGATTCTCTCACTCTTTCCAATCTCTTGCATCTTTGATCTGGAGTTTCACTTGTTCTCACATTTGTCGTACTAGCCCTCTAAGATAAAAGTCTAGTTTGTCTTTTTTTTAGGAGATTCCTTTATTGTTAGTTCAGCCGAAGGATTTCCCATGGATGCAAGTCTGGTTTGTGTCTGTTCAATAGATTCGTTTTATCTCACTACCGCTATATGACTTTTCATAGATGCAAGTCTGGTTTGTGTCTGTTCAATAGATTCGTTTGACCTTACTTCAGTTATAGGACTGCTAACAGATGCAAGTCTGGTTTGTGTCTGTTCAATGACCTCTCATTGATGCAAGTATGGCGTTTGCCTTTTCAGTAGGTTCATCTCACCTCGTTCCCATTATATATTTCTTCACTGAAGCAACCCTAATTTGACTTTTTTCAGATGTCTCTATTTTTCTCAATTTGTTCATATCAGATTTGATATATTCGTTTTTGCTTGTTCTCTTTTCAATTCCCTGGTGGCTTTGATTGCTTGATCTTTGATCTGCTATTCAATGCACTTATAAAAAAAACGAATCAGTAAATAGCTTAAACAATTCAATACAATATAGTCGTAGACTTGGCATATCATCAAATATCACCTCGTGTAAATAGAAAATATGACCTATTTAAGCACGCTATGACTGCAACAAAATAGTTCAAGTTGCACATTATGATTTGTCAAATGTATAACGTTCTACAATTAGTGTCGGACGTTATGACAATTTTGAGGGAATAGCAGTTCCTAACCTTGCTTACAATTAATTGTAAATTTTCTAGGGCTTAGTTCCAGTGGTCTATAGTAACAGACCATATGACTGACAAGCAATAATTTGAAAAAAATTCTGACAACTATATCAGCTGCTTACTTACAAAAATATTCACTTATGCCAATTCATTATTCACACTATACGTATTGAACCAAATGCGTTATGACTAACAAATAAAAATATTTTTTTCTAAATAATTTCTACAATATGATAAACAATGTAATTGATAAAATCTCTTCAATATGATAAAAATAATTTTTTCAGTTTTCAAGATATTCACAGGTGGACAATGCGGGGTAAAAACCAAGTACACAAGGTCCCAATCAATTGTAATTTTCAATTATCAAAATATTCATAGGGTGGACAATGTGGGGTATAAACCAAGCACACAAGGTCCAAATGCTTTGTAATTATCAATTTCCAAGATATTCAGTGGACAGTGTGGGGTATAAACCAAGAGCACAACGTCCTGAACAATGTGGGAGTTATTAACAAACGCACAAAGTTTGTCGCTTGCGGGCACTTATCCCCCGACTCAGTGTATGTGAATTCCCAATGTAGGGTGCCCCTGTGGGTCTGGGGGTAGAGTAGGCTCACTGTATCCCCCTTGAGAGGTCATGATGAAGGTCATATCAGCAACACCACACTCTGGCCCGGATTTCGCCTAAACAAGAGGTTGGAATGGCCTGATTTTAATTTCCTAGTAATTATTGACGAGGCATGTTTGCAAATAGTATAGATTGAGTCAAATGCAGTATAATGAATATTACCAGTAAAATTAGATTGAGGCCCTGCATCTTGCGTTGTGAAACACTCTCAATAATCTGTGGTCATGTTTAACAATTGTCCTCAGTAAAAGGTCTTATTTGGCCATAGTATAAGATTTAATTTTAGATAGATCCATTAATATAAATAGTGATATTATCGCGCCCACCGTACTTCTGATATAAACCTCATGCCTTCTATTAGTGTCGCATTCGTAAGTTTTGTGACAACTAAGTACAAAAACCAACGATTTATACATGTATTTTATTTGGTGCTTAAAAAGGTACACAAATGATTCCACGCCAACAAGGAGACTCATTTCAAATAAACCCAAACCTGCTCCTAGCAAGGCACATGTAATCAAATATCATGGCATAAAGCACTCGGTAAATTACTGTGATGACGTCTTAGTGTGCTCTGCTCAAATGTTATCACCCAATACACACATAAAGTGAGTTTGACAACATTGTGGCCTGTAATGGCAAAGCGAAGGGTTGTATTCCTTAGACAACTCTGCACTATATAAGCAAATAGAATGTGCATGCATCAAAACAGGGGTATTTACATTAACTAAATATTGCGGACAATCTACATCGTGATAGTATGAGAGGGTTATGTTGATCGAACTAGGTCTCCTTGTGGTTGCGGGGGTTGAATAGGCAAACTTTATTTTTTGTCGTGAGAGGCGACTAATAGGGGGCTACCTGTTGGCCGTTGGTTGCGGCTCGTTTTGTTGGATCCATGTGGATGAATAGAGGGTTACTTTTGATGGCCATCTCTACAACACACTACCCTTGCCCGGATTTCGCCTAGACGAAAGGCTTGAATTGCCTGGTCCAATCAATCGGCTTGTGGTGTCTTGCCCTAGGATAATCGTTTTCTTTTTTACCTTTTCCATCTCCATTTTCATTTATACCGTTGGTTTTATTTATGACTCGTAGATTGTTGGCACATGTGTTGGTCAAATGAAAATATCCTGACAGGCTTTTATCCTCAAACCTTACACCCAGCTGGCTGTAACTGGTCTTTGAGGTCGGCAATCAGTGATATCATTGCTCCAAAACGCAACCGATTCATTAGAGAAAGCTGGTTCTTTTTGGTGTATTGAAATCCTGCTCCAGGTGATGACTTGCTCTAGGATAATCGCTTCCAATTTTAACTTTTCCATCTCTATTTCCATTTATCCTAGAAGGCGGCTGCTTAATCAGATAAATATTATCAATTGACCTATGATGGCACCACAAAACACATGAGTGCTGGTGTGCCGTTACACCCTATACTTACCTTGATAAGCAGGTCGAAAATTTCTGGTTGACCAAATCTCTCAACTTTTTAATTTTGCAAATAATTCACAAATTTCTTAAAGCTGATACAATTAACAAACTTTTATAATTGACATATGCTATCAAAATATTTGTCGTTTTCAAAGCAGGTTGAGTTGAAGAAGTGAATTCAAATTTCGATTTCTAATAAAATCGACAATATGCGTTCGACTGTAATAAAACGTGGGTCAAATGTTATCATGAAGAGCGTCAACCGCATTATAATTCTTTGTGGACAGTCGCTGACATCGTTTCCGTTCGTTCACGAACGAAACAAAGTTTAAATTCGACTAATATCTGAAGCATCGCGTCATTTGTCCATCGTAAATGGTCGTATTGTAAACTGGTTATCTTCCGAAGGCACCTCATTCAATTCTTATCTTATTACTAAATCATGTCTGATGTAAATAACCGACAGTTTTCTCACAAAGTAAGTTTGAAGTACTGTTGGTTTCATTTCTGCTGGCTCTTCACTGGTTTGTTAACAACAGCAGACCTGTTGCGCAGCACAAATGTCACCGCTGCTCCGCGCTCGGCTCGCGGGGTGCGGCACATATGGCACGCTGCAGTACTATTTAATAATATATGTTTTTCCTTGTGTCAGCCAAATCATTGTCAATCTATCATGGACCCGGAAAACATGATTCCTTTAAGAAATTTGATGGCTTATAAAACCATCAATATACATGAGATGGTCATGAATATTTGTTGAATTGTTTCCAAAATTTAAAATCATATAAAACCTGGTCAATTATTGCCCGATTCTGAATTTTTTTGAACTTCTACGCGTTGGTCTCCCACGTCCTATGGGCCTATTTTGATTTCAGGTTGGTGGTGTCTTTTAAGTAATTTGATAATCGTCACGCAGCTCAGCGTAACTGTAAACTCGTCGTTCGAAACCTTCACATCCCCCAGACATGCCAAAAATGTTTATGTTGACCCCAGGTCAGTTCCCTCGCTTCAGACATTTATTGACAATCTAGAATTTCCGTCCACTGTGCGGACATCGGTTGGACATGAAAGATGGAGGATTGTAAACTGCACGGACGCTGTTGGAGGTGAACTGTTTTCCATGATCTATCAAGTTTGCATTTATTAAGTAGATTACTTGCTATTTTCGCTATTTATAAGCGACTTGTTTTGGCAGTGGCAATGCTCTGTGAAAGGACATTTTTCCCTCTCTCAACAATCGTAATTACGTCAGCCCAGTATTCCCATGTGCTTCTGGGTGTGTGATTGTAGTGCCACCATGCGATAGACATGCATTATAATCAATCACCGCAGAGCCACTTGAAGTGTGCTCTCTTAGCGTATATGGCAGGACAATCAAAAACAAGGTTATTCCTTCGTTGGTCATACTATCAAAGCGAATGTTTTAGTCTGGAAAATGGTGAATATATTCCAGCCCTGGTTTGCTCAATGGCTAATTACTTGGTTGTACTATGCTATAATGATATGTTATTAGCAGAAACATGTCCACCACAACACAGAAGGAACTGTGATGTCAGCACAGCCATGCCAGTACTATACAACAGCATGGCACACTTACTACTATTTCGCCAGCACATAAGCTACAGCTGCACATCTCCACCAATCAGGTTTTGTCCAACTTGGCTTCGAGGTGTCTTACCAGATCTACTGCACTAGCCGGCAACATTTGTAGCTAAGGCTAGAGCGGTACCGTGTGGTCGTCCCATATTTTCGAGGGTGCTAAATTTCTGACGTCAGTTCAATTAGGTGTGAAATTTCAGACTTAAAATTAACAAAAGCATTCTTATTCCCATTTCCTAAAATATGTATGTCGCTTATCAAATATGCGTTATAGTTCAGAATGCAAATAAAAGCCATTAATCAAATGGCTCAATCATGCAACTGATTTATGAGCAAGATATCCTCATTTTTAAATAAATGAAAATAAGTGATAAATTGTGAGAATAAGCTGGTCATATTCAATAATATATTTTTTTCCTTTCATTTTACCCCTTCCAAAGGTTCTAGCCTACTTTATTGGTTTTACTGCTTAACAAGGGTCCAACATCTCTGTTGCATATGCAACTGAGCATTAAGGGTCATTGCCATCATTGCCTTTTTACATGTTATTTATAATATATGTGTCCCACAACCTATAACGCAACTATCATTTTCAGTTAATATGAGCATTGTCACAAGCTCTAATCAGGAATATATTTATATTTTGCAGGTGCTGGCTTGATATGGCGCCAAAGGGAAATTATTTCGTACCTATTCTTCTAGTGAGCATTGTGAGTGTGCTGGTTATATCCAGCAAATATCTTACACATCCTTCCATTCAAGCTTTGTCAATGATCACATATCCTGTAACAACAGCACACGAAGGATCTGTGGAATGGCCATTTGACAATGGAAGCAAAGCATTGTATGTTAGAGATGATTGTGGTTACCTAACTGTTCAAAGCAATGGCAGCATATGGCAGAGACTGCATACTTACAATGAGGTATTGACTGCCATTCGTGAAGATATCTGGTCTAAACGAGAGCCTGGTCATTGGACACCTCTTCTACCATTACTAGATGTCTTTTACGGAGATGATGACAATTTCCTGTGCAAGCTGTCTAGTATAAGCAATGTCAAAACTATAATTCTGCCGTTTCAGACAAACAATAAGAGTGACTGGTCGTCGTTGAATGACACGCAAAATGTGGTGGTGCAAAGCTACTATGAATGGACGGCCAGCAAACCGCTGAGTGAATGGATGGTCCAACCTGGGGTTATCAATTTGAAATATGATGTGGTCTTTAACAAGACTTGTAATGAGAATATTCACACATCAATGACGCCTAAGTCGCTGGAATATCTATACTTAAATGGCAAACCTGCATCGAATTATAAAAATTCGTATCCTGAGTACTTCTACACCCAGCCTCCTCGTGCGCTATTCTTTATCCATATTGTTGAGGATGTTTTGATCACAAAAATTGGTGATATCATGAGTAAAAACATCAAGCTTGTGCCGCTCACTTGTAGTCGTGATACAGCAAATAAACCACCTGCTGATTATGAATCATCACCAATATATCGTGAGGTCTTCGTCATCTCACAATACTGGGGTAGTGGGTTTTTTCATAAGATGCTAGAAGATCTCCCCCGACTTATGCCATATTTAGAATTTCTGAAGAGACACAAAGATATTGTTATTCATATATTTTCCAAGAACTTGTCACCCATGCTGCAAGTATTAGGTATAGAACCCAAAAGACTTGTAACTGGGATATGTCGAGCTGAATTGGTTTACCTACCACAAGGGACTCCATGTGGCTTCCCTTTACCTCAACGAACACAACTTCTCTCCCATGAACTGAGAGAAATAATGTCCAAGCAGTTCCTCAAGGTACAGAGCCCCACAAAGAAAACCATTGTTTTGATCCGGAGAAGTCGCCATAGACACTTTGTTGAGCAAACATCAATGGAACATGTTGTGGCTAAGATCGCTGAAGATTACAATTTGACCTTTCATCTGTTTCCAGACAACCCTGTTCCTTCAATGGAGAGGACTTTCCGCATGTTTAATCAAGCTGTTGCTGTCGTCGCTCCACATGGAGCAGGTTTATCTAATATGTTGTATTGTGAACCTGGAGTTCTTATTCTAGAAGGTGTATGCAATCTACCACACGTTAATCTGTGTTACCAATGGACGGCCCATGGTCTGGGACATCGCTACCACGGAATACCTTCCAGAGGGGGCTGTGAAGGCCATATAGATCTGCCTCCGAAGTCTATTGACGCGGTCCTACGCAGCTATATGGAACTTATGAAGCATCGCCACATGCTAACAAGAGGGTAACGGGTTTGTGAGAGTATTATTCACCACACGTCTTGATTGTGAAGCATACACGAATTTTGCCACACAGTAATGAGCAGCTTTGACACATTTAAACTAGTTTTAATCCCTAGTATCTATGGAAATGTGTATTTTTTTCAAAAATTAATTTTTATTTTACCAGCTATCAACTAACGATTTGTTATATTTGCTAAGATATGTTAAGCTTGTGATTAACTTTAAAGCTTTTTGGAGTATATGGTTTAGGAAAGCAATCATTGTTATCAATTTCCCGTGTTGCATCACGTGAAATATAATTCGTAGTTTCATGTATTTGGTTAAACTTTATTTTATGTGTATTAATGCTTTATTTATCCTAATATGACGCCAATTACATTGATTCGGTAATGGAGTCTCCAAACACCTTTTAAATAGGCTTGTTCTATTGACTCGAGGCACTTGTGACTCAATTCTCGCCACATTCGCTGCTTTGCTCAGTTATTCCTGCTATTTTCTCTAGCTATGCTCCCTGCTAAATCCTGCCTGTCTATTGCTTTTTGGTCACTTTATATCCAATGATAGAAGCAGCAGAGCTTTTGTACTATTTAAACTCCTTAATTGTCACCTGACTGCATCAGGTTAAACAGGTGGGTAATGTTTGTGCTCCAAAGATTCAATTGAAATGTTATGCTTAAACCCATATGTTCAAAAGTATGTTTTGCTTATGTTGTAAGCCTTTTTGTTTAGGTTGTGAGTTTTCCAAATAAATTAGTAGTTGTAACTTGTTCAAGCTGATATTCATTGACAGCATAATCCTGTTGATATAAACACCCGACTGGTAGCACGCAAGTGTAGATGGTGGGATTTATTGGTAAATAATGCTGGTTACCGATTGTCGTCTGAATTTTCCGCAAATAGCTATTCACTTAGTCATTGGGCAAGCTGCTATATATTTACCAGATATTTACGAACCCGTCAAACGATCAAGAATGTATCAACTTTCTTCCACTTGCAAACTATAGTATATGTAACAGCTGATTCGGTTACACTTTTGAATTTTAACCCTTCCATCGCCTATATAACGCTTAATCACCCAAAATCGGAAATTTTAAGTTTGTAAAATACTTCCATCCAAAAGACGTTTATGAAGTGACTAGTTACTGTAAGAAGGTGAAGTCCCGTCTGAGTAGTACATTATGCAGGTTAACTTTCTTAGATCTAGTTCTTATTGATTAAATGAGGTCTTTCGTTCATCGATTTTGTCATCTTGATAATCTTTCATGGACCTCTTCTATCCTTTCTTTTGCCATCTTATCATAATCTACTAATGTACAAGACACAAGATCGGCAATGGTATTAATTTTAATGCTTACCGTAGCTGAAATCTGATCATGTGAGAACTCAAAAAGTTTTCTGCTTTGTTGCGAATTACACAAACAGCTTGGTCAAGAACGCTAGAATAGGCAGAGTAGAGCAACTTTAACTGTCGTCAAGCACCTAGACTAATAAAGCATGCAATAACATCAACTAAAATCAATTGCTTTACCACAGTGCTACAACTAACAATTTACCTAACCTTGCGTTGCTAAGAACATGTTTTTAATATTACGTTTTTTGAAAAATAAGTACAAGGATACAAGAGATTGAGTATTACATTAGCTTCATTGTAGTGACCACAAAATAGAATAATGCAAAACTTGCCCAGTAAGGCTTTGATTCAACCATCAATCTATCCAAGAGTGAACAATCCGTCACAAACCTTATGCAAGAGTAGGCCAACGTAGAAAAAAACTCGGGATTAAGGTGTGATGGTCTTGAGGAATTTTCACTTCATTACTCATTCATTCTTTGTAGGATGAAGGAACAGCCACAACAAATCCAATTGACATAACTCATGATACGATTTGTATGCAAGAAAATCTGACTCGAATGCAAATTAACAAGCTGTACCATTTTGATGACAGTACCCGTATACAATCATGGCAGAACACTTTCACATGAATACTATATTCCTAGCTACTTGACCATAAGAAGAGCAAGATTTCCTAGAGGCCAAAATGTGCATTTGAGTCCATCTGTATGTCCTGCATCACATAGGCAGTTTGATGTTGGTCCTCTTGTGAAATATTTCAGTGTGTGTCTGTGGCGGTGCATTATAGCTAACGAGTTAATACACACACACACACACACACACACACACACACACACACACACACACACACACACACACACACACACACACACACACACACACACACACACACACACACACACACACACATGTATGTATGTATGCGTGTGGAATACAGTTTGTCAGGATGTGGAGGTAGATTTGTCACATAGTCAGTTGTGGTCCTTATGTAAAAGTCAGCCTGTAATATTCGGCTCTGGCGGGGGTTTCCAGTCAAACAGTCTCTTGTCATCGTAGGTGTATGATGTTGTACATGACGTAACCATGCTACCAGTATGAGAACATAAGTCTATTGTACTTTTGATGATAAGCTCTTTCTCTCCTAATGGTTCTTATGTGTTGTGAGAAGTGTTGGTTACCGCATGGTCACGTGGGTGATATGGGGAAAGAACGCTAGGAAGCGATGGTATCTAAACGCGATAATCAAGCGCACAACGCTGTATTTGATAATAATTAGCGTGAACCTATGTTAAGTAAGGTATTTGCCTGGGACCTGTAAATATGACAAGAATTCCCTTTATCCCCCACTCGGCCTTTAGCTGCCTGTGATGATGGTTTCAACTATAGGAGATCTGGAATTTTTCGACGCCAGTGATTTTGAGATGGATTTTAGTGTTCCTGATGTTGCGTTTGTTGCTCCCGTGGATCCATCTATAGATACCAAATGGGAAGTAAGAGAAGCTTCTTGTGCTGGTCGGTTCAGCACCAGCACTGTAGCGCAGTGGACACGGCTTGGCAGGTGTTAGAATTTCGTGCCTCAGCTACATTCTGTGCCTTCCAGATGAGCGATACGCAACCAGATTAGCGGCTGGCAAGCAAATGACTCTCGAGAAAACCTTCGTTATATGACTTGCAAGTAGTGCATGATACTAACAACCTCCGTAGTGTTGCCATGTTAGAGCAGCGGTGCTCTGTGTGGTACCTGCTCAAATCAAGTTGTTTCTTGGTGATATATCGACACGGTTGCAGTTATTGCACGGCAAACTGTACGTTTGAGGCGATATGGGAAAAAGACCGAGCTTTATCTCGAGCTCTGATTGGCTGAGAGTAGGGTGCCATGCGATAAGCTGATAGAGCGCGTCATCTAGTGCTCATGTTGGTGGAAGCGATGGTCTTCATGGCACTGACCTAGTGTATGGCCAGGCAATATCGTCAGTTCACCAGACGGCACCACCCACGCCCCGCCCCTGAGGACTCTATACAAACACGGACAGCCCAGAAAGCAGACACCAGTCACTTTGTCAAAGACTCAGACAGTAAAGCTAAAAGTCACAATCGAGCAGCGTCATTTGATGCGACCCGACGACACGGACAGTGCTCAATGGGGAAAAAGGAAAAGTCTGCCTTAGAGAAATTGAGAACCGAATCAGGTGAGCCGCTTCAAGTCATTACGCATTACACTCTCGGCTGGGCAGTGATAAAGCCATTGATTTTCTTAACATTAAGTTTATATAATCAACGTATATCTGTGTAATGATGCGTTGGTCCCCAAGGACGTTGTACTCATGGTATGTTGTAGTGATAGTACCCAGAACTCTGTGATCTGGCCCTTGTTTGTTCGGTTAATAGAGTTTTTAGCATACACCAGGGTTGGTAGTTCAGCTACATTAAGGTGTTTTGATGCCTTACTTTTGACATTTCTTCTACACAGGAAGGATTTTACAGTAATATACCTCACATTCAGTGTTTTTTCAATTAAGTCTAACAGAAATTATTTCTTAGATTATTGTACGTTTGAAAGATAGCTATATATAGAACATTGTGATAGAGGTAGATTTTATTGTGATGGCTATTAAATACTTTCTTTGAGAATTCTCATATAAGGTAATGATCTGTATGCCCATAAACTGTATGACTAAAGGGGTAAATGTGACTGTTTGTCTCTGCCATATGACAGGTGCTTACTCTATGGCTGAAACAGTAAATGTGTCTGTGTCATTACAGGTGCCTATTATATGACTGAAGCGGTAAATGTGCCTGTGTCATGACAGGTGCCTATTATATGACCAAAGCATTAAATGTGTCTGTGTCATGACAGGTGCCTATTATATGACTGAAGCTGTAAATGTGCCTGTGTCATGACAGGTGCCTATTATATGACCGAAGCAGCAAATGTACCTGTGTCAAGAAGTAAATAAGATAGGTGTCTAGTTAATTACAGACGCAGTAAAGGTGACTGTGTCTTGTCAGGTGCCTGACCTACCTCTGAGTAGCATGAAGAAACGTCGGGAGGCAGGAAACCCGAATATCTTCGTCACACCTGGTGGGAAAGCATCTGCAGAACACAGCACCCCCCCCCCCCCCCCCCACCAGCTTCTCTACCAGTCATTTCCCTGCTGCAGGGGTAATCTTTATGGGCAGTCCCTCTCTTTCGGGAGGGTATGGGGCGCCCAGCCAGTATTAACGGAGATATCGCTCACCAGCCAAGCTCTCAGTGTTTACTCTATATAGTTAGTACGATGGAGTGAAAGTGAAACGTGCAGGCTAAACTAAATGCTAACCAGAGCCATGTTATATCGGGGTAAATCCTTAACGTGTTGGTCGCTCTCACAGACATCATAGTAAAGAGAGAGAGACGCAGATTGTGAGGCACGTGTTTGGTGGGTTCCATTAGGGGGAGAGGAAAAAGTCAGGCGACAACCAATTCCAGCAAGATATTGAGTTTACCAGTGAAGCATTTTTATGTAATCAAAATTTTACATCGCCTTGTATTTGCTGAGTCATAACCATCCTTGAAAGCTGTATGTTTCATGAAATGTGCATTGTATGTCTAGGTGTATAGCCACATTATTACAGTGTAAGGGCTTTGATACACGGCTCTGCATGTGGGCAGTTGATGCCTGCGTAACGGGAGATCACATATACCATTGCTATGCGAAGTCATATTCGTGACATGAATTGGGGGTTTTTTTTACATAAAAACCTGATACAGATTTGATTTGCCCACAGTAGTTTTTGTCTCGGATTAATTTGTTTGTTTTACCCGTGCCTTTCTAAATTTATGCGTGATTTGCTTAATTACAGAACTGTATCCTTTGAAAGTAATTAGTTGAATCTAGTCAGAATGTTGAGATTTAGTTTGGATAGTCACATGGCACTGATGTCATGGGGTGTTTTCATGAGCTGCATCAAACTGTGAATTAGTTCTGCTATAAAAGTAGTTGTTACCACATTTTGGTTGTCAATTGCTCTGTACATGATAGAGCCATGTTTACATTGGGCGCGTGGGGTGTCTTTCGTATGGTGTGCGTGTTGGTACTTATTGATTCTAAAACATACTCACCGTTATCATCCAACAAGGTGCAGATAATTATTGTGGTGATGTGGCTGATCATTGTGAGGATCAACGGAGATGGTACTAACCATTGTGATTATTCCAGGAAGGTTTGGTGGATCCTTGCAAGGATCATTTCTGTTTATAATATTATTTTCATCATTCTGTTGATGATAAGATACTGGTGCAATTCTGTACAACCTTGTCGTCGTGGGGGTTTTATATAAGACTTAAACTCAGCTTATACTTTTATGTGATAATATCATTTGGTTGTGTTTTGTTCTGAATATAATCAATAATGCTATATTATGTTTGTCTCTGGTGGAGTGGAGAAGCTTTAGGGAGTTGGTCAGGAGGTCTTACTATTAAGTACTGATGTTAGCTACGAGTGTCAGTGGTTGCCTGCGCTGTCAGACTGTTATTGCTATTGGACAAATGCTCTTACCTTCAGTGAGTTATGTACAATAATCTTTTACGTACCCTGGTTGAGCAGTATTATTTTGTGAAATTGGTTGGCTGTGTTTGGTGTCATAAGGAAAGATACACATTGGTGTGCACTGAATCCATTTCTATTATTGTAGGATTATTATCATTAAATTATGGATGTAAAAAAATCGACTTGCAATGTTGCATTGATTTCACAATTTAATTTCACTTGGGGTCACCAATGCATTATATTGGGAATTAAATGTCTGTCAATAGGCAATAGATTTTGTTGGTTTAGTTTGTAACATTAAATATGATTGCTTGAGACAGCCATATTGATTTACATATCATATTGTGTTACATATAATGTACCCACGCCTGCTTTACGAGACAAATAAAGAGTTCAGGGGCCGTATCTAAAGAATCGACTTAACTGGAGTTGGCGAGATTAGCTGTGTCCAAAAACTCAGGCGTATCCACCGAACAAATTGTTAGCAAACTCAGCTGATACTGCCAACTCAGGACTGACATACATCCAAAACAGAATTAATGGCTATAATTTCAAACATATATCATCGCGTTCAGTTTGTTTCTTATATGAAAAAATAAAACATATGTCATTAAGTGTTCGTTAGAATGTTGAATAAAATGGAAGAAGGATCGATTTAGACGACGGAATCGAGATAACTGACAAACTAATCTGTAGTCAACCACTCTCAGACCTTGTGCCATGTGGATAACCCTCAGACCTGGTGCATTGTGGATAACTCTCAAACCTGGTGCCATGTGGATTATTGTCCATATGGCACCAGGTCCACATCAAATCATTCGACACATAATCTGTATAACGTTCCCCTGTATGACCTTTGCGATGTGGTGTGCGCGCACAGGCTGTGGCGTGTTATCACATGACGACCTCGAAGTCAAGGACCCCCTTGCCCAAGCTCTCTACACTTTCTACGTTTATAACATGGTGCGACCCCTGCTCCTAGCGATACATGTAAGGGCCACGCCCACCCCTATAACAAGCCATATAATCAGTGCCATGGAGAAACTCTCTAGTGGGTATGGCCTACCACATACCACCGACTGATGCCAGAGAGCAGCATTCCATATAAATGGCCTTAGGGTCCGCTAAGCACACGATGTTTAAGGCTATGATAGCGTCGTCAGGGTTGCTGCCACGACGTTCAATACTACCCTTGACTAGTAGATTCAGGGAACAAAGATGCAGTTCGTCACTATGCAGAGGGTTCTACAAAACACATTCAGCTTCGACACGTTTTAGGGTTGCATCCAGCCAGGAGTTCAACGCCCCTATGCCAGCATTAGGACTTATGTCTGGGCACTGCTCAGGGCACAATTACTTACCCACAACCGATTCGTTGTTGCTGGCAATGCGTTCGATGACTTGATGCCGTTTTTGGTGAAAATCAAAGACGTGATTGAAAGTGCTAACGACCTACCAGTCGTGCAGCAGTGGTAATAGAACGTCCTGACGTTTGTCTGGTCCAGGGTGAACAAGGCACTAAGCAATATGCATGTCAAGGAAGGCCATGTCGAGGGGTGTTAGCAGCCTGATTACCATCGCAAATATAGAGTTTGACTGGGATTATGGTAGGTTCACGTATTATGTTAAGGTAGGGTCACAGTTGGGATAAGGATAGCATTATATAGGGGTTTAATGATAAAACTAGATAACTCTCGTGTCATATATATCTCGTCTCTTGCATTAGGTTATTCTTCCAGAACCAAGGTTTGTTACTGTTTATAAACCGCGGTCCGAGGCGTAGGATTTCCTTTCAAACCGCTTGATCAGCTAATATCCCATTGGTAAAGCTGACTCATTCCTCGTTGTGTCTGACCTAACGAATCCACATGGGGCGTGGTTCCGTAAGGTCATGCACCAATGGGATTGGTACCTGCCAAAACTACATATCAGGGTCACATACCCCCACCATATGCAGGGAGGGCGACCTGGGTCATGTGATATTGGTAGTTATGTGAGGAAGACTTTAAAAGATTGATGAGCTAGAATAATATCATAAAACATTATAGGTTTTTTGAGTCAGCAGAAGTTAAATTCATTATCTTTGGTTGTTTTCCCATTTATCATTGCAATCTTGATACAAAAAATAATATTGATTACAATGCCTTGTTTTATACCCATATGAGCTATTAATACCTTCTTTTAAATCTAATCTATATGAGTCTAATTTTGGCTGATAACAATCTTTTTCAGCACGACACATTAATTGGTTTATTCATTATAATTAAGCGATATACATGTTCAATGGATTTAACGTTCACAGCACGCGTCTGCATTGGTACCACTATGCGGATCCTTTATGTGCACATCCTGCGGATAGTTAAGGATCAGATATTGAACATGTGTTGGTAAATTGTATCCCTTCAACAAAAAGGGAATGTGTTACTTACTCTATGTTTTTCATTACCCTTTAGAACTTAATTTGACTTTGCACCAGCTTCTGCACATGAAACAGCGACATTTGTAAGGTTATTGTCTCAACAA
>CM067352.1:48295203-48322703 GCA_034190875.2 Urechis unicinctus
GTATGTGTATGTATGTATGTATGTATGTATGTATGTATGTATGTATGTATGTATGTATGTATGTATGTATGTATGTATGTATGTATGTATGTATGTATGTATGTATGTATGTATGTATGTATGTATGTATGTATGTATGTATGTATGTGTATGTATGTATGTATGTATGTATGTATGTATGTATGTATGTATGTATGTATGTATGTATGTATGTATGTATGTATGTATGTATGTATGTATGTATGTATGTATGTATGTATGTATGTGTATGTATTTTTTGTATGTATGTATGTATGTATGTATGTATGTATGTATGTATGTATGTATGTATGTATGTATGTATGTATGTATGTATGTATGTATGTATGTATGTATGTATGTATGTATGTATGTATGTATGTATGTATGTATGTATGTATGTATGTGTGTATGTATGTATGTATGTATGTATGTATGTATGTATGTGTATGTATGTTTGTATGTATGTATGTATGTATGTATGTATGTATGTATGTATGTATGTATGTATGTATGTATGTATGTATGTATGTATGTATGTATGTATGTATGTATGTATGTATGTATGTATGTATGTATGTATGTATGTATGTATGTATGTATGTATGCATTAATGTATGAATGTATGTATATATATATGCGTGCACAAAGACACTCGTGCATGTAAGCACATATGGCGTAAATCGTTTGTCTATGGTAATGTGGCTGTGCATAATCTTGATAGGTACGATCACCTATTTGCCAAGTACCCGCAAATGCTTAAATATTGTTGTGATGATGATTGTTAATATGTTTAAGATGATGATGATAATGATGATGATGATGACATTGGTGTCGTTGCTAAAGTAGATAATGACGATGGTTATATTGATGTCACAGAATGTGATGGATGTGACCCCCGTAAAAGTTTGATTCTGAATTGTCAGAGATGCTCCACAGCTTCACCACATTCCAGGGCACTACGACCAGGTGAGTTATTTATTTGGGGATAATTGCGGCATACGGGAACGACATGTAAGTCCTATATTTAATTAGGGTGATTGCCGTAAAGGGGACGACGAGCAGGTGATATATTTATCACAGGGTTATTGCCATAAAAGTGGACGACGAGCAAGTGATATATTTATCACAGGGTTATTGCCATAAAGGAGGACGACGAGCAGGTGATATTTTTATCGCAGGGTAACTGTCATAGAAGGGGACGACGAGCAGGTGATATGTTTATCGCAGGGTAATTGCCATAAAAGGGGGACGACGATCAGGTTACATCTACGAGCAGGTTAACTCGTCACTGTATTACTGCAGAGCATGTAAACACGTCTCTTCTCTGCATTACTGTTAGAGTAGTCACTTCATTACGTTTGTGTAAGTTAATTCGTCACTGCTTAACTGTAGAGAGTTACCCCCTCCCCCTGTATTGCTGTAGAGGAAACTAACTCGCCACTATTGTACTGTAAAATGCGTTAACTCGTCAAGTCACTAGTTCACAGTGTGTTTGCTCCTAAGAATGTTTAAATTGAGCAATTTTAACTCATCGTCGTATAGCTCTAGATGTAAACTATGCCTACATTAACGTATGTATTTTGGCGGACTAGCTGTTCATGTCATCAATGGAACCCATATCTCTCCAATTGTACCTAGGCGTTGCGGGGTGATCACTGGAACAGGCTGCTGTGCGACGTGAGTTCCCCTTGTTTCTTATAACACGCCATGTCACGACTTTCTGTTGTCTCTGTGTGATTCATGAAGCGGGACAACATGCACTTAGCATGCACTTAGCATGCACTTCACATTCATTAAGTCGTCTAGCTTCCCTGTTGAACCGCAATGGTCAACGCCCTGTGATTAACGTGTGGTCTGGAGAAAGTTCTCGTAATCTGTTTCGTGATTTACCACATTACTGTTCAGTATGGACATCCAGTTGGATAATTGTTGGAGAGAACAGGTCGGCCACCATTCATCTAGGGCGATGAATGAGAGTAATGTCCCTGATGTACATCGCGTGGTAGATCTTCTCGGCTCGGTGTACATTTCTCTCTTATTCCGAGTACCCTCTTGTTGACGCTGCTTACACTTCACCAGCCCAAGAAGCGCTCTTTTGCAAAATGATTCAGTGGATAATTCTGTCACGTTTTTAATACTTCCACTGCATCGATTGGGGGAGGATGATGATGGTACAACACAACAGTTATTGTTTTTGAATAAGTTTTATATTATAACATCATTAGCAAAAGATATTTTCTTCGAGTATACGTCATATAATTACCTCCTGTATAAGTTCTGTCTACCTGAACCTGTGACATTATTTGCTCCATGCCTTTATAGAGAAGTGACGCGAATAGCTCCACTGACGATCGTGAACGGACGCCGAATGTACTGCGTCGTACAGTTCCCCTTTCTGGCCGGTGGTACAATACAGATCACCCATCAAGGCACATGCCCGTAAGTTTACAATGCCTGGTCGTTTTGTTTTTCATAGCATTATTGAATGCTCCGAAAATACTTGAGAATTACTCGGATAACACATTCGTTCGGGGTTAAAATACGAATTTGTAACCTCCATCAGTATGTGTGTATGCACCGGATGTAGAAATCCAAGGTCAAATGCCCACACGTTTCCTGTTCGTCTTCTTGTGACTGACTGTGTACACACATCTGTACTTCCCGTGCACATGCCCTAATACTTGAAAGAATGTGCTGGGACATTGATGGAATTGTTGACCTTTGATAGCGGCCCATTATAACTACCATGTGATTAATAATTTCTTGTTCGGTAATCATAGTTCAATGTTAAAGTCTGTACAGGTGTGTTGTTGTCTGTATACCCTATGTTTATCCGCGTTTGTAAACTAAACAATATATTGATGTAAATTTTGTCTGCATTCCCGCATATTGTAACAAACAAAATATAGATACACGAATGGGAAATAAAGGTGTTTTAAGTCTTATTTTGTTGTTGATATTTAGCAGTTGTTCAATATGATTTTTGTACGTAGCTACCAAACACATTAAATGTTGTGTATCAATAACTATTCTATTATCATCTGAGCATATTCATTGAAATATATTCAATGGTAAACATTTGACAGTGTGGTAGCGTATTTTGGTATAGCGCAAGTATCGATTGGACCACGTACAAACAGTAAATTTCAGCCATTGGTGGTGCAACTTCTTTGGTTACATATCGGATTATGAGACACGATCAACTACAATGACCACACCCAGAATTAGGGTTGGTTAGCAGAGCAAGCACGAGGAGGGCAAAGGACGCAAGGAATCAGGGTGGAGAAGGGCGTGATGAACTAGGGTAAGACAGGACGTGAGGAATAAGGGTGGAGTAGGACGTGATGAATACAAATGAGGTAAGACGTCCAGCATTACGGTAAGGTAGGAGGTGAGGAATGAGGATGGAGTAGGACCTGGTGAATAAAGGTGAGGTAGGACATGAGGAATAAGGGTGAGGTAGGACCTGATGAATAAGGGTGAGGTAGGACATGAGGAATAAGGGTGAGGTAGGACCAGATGAATAAGGGTGGGTGGGACATGAGGAATGGGGGTTGGTGTTGAACATTGTGAATGAGGATGGGAGTGAACGTTAGGATTGAGGGTGTGGTATGACGTGAGGAATGATAGAAGCACGAGATGTAAGGATTGTGGGTATTGTAGGGCGTGATAAATGAGAGTATTGTAGGACGTGATGAATGAGGGTAGGGCAATATATATATATATATATATATATATATATATATATATATATATATATATATATATATATATATATATATATATATATATATATATATATATATATATATATATATATATAAATATATATATATATATATATATATAAGTTAGGTCGTTTAACCTACCACTCACCACAAGTGAGAGCCTTATCGTGCTCGCATACTGACATCACGTGAACCCCGCTGCTGAAATATGCGCAACCTGACAGGCAGGCATTAAACGAGGGTGGGGTTCTAACTCAACCGTTGTGTTCGTTGTCGTTCCTTGTTAAGGAATGGACTGTTAGCAAGCCAATTGTCGGCAATATATCACGAAACAGACGCACACATACAAGCAAGTATTTTTGTTGCAGCTAGGATGAGCGCACGCATCGGCTCTCTCTACACGCTGGTAATGGTTGAGAGATCAAGCATAACTTCCATGACAATGGTGGACGTCACGGGCTTCACAAAATTCTTCTGTGTGGTGCGTTGTTTATGCCATATAGGGTAATTTAAAAAACGAAGATAACTATGATATCCTCTTGCCTAGATAAAGGCGACATTGTATATGTCTATTATTTATTGTGCGCGTGTTGACGCAAGGATGAACACAGCTCTAAGGAAGGTGGGTGTGGTTATGTAAGACTATGAGAAAAATAAGAGACACCCAAACATTAACAAAAGATCAGTCAACAGAGCGGATCGCTCGGCCAAGTTTCTTGTGGGAATATTGAGGATTCGTTCTATATCTAGAACCCCACCAAACTCAGTTCACTTGACTATTAGCCACATTGCTATATTTCCACCAGATAGTTACCAGCCCTTCCAAATGATCAAGGGAACCCTAGAGTAATTCACAATCGATTGGTCTTTGGCTTATATGACACACGACAGATATTTGAAAAATATCCTGGGACAAAGAGAGACAGATGAGAAGGGATCGAAAAGTTCCTGGGCGGAGGTCATCATTGTGTATCAACTTTCTTGCGCATGCGGCTTGTAGTATATGAAGTAAGGATTCTGAGCCACTCTTAGTATAAATCTTTCGTTGCGCTTAATCACCGGCTTAATATTTTAAATGCCCACAGTGGCTGAAATTGTCTTAGAGACAATTTGGGCTACCTCACGCTCCTAACCCGCTCTAAAATTTTAATTTGTCAAAATCCTCTCATCAAAGGCCGTTTCTGATGCCTAGTTACTTGCAGCATGTGGAGGCTCGCCTTGGGAGTTAATAACGCTGGTAATTCAAGACCCTCTTTTTTTTTGGCTGAATGAACAATTTACTCTCATCGAATTCGACCAACCCATTATCTTTCATGGGACTCTCCGCCGTCTGTTCCACCACCTAATCTCTATCATCTACCATTCCGAAAACACACGTGGTAATTAGTTAAGTGCGCGCCCGTAATAAGATCCGATCAGCTTTCATTGATGAACTGCAGCTGATACATGTATCTACAAGCAGCCACGACAACGGCCACAGAACAGGCAAATGTTCACACAAGCCTAGCAGTCATCACTTGGACAAATCATCCACAGCAGCACATTTACTGACTGCTTATCGCTATATTTTATCTACGCCTGAATACCTTTTCCACTTGGTATAGGATCTTGGTGTGAAAGTATTGAGGTATTTAGCAAGAGTTGCTCCACAACAAACGTGCTACCTGAATAGTTTAGAATGGCATACTCTCTAACACTGTGTACAGTTTGCGAAAAAGATATATCAGCTTCAACGCGAGACGTGGAATAGCGCAGAAAAACACTCTGATACAACAATCGTTCACTCCAAGAATGAAATTAATTAATGTGTCATCACTGAGAGTTTCAAGCTTTGCACAGACTCTTCTGGCGTTACATCACCACACAAAATCATATATGTTATTTTCCAGAAATGTATGCGACATTGTTGTTATGACAACCAGATTAGCCAGCTCCAAAATGGCCAGCGCCATGTCAACAACTGAGTTGTCAGTGGGGGACAAATGTTCTCTGTTAAGCAGCACGGCACACATTACTCAACCTACGCGAGCGCTCTTCATGGCGCGTGAAAAGATCTTTATGTACTGGTGAGCCTGAGTAGTATATATGATGGTGATTTAGGCCACTTTTGGTTCTGACTCACACTCACTAAAACTGAACGTGTGTGCCCATACACACAGTAACTGCTGAGTCTAGAAATAAAGCTTGTGTGTGTGTGTGTGTGTGTGTGTGTGTGTGTGTGGGGGGGGGGGGTAGTAGTATAGAGACTGGGGGTACGAGCACAGCTTCCAAAATGACTCACATGAGCCAGCTAACCGCTCGCACCTCCCCCTATACTATACCATATGAGCCCAGCCCTTCCAGCCCCTATGGTATAGGCCAACTAAAGAGGGCGACAGCAATGTCAACCATCTACAGCAGGACCCTGGGGAATAAGCTCTTCTAAACGACTCACGCGCTCCAAAAGGTCCTCATACTTTGATTCCAAATCCCTCACCTCAATCTCAAGGTCCACCTTCTCCTCCCATATATGTTCCACATCTGCTTGCAGCTCGGCCACCCCCATATGTTCGTCGGTGCTTATTCTATACCTCAGCCCTCATATGTTCAACATATCGACGCATGTCCATAGACCAGAGTGTCTACACCACCTGGAGCTATCCACCGCTTTGAGTCAAAGGGGGAGAGAGACACCTTGTTAACGTGGAGCCCATATATTTTATGGCAGTCACTCCTGAGCATGTTCATTCCGTGGCGAAACTGCTTTTGGGCGAACAGTGACTCCACGTACTGAGCGTGTCGTAGATGCTCCTTCACCACCACCTTCTTCACACCTTTTGCTTTTTTGATCTCATCCCGGCTCGACATCAAGATCGAGTACATCTTAGGGCACTGACCAACATACTCCTTGATGGGCACGCCGGCACACTCATCCTTCATCTTCCCCAGAACCTTCTTGTTCACACTGCTGTAGAGACTACGGGAGGGATGAAAGTTGCTGGTGTCAAAGAGATGGGCATCTTCCTTCATGTCAGCATACACGTCAGGCGTGCGTATCTCCATTAGCAACGAATCCGTACCTGTGTACAACAAGCCAAGGTTCTTGCCGTATCTGGGCTTCATGGTATTATAATAGAAGTCGTACATCAGGTGTTTGGAGAGGTCGAGTATACACATGCCCACATGCACCGGGCGGTTCACTACCAGGTGAGTCTTGTGCATGTGCAGAGCGGCCAGGTTATTATCAAACACCTGATGACGCGCGTAGGCGGGACTTGCAATGAGCCTACGCATTCTTTCTTCTTCCTTTGAGCGAACAATCTTGACATCGACCCGCCTCCGGAGGTTCTCCATAGTCTTACCGAACACAGAGTTATTCATCAGCTTATAGAGGTCCTTCTCAAAGTTGCTGGTGGCCACCTTACGCAGATCCGTATTCATCCGAATGTAAGGCTCCATCCAGGGGCTCTGGTTAAAGTGCAAGGAATGGGTAAAATATGAATTTTCGGGATCTTATAGAACGCGATTTTCTGATCAATAATTTGCAGTTCTTTTTTCGATCCGACGCGTAGTAAACAAGAAATAAGCAAAAACAAACAACACATTCCGGAACTTCCCGACCACACACCGAAGATGAACAAAGGCGCTGTGACGTCATATGTCACCAGAAGATCTATGTTACCACGGACGCCGTTTCTATTCGCGAACTAGCTGTCGTACTAATTTATCGCTATTTACAGAAACTCATCAGCGTTTTTGTATCCATGGTTTCTTGAGAATCTGTAAGTATACTCATCCTTACATTTCCCATATGAAAGTCGAATTAGAATTCATTAGTTATGTTTCCGTACTGATTTTGAAAACAGAATTTGCACTTGCCCGTTGACAAAATTGACATGGCCGGTAGTGATCAGTGTGGGGCGGCTCAAGTTTTATAAGGCTGTTTCACAGATAACATATAGATTTGTCTCGTCAGGCTGCAATATGTAGATGTATGCTAGCCTGACAGTAGCTTACACTTGTCCTAAACAATCCTCGGACGATGCCCAGTGCTCAGTGAGTCAGTTCTGGCCTACTGTCAAATTTGCTTCATATAACTTTACCCTTATGTCTTCCAGTCTGTATCATCATTGTGCGAATATGTGAGTACCAGTACTGCAATAATTCGCATCTAGGGCCTCAAACGAAGCATGTCATTTCGTTTGGATGACCAAGGACTCCAGTTGGACTGCATCATCACCGATAGGCACACGAGTATCAATAAGTACATCCGTGATGACCAATGAACCAGGTGCACTAGCCCTACAAGACGTCAGTATAAATTCATGTTACCGTTATGACCGGAGCTACAGGTGCACTTGCTGAAATGTATGACTACCCTGACAAGGAGGAGGCTGAGAGGCAGCATATGGAGAGGTTTCTTCTTTAGATGAGTCATGTAGTAAGGTATCTAAAGGTGATGATGAATGATGGTGGTGGTAGTGATGGGGTAGGGGAGGGGTGGTGATGGAGTTGATGGTGGTGGCCTAAGCATTATATTGGTGGTTGGCCGATTGATATTTGCTTGTTTACAAGTAATATCTAAGCTCTGTTTATTTTTCAGCTAAGTCAAGCTTGTAACATTTAATTTTACCTATCAGTTAACAAGTGCACAAGGACATAACTATTTCTTATCATCATACTTACAAAATAAATGGTAAATATTGGGGTTAAAATTCTCTTTGAACATACAAAATAAATGGTAAATATTGGGGTTAAAATTCACTTTGAACATCAAAGGTCATTTCAAACTGGTGGTGTAAGATGACGAACAAACATTGGAGTTTAAGATCTTATCGCCCAAATGGCACCACCGTGCATAGCACACAGTGGGATTTGAACTTGCCACATTTGGGAAACTAGACAAACACCCACCCTGCTAGACCACAGTTGTGGACCTATCATCTTAAACATCATTGGTGAGGTAACCGCCACAATATGACCTCTGATGTTGAAAGTGATGTTAAACAACAATATTAACCATTTTTATTTTCAAATCATTCAGCATGTGTATGGCTTTATGACTTAATTTGAATGTTAAATGGGTCTAAGGTAAGCTAAGCTGTGGTGAAACTCAAACACTGTTATATGATTCCTCTTTGTGGCTTGCTGAGAATTAATTTTGTAAATATATATGTTGGACTGGTGTATATATTTTGCCATTTCTATTATCACAGACAAGTGAATAAGAAGCAGACATTGTTGGTATTGTGAGCAGAATTACATAAGCATTATTTGTATAATGTGCCCGCGAAATTTAATCATGATGATTGATGTGCAATGGCACAGGATATATAAAATATCCTGCAAAAATTATTAAACGACTGTTAACATACAGTTATTTGAGTGACAAAATATATTTTGTACGAGATACAGGATACAGGAACAAGATGCCCTGCAGGTATGTCATGATTTTGGAATTGATGCTTCCTATCATTTTATGCATATGGTATAATAAATTAGGTGGACTGGCCTTAACTGAATTTTGTTGCTGGTTGTCATCAGCGTGTAGTATCATCATAGCTGAATGTAAATAACAGAATAAGACACATAATGCTTTTTTGTCCCTTTATTATTGTAATGCTGGCAGTTTGAAACCAACATAAACTGATTCACCCTTGGGAAATCATCTCTAATTTTAAGTACAGAACAAGCTGGCAGTGGCACTCTATGATGTCTGCCTAGATTACCCCATCACCACTGTACCAACTGCCGATATGCAGTGAATCGGAAAAACCTGCAATAAAAAGAGTACATGAATATTTTTCATCAGTTATCATTTGAACCAGACCATTTTTAAGTATATTCACTCATGCTGAGTAGTAACTTTCTTCTTGTACCTCTGGATATAAGCACTATATGCTATTTCTAGTGTCGAGGGACGCAGGAACCCTGAGACAAATCCTGGGTGTGCTGTAACACAGGACGCACCCATAGATTTTACTTTCTCGAGAACTTGTGGAATTTCCTGGCAGCATTTACTCTCTGCTACTGTAATCATCGGCCCACATGAGCTCCTAGTACAGAACATAATTACAATGAATAACTAGCTTTTCAGCAAACAAATAATTGACATAAAACATGAATAAGAAGATGACTTGAAGCAAGACTTAAGGACAACTGTAAAGTAAAGAGAAAAATATCTGCAAAGATTGTTTGGACTGAAATGTGCCAATACCAAGTGCTGTTACCCAGTCCTCTTCTTTTTGAGGAGAATTTGCAGGCCTTGTCTTAGCTGGAGGTTCAAATCTGCATGTCTGTATGCACCCCTTAGGTTCCTAGTTCCTCTTCTTGGTGAGACAAACACTCACTGCTGTAATCCAGCTCATCGCTTCCGGAGTTGTCTGTATATGAGAAAGATGAGAACATTTTGCTCCCTTGACATATAATAAAAGCAAAGTATAATGGCAGTTATGCACTGTACTAGGTGTAAGTAATAAATATAGAACTAATAAGGACAAGATAAAGTATATATTATTGAGGTTGGTACCCCAGGTAATTCAAAGAACTAGTGTAAGGCCTTGAACTCTTTAAAGGCCTATGATATATGTAGTCATAAACATGTCACTGAACTTGGATCCTGTACAATTCAATGGAGAGGTATATTCAATTGTAACAGCTTATCCCTGATAGGTCTCGGTTCCCAAAACCAGTGCCAATATTTAAAATAAAATTGATATTTTCTGTTGTCAAGGAGAAACTAAATTATTGAAATTTTATTCAACTTATAGCAAAAACGAAATATCGAGTGAAATCCCCATTTAATGTAGTATCAGTTTTCATTTGCAATTAAATCAAATAAAAGCACAAGAAAAGATATTCTCCGTAACAGGACAGGCAAATGGTGAATCAATCATTGATAACCATTAAACGGGCCTGAAATCGAGGTGCAGACCTCTGTTTTAGTACTGCCTGTATTATCGCTCGGTCCCCTTTGGTTGACGTTTTCAACCAACATAATAGAAGTTTATCACAATTTAATGTATTCTAGGCGAACAAGTACTCCATGCCACATTAAATGATGTGATTCGTTGCGGTATATGATGTACATGATGACGGTATAAAATACGATTATGCTCGCACCTACCACAGTTCCCATGTAAACAAACGAGGAAATGACTGCGCTATCCAGCTGGACGGTGACATATGACGTCACAAACTCAAGAGCCAATGGCCGTCGTTTTTTGCGCATATGCCAAAACGGTCCGAAAAATCGATGGAAATATTGAAAAAAAACACAAAACGACATCTATAGACGAAAATATTGTCCGAAACGTCTTTCACAGGCTGAAATACACCTTATTCAACTTTGATTAGGGATTCAAAAATAGACGTTACTTGCACTTTAAAGACCAATGCTCGATGGATCTTGGTAAGTCTCATCCCCAAAGACAGATACAGCTTGAGGTTCCTGTAGTGCACCACATACTTCTCCTTATTCCGCAGATTTGGGACCAGCTTTTCAACCTCGCCCAGGGTGCCACCCAACTCGCCCAGGAGGTTCTTCTGATAGATAGACAACCAGTTGTTCTCTACAAGAAGCCGCTCCGGAGCCAGCGGGTAGTCGTTGTGCTCGTCATGAAGTGCAGTAGGATACTCCAAGTCAATCTCAAGTATGTATCCAGTCTCGGCATCATCTGGGTGGTCCTGTATCTGTAGATCCTCCTGCCGAGCCACCCACTCAATACCCGCAGTTGGCAAAGGCTGACTCATAGCCCACCCATACAAATTGTTAGCATCAAGGTACTGGATGTAGCTCGTTGGTTTATCCTGGTCAAAGTCATCCACGAGCGGGTTATTGGCCTTAGCGTGGCGGCGCGACACCATGCTTACACCGCCGCGTAGACATTTCTCAATGAACAGGTGCTTGTCATAGTCGGTGAGTATCTCGAGTTCCACGCCTGTGCTCTTAAGCAAAGCATCCCATGACAAACCGGGGCTGGTATAGTAGTGGACCGGATCCAACCCCTACTGCTTAAGACAGGTCTTGTGGAACACCTCAAACACATCTGCCAGGAGCAGTACATCTGTCCGCAGGTACAGGTCATGGTAGTCACCCATGTTCTTACACCCGAACACGCTCCAGACCTTTTGTGCATGGGCATAGTCTATAGTAGATATACCCTCCTCAGAGAGCTTGCTGTAGAACTCCTGGATTGGCGGCAGAGGGGAATCAAACTTATCCCAGCCGTCCATGAACTCATAGGGGAAGACTCCCTTAAGCAACAGCAACCGCCGCTTCATCTGGTCTGGCTCATATTCCGCCGTCACAGCAAAGGCATCTGGGTTGCTAGCAGACACCAGCTTATCAAGCGAGGCCAAGAGAAACTGTGCACTGTCAATGAAGCGCAACTGTCCAAGCGACAGGGAGATATATTTCTCCATGTTGTTGGGGATACAGTTGATGTTCCCCTCCACTTATACCCTGCATCAAGAGATGGGAGTCGTAGCCCCGCAGATTATGGAACACCACAGGGATGGGTGTTGTCTTGGGACTCAGCCGAAGTTTCAGGTTACACACGTTATGTGCTGGCCCTCTGTACAAGCCTGTTATATGGTAGTGATCGCGAACAGAGTCACAGCCCAGTTTTTTCTTGCACACATGACGGTGAGTTGCAGCCTTATGTGCCCTTCTATCCTCCCGAGTCATCCGCATAGGGATAGGCTTGGACAGAACTGCTTTGATCTTTTGCTCCTCCTGCTGCAGAGCCTGTAAGAAATTCTCCACAGCATCGCTTCCTCTGTAAACCACAGGGGGTTTGGTTTTACCGTCACAACGAACAACCACATAGCCGTAGCTGCATCCTTGGTGTTCCTGCATTCTCTGCATGTTGCTCTTACCAGGATTAAGCGCAGGACCCGGAAGCTTCACTGTGAGCGCCTCAAAGTCAGCATAGATGACGTAGGGTGCAGCAAGCTGTTTCTGCCAGTTCTGGAAGGATAATATGTTCTTCCCTTCCTCAGGCATATCCACTAGCACAGCAGTTTACCCTATCCCCATACATTCAGGCTTATGCACCAGGAGCAGACCCTCTGAGGTATATCCATGCAGACATAGCTCACAGAAGAACTTGCGCTCTTTATGTTTTGTCTGGTCAAACAGCAAGCGGTTCAGGTCTTTGATTTGCGTGTAATGAAACTTGCCGTCCTTCTCAATCAGCATGAGGTTTATACGGGTACCAGAGTGCTTACTGATGCGGTGTACGATAGTGGTCTACCCATCCCAGCCAAAAACGTTCAAGGCTAGGTTAGCATGCTTTTCTATCTTCTCAACATGCGACACCGGTGTAGGATATTCTACACCTGCACCCTCCAGCAGATCTAAGAGCCACTGAATGTTATATTTTGATGGTCACTGTGGGTTCTTGGCTACCGGGTGCAGAGCGGCTACAACAGCCCATAGAATTCGGAAGTCGTCCCAGTTCTTTATATTTATGATGGCCTGCTTAGCTGCCAGCACAGCCGGAAGTCACAGGTAGGAGCCACCCTTCAACGGTTTGTAGTTGGCAATATCAATCCACAGAGTTGTGACCGTCTCAAACTCCCAGCCAGAACCTTGGTTGTTCCAATTCTCCAATCGCTCTTGGATATTAACAACACTCTGGTCCAACGCAACATCCATGTCTTCTGAGGAGAGAACCACCTGCTGCTTATTACGCAACACAGGCTCAAAATACTCAGTGCTGTCATCATCTGCGTGCTTGGAGAGTCTTACCTTAAGGGCAAACTGACACTTGATTCCACCTAGCTCTTCCAGCTCACCAGTCAAAACTTTATGCATCTTTCGATGCATGCCCTTAAAGAACATCATAAGGTCCGAGCTAAGGGGGTGAGACTCAGGAACGTTCATCACCCATCCACGCAATTAGTTTTTAACAGCCCACTTAGTCTTTTTGAAGGCAAGACAAGCTGTGGGGACTGGGGACTGGGTTGCGGGGATGCGTGGGGCAGGGACAGGTCTGCGTGGGGCAGGGACTGGTCTGCGTGGGGCAGCAGTGGGCACAGGGGTGCGTGCCACCCCAGCCTTTAATCTAGCCAACATCTCCTTGTATGTACGATCATATTCATTACGCACTTGGAGTGCTTTGAGTGCAACCTTAGAGCATGGATAAGGAGGCTTAAAATCGTGAATTAAAACATAATTGTTTTGGGCTTCACATGCTCGCTGATTATGAGTCATGTTTACTATACAGTTCCATTAGTCTAAAAGAGATTTTATTGATACAGAAAAGGCAACAACAATACAGCGAGCGGACTTTGACCTATGCAGTAAACACCCATCTCTGACAAGGTGCCACACTTCGTCGCACATAGGCCTAGCCGCCAAACCATGTTGTTGACAGCGCCACAAGATTTCTATTTTTATACAGTGGGGAATCCCCGTTCAGTGGCGCCGACTGGCGAGTCAGTGTCCCCAGCTATAGGCCGTTGTGAAGCAATTTTTTGGGCAAGACAAAGACGACTGTGGTTGACTTTATCGAACCCACAATCCATACACAATCCTACCTTATTATTTTTTATAGCCTTCTGACAACCCGTACAAAGACGATTAATGACACCATGTTTTATCTTATATCTGTGTAAATTACAAAACTCTTGCGTACAGGGCCTGTTACAGGGGTCTTTCTTCCCGAGTAATATCCATGGGCACTTATTGTCAAATCCTACCATTGTAATATATATATAGATATCTATTAGTCTAATTGGTAATACCATCTGGCGGCAACTGGGTATCGGACGGCACCACAAGCAACTCCCCCTTTACAAAGCCACGGAGAGGTCCATCCAGCAAATAGTATAGTACAGGCTCACCAGATTTTAATGACATAGCTTCCAATCCGGTAAACATTGAGTGACCACACAGGGTCAGTGGCCCGCTGCCGGTGGTCTTGCTCTGCCTCATCAGACTGGTAGAGGTAGCAAACGCCAACATCAGAGGGAAGCTCTTTGACCCCCAGAGGGCGCCCTGGTACGACTGCAGAGGGATTTTATGCAACTCGTTTTGCCTTTATAGCATCTTTAGGTTTTTTTCCAGTCAACCGGGTCACCTCATTATTTATTGCAGAGACTACAGCCTGCAGTCGAGAAACCCACTCAGTCGATCGTTTTCCAGTATCCCTTAACTCTACGGCATACTGGTGACCAAAGAGTCACTCAGCAAGGGTTCGGTTAAAGCGTTCCACTATAACCTGGTCTCGATGGATATTCACACAGCCACGCCTGACTGATACTCCATGCTTTACTAACAGCTGATTCGCTGCACCCATAAACTCCCGTCCGGGGTCCACCTGAAGTAGTTTAGGCAAATGCAGTGGTCCTCGTTTGTATATCCTCTCAAGGGCACCAGCGACCTCCTTAGCCTCTTTTGTAGTCAATGGCTCAGCCGCTTTGTAGCGCGAGGCCACATCAGCCAATGTTAGGGCATACTTGTAAAACCGGCTCTTCACAACGTCATGAGGAAGAAATAAGAGATCGGCTTGGTGAACCTCATTAGGGACAGGGACATCAAACTTTGGCCTGGGAATGTGTTTTGGCACCGGCAGGTAGATTTGCCATATAGCTTGCTTTGTTAGCCACCCCCTGGCAGCTTCCTCAGAAACCCTCGCTTCTGTTGCAAGCTTCTTGATAGCTGTAATGCCTTTCCAGTAGCCCCTAGGATTATAGTAGATCTTTTGCATGCGACGATCCATATACAGTAAACGTTCGAGTCTCCAAATGACCTACTTAGCAAGCCTGTATGCAACCAGCCCAGTCGCAGCCATACCCAGTATAATGAACGCCACCTCACGCCCCCTCTGTTCATCTGAGGGCTTGTAGAAGTCTGAAAGCTGCGGCTCAGAGCCCAACGGGTCGACGGTTTTATTCGTAATCAGGGAGTACTCACGCATAGCCTCGTCCGCATCCTTAAAAGTATGCTCGGCATGTCCCTGGCGGCGCAGTTGCTCATTATTGAAGTCTAAGCACTCCGTTCTCTTCTTGGCCCATGCTGCCTGAGCAGAATGAAGCTGCTCAATTGCCATATCATGGCGTTTACATTCTGCGTCAACTTGGCTGCCTCGTAATTTAGAGAATAAAAATTTGCTCCCAGAGAATGCAAGGGCGTTAACAAGAGCACCCCCAACAAGTGGCGCGAGTGTGGCCATTACTTCAGTATATCAACTGGTAAGATTCCTTGTTTAATTAGCATATCCCTTGTGGCCATAGCTAGTGATACATCGGCTACAGCCATAGCCAGGTCCCGTGGGGTGAAATCAAGACGTGGCACCCCACCACCCAGAGCCATATTAGCAAGCTTGGCATAACCTATTGAAATACCGGAAACAACTACACCGTGGTACAGAGCGTTGATGAGCATTTTTCCATCAGTAATTGGTGTTGTCATCTTATTCCATATAAAACGGATCCTTTAAATGAGCGTCTGGAGGCTTTGTACCACAACCTGTTTAGGGTGTTAGGCTACCATCTGGTGCCTGTAGCAATACAATGCAAACACGCCAACACCGCCGACAACCAAAGGCACAGCCCATGTTGGCCACGTCCACCTTTCCAGAGGTTTGCTCGTTGATATTGGCTCGACAGCTTCGTCTCTACCATCTGTAAGCGCTGCCTTAGCCTCTCGGAGCACCCTTTCGTCCTGCTGCGACCCTTTTAGCGTTTTTTGTCACTGACGTTATCTCCACCGGTGTTGTCTCCCCTTGATTCGTGTTTGTTTCTTCCATGTTTACTTACTAAATTTATTTGTCCAATTGACAGCACTTAGTAAGCACCTGTTATAGCGGAGTTAAGCACATGCTATAGCGGAGTTAAGCACATGCTATATCAGAGTTAAACACATACTATAGCGCGGAAGTGGTGTCTTCCTCTCCACCGGCCCCTGTTGTTTCGGTGCTTGTTTGTCCAAATTGGCAATGCTTAACTGTTGTTAAAGCCGCAGTTAAGGGAGCTAAAAACATACCATAGCGATGATATAGCTCACAAGTGGCAGTGCTTAGCGCGTGTCCAACAAACGGGTCAGTCTCGAGGTCGGTAATTAGCCTTGGCTGGTGTTCTGGTGGGATTGGTAGAAACATGCAAGCAATACCTGAGTACAGCTGTAGCAGTGTCTGACCTAGAGTACGTGTCATGCTGGCACCTAGCCGAGCCTCGTATCTCACATACAGCTTTATGATCTCTTCATCAGACATTGATTCAACCTGGTCAATTGAAAGGCGCTCCAAACCAAGGTACTGACGGGCCTGACCGCCGGCTATGACGGCAGCAAGCCTATCTCTCTTACAAGACATATCTACACCAGGGGTGCAACTAGGTTCCGCTCCCCGAGACTTTGTCTCCACTAAGCTAGTCGAGTCCTGTTCAAGGAGTTTATCAATAATGGTATCAGGATCCATGAATATATGTATACGCCTTCGAGCTTCAAAATACTGGACTGCTACCCAGATGAAGAAACCTAAATTGAGGCAGCGGCTGCTATCAAGGCCAATATCACTTCAATCGATGGCATATGCAGTAGGCTGATCAGTCTTCAGCAGCAGTTTTGCGTGCTTGGTCTTTGCTAGTAGTTGGCGTACTGTGGCACGTTCCTCCTTTGTTGGAATTACATCATTTTCACGTAAGGCGTCTTCAAACGAGTCACGGTCCTTGGTGTGAAAGAGCACCATCCAGCGAGTCTGCTCACGTTAAGTCCTTCAGCACAGAGTTGTACTTTTGGGTGAGGACCCAGACACTTTGCTGCGCATGGGGGCCAGTTCAGATAACATGTCTTTCTTCTTGGTTAGGGCCTTTGTTGCTGAACAGTCATCAATAATGTACAGGGTTGGCTCGCCCTTAAAACAATGGTAGAAAGCCCTCAGGTGGTCATGGAGCCGCTCCCCTGGATCAACCACGTACACGTCTGAATCATCCCACACCCATGACCGCGTCTTATAGGCCTCGTTGAAACGTATGGTAGGGCAAAGGATTACAATATGCTCGAAGGCACCAAAGAAGGGCCCTTCAAGTAGGTCGAAGACGAATGCGGTTTTCCCACATCCTCTCTGCTCACAAACAATTGCCGAACAGAGACCATCTGAAAATGTAAACTTAGTAGAGTGCGCTGACGAACCTGCCATCTTTAATGTTGAGCTGTGCATCCATTACAATATACATATAAACGTTCAATGCACCGGCCGCCTCTGCCTATTTTGTGATCTGTATGGTGATGCCCTCAGACGCATTCTCCACAGCCCTGCCACTACTGTGCAGCTGGTCGTCATCACTCGTCCTTAAGTCGAGCCACAGAGCATACTTAGTGGTTAGGTACTCTCCTAGGGATACGTCCGACAATGCCAAGTCTTTTGCAGCTATTGCTACACTGGGGTTTCGTTTACTCGTTGCTGCAAAGGCCTTCTTCACCTCGTCCCACTGCTGGTAGCCACGCATGCCCTGGGCATAGAGCTGATTGGGGATGCCCTCAATGGTCACCTCGACCTTCGTAATCTTTGGGTTGTAGAACGAATCTGTCTTCCTGGTATATGAGGCGTTGGTCGGGTCTTCAAAGAGCAGTAGGATGCCCTTCATGCTGTGAGCAGGCACGTTCAGGTTGATGTTCCACAGTGTATCTCTTTTATTGTATACAAGCTTCATGTGACGAAGCACACAGTCATTCAGAATCGAGAGCCGACCTGTGTACTGGGTGCGTATCATGCGGGCCAACTCAGTTTGGGTAACCATGTCATACTCCAGCGAGATGCCATAAATTTTGTAGCTTGCATCAGTGTCGCCTGTTGCGTGAATCACGCGGTTGTAGTCGTTGAACGTGAGCTCGTATTCCAGTCTGTCATTAAGCGCACTCTGGTAGAATGGCATATGACTCTCAAGGAGTTCAAAGTCAAGCGGAACGTAGAACCTGTTACTATAAACATCAGCTACCGCCTTGTCCTCTTCCTCGGTCTCATCCTTGTCTCCTGCCCCCACTCGTATCTTAGTTGTGTTTCTGTCATCTGATGTGTCAATGCCCTGATACTGGAGGCCCTGTCTCTCCTGTGCAGTCCGCCACAAGTCGTGGTAACAGTGGTACACATCGCTGTTATCAATAGACATGACCTCATTGCCAGAAATCTTGATTGTTAATTTCTTAACCACGGCGCGACCCAGGTTTTGCACAACGCTGCGGTTAACATCAGTCGAGGTCAGCGTGATTGTAAAGGCCAGCCGTGCTGTCCCTGGGACAATGACGTCGTCTGCGCCTAGATTGGGGAAGCGAACCAGCAGTTGTTGGTTCTGGTCAATTGTGCTTGGATTGTTTGTAACGACTACAGATTGTCGCACGCCTTTTACCCCAGGGGGTTCGCGTATCTGGCGGTGTGGGTTTAGTTTGCGTCCGTAAGTACTGGTCATGTTGAATGTTTAATTACAATTATATCTTTAACACACAGACATGGAGTTTGATAACCCAGCATTTGACGACCCAGAGGAGGAGGGGGGATGGGAAATGAATGACACTAACTTTGATGATGAGGAGACTCTCCCAGAGGCCACTCTCCCACCTGTTACAGAAGGGGACATTGGGATGGATCGATCTATGCCACCAGAAGGCCGACTCGTTATAGGCGCTGTCAATGATTATTACGATGCATTAGCTGAAAAAGGCCACACACCCGCCCTTGGCGGCGATTATACAAAGTTTTAACTTGTTAGAGGGCAGTTACGTTTGAAGGACTACCCTGACTTAAGTATTACAAATTCTCGTACTAAAGCCCCGCTTTCACTTGGAACAATAGGTAAAAGTAGAGGGGGGGGGGGGGCTAAGGTTGTCCGTGATGGTTTGGGGTTCACTGAGTGGTCCTCACAAGTGGTATCAGAAAAGGAAGCAACAGCCCTCCAAGGCGTTGACCAAGCAGCTGCTAAAGCCGCAGAGAATTTAGAAATGAGGGGCCCTGAAGCCGTGACAGAGCAAGGTGGTGTGGAATAAACAAGCTTCATAGAGGACGTTCATAACACCATCCAAGACCTAGGTACACAAACAGACAACGAACTACCACTCAGAGAGCTTGTAAAGGCTATGCAGACCCAGAGGGGTGAGCTGGTCAACAACCTAGCTAAGATAACTGAGTTAGAAAGGGATATAAAACATCGGGAAGCTAAAATGGCAAGCCTGGAGGAGGACGGGAGGGGTGATTGTCGAGCATGGAGATTCCAAGCAAATGAACTTGCAGAGCTGCAGGACCTGCGGAGTGCCCGTATTGAGGCTGCCTCGGAAAACCTTAACCGTCTAAGGACCCAAATTAACCGCATCAGGGAAACGATCAACATACTTCTTAACGAGGACACAACACTAGCTGAGCGTGTACGTCCCCTGTTCCGATCGCAGGGCATAACAATTGCCTCCATCCTCACTGCGATTGGATTGGCAATCTCGACCCTGGTAGTTGCTTTGACAGGTGGAGGGAGCACTAGTGCAACCCCAGCACCAACGCCGACGCCAGCTGATAAGCCCGGAGTAAAGAAATGGATTAAAAAACAGCTGAACTCCTTGGCAAACGTTTTGAAGGGTCTAGCCGGTAAGGCAGCAGCTGCCCTTCCAGGAATTATTGGCTCCATCGTATCATGGCTGCTTACGTCAGCTGCACAGGTGGCTGGTTGGATGGCAGAACATGTATGGGCCGCAGCTGTGGCGGTGGGGGGAGTTATCCTACTGATACTCCGTGACTTACTACGTAGCAAACCAAAGCACAGCTAAGCCTATAGCGATTCCACCTACAATGAGTGCTGTTTTCTCATCCTCGTGCGTAGATGGCAGAGCAGCGGGTGAAGGGTTTTCGACGGCGGGTGGAGGGTCAAAGCTTCCTCTATCTGGAAGAGCAACCGCATTGACATCAGTATTGCTGTCGATTTGCTGTTCCTCAGTTGCAATGGTAATCAGATTGTTGTACCCAACAACGTTTCCAATTGCGAGGCTCATATCAGATGGAGCCATGTACAGGCCCGTTCCAAACACATAATCAACCTTTGAGGAGGCATTCTGGAGGACGTTCTGATACCGTCGGATGGATGACGGAATATCCACTGGGGAGTTGATGGCATCCTCAACGTTAGCCTGAAATTGTTTTTGGGCATCAAAGGACGTTCCAACACCTAGTATCTCTGAGCGGGTCTGCGCCTGAGCACTAAGAATGGCCCAGACATAGGTCCGAATGCTGTCGTTAATTCGCTCAACGCCGGTCTGTGTAAAGCCCTCAGACGTGTCCAGTATGAAGGTACTCCAGGCCTCGTCTGCTTCAGGTCCCTGTGCTAGATGTAGAACAGCACCCATTTTCTCCTGAAAGGATTGTATGTTACTCGCGTGGGAAAAACTTGGCTTTGTATCCTTTTCCGCCTCAAAGGCCATCCGTGTAGGGTCTTAACGAACGTTTCGACCAGCAACCTTGACGACACTCCCGTTACCATACGCATCATGTGCATATAAGATACCAAGGCCACTATTAGCTACGGTTACCTTCTGGTGCCAATCTGTGTTTGGTTGAACACCAAAGTTAGTGCAGAGTCTCTCATATGCCCTCTTGTCATATGTATTGTTATAGGGGTCATAGGCATGATCCTGAGGTAGAGGCGCTTGCAGTTCTGCTAATAGGCGACGCACTGTGTAATAAAGGTGAAAGGTGTAGAGAGCTTTCACGAGTGGAATCCCAGCCTCGAGGTGGTCGTGGGATGACACACCGCAGCCAGATGTTGCACACCACAGTGCAAAGTTTAACTGGTTCTGCCAAAACTGCATTGGATTTGTCAACCAGTCTTCAGCCTTCTTCAGGAGCATATTACACCATTAGGTATCGGTTTGGAGGTTGATGCTGTAAATGGGGTTATTACCCTAAAAGTTCCAGACAATGGGGGTGCGCACATAAAAGGCAGAGTGTTAACAATGTTGGGTCTTGACAGCCTCAGTGGGGGGTGGATACCTTCAGGTACTTACATAGGTGCCCGACCCATCAACTTTAGTAACTTTAACACAATTTATGTTCACCTCGATCAAGTCAGCACCACGCACAACATGCTAGATGGTGCGCCCATTATGCTTCTTGAAGTTGTTGGCTTTGTGGATGGCTCTTTCGGTGATATTATAACCACTTACATCGCTAATCCTGTCTGTAAGCGTGTTACTAGCGGAACAGTGCATGAGTTAAAGGTTCAGTTACGCGATAATAAAGGAAGGCTATTAGATAACCACGACTTACCTGTTAGCGTTGTTCTTGAATTTACAAGATGTCAATAAAAACGAGTATTTATGGACCTAGGCAAAAACCGGCAAGCACTGTTCAGGGTGCCGACCTCTCGGAATATGCCACAAAGACTCAAACAAAATGGATAAAAGTGGTGGTACTATGACTGAAGACCTTGAAATGGGAGATAATAAAATCGTTCAGTTGTTTGACCCAATATCGCCTAAAGATGCTGCTAATAAAAAGTATGTTGATGCACAACACAGACAGCATCGCAGGGAGCTGAGAGAACACATAAACTCCCAAACGAAACATCTCATTACTATTTGGGCAGAAGCAAGTGGCCCCCTTCGGACAGGATATGAGTGGTCGTTTGGCCATGGGGCCAGGGGTCAAACTTCACGAGACACAAGCTGTGGATACACCATATTATCTAATGGTAAGATCATTCGTATGGGGTTGTCTTCTGGTGTTGGTGCTGATACTGCTGCTATAACAGTCATTCCTGTTATTAATGGAATGAATCAAGCGACCTGCTAACCAACGGGCTGTTGTAATATCTTTAGAACAGCCTTTACAGCTAGAACAAGGCAACGTTATTAACTTTTATACAACCACACAAAACAGAGGGGCGACTTGGTCTGTAGCTTCACTCCTAATTGAACTTGATATATAGACTTATGTATACAAAGACACTATGAAACAACAACCAAAGACTGCACCGTTAAATCCGGAGCCTCCTCCATGTGATCTGGGGCACTCCTATCGGCTGAATGAGATCAGTCTTAAGAAGCAATACCTTGAGAAAGAAATTGAAAAATATGGTGCTATGTACAAAAAATATTGGTGTGCAGTAAACTCAGTGGACGCTGTAGACACTGCTTTAGTGGCTGTGGGTATGTGTCTTGGCGCAAGTGGTGCAGGTGTAATGTGTACAATAGTTGCCATTCCTATTGCCACAGTGTTGGGTGCTACTGGAGCCGCTTGTGGGTTACTTGTAATTGCTGGAAAATTCATCAGTAGGCGGCTGACCATTAAGTTGAAAAAGCATGACCAGATCCGCATTCGCGCTCAGAGCAAATTGAATACCATTGCTGACATTGTATTAGCGGCGCTTGAAGATGGGTATATCTCAGATGATGAGTTTAAGCTCGTTTCGGTCGAGATCATGAAATATAGTCAAATGAAAAGTGACATTAAAGCAAAATGTTTGAAAGCGGCAGAATCGCCCCCTAGACCTGCTAAGGTATGACCCTGACAGTCCATTTGAAGAGTGGGGGTTGCTAGATATAATGGAGGCGGCGATAAAATCTTTCTGTAACGATCATACTGGAGTCAAACAAAATACGGACCAGTGGGAGACCACGAGGAAGGGCTGCGTTGGAGGAAGTGACTACTCCTCTATCATAGGGAAAAACTTCTTCAGCAGCTATAGCAAGAAGCTGACAGAAAAAACTAGCAACGAGGGTGTTCGCTTTAGCGCACCTTGCCTCTGGGGTACGACTTTTGAGGAGGTTGCAATTGCGGTATTGGAGGTGTACGACACCAAGGTCTACGGAAATAATATCTTTATTGAGGGCGGCGCAACGGCCTACTCTCCGGATGGCTTTTGTGTGCTCCCAATCCGGAAGGCTGGAGTGGATGCTGTCTGTCTGGGGCATCCTGAGGAGGTTGTGCTGCTCGAGATAAAGTGCCCCTACACTCGGAGTCCTGGGAGGGTGATTCCGAATATGTATAAGCCTCAGGTTCTGTTTGGGTTGCACCACAGTCCGGTGGCGACCATCGGGGTGTTTGTCGACTGCGTTTTCAGGTTGTGCTCCTTTGAGGACCTGGGGAGAGCTGAGGCGTATAAGCAGGTGTATCACAAGGATCAGAAGAAGTATAAGGAGACGGTGGCTTGGGGGCTTTCTACTGTTGGAAGCTCTTTACGATGAGATTGATAACCGCTCGTCCCGATCCCGACTTTAATCGAGAAGAACGACGCTAAGGTTACCCAGTTTATACAGGACCTCAACCGCGTGAAAAATGGAACTTACAGCAACGGTCGCATATATTTTATCACTGACCTCTATGGTGACTAACTACTGGTGTGGGCCTTTACCATAGGGGCTGGAAGGGCTGGGCTCATATGGTATAGTATAGGGGGGAGGTGCGAGCGGTTCGCTGGCTCATGTGAGTCATTTTGGAAGCTGTGCTCGTACCCCCAGTCTCTATACTACTGGGGGGGGGGGTCAATAGCTAACAATTGTGTTAATCAGATTGTTTGATAAATGAGCCGGGTATGTCCCTAAGTTTTTGTCTCTCTCGCTAAAGTGGCCAGTATCTCATAATTGCGACCAACTCAGGAACAGTTCCACTAGCCCTGAACTTATTCACCCATCATTGTATATATTTTGTTGATGCCTATGTTGTATCAATAGCCTATTATCTGCTGATATATGAGGGCAATTAAACAAAAGATTCATCATTTGGAGTGCCTAATTGGTGTCTTGTGATCTCATCATGCTAATTCAGCCTGCTTTGCATCCGAATTTAAGACACTGACACACTGCCATTTCTTGGGAGTTGGGTGTGTCCAAATGCGCCTTTATATATAACCAGTTTTACATGCCATATATCTTCATCTGGCAGAAGCAATACATCAGAAACCGAGCGCCTGTGAATATTGGTAACTGGGTAATGCGGCAAATATCTTTGCATTTTTAGCTTTAGTTTTAAATAATGATGCTTGGGTAAATTACTAGATATTAGCATAACATCTCATAGTGCGAACCACAATGTTTATGACAGTTCAATTTATTTGACACTATATAATGAATAAGTTGCACAAGAAATTCAAGCTTTTCAATCGGGTAGTAGGATTGGTTACTGTACTTACGTGATAATTACGGAGCATGTAGGCAGTAATTGCAAAGCGACACAAATTGATGATTAGGTCCAGGTTTAGATTCTTCAACTCAATATTTGAAACACATTCAAGTAGTATGGTTTACAAATGTGGAGTTTAAGTTCTTACCAGCTGACCAAATTATGCAGTGTTTGGAGGAGATATGTTGTTCATCAAAATGCCTTGGTTTCTAATTTTACCATACTCTCTTGGAATGGTAGCAGCTTGGCATGAATAATTCGTAGAACATCTAGTTCTGATTAATGCATACATAGGTGATTATCAGGACAGAACCGCATTGAAAACAAATTAATGGTATTGGCTTGTATTTTGGCAGTGCCTCGGACTCTTCCATAACAGCACACTCTTCTTTGAGCTACATAGTGTCCCCGGCCAAGCAACTATTATAGCACTGAGATTTCTGCCAGCTGAAAATTATTCAATAGGGTGGGGTTACTCAATTTTAAAGACAAAAAATACATCGTAGAGACATCATAAGTCACTCGAAGTATATTTTTATCTTCTAAATATTGATATAAGTATACATATAAAAATAAATGTACATACACCTATATTTGTAAAGTTACATTTATATATAAATTTATATATATATTTTTAAATATAGATATATGTATTATTATGTACCTGTATATACATCAGAATGAACTCTAATAATATATATATATATATAAATATATATAATATATATATATATATATATATATATATATATATATATAAATATATATATATATATGTATATAATATATATATATATATGTATATATATATATAAATATATATGCACATAAATATATGCATATACATATCTACATATGATATATATCGATAAATATATTACTCTATATGAGGATGAAATTGTGTTTGGGTTTTAAAAGCAATAACACAAGATTGATGAACATACAAACTACACATTAAACATTGCTTTAAGATAGATTGCAGAAAATATACCGAAAGTGTGGCTGCCGGAACGATATTTTCAGAATAGTCCCCAACCTTACTCACCACACCGACCACAGTGTGGATGATAAACTCTATACGATGGTAACATTCATAAATTTGTTTGCATAAACATTCACATTTACATTGTTTTGCTTGCGTTTGTCAGATCCAGAAGTTGTCCAGTCCCCAACCTTACTCACCACACCGACCACAGTGTGGATGATAAACTCAATACGATGGTAACATTCATAAATTTGTTTGCATAAACATTCACATTTACATTGTTTTGCTTGCGTTTGTCAAATCCAGAAGTTGTCCAGACCCCCATTATATATTCTACTCAAACTTATAAATAGGAAGCCTTTAAGCGAGACGTGACGTGCGATTCGGTAGGAGAGTTCTTGCCATTTAGTCGTGATCGTGCGGCTAAACCGAGAACATTTGCCTCCCTTCCGTGCGCAGCAGAAGACTATTTAACATAGCCGTCGATATGGCGTCGGTTATTTGGAAGTTGGCTTATCTGGTTATCATAGCAACGACTGTGCGCACATCTCTGGGAACTGATGTGCACGACAGCAGGTGGTGACATGATGCCACAAAAGTATGTACAAGCCAGAATTCTACCAGTGAAGAGGACGTACTTGAAATTCTCTTTCCAGGATTGTTCAAATCAGTGGTAAGCAATAATTTATGTTTTCTTTGATCTTATTGCACCGTTCTCGATTTTTATGGAGCCAAAATATTGCCGCATGATTATGAATACAACATAGGCTGCTTAGAGAAACAGTTAAACTGATTTGTTTTGGATTGTCCGTTATGGCAACTAAATCGGTCAGCACTAATAACCAAATAAGGACTCAAAGGCGTGCAATAACTTCACGAGAAACAAGCTCCGTTTATATGTGAAACCCAGGAGATATTAATTAATACACAATAGACTATTTTGTCTTAAACTTAACCCTACCACGTCTGGGCAGGTTCCTGTTAAATTTCATTTACGACTTTTTTCGAACCATATTTTATGGAGTCTTTTTTATTGCTAACCAAACAAAGTAGCTTCTATGGTAAATCAAGTTTGTATGATGCGGTTCAGTCCATTGGCAACATTCGGTATGGCGTGCCGGAACCTCAAGACTACTTCCAATTTCGTAACCCAGTCAAGAGCGTTTTTCTCTCACCACTGTTAACGCCGAGCGTTTTGGAAAGCTCTGCATTGTTTATGAAAACAATATAACGCTATCTGTGAGTTTGACCTTGCACTGCGATTCATAAACCGTGCAAACTGCATTCAGTATAGTGCATCGAATAACAGGCCAATATACGTAAGGCATATCCACGGGGCCTGCGAAACAATTTATTCAACAGTTTTGTTACTGCCGAGTCCTGAACTTGCATATTTAATACTGTATAACCTGTCTGTCGGTCGGTCATTCGACGCTCACTGTATAAGCTGTTTTCCCGCCTTTGTGGGTTGTAAGACAGTTATCATATAACCCGTTTGATCTAGCCAAAATTGAAAGAACACTTCAAATTGCGAATTGTATGGTTTTAAAGGTGGGTAACAAAGAGAGCCGAGGGAAACAAATCCCAGTGGCAGGGTAGTTTACTGCTAGGCTTTCGATCCACAGGCTGCGGGTTCGACTTCACGGTTTGACAACCTGACTGGTTACTCGTAACTCGGATGACCAC
>CM067352.1:48325203-48342703 GCA_034190875.2 Urechis unicinctus
TGATGGCCATGAATGAGGGCGATGTCTGGGATATGTCTCACATAGTACACTTACTCAGCTCGGTGTGCATTATTTTTCTTCTGAGTGCTCTTAACGCCACTCATGTAGGCCTCCTGCAGTTAACCATTCCCAGAAGCACACTCTGTCGGTTTTTTTTAATAACTTCCTTTTCATCGATTGGGGGAGGATGTAACGATGGTGCCGCAATCAAAACCCTCACTTTATAGCACATAACAGCGGAACTGTTTACTTCGAGTATACGTTGTATAGTGACCACCGTGTTATTTCCACCTGTACCTGTGACCTCAGTTCATCCTGTGACCTCATTTCTTACATGTCTTTACAGAAGAGTGACGTTAACAGCACCAATGACGTTCGTGGACGGAGACAAAACGTACTGCGTCGTACAGTTCCCCTTCCTACGCGGCGCTGAAATGCAAACATACCATGAAGGTTCTTGCATGTAAGTTAACCACATCCGTATTACTCATTGGGCGTACGATCCTCAAGCTTTATTTTAACAACGTTATGGAATGCACTGAACAAATTTCGCATAAATGACATTTGCTTGGATGATATATTTGTTGGGGTTAATGTGTGATTAGCCTGGTTCTTGAAGGGATGTCATTGTGTATGCTCTATGGTATAAGGCTGTTTTAAAGGGCTTCTTGATACTGCATCTTTGTACTGTGTACGGAGGGGAATCAATATGTCTGATAAACCCGCGTTAAGGAGATCGACTTATCATATGCATCCGTGATCTGTATCAAATGGAGTAGCATGGAAGCATCGAACTGGTATTAACGCTTGCTAAAACATAGTTTTACAGTGGGCAGACCTAACGCTTACCGACAGGCGAACGTTCCGGGTTTTTGTCAAAGCTTCCACATACGCATATCTGTGCAGGCAAAGGACTTGTTTATGTGGTCATATCGGCAAAGTATGTAGTGTAAACGGGTGAGAAAGGTTGCTTGTGACCATATGTCCCTTTTCAATTATCACTTCGTTTCCGTCTGTAGATTTGGTGACATCCAGGAGGACAGCGTGACCAGTTCACGTTACATTTATGGCATTGCTGTGTATTCAGGCATTTCAGTTAGTCATAACGGTGCAGATATGTTTGCATGTTTAGGTGAAGACGTTAGGCAGCTGTGCGACATGGGATGAGAGAACGTCGATCACTTTATCATTTGGATTAGCGTGCCTAGACGAGGATATCAATAGTAAAAGTAGAAAAGTTTCCACAAACAATAGGTACCTTTGGTTCGTTCTTCACCGGCCATCCAACAGATCCGCAAGCGTCCATATATTACCCTAATATTAAACCCTTATTTGAGTAAAATATGTGTATACATTGGTGCGTGTCCATTCTGATCACACCCGAGTTAAGTTTGTGCCCGCCATACATAACGCTATTGTTGTTTAGTATATATTGCAACGTTTACTGATACACAGCAACCGATTTTAGGAAAAGCAACATTTCGCTGTCAACATAGACTGGTTGGTGGACATGTCATGAAGTATTCTTATAAATGTTCCCGGTTGGTTTTGGTGAGATAACAGTAAACAAATCGGTACCACATTGAGCTTGATGACGTCAGCACGTCATCTATAATTTGAGAAGAAGATGCCCCACTAACATCGTTTACTTAAGAGAAAGACATCCTGTGAGTCAAGATATATCACAATTCACGACGATGAGGGGCTATAAGTAGAGTACGAATTAAAGTAACGAGTGATCGTCACTGTATGTCAGGAATACACAGTAGATATTGCTGCATAATATTTCAAAAGCCTGCTGTATAGCGCCAACTTTATTGATACTTTCGTGCATTAACCATACCATACTGCTACCCGAAACTAATCGATTCCCTAATCACATTAGCTACATCTGTCGTATAATTTGGGGAAATAGAATGCGCTGTTATTGAAAACGTACAACATTGTACGCTCAATTTATGCGAACTTTATGCAATAATATTAATACCCGATCTCTACATGGCGCCCAGTACATGTCACGTCACGCCGTTGATTTGTAGCCAACCAGCCCAGTAGGATGATACCATTATAACGGCAAGTTTCCAATAACTGAACAATCACACAGTTACTACGTCCAATCTACCATAACGGAGCATCGATCGCTGCATGGTAAGTTACGTACAGCCAGCACCTTAACGTCAGCACTACACATCGACCTTTGTATTTTGCCGCAATAACGCCAGCATGTGCAGAATAACTATGTCACGGCTACAGCAACACACATACCATAAAACAATCTCCTACGCACCATTGTCGTAACAGCTCAGGGTGATACTCATTGATATTGTGATGCTGTATGTTTAACAATCACCGGAAGTTGCTTTCGATGACATCGCTTGGATTTATTGACAGATTGTGGAAGCACCATGCGCTCTCTATCTTAGCGCAAGACTCTGGTAATCAGCTGTTTTAGGCTGTCAAATGATACAATATTTGGAGCGAACAAATTTGAAAAGCAACCATTCCGAGTTTTGAAGCGGCCATTCCTCTACGGATTCTTTTGGAAATGGTACGCAAGCATCTCTCGATTGTAACATTTAAGGCAAGTGACCCTTAACTGAAGATGTATTCTCTCATGTACTTGCGTTTACTAAACGATTCTGTTTTTGCTTTTGGGTCGGCCATAAATGCTCCTTCGTTGAGTTGTACTCAGTGCTTGCCCAGCGATATTCAACTTTAATTCCAGTTTGTGTCTAGATAATTGCCCTAACCACGCCGTCAATGGCACAGTAAACACCATATAACTAAGTGTGAGAAGATCAAGATTTACTCGGTAACGCCTATGACATATCCACTGCATGAACACCAAGATAATCTCGCTTCTTGACTCCCGAGAGTAGCATGCAAAAGCAAAACCCAAATTTTTTAAGTGACAAGAGGATGGATGGTGATGTGCATTATCGAAATAAATAATAAATTATATGACAGAGAAGAGTCGATTGAAAGTGCCAATGATGATAGAGAAGTAATAGGACCTGTACATCAACGTCATGATCATCAGCTTCATGATCATCAGCTTCATGATCATCAGCTTCATGATCATCAGCTTCATGCGCATGGTCATCACCATGTTGATTATGATCATGAACATGATAGCGTTATGTCAATGGAGATAGCAAATGATGATATAGGAGTAACAGGACATCTACATCATCATCATCATAAACATTATCATCATCATCATCGAAAAATCAGTGGAAATAAGCAATGGTGCTTGGAAATATAATGGCACCTCTACATCATCGTCATTAATTTATTGTATTTATATGAATTTATCCCGACATAACACAACTTAAGTGAGGCAATCCTTGAAACAAAACAAATTGGCAAACACTCAATATGCAAACTGCAATCAAAACAGTGGACCAAACTCTGTTGCGCGTGCAACATGACCATAATCTAATCCGAAAAATTATTTTTAGCAAATATGGCACCATACTACCATATCATGACTCTGCATTATATATATATATATATATATATAAATATATATATATATATTTATATATACATATATAGTTATACATATATATTTTTTAAATATATATATATATATAATTATATATGGTATATATATAGGTATATATATAAATATATCTTTATATATATATATATATATATATATACATATATATAGATATATATATATATATATATATATATATATATATTTATATATATATTTATATATATAAATATATTTTTTAAAATATACATTTATTTATAAATATGCTTATATATAAGGATATGTACATATATATATATGTATATTTATACATATATATATTTATGTATATTATATATATATATATATATATATTCATATATACATAATTATTTATATTTATATATATACTTATATATATACATATATATATATATGTATACATATAAATATATGATTTATTTACATACATATATAGATGTTTATGTATATATATAAATATTTAAATACATGATAATATATATATATGTTTATGTATCTATATATATAAATATATAAATACATGATAATATATAGATATGGTATATATATATATATATATATATATATATATATATGTATATATAAAGTACTATATGTATATACGCATATATATATGTATATATATGTATATATATATTATACATATATGTATATATATATACATATCTGTATATATATATGTATATATATATAAATATATATATATATTCAAATATATAAATTAATATATATATATATATATATATATATATATATATATTTATATAGTATATATATATATATATATATATATATATATATATATATATACATATATATATTTATAATAGGCTTTCGACGCTGAATAATCAGAGTGCTAGATATAGCTTGATGCGTTAGTAATATGATCCTAACTGTTAATATAATACTATTTATTGCAAGTTGTTTGGGTGTCGATGATGTCTGCATATCCTCAGTGCTAGTGTATTAATTCATAGTAGCTTTGCACCACCAACCTTCACGTGTTGTTCACCGATGGTTTAGAGTCGTCGTCAAAATGAAACAAATAGAAACTACAATGTTTCCAGTTTATAATTTATGATATTTATCTGCTGCAACATTTGAACCATTTGTCATTAACGCTTATTACCAACTTTACCAATAGCTCTAGCTGCGTGATTTTGTTATTTTGCAGGAGCCTTGATATGACACCAACGAGGAAATATATCGTACCTCTCTTCATGGTGAGCATCGTGCCGGCGGTGATCTTATCCAGTATGTATTTAAAACATCCTGACATTAAGGCTAAATCAAATCTCACATATCCTATCTTCAACACAAAGCAAGGATCAGTGCAACGGGTCTTTGGCAATGGAAATCTCACATATCCTATCTTCAACACAAAGCAAGGATCAATAGAACGGGTCTTTGACAATGGAAACAAACCTTTGGAAGTTAGAAACCAAGATGGTTGTGGTTACCTAACTGTTCAAAGCAATGGCAACATTTGGCAGAGACTGCATACTTACAATGAGGCATTGACTGCCATCCGTGAGGATATCTGGTCTAAACGGGAGCCTGGTCATTGGAAACCTCTTCTACCATTACCAGATGTCTTTTACGGAGATAATGACAATTTCCTGTGCCAGCTGTCTAATATAAGCAATGTCAAAACTATAATTCTGCCGTTTCAGACAACCAATACGAGTGACTGGTCGTCGTTGAATGACACGAAAAATTTGGTGGTGCAAAGCTACTATGAATGGACGGCCAGCAAACCGCTGAGTGAATGGATGGTCCAACCTGGGGTTATCAAGGCAAAATATGATGTCGTGTATAACAAGACTTGTAACGAAAATACTCAGCTATCAATGACGCCAAAGTCGCTGGAATATCTATACTTCCATGGCAAATCCGCAAAGAGCTATAGTAATTCGTATCCTGAGTACTTTTACACCCAGCCTCCTCGCGCGCTGTTCTTTATCCATATTGTTGAGGATGTTGTGATTACAAAGATCGGCGATATCATAAGTAAGAACCTCATGCTTTTACCTCATACTTGCCGTCGGGGCACAGAATATAAACCACCTGCTGGCTATGAATCATCACCAGTCTATCGAGAGGTCTTCATTATCTCACAATACTGGGGCGATGGGTTTTTTCACAAGATGCTGGAGGATCTCCCCCGGCTGATGCCATATTTACAGTTTATGAAGAGGCATAAAGGTATATTGGTACATGTGGTTTCCAAGAGCTTGTCACCCATGCTCGAATTATTAGGGATAGAAAGTGAGCGACTTGTCACGGGGATATGTCGAGCTGAATTGGTATACCTCCCACAGGGGACTCCATGTGGCATGCCTGTTCCGCAAGAAATACAACTTCTCTCTCATGAGTTGAGAGGAATAATGTCTAAGCAGTTTCCAGGTACGCATACCCGCACGAAGAAAAACATTGTTTTGATTCAGAGAAGGGGTCGCAGACACTTTGCTGCGAGTGCGTCAATCGAACAAACTGTGTCTAAGATTGCAGACGGTTACAACTTGAGTTATCATCTCTTTCCAGACAATCCTCTTCCTTCAATGGAGAGGACTTTCCGCATGTTTAATCAAGCTGTTGTTGTCGTCGCTCCACATGGAGCAGGTTTATCCAATATGTTGTATTGTGAACCTGGAGTTCTTATTCTAGAAGGTGTATGTAATGTACCACACGTTAATCTGTGTTTCCAATGGACGGCCCATGGCCTGGGACATCGCTACCACGAAATACCTTCCCGGGGGGGCTGTGAAGGCCATATAGATGTTTCCCCGGAGTCTATTGACGCGGTCCTACGCGGCTACATGGAGCTTATGAAGCCTCTACACATACTCACATCAGGGTAATAGGTTTTTGTGATTATACATGTCGAATAATTTGGTCCTGTGCTGCAGTGAAATTTCCTGTTCTCCTTTTCAAATCTCTATTATCACCAACTTTGGTTTGCAAAATGAAGATAGTAGATTGTGTGTCATTCAAAGCATTCATGGAAGTCTATGTTTAAAAAATCTGATGTAGCTCTTACAAACCCGCCGATTGAGGGAGGCCAGGATGTTATGTGTATCCATGATCATTTGGACCGGCTGGTGACTACTTGGTGGAAATATAGCAAGTGCTGTGGGGATCTAGATGAAGATCGGGATCCCTGATCATATCAAACGAATCCTCAATATTGCCACATTAAAGGTTGAAGAGTGATGTGTCTCAATGACTGGCCACATGTTAATGTTGGGTTTTTAGAGTCCTGTGTCAGTGTACAAAGGTCGATTGTCGGAAGTAACGCATTCACCTTAGCGTTTACACACCAGCCAGGAGTTGCTTTTGCCTTTAATGTTGCCTTTATCTCAACCAAGGGACTATTGTTATTCCTTTGGCTTTGAAATAATATAGAAAAGCGTTCTCGCCAGTGCATCCATATATACGGGATGTGATGTGTGCCCTCGCTGCTCTAACCATCCCAGTCACTCCACCCCGAGCGTGAACGCAAATCATTGTTAACCCCGTTAGACGCCCCGCATCATATCTACCCGATAATGTACAAACTGTTGCCACCTTCGTGGACACCGCAGCTGAGATGTTAAGTGGATGATACCAAAACAGCCCCCTATCTACGCCACACGGTGGTGGCTTAGTTTGCCACGCATCAAAATGCCTTCTTTATTCATTACCTCTTTAATAAAAGTGTGTATTCACAGTCAACACATTTTTATTTATCGATTACGAATAAAAAGGGCCAATTCCTGCTCAAACCATGATGCAATATATCGTAACATTATCGCAGCCCTAATGAAAAAGTACCATTAATTTAGTTCGTATCAAACGTCCGTTATAGACACTTATTGTGCTCTAGGATTTGACCAACAGTACGACAGGGCCTTGTCTGGTTAGTATATGAACAAGTATCAGTCTTAATGAGAGCTTTATTTTGGTTATTCCCTCTTCAGTTACGATAGAATAACTTCATCATTCTTTGCTGTACGTGACACGAGGATATTGATCAATACTATTGATACTTGACCCAATAACCATCAAAGGGTGTATTTCCGCAGTTATATATTGCTACAGCCACATGATATCCAACAGGCTGACTGTTTTACTGACACGTTATGATGATATTATGGTTGTTGACATTCAATCAGAGAGTTTATAATTTTCCCTACGAGAGCTCACGCCTTCCACCCAATGAATAAAGTGAAGACAACACCTGTTAGCCGAAGCGTATTCTCCTAGCGTATTGTCATAGCGTCACCTAAACCCACATCTCTGTTTAATTTGGAGCTGTAGTAGCCTCCACTAATGAGAGGACTCCATATATTTAACAGCCGCCGAGACGTTTGATCAACAGTCCCATGTGCGTTTGTTGATTTTATTGTATCGTCGCCTGATGTCGGGGATGAATTTCGAGTAATTTCATAATCGTCACGTCCAGAATGTGGAATTAGTGTTTTAGATTAAAATGTAGCTTTCATTTTATGCTGACAAAAAACTCGGTATATCAGGTTATAATTACCTACGATGGAATATACGTCACAATTACGCAATCTATTATTCATGTCTTGTAATACACAGTCAATCGGAGCATCCATCATGGAAATGTATGATCGTAAACTATTCGGACCCGCAGGATGTGAACATAGTGGGTTGCTAAGCAGATCGAAAACTCCTCTGTGTGCCCAGTGTGGCTAGGCTTAGAAGCAGCATTGAATGCACCACAATAGTTGCCGATGACAATGCTTTCTAGTGGACAGCCCAGTGTTGGCTAGGCTTAGAAGCAGCATTGAATGCAATAGTTGCCGATGACAACGCTTTCTAGTGGACAGCCCAGTGTTGGCTAGGCTTAGAAGCAGCATTGAATGCACCAAAATAGTTGCCGATGACAACGCTTTCTAGTGGACAGCCCAGTGTTGGCTAGGCTTAGAAGCAGCATTGAATGCACCACAATAGTAGCCGATGACAACGCTTTCTAGTGGACAGCCCAGTGTTGACTAGGCTTAGAAGCAGCATTGAATGCAATAGTTGCCGATGACAACGCTTTCTACTGGACAGCCCAGTGTTGGCTAGGCTTAGAAGCAGCATTGAATGCACCAAAATAGTTGCCGATGACAACGCTTTCTAGTGGACAGCCCAGTGTTGGCTAGGCTTAGAAGCAGCATTGAATGCACCACAATAGTTGCCGATGACAACGCTTTCTAGTGGACAGCCCAGTGTTGGCTAGGCTTAGAAGCAGCCTTAAATGCACCAAAATAATTGGCGGTAACGCCGTATTCAGCACGGTTATTCGGCGTTGGGGGGGGGGGGGCATTTGATTGCGGGATACCCTAATCTCAGCCCTGATCCAACTTTATTCCCATTCCAAGGTACAGAACTTACATCATGGTTGAGCGATATCATGTGTACAGGTAGATATGGTGTCACGAATGCGGCAGGAAAAAATGGCATATATAAAGACGGAAATGATCTCAGTTTGTATCTTCTCATAAATAGACGGGCCTCAGGCCAATCACCCGATCGCAATACCCGGGGTCTGATCTCTTTGCTGGTAAGATTCAGGACATTGGACTTATTTGCTCTTCAGATTCTCCTGTAATTCAGTCAGCATTAGAATAGAATAGAACAGCACAGAAACTGCAGCTCCGGATTGGTTTTCTGATTCCAGCATTGCACTTGTAAACTCGTGTTTTTGTTATGGTAGATTCTTGACCTCTAAATAATCGATTGACTTGTTCATAAATATGTCATTGAAGTGGCCTCTGAAGGACTATTGACCTCTCAGTTAGTGTTTTGATCATCAACTGTTGCGATTTAGAAATAAATGTTAACTCATACAATTGGCATATTTGTCTTTGTTGTGGTATCTGCATTGGACACTACTTGTCCCCTGTTGCCTGCTCAAGACGCTGTCCTATCTGTAGCTGACCAGTAGAGGGGTGAAACAAATACAAACACAGGCTTCTCATCCCATCCACCTGATGGCCATGGGCACATGTTGGTACGACTATATTCTGTACGAATAGGTAGGCAGTAATCTATGATTCCCGCTTCCTGATACAGACCATTTCCAAGGTTGGGAGTAAGGTCTCCCGAATTCTGAACAACACTGACAGCAACGTTTTCTTGGTAGCGCACAATTCATGTTGGCTTCGCTGTATACACAGATGGCTTAAAACTGGCCGGAAGTCCTCCGAGCAAATACTGCATGCAGAAGCTGGAACTACTGCTACATCAGGGCGTCTATCGTAATGAGTACATGGAGAACTTGACACCAAAAGAGGCTCTCTCCATCAACATGGGAGAACAGCACTTGCCAATAGAGAACTACGCCCACGTAAAGAAGCATTGGAGACATTCAGGTGCGGCACGTTTGGAGACTACAAAGACCTGGATAATCGTGCTAAAGTCCTCATCCTGGTAGACATGCTTGAGGCTTTCTGGAAGACGCGACAAAGTATAATGGACTGGATAGGATGTCTGAGTATCAACACAACTTGCTATGTTCGTAAAGCACCGACCAAGGTGCAAGAGTTGGTACCACCGGGCCTTTTGCTTAGAGATATCTATAAGAGCAGATAAATAACATTGTCTATGAGAATACCGGACAGAACATTAGAATTTGGATTGACGCCAGGCTCATGTAAGCCAGTGAGGAGAATAAGCTACGGTTCTGGTCGATCATGCTCGGTTGTTAGTTATAGCAACTGATTGATGCACGCCCTTAACCCACAGGGGCTCACATAGTACATGGTTTGGATTAAGCTTGCGGCTTTGCTGACATGTCATCTTAACATTTGAACAAAGTCTATATATCTTTAACATGGCAGATATTCCAGCACTGTTGTTGTTGCTTGATGCCATGAGGGGATGATGGCTTGGTGCCATGAGGGGATGATGGCTTGGTGCCATGAGGGGATGATTGCTTGGTGCCATGAGGGGATGATGGCTTGGTGCCATGAGGGGATGATGGCTTGGTGCCATGAGGGGGTGATGGATTAGTGCCATGATGGGATGATGGCTTGGTGCCGTGAGAGAATGATGGCTTGGTGCCATGAGGGGATGATGGCTTGGTGCCATGAGGGGATGCTTGCTTGGTCCCATGAGGGGATGATGGCAAAGATAAAGACTAGCCTAGATCCCGCAAATGTCTCAACGTTCTGGTACCGCTTGATTAGGACTTGTAGTTTACAATTCTTTTAATCGTGGCTTTGATGTTTGGCACACCAGTACCAGGGAAACATCTGTGTGTCAGTGCATCCTGACATATGTCCAAATGCTTGATTTGAGGCGTTGAACACCTGGATCGATGAAACCCTATTACGTTTCGTTTGCAAGGTGTTTCATGGACCTTTCAGACTTATTTCAGGACAGTGGCTTTGATTTCCAGGTAATTGATAACTTGATGCCTTATTTGTGTCAAAGGACATCAATCTACGGTCGTATTGAACGTCGTGACGGCAACCCTGGTGACGTTACCCTAGCCGTAAACATTGTGCACACAGTTACTCTAGGCCATTGTTACAGTCTGCTGCCTTCTGGAGTCAGTCGTTGGTAGGTGGTAGGTCAACCCGCTACAGAGTCCCTCAGAGGCGCTGTGGTTTTATGGGTTGCCATAGGGGTTGTGGGCTCAGCTGTAACTGCGAGGATATGTAGATCCCGCCAGCATTGAATGTTGGTTATCATGCACACGTGTAGTAATTTGGCCATAGTGCAGATGGTTTTGATATTCAATACTAGCACCGGGTATAGTTTTGTGAATGGGATTATCAACGAGTGTCAATGGGATAGTTGTGATAATTCTAACGATTACTGCCTAAGCTATTCTACGCAAGCACCGGGTGGAGTTGTGAACATTAAGTTGGCAATTTCGTTGTGTTGCAATTGTAGATAATCACTTCTCCGGCAAAAAAACAGTTAGTATGTAACCCTGTAAGAATCACTAAGCGTACATCAATAGCCGACAATTGCTCGTTGTACTCCATGCAAATGGTTAGGCAGTAAAAGAGCTAGACGCCGCAATGACCGATGGTCTAGCCCGGTTTGTCCCTATACTACTCCCTGAGCTATAGGTAATTGACGTCGAGTTGGTGTCATGCACTTCAACATTGCTCATATCTGCATATGTTTACCATCCGATATATTGAATTGATTATGCAGAGGTTATAATGGATTAGATAATGATGCACAACATTGAATGTGTGTTTGCTACAGCAAAACATAGCCACATTCTATGCAGCAATTGCAGAATATAAACACAAAATAAAACAATACTGAACATATATTAAAAACACATTGATTACACGTTTATCTACTAAAGCTCGTATCATAGGGTGTACAGAAAACGACAAATCTGTTCAGAATTAAACACATAACAATGAAAACAGAACAAGAAATTCTGTCCATTTGTGTATTGGCGAACGTGCACGAACGTGTGTGTACGCGCGTGTGTGCGTGTGTGTATGTGTTTATTTATATATATATTCATATATATATATATATATATATATATATATATATATATATATATATATATATATATATATATATATGTATATATATATATATATGTGTGTGTGTGTGTGTGTGTGTACGGTGTATGTGTGTATGTGTGTGTTTGTGTGTGTGTGTGTATGTGTGTGTGTGTGTGTGTGTGTGTGTGTGTGTATGTGTTTGTGCAATGGGCATGTACAATACCGAGGTACATTGACGTACTGAAACCAATATTTCGTGAACAGCAGATCCCACGGTGTTGTGATAGGGCTGTTACCAGAACCGTCGCAGTCAGTCACAAGAAGCCGAACCGGAAACGCGTGGCGGTGTGACTTTTTATGTCTACATCCGGTTGCCCATTAAAACAGCCTTATACCATAGAGTATACACCATCACAACAAGTCAAATAGCCAGGCAAATCGCATCTTAAAATGTTTTCTTATCTGCTGTTACTTAGCAAAGCATTTGTGGTGCATTCAATAATGTTTTGATCATCTTCAGACGGGCCCTTTAAATAATGGAGGTATTGTAAACTTACAGGCATGTTCCTGCATGGTAGGTCTGTATTCTAGCGCCGGCCAGGAAGGGAAATCGTACAACGCAGTACCTTCTTCCTCCGGCCTTGACCGTCCGTGGTGTAACACGTCTTACGTATCTGTAACGACATCCATACTGAAGGGAATGAAGTCAGGGGTCCGAGGTATGTGGCATTATTTGTCGTACACTCGTAGAAACTAGTTACGCTGCTAGTGGTGTTATAAGATGAAACTCATTCGATAACAATAACGTTTGGGTGCTGCACCATCGTCACAACCTCCTCCAACCAATGTGGTGGAAGTGACAGAATGATCCACTGAAACAAGTCGCTCGAGTGAGCCTCAGAGGCGGGTGAACTGTAGGCAGCTAACGCGAGTGGCATCAGCTGGAGAGTACTCGGAAGAAATGTACACCAAGCTGAGCAGATCTACCATATCGAATACATCTGGGGCATCACATCATCTACGACCAAGGATCAATCGTGTCTAAAGTGGCTCCTATTACTTTGTTCATACGGCGGTACAGTCAACAAGGCGGGATATGCTATCATGTCCTACTTTATAAATCACACAATGACAACAGATGGCTATGACTTGCATGTAATGGTGTGTTATATCAAACATGACCTGCATGTTATGGTATGCCATATGAAATAAGGAGAACTCACGTCGCGCAGCAGCCTGTTCCAGTGATATGCACGGGCCCACGGGCTCTATGGCTCTGCGTGGGATCATGGGCACCATGGGCTCTGTACGGGCCCAGGAACTTCATGGCTCTGCGTGGGATCATGGACTCCAAGGACAGCTTCTGAGGCACGAATACCAAGGGCAAATTAACAGCTTTGGATCACAAGTCGACAAAATGCATTCGATAATGTACTTAAATGCTCCACTGGATGAGTAAATCGACTGCCACCAATGGGACTGAGGTGTCAATACATCAACACAGCTAGATGGGGAGAAGTAAGCTAGCTACATTGAATCACTGTGCAGTTATACAGTAACCGTGTGATAAATTTGTCATCTGGTCGTCGTCCCCTTGCAAAGCAATCAACTTTGCAAATATATCACCTTCTCGGCCTGCCTCTTGTAAGGCAGTTACCTGAGATAAATATGTCACCTTCTAGACCTGCTCATTGTACGGTAGCTACCCATAGATTAATATGTGCCATGGTACAACAGTTAGCCTTAAATAAACAAATCATCCGCTGCTTGTTATCCCCAGTATACGGCAGTTACCCTTAGATAAATATGTCACCTGCTGGTTCAGCACATAATACGGCAGTTACCCTTCGATAAATATGTCGCCCGCTTGTTCAGCACATAATACAGCACTTACCCTTAGATAAATATGTCACCTGCTTGTTCAGCACATTATACGGCAGTTACCCTTAGATAAATATGTCACCTGCTAGTTCAGCACATTGCACGGCAGTTACCCTAAGATAAATATATCACCTGCTCGTCCAGTCTTTTATACGGCAGTTACCCTTAAATACATAAATATATTACCTGCTCGTCCTACCCATAGCACGGCTTTTGAAAACCAAACCTTTACAAATCGTGAGGGGTGTTCAAGCTAGGTCAACAATAAAAAAAAGAACGTTTGTGGAAAATCCTCTTTTCTGCTTACCTCCAAAGTCAGTCCCGCCAGAAGTTGCAAATAATCCTGGAAAGAGCGTTTCCAGTAAGTCCTCTTCTCTTTGGCGATTTGGGTAATTACAGATTCTTGTTGTGTCCTGACACCACTTGTTTCTCCCTGCATCATTTCCCAGAGATGTATGCGCCATCGTTGCTATGACAGCCAGAATAGCCGGCTTCCAAATGCCAACCGCTATGTCCACAACTGAGTTGAATAGCTTCTGCTGTGAATCAGTGAATGTATGGAGGACTAACATCTACCCTGATGATGCGTTTGAGTAGAATATAATCATGGGGATCTGGGCCACCACCGGTTGAAACCCAATCTAAGCACAAAACCTTGACAAATGTAATCTTCACACACAATTTAGAATATTTACACCACATAGCGTTTGCCGTAAACAATGTAGCGGCTTAGCCTGTTTACCAAGGATGTCAATTAATCTGATAATATCAATCAGGCAGCCTCACGGACGAAACGTTTTTGGGAACCCTTCTAACGCCAGGGATTATGTGTTTTGAAGGATTGCATCGATCTTGGTAGCGTTATTGTTGTTACAGCCAAGCAACATTTTGTCATCATATTGAGTTATATTGAATCGCACGAGTTTTACTACTGCCTTTAGAAAAAACAACATTAATAATTGTCAAGGTAGATAAGTATAATAAATCGTGATGGAGATGCTTCATCATAAAGCTTCTGTGTGTGACTAATAAAGCAGCTACGTGCAGCCTTCATATCGTGTCGATTTATTTTCATACACTACAACATTGCTCATATTTGCATATGTTTACCATCCGATATATCGAATTGATTATGCAGAGGTTATAATGGATTAGATAATGATGCACAACATTGAATGTGTGTTTGCTACAGCAAAACATAGCCACATTCTATGCAGCAATTGCAGAATATAAACACAAAATAAAACAATACTGAACATATATTAAAAACACATTTATTACACGTTTATCTACTAAAGCTCGTATCATAGGGTGTACAGAAAACGACAAATCTGTTTACATAACAATGATAACAGAACAAGAAATTCAGTCCCCTTGTGTATTGGCGAACGTGCAAGAGCGTGTGTGTACGCGCGTGTGTGCGTGTATGTGTGTTTATTCATATATATGTATGTGTCTGTGTGTATATGTGTGTGTGTTTATGTGTGTGTGTGTGTGTGTGTGTGTGTGTGTGTGTGTGTGTGTGTGTGTGTGTGTGTGTGTGTGTGTGTGTGTGTGTGTGTGTGTGTGTGTGTGTGTGTGTGTGTGCGTATGTGTTTGTGCTATGGGCATGTACAATACCGAGGTACATTGACGTCCTGAAACCAATATTTCGTGAACAGCAGATCCCACGGTGTTGTGATAGGGCTGTTACCAGAACCGTCGCAGTCAGTCACAAGAAGCCGAACCGGAAACGCGTGGTGGTGTGACCTTTTATGTCTACATCCGATGCATAAACACATAGCCATGGGAGTTTCACATTAAGTGACGATATTCCAGTGATTTTTGCAGTCGGTTATCATTTCAGGTGATTCAATCCACAGTTAAGACTGTAAATATTTTAATTGTAAGATCATTCCAAGCAGAGTCATGTAAGCATTAAGACTGGTATGTATTCGACTTGTTGGGCCGGCCTATTGAATTATGCACCAGACTCTTCAATCAGACAACTCCATTTATGAAATTGATTCATTGGGCGCGTCCCTGTGATGATTTATATTGAGAAGTTGACTTATGCATTCGCACAGAGATCGATTACCCTCCAAACAGGATAAGATGCAGTATCCAATTGCCCATTAAAACAGCTTTATACCATAGAGTATACACCATCACATCAAGTCAAATAGCCAGCAAATTGCACATTAAAATGTTTTCATATCTGCTGTTTCTTAGCAAAGCATTTGTGGTGCATTCAATAATGTTTTGATCTTCTTCAGACGGGCCCTTTATATAATGGAGGTATGGTAAACTTACAGGCATGTTCCTGCATGGTAGGTCTGTATTCTAGCGCTGGCCAGGAAGGGGAATTGTACAACGCAGTACCTTCGTCTTCCGACCATGACTGTCCGTGGTGTTACACGTCTTACGTATCTGTAACGACATCCATACTGAAGGAAATAAGGTCAGGGGTCCGAGGTATGCGGCATTATTTGTCGTACACTCGTAGAAACAAGTTACGCTGCTAGTGGTGTTATAATATGAAACTCATTCAATAACAATCAAGTTTGGGTGTTGCACCATCGTCACAACCTCCTCCAACCAATGTGGTGGAAGTATTAAGAACGTGACAGAATGATCCACTGAAACAAGTCGCTCGAGTGAGCCTCAGAGGCGGGTGAACTGTAGGCAGCTAACGCGAGTGGCATCAGCTGGAGGGTACTCGGAAGAAATGTACACCAAGCTGAGCAGATCTACCATATCGAATACATCTGGGGCATCACATCCTCTGCGACCAAGGATCAATCGTGTCTAAAGTGGCTCCTATTACTTTGTTCATACGGCGGTACAGTCAACAAGGCGGGGCATGCTATCATGTCCTACTTTATAAATCACACAATGACAACAGATGGCTATGACTTGCATGTTATGGTGTGTTATATCAAACATGACCTGCATGTTATGGTATGCCATATGAAATAAGGAGAACTCACGTCGTGCAGCAGCCTGTTCCAGTGATATGCACGGGCCCACGGGCTCTATGGCTCTGCGTGGGATCATGGGCTCCATGGCTCTGCACGGGCCCAGGAACTTCATGGCTCTGTGTGGGATCATGGACTCCAAGGACAGCTTTTGAGGCACGAATACCAAGGGCAAATTAACAGTATGGCTCACAAGTCGGCAAAATGCATTCGATAATGTACTTAAATGCTCCACTGGATGAGTAAATCGACAGCCACCATTAGGACTGAGGTGTTCATGCATCAACACAGCTATATGGGGACGAGTAAGCTAGCTACATTCAATCACTGTGCAGTTATATATTGACCGTGCGATACATTTGTCACCTGCTCGTCGTCCCCTTGCAAAGCAATCACCTCGGCAAATAGATCACCTTCTCGGCCTACCTCTTGAAAGGCAGTAACCGGAGATAAATATGTCACCTTCTCGACCTGCCCATTGTACGGTAGCTACCCATAGATAGATATGTGCCATGGTACGACAGTTAGCCTTAAATAAACATATCATCCGCTGCTTGTTATCCACATTATACGGCAGTTACCCTTAGATAAATATGTCACCTGCTTGTTCAGCACATAATACGGCAGTTACCCTTCGATAAATATGTTCTCCCCCACCC
>CM067352.1:48347703-48425203 GCA_034190875.2 Urechis unicinctus
GCTGGGCTACGGGCTGGGTTGCGGACTGGGATACAGGCTGGGTTGCGGGCTGGGCTACAGGCTGGGGTACAGGCTGGGTTGCGGGCTGGGCTACAGGCTTGTTTGCGGGCTTGGATACGTGCTGGGCCACAGGCTGGGTTGCGGGCTCGGCCAAATATGTCAAAACAGAACGTTCTACTGGGAGGAATTAATGTAATCCATGAAAATTTAGCTATAAATTGTGTTCTTTTCTGATCCCAAAATCCCCATTCTGGTTTCTACAGTGACCCAGAAGATCCCAGCAACCTGGTACTATGGCGTCTGATGATTTAACGTACCGGGAGACATCAGCCAGTGACCTTCCCGCTCTCGTGGAACTCTCCAGCGAACTGAATAACCCCATGGAAAGTCTCACACAGCGTTATCTGGACTACTGCCGTGATGAACATTGGGCAATGCTTGGGGCCTTCAGCGGTGAGGTGTAAGGCGTTATAGTTAGCCATCGTGTTACTGTCTGACCGTGGAATACAAGATCACATATAGAAGTCATGAGGTCAGAGCTTTCCAAGGCCCATTTAACACAGCCGCCTTTGACGAAGGTACTGACAGCTTATGACTCTTAAGGTTCTACATAGAAAGTTTCCAGGTTCTATGAGCTGGTACAGATGTTGCAGCTATTGAGGTTTAATGTTGAACCCTAGTTGGGGGTTCAATAAATGGACTCGTTTCAAAGGTAAATAATTGGGAACCTAAAAAAGTCCAATACCCGGGGATATAGAACGTATAAAGGTTCTATTGTCTCACTTTTAGAGTTCAAAATATTGAACCTTCAAAGGTTCTATACATACATGCATGATATTGAACCTTCATAGAAATAATGCATCAAATGCCAAATCAAACTAAAACTTGATTACATTGCTGAATTATATTATTAGCACAAACAGTTTTCCAAGCCTGAAGCCCTGTTGCGTGAAGCAGGTACGATTTCTTGACATGGTTTGTCAACCAATATCATCCTTCCAGATCCTGTTCCTTTGGAAGTACGACGATGATGTCTATGGCTGCCATTCTTCTTTTGTGGCATGTTTACGTCCGGTCTGTGGACATCTGCATAACAAGAAAACTTGTAACATGTCATGGAAGTGTACCAGGAAGTCATGTGTCATAGTTTTCAGTCATGTTACAGCATTGTGTTGTTTTAAGACAATACACAATATTTATTCCTTAGTAGCAAGGAATTTAATGTATCTATAACGTCACATACTTTGTGAGAGGTGTACCCTGAAAGGTGACTCATTATACATACCGATAGGGACTGTCATTATTTCCAGCATCCTGTTTGTTGCCATGTGAACCGATGGTGACTGACCTTTCCACGTCGTTGACATCAACTTTGCTACAAGCAGCCGTGCTCGGTCTTATAATACAGATATGCAGTGGTTATCGTGGAAGTATGGTGCAATGTAAACAACCATTAAATCAACATGACTCGTGATTCTAGAATCAGTCCTTAAAGAAAACGAGTGATTTGACACTGTGCTGAGTTTATGTGATTTCAAGCTAGTGAAACAGTGACAGCCATGTCACAATTGCAGAACAAATCTAGTTAACATATGAACAAATAAGGTGCAGAAACTTGTACACTCAAGTGTTAGATAACAAATATCATAGGAATAAAATCAGATAAGAAGAGGGACTGGACAATGGAGAGGAGATAGAAAGAATGAGAGGAATGGTAAATAAAGAGGAGATGGTAAGATGGAGAAAGTATAGAGTGGAAATGGCAAGATGGAAAAGGATATTGAGAGAAAATGACAAGATGGAAAAGGATATGAATAGCAAATGGTATAATTGAGAAGTGATGGATGGAAAATGGTACAATGGAGAAGTGATGGAGAGGAAATGGTTTGATGGAGAAGTGATTGAGGTAAAATGGTTTAATGGAGAAGAGGTGGTAAAGAAAAGACAAGATAGAAAATAGGTGGTAAGGTGAAAGGGTCATGCTTGGTGCATATCACACAGTAAAATTAGATCACATTTAGCTTCTCTGAATCATACCTTCTTCGGTTAGAACTCCCAGAACCGACGACATGCAACAGATTCAGACATACATGCTAAGGAGGATTGTGAATTGAACCCTACATCCCTTACAACACACATACACTGACATGATTCTTACACCCATACATCAACAATTTAGAAACATTTGTACATATAAGTATATCTTAATATTATGTTCAAATTTAACAAACTTGAGGCAACTTTTGTTTTATAAACATTGCACTAACTGAAACATTGTCATGCATGTAATGAACATAACCTTTGAATAATGCAAAAATATCAGGATCTATCTTTCTGGCATACAATTCATGAATCGCTTGGTATGCCTCTGCCATGGAGGGACAAGCATAATGGAGAGGATAAGCATTTGGCTATTAATAGGCAGGATGACTATGGTTGATAAATCTCCAGGGTTGTGAAACAATCAATATTTGTTGCTGGTTAACAGAATCAATGGTAAACGGAATAGCAGCTTCTTGTCGCTGCAGGAATTGTTAAAGCAAAGTAACATCTTTGGTATTTTTCATATACAACATCACATCTGCTTGATCTTTAGGAGGGCGAGGATTCGATCAGTTGGCTTTGGTCAATAAATCATAGTTAATAAAAGTATTTTGGGGTTTTGATGATATTGTCTATTTGATCAACGGGAAAATATTGAGGTTGTCACAGAGTGAAGTGGTTGACAAGATTTGGATTGGCAGGCAAAAGTGAGCAACAAAAAGATATGACAAGTCACTTACAGCAATTATAGTCCGTCAAACATTTGTTTACACTATGCATCATGCGAAGATACAACAACATGCTGTGAAAGGAATTCATACTTAGGGCAGGGTCATGTTAAATAACTGCAATAGAGATGGTACAGACTACAAGGAAAGGTCCAAGAAAGGTTACACAGTAAGTGGGTTGTACCACATAAGATATGGGAGGGGCAATGTAATGTGTGGGCCGGGCCATTAAATCTTCCCAACTGACTTGTTATGTAAAGTAAAGAATTTCTAAACAACAGTGACAGATATAATGTTATGATGACTGCTATGAATAGCACAATAAGGTGCACTGTCTGACTTGTCCAAGCACAGAAGGCGATATGGTGGATAAATGTTTATTCTTGTATCTTTCCAATCAACTAAGCATAATGGCATTGACGCGGAGACTTTATTCTGATTCAATCATTAACACAATAGTACATAAGACCTGAAGCAATGAGGCTGGAAAAAGGACAAAGGGAGAATGTTCAGAACTATAGAAACATGTACACCTTGATTTGCGACTTTTTACTTGCCAGTCACCGAGCGCTTATTCTGTGGCACTTATTGTCACCACCAGGGCAGTGGTATCAATTCAAAGTCTCAAAGAAGACAACAATGTTCAATTTAAGTTTCATTTTCTAATGATTTTCACAACTGTGTAAACGTAGGGACTAAATGTGATCGGCATACGATTATAGTATATCTACACAACCCACAAAATAACTATCAAGCCTGGATATAGGACCTTAACCTGCGATTTAAAAACTGAGGTACAGTACAATGAATGAAACAAATGTACAATCAACAAAGATAATATGCTCCACAATAATCACACATACAACTGCTTCAATTTGTAACCCTTAGTAACCCTTGCTCTATATCACATAGCTCTTGGTAAGCCTGTAAATCTGGTGCAATCTTTGATATTGCACATGCGTGTCTTCCTTTTCTAGTGTTATTTTCGGAATAACTTACATGTTCAAAAAGGACACCTTGATTAACATCAAGTCTTGATTCATATACTCCTTGTTCGGATACAAAAGATGTTGTGTATTAGATGAGAACGGATATACCGAAAAAAGGCATTGCAGAATGTACAGCTTGTCTGTAGCATGTCAGAGATAACACTAGAAGCAAAGCTTGTCAAAGATGCCCTCATCATTACATATATGTTCAATATTACAATACCAAGAGCATTTTTGCCCAACACAGTCCAACAAAGCTCAAAATCGCCAAGCAAATGCGTGGCCATGTGTGGCAGAAAAGGTCTACACTACAGGTGTGACAGAAATCTTAGTGATCATATACTAGTGATATCAGAAAGAACTAAACTAAAATAATAATGCAAGTCGTGGTGATTTCTTAGTGATGGGCATTAGGGAGTTAAAATAGACAGTCGGTGGGCTATAGTCAGCTACAATAGACAGGTGATGGGCTATAGTCAGCTACAATAGACAGGTGATGGGCTATAATAAGCTATATTAGATTTGAGATGGGCAATAGGGAGTTGCAATAGACAGTCGGTGGGCTATAGTCACCTACAAAAGACAGGTGATGGGCTATAAGGAGCTATAGTAGACTTGTGATGGGCAATGGGGAATTACAATAGACAGTCGGTGGGCTATAGTCAGCTACAATAGACAGGTGATGGGCTATAATGAGCTATATTAGACTTGAGATGGGCAATAAGGAGTTGCAATAGACAGTCGGTGGGCTATAGTCAGCTACAATAGACAAGTGATGGGCTATAATGAGCTATATTAAACTTGTGATGGGCAATAGGGAGTTACAACAGATAGGTGATGGGCTATAGTGATGTACTTTAGTCAGAACATGAAATATCCATGTTCAGTCTAATGCTGAAAAACCTCATAACGGCTAATCACAGGATGAAGATAAGTTGACTAATGAAGTTAGGTAGAAGAGAAGGAGAACACTGTATGTACACCAGGCATTACATGCTGCTTTATCACATCAACAGAGCACAGGTGGTGATATGCAACGGAAAACAACTTACACACTCCACGGTGAAATCTGAACAGCCTTTTCTGATACTGGCAGAATTGCAACAAGGTAACGTAATTTCCCACATTTTGTGATAATTGAATAGGGTCAACATACAGAAGCATAGAGAGAGAGGCCCAGGTGTAGATACTTGGGAGTGGTAACTCACTCTTTTCACAGAATGGTCCGCTATAACGGGCAGGGCACAGGCAGGCATAACCCGGGCCGTCACACTGTCACCGACACTCACCTCAATGACGACATGGTGAACTAGAGCAGGTGTTGACACCACTCCCTGGCAGCATGAAGTAGGACACGGTGGGGTGAGATAGTGACGGTGGTTGGCAGCAGTCACAGCAACACAGCCAGTCACTATGAGGGCGACGTATGTCTCAGTTTCAACAAGATATGGATGGTTACGTTGGAAAGCTGACTGAAGGTCAAGTGGAGAGAGAGAGAGGAGATATAGTAGCGTGGTATAGAGACTCACACTCAGTGCAGTTTGTTCCTATGAAGCACGCATCACGGACACAGTCACACTGTTCAGCTGTGTTTACACATGTGCTGTTATTCCCACAGGCACAGACCCCCAGCAGACAGACACCTGTCGTTGTCATGCCAACAACATCTACATCACGATAATTAACAACAATCGTCAATCCACTTTTACTGTTTTATCAGCAATGACAATAAACATCAATGGTAACTCTAGAAAGCTCACTAGATGTAATCAGTATAGAATATAAACCCAGTGCATAAAAACTGCGTCCAATGATATGTCCAAAAAAGGCATGCGGGCCGAGTTAAAACACAAAAAGCACTCACTAAAGTGGACATCTATGAAAATATACATGTCAAGTACAGACAACTAAAATCAACAAGTTACATGTTTTTCAAAAATCAAATGAATACATGAGTGAACAGATGTGAAGACCTACTACAGTGTCAATGGTGCCACGTTATAGAAAAAGTAGAACACAGGATAATTTATTACAAAGACACACGTGTGCGCAGTAAGCGCATGCCCTTCTCTGTACGCGCTGACGGGCTCACCGGGGTCTTATGACTATACACTATTAAAATGCCATCAACTATGTAAACGGACTACTATGCATTTAGTTCTTCAATTAAAGTTATTACGGAACCTCACACTGCCCCCTCCCCACACACACACCCCGGGGATTCCTACGGAAACAAACCATGCCTTATAAACACAACACATCTCAAAACCAACTTGCAGCCACATTAACAGCAGCCCGTACCAGGATTTTTAGTGGGGGGGGGGGGGTTCTTTTCCCCTCAATAGTGAACCTTTCTCCTGGCTCATACTAATGCGGCTATAAGACCATAATCAAAGGCACCATCGCCACAAGATATATCTCTATATACACACATGCGCTAGAGTAAGGCGGACCTTTCTGGGCAAAGTGGTACCCCCTCCCCCTTGTTACGGTCCTTAACAGTATGTCACAGCAATAACATCTATAGTAACGTGGGGTCAAGCCCGAAGGGAGTTCACTGAGACACGAGGAACTTGCGTGTTCATCGGACGTCTTGAAGTGGGGCACAACCAAAAGAGGTCCAGGTACGAGTGATAACACCGCTCCATATCAATTCATCATTTGAGCAGAGTTTTTTTATCCATACGCATTTGTACAATATCCCCCGTCTAGCTTTACAGTGTTATGACTACGTCTAGCGCTGATGTCAGTATATATTCTATGGTTGTATTGATTGACGACGCGTATATGTCATGATATTCACATATGCAGTTATCAGCTGAGGAATATCAAACGCCGACAAGTCGTATCATGCGAGACTCTAACTAACAACAACATGTATAGTGCATTCAATTATCTCATGACTAGAAACATCCTCTGGGGCACAGCGCTTACATCCTCAGGAGCACGGCCACTACATCCTCAGGGGTACGGCCGCTACATCCCACGGGGAACGGCCACTACATCCTCTGGGGCACGGCCACTACATCCCACGGGGAAGGGTAACTACATTCTATGGGGCACGGCCACTATATCCCATGGGGCACGGCCACTACATCCCACAAGGCACGGTCACTACATCCCACGGGGCAGGGAAACTACATCCCACGGGGCACGGCCACTACATCCTCTGGGGAAGGTAACTACATCCTCATGGGCACGGCCACTACATCCTCTTGGGCACGGCCACTACATCCCACGGGGCACGGCCACTACATCCTCTGGGGCACGGCCACAACATCCCAGGGGGTACAGTAACTGCATCCTCTGGGGCACGGCCACTACATTTCCAGGGGCACGGCCACTACATCCTCTGGGGCACGACCACTACATCCTCAGGGGCACGGTTACTACATCCTCTGGGGCACGGCCACTACATTTCCAGGGGCACGGCTACTACATTCTCAGGGGCACGGCCACTTCATAAGAAGCCAGGCCGATATCATGTGTTCAGCTTTTAGTACTTTTAGTACAAATACACTGGTACTTGAAATCCATGACTCAACAGCTCTTATCAACACCACAGGTAACATGGGTAGGAATGCCAGGTGAGAGACGTCGATTGGCACAGGTGTAGACTGACATGCTTTACCTGCTGTGCGCCCAAAAACATATCTTGGTGGTTGGCTCTACTGTCATCCACCACGCCCCTCAGTTGCCATCCACCACGTCTGTCAGTTGTCATCCACCACTTCCGTCAGTTGCTGTCCACCACGTCCGTCTGTTACCATCCACAACGGCCGTCGAAGCAACAGTGTTCCCAAGCGCTTATGGTCGAAAAATCGTGGTATAAGTCCAAAGTCACAACATTTTCATGAATATTTCGAACGCTTATCAAACAGTCAAGACATGTCTGCTGGTAATGCATACATGAGAACGAAATTGAGGATGCCGACAAGCGAATCATATTTGGATTTGCTGAGATATTTATAAGGATAAAACTGGGTTTTCTTTCATGAGGGTGATGAATGCAAATCGAAAGGACCCCCCACAATTTCGTTAAGTGGAAAACCATCCTTGGGCGCATGCGCGATTCGAGGAAATGCACACATAATTGATAAGGCATTCACTACCAATCTGGACGTCTTGTTGATAATCGTCCCGGAAAAACAGCCCAATCCATTTATTGCTTCAACTGGTGAATAGGTGAGTGTACCTATTTAGTAATTCTAAGTATTGTCAACTTGGCTCTCGCCAAGTTGTCTTGTTCAGTCGCGTTTGTGGGGTGTTTGTGGAATGTTTGTTTTTCGCGATAAAGGGTGACATTTTTGAAACAAGATTTTAATTAGTCGGTAGCAATGATGTGCAGAACCGAGACGTTTTGTTTTGTCCCTCGATCCGAAACTTAGATCAAGGAACCCCGAATATCTCCTTGGATAGTCGCCTGTTTATTACACACCATTTTTTAGTCATATTAAATTGCAAACATTTCCAAATATATGTAATTGTAGTAAATTAATAGTTTTCCCAAACACCCCAAGTCGCAAAATCGTGGCATCAGTCCAAATGCTAGCCAAATTATGATTTCGACCACGTTAATATGCGTCCAATTGAAATACAAAATAAAATATATTGTTATCAGTGACAGCGTTAGCCGAATCGTAAGATTTAATGGATGTTGTTGACTTCACTTCAAGTTACGAACGCATCAAATAATCGAGAGCTTATAGAATGGTCATATTGGGTCAATAGTTCACAAAATAGACCAGCTGTAATATCTTATGGATTAAAAAGATATGGGACGTAATTGATCAGCTGCCTATTGCATGTCAGGCAAAAGCGCCCAGCGCTACCCAGTGCCGTGTAAGATATTTCAAGTTAACTTTTGTTGTTTACCGCAAAATGTACACATAGTGGCCACAAAGAATAAAGCCCTTCTTTCATCATAAATATGAGCTCTTCAGTATGACAATGTTCAGTATTACTTACTTGTACGGCTCACCCTCCTCACTGATGATTAAAACGGAGATTAAGAAGACAATGATGATGATCATGATGATGATGATCATGGTGATCATGATCATTTTTATGATGACGATGACAATGATGATGGCATGCTTCGCCAAGTTCATTCATTGGACAATGAATTTCTTGTTAACTTAAGAATTCGCATTCGCCAAGTTGTCTTGGCCAGTCGGGTTTGTTTATAAACTCTATCTTAAATTGATCACAAACCTATCGTCCGCCACCCCATATCAATTGGTGGTCCACATCGACCACAATCCTACTCCGACCACCACCTGATATCAACTGCTTGCCCCCATCCCTCATTGACATCTACCCGATATTGAGATCAACACTACATCGAACACCATTCAACATCCACATCCACCCCTCATCGGCCACTGCCCCTATCAACCGTCAACTCACATTGACCACCGCCACACTTCGATTTCAAAAGAGTTAAATTATTCATGCCCAATACATTTTGTCTGGATATATGTTATTGTAAATAATGCATTTCAGGTAGCTACAACATGTAAAAATAATATCAGTAAAATATGTCCTATGGTAGTAAAAATAAGGCCAAATATTGTCAGCGATAGCGGTTTTTGCTACGTAAAATTTTATGGAAGTTTGTGACGTAACTTCTGCTTATGAAGGCACCAAATGTTACAAAATAAGTTTAAATTAAGCTCACGGTGATCGAAAAAGTAAAATATTGGAAACTCGAATATCTCTGTGGATAATGATCCCATTGTTACACCGTTGTTGCTTAATTTAATTTCAAACTTTTTCTTAATACGTATTATTGTAAATAATGCTTATTTAAATTTTTCAGTGCATACATAATGTCTTTAAACCAAAATCTGTGCATTTTTAGCCATTAATGATTTGATTGTAAAAATGTTAACATTTTGTGAAAGCTAAACCTATGGCCATCTCTCGTAATTGACTTAATATACCAAAATATGGGTCGTTTTCCAACGCCTTTGAGATTTAAAAAAACCTTTGACAGTAACATTTTTAATATATTTTTCGATCGCTTATACATTCAAAAATATTTGTTCGACAGTCATAAATATTTGATCAAATGTAGTCATGGACAGTATCAATCGAATCCCTGAATTTTATGGACTTCGAACCCGTCGTATTTCGGAATGCATTGAATTTACAACGGAAGTGAAATAGAAAGTTATCCGGCAGTGTATCCGTTGATAATATTCGAACCGTAGTTTCCAACACTAGGTAGGCTATAGTTATTCTAAACAAATAACTAATTACATGTGTCTGTATAGTCGTGATTATTATCTCAAAAACTCATCTCACGGAAAAGTTGCGACACAAAATTTGTGAGTATGATCATGTTCGGTATTGCTTAACTGTACTGGGTTGAGCAGTAGCTCCTCGCTGGTGATTAAACATTGGAGATATGCTTCGTGATGTGGACCATGGTCATGGCTACAACAATGATGATGTTGATAATGGAGGGTGTCATGACGATGATCATGATCATGACAATGATGATAGTATACTGATGACAACATATATGATATGGATGATGATAACCATGATTACAATGAACATGGTAATTAAGATTACAATGACGCTTATTACGGTTGTTAGGAAGACAAAGATGATGATGATGATGATGATGATGATGATGATGATGATGATGATGATTGATGATGATGATGATGATGATGATGATGATGATGATGATGATGATGATGATGATGATGATGATGATGATGATGATGGACATTGGACAATTTAGTCTTGGTTTGTCCCGTTTGTGGCAATGTATGTTTGTTTGCTAACGCGTTGCAATTTTCCAACTTTTTCCCAGATTCTTTTTTCAATTGTCAGGAGCGACAATGCGCAGAACCTAAATGTTTTCCGAATTGTTTTGACCTTGACCTAAAACTAAGCTCAAGGTAGTTGAATAAAATGAAAATCTAGAATCCTGAATATATCTGTGGATAATAGTATGATTTTCCAATTCGTTTTTAAAACCGTTGACATATTCTGAAATTGCAATGTCATTGCTATATTTGTTAGTATATATGGTCGCTGCAGCTCTCTGCTTACCTCATGGAACCGGCAAGTATGGCACGCCGCGGTACTATTTAATAAACAAAAGTTTTTCTATAAGTCAGCCAAATCATTATCAACCAGGCCAGCTCGATTTCTTTAATTAATGTGATTGCATATAATATCATCAATATACATGCGATGGTCATGCAAATTTGTTGAATTGTGGTTGCTTATTATTTTAAACCCATAGTTATTATTTTAACTATCTTTGACTTTTCGCCAGATTCCCATGGGCCTATTTTTAAATCGGCGAATTCGTCAGTCGAGTTTGTGGTTTTATATCTATGTATGTTTCAACTCACTTTTTGGCTCGCGATTGAGGTGACAATGTTTAAATGTTTTTACACTTCTTTTTTTAAATGGTCGCATCAATGTGCAGAAACCAGAATTTGGTTTGGACCTAAATTCGTGTTATGTTCGTGTTATCAGTTCAAAAGTCCACAAAAGTATCATGGATATTTGGAGCGCTTATAAAATCGTCAATACATTTCCAATGGTAGTACAAATTGGGTCACATCTTCTCCGTGACAGCATAAGTCGGACAGCTAGATTTCATGGATGTCGATGATGTCACTTCCGGTAACGAAAGCATCCAGGTTTTTAACAAATGTTCAATGCTCAATACCTCCATGCTTCAGGAATCGATTATAACGCAGTGAACGTATTCTGAAAGAGTAATGTAAATGTAAAAATTGAAGTTGTAAACAATGCATTGGAAAAAATTTCTTGCAAGTCGAGTATTTCTGGTAGCTACAATCTCTCAACGTTTTAATTTCGCAATTAATTACATAAAACGGGAATAAAATCTAAAGTTAATGCGTCGTATCTCCGTCGTTAATTCTCTCAAAAGAAACCCATCCAGTTATGAACATAGAATTTCATACCTACTGTGGTAAAATGTATGTCTGTATGTCTGTATGTCTGTCTGTCTGTATGTATGTTTGTATGTATGTTTGTATGTATATTTGTATGTATGTATGTTTGTATGTATATGTATGTTTGTATGTATGTATGTATGTATGTATGTGTGTATGTATGTATGTATGTATGTATGTATGTATGTATGTATGTATGTATGTATGTATGTATGTATGTATGTATGTATGTATGTATGTATGTATGTATGTATGTATGTATGTATGTATGTGATATGTATATGTATGTATGTATGTATGTATGTATGTATGTATGTATGTATGTATGTATGTATGTATGTATGTATGTATGTATGTATGTATGTATGTATGTATGTATGTATGTATGTATGTATGTATGTATGTATGTATGTATGTATGTATGTATGTATGTATGTATGTATGTATGTATGTATCTTTGCCAAGTTATATTGGTTTGTCGCTTTATGTGTGTATGTATGTAAACAATTTTCGAAATTTTTCAGCATTTTTTTTAAACGGTCGGGAGCACTGATGCGCAGAGCCCAGGAGTTTTGTTTTGACCTTGATTTCATATTATGTTCAAGGTCACCCTTTAAATGTGTCTATATCTGATATTATCTTATCAAAAAGTTGATAGTTTCTTGTAGCCTGCTTTATTGGCCAACTTTTCAGAACAAATTAATGGTAACATATGCATATTTCTCCCTGTCGCCCCCACTCGAAATTTTTGGTAATATTTTACAACGTTTTTAAATCGCATATTACTTTGACATTATTTGATGGATGGTCATAAAGATTGGGTCGAATGTTGGTAGGTGCAGTGGCTATTGAGTAAATATGATTGTTATGGGTGTCGATGACGTCACTTCCGTTTATGAGTTAAACAACGTAATTTAGTTGCACAATAAGGAGTTAACACGTCGTTTCTCCGCATTTAATTGTCGTATTGTACAAATGTTTGCACCTGAAGATAGCCCATGCACTTAAAAACTTGTAAGTTAGTCATCGAATTGTTTTCTATTTAACGAGCACATAAAGAAAATGGGCATATATGCCATTATCGTTTCCCTATCGCGAATTTTACCATCTTGAAGATGAAAAATATGTGTGTAGTTTTTCCAATACGACACTAGATTCGAGACGGTCGATTACTGATTGAATTATTGATTTGATTCAATTATTATTCTGGACCTATAGGTGAGAGACAATATAAACTTTGTGGATGGAGGGATTTGGTGCCCCACGCGATAGGGGATGGGGGCACTTAGGGTGCGGGGAGATGTTGCCATGTCCACACAACAAAAAAGGTGTGTTTTTAGCACCATAACTTTAATGATATTTGGCCGTTTACATTATTTAAAAAAACTTAATCTGTAGTATATGACATGAATAGAAGGTTCCTTGGTGCTCGAAATGCTATCACTTGATCTGTTAATTATCGGTTAATACCAGTAGGAGGAATTTGCATTGGCCTGTCGGCCTCTATCTTCTGTGTATAAATGGAAGATGGGGCCAATATCTAGAATAAATATTTGTTTTGTTTTACCAAGAGATTTCCTGTAAAGCATACCCACTTCACTTGATAAAGAGAAGCCACGTTAGCTTCACATGCCATGCTTGGTTTGCTGAAGGTGCATATTTGCTTTAGTTTATCAGTTAATTAGGATAAAATGCGGACATCTGCTTAACAGCAACACCGGTTCATTTTCAACCATTTCAGTGTGCTTAGCCTTACACGAATGAATAGACAAGAAAACTTAAATTCAAAACTGAAGATAAATACTGCTTCATTTGATTAAATATTTGAACGTGTTTCCAACTTGTGACTGTGTTACAGTCATGGCGTCGTATCAGCGTGATGTATTAAAGTCATTGCGTCGTATCAGCATGGTGTGTTAAAGTCATAGCGCCGTATCATCATGATATGTTTAAGTCATGGCGTCGTATCAGCAAGGTGTGTTAAAGTCATAGCGTCGTATCATCATGATATGTTTAAGTCATGGCGTTGTATCAGCGTGATATGTTAAAGTCATGGCGTCATACCAGCGTGGTGTGTTAAAGTCATAGCGTCGTATCATCATGATATGTTTAAGTCATGGCGTTGTATCAGCGTGATATGTTAAAGTCATGACATCGTATTTGCGAGATGTGTTAAAGTCATGGCGTTGTATCAGCACGATATGGTAAAGTCATGGCGTCGCATTAGCGTGATGTGTTAAGGTCACGGTGTCGTATCTGCCTGATGTGTTGAGGTCACGACGTCGTATCAGCGTGACGTGTTAAAGTCATTAAATGAATCTATCCAAAAATGAATTCATCCTATTTCCATATCTTTGTTTTCAGCGTTTTTATGTGGTGAATGATTGAAAAATGTCTACATGGTGATAGCATACCTTTATAGTGGCCTTGATCATTTTATGTGGATTTAATTCAGAGCGTCATCAGGTTAATTACAATTCGATTACCCTATTTCGAATGCATTTGTAACCACTTCGTTGATTAAATGAAAACCTGTACCCGTCGTACAAGGTCAAAATGGCCAAAAGCAAACACCGTCGTACAAGGTATTATGCGAATGTTTAACCAGTTGTACACATTGAGGATGAAAAGCATACTCCGTCGTACAAGTATGAGGCCCAAAAACCCGTCGTACAAGTCGAGAGGCCGAAAAAACATACCCCGTCGCGCGGAACATATATACTACCTCCATACACTAAAGCGCCCCCCCCCGGGAAACAGCGCTAATCTAATCCGCAAATTTAATAAATATCGGTTGCCTCATTTCTAGTTTTGAACGAATCAAAGTTAAAAACTAGGCTGAAATCTGAAGATAGCGCGGTCAATTCTGACTAATTACATGCAGCTGGTAAAGTCCCGATAGCCTTCTCACAGAAAAATGGACTAAGTCGGGATTTGAACACCTGCCTCTCGCCATGAAAACTAAACACCTGCCGCTACGCCACGCGTTCACACATTTTAAATCAAACTTTCAATAGCAGGTAACTATACTAGGTGCCAACAACAGGTAAAACATCAACAACATTGATAAATCCACAGTAACTTGGTCAATTATGGGTCGATACGGATTTGTTTGCTTAACGTTGGTTATCTTCTGAATAAATGTGTAAGGTTGATTGTCTCACAAAGGTCGCCGCTGCTGCGTTGCAAGTCGCAACACGGACCAGTCCAATTGCATGAAGGATATAGAGCGCGTTTACTCTCTGCTTCATTGTGAATTCTAAGAAACATCACTGATGTTATTGCTAACAATATCGACCATACATACAGTTTCAGCCAAATTGATATTATCTTACCTGTCTGAATACAAAGGGCTACTTGCAAACATCGTTAGAAAACAACCAAACCCCATAAATTGGGCGATTCCAGCAAGTTGTGAGTAACTGACATGATCAATCTTGTACAGCCGATATTTCAAGAGTTAAGTTAATCTTTATTTCTAAATGAATAAGGGGCTTGTAAATGTTAAGTGAGACAAAATGTGCCTAGCCAACGCACAACGATAAACTACTTATGCAAAAAATGTTATGGCTTGTTGGTACACTGTAATTTGGTAAACGACGCGCGCATGCGCCATCTGCTGCATGCTTATTTTGGCTCTCCGCGCGCTTCACTTGCACTAGTGCACTAAGACTCAAGATTCTTTGCGAATACAACCCTGGAATTTATAGCTGGTCATGATATCGCCATCATTATCGTCGTCATCATCATCGTCATCATAACTGTCGTCATCATCATCAGCATATTTTCTCTGGGTTATCAATTATTCAGGCCCACGGCAGCGAGCATGACAATATGTAGCGTTATGATGCGATAAAACTAAACTGATTATTTGTGCTGTAGGCATGGGCCGATATGATTGAATATCTGTGGTTGCTGTAATTCATGTGTTATACCATCGAGGGAAGCCCATTCTATGTTGAATCTTAACTAATTACATATTAGGGTCAATTCGGAAATTTTTTCTCATGATTGAAGCTACAAGTTTATATTTTCTTTGTGGTTGACAATTGGCCGCTATGATTTTCTCGATTCCAATCTTTACCATCATATCGATTTGTCAGCGTTAACATTATGATCATCTCTATCATCCTTCGCATCTGCTTTTACCCTCTGGAGCATAATGGTCAATCATGATTGCAATAAATGTTTCTTACTGTGGTCATCATCATCAACAACATCATCATTATCAATTCAATAAGTTAAAGGAAACTTTTAATTTTCATCACCATTATTGCTCATCACTGCACCTTTAACACTGCTTTCTCATTAATACAGTAATGCGATTATGAAACACCACAACTTATGAATAGATTATGAATATTTCATGTTTATTTCATGATTATGCTACAGTGTTGTGTATCACAAAACGATTAGTCTAGATATATTTCAAGATAAACAGTGCAAGCAATTTATTGATTTGCCAAATCGTTAGCATGAATTGAGTCTAGACAGTTAAAAAGAAGATACAAGGAAATCATTATGATAATAAAAACATTCCAAATATTTAGAAGAAATACAAAAGTCAAGGTTTGCTGATGAACTTGTTAATCAGTAGAATGAAAAAATGGTTTTCTTTGTATTTCGCAATGAAAACCAACGTGACTCTGTAGTATGTCGCATTGCCTCTATTGACACTGGCTTTATTTTGTTCAGCTTGTTAGGATTATAATGTGGTGTTGCCTTGTACCAGATCTCGATTTCCCCCCGGATACAAAGTCTCTGGGTAGTTCAAGGATTCCCATGCAATCTTCTCTGCACCTACATCTCATTTCCATCCAGATATTGTGTCTGCAGGATTATAATACCCTACATTGCATAGACACACATGTTATTAAAGTTATTATCATGATGACAAGTAATTTCAGGACATTAAGCATTAAGTTTGCAGTGGCACAAATGGGATTGCATTTATGGATGTGTGATTCAACACATAATTTCACTCATCTAACTATACACTAAATACCAGCAACAAATATTGTCGGATATTGACTATTACAAACCATTCAAATAACAACAATTTTCTCAAATAGCTTTCTGGTCAATTATTTATGCTCAGCACATTTTTCAAGTATTTGCATGCAAAGCATACTTCTGACAACATTAATAACCAATCACAATATTAAGTACCAATTTCAACTGCACATCATGGCAACGCTGTAGATACACATAATGCAAATATTGGTACATATTTGTCATTTGCATAGTGTCAATGTTCATACTATATTGCCTCAACGGCCATCTCTTGGTACATCATGAAGGGCAAAACCAATTTTCTGAGATGCTGTGTTGACAACAATCCTTTCCTACCCATTGACAGCTTTGTGAAGCTTTTTTGTTTTTGTCTGATTCATTGGACCCATTTCAGCATTCCCTCATCATCTCGTACCACAACATCAAACTCAGCCAACTCTGATTCTACCTCATCCATTCCCATTTTATCTGAGCAATTACTACTGAGCTTGATTTAAAGAAGATAATAGTTCCAACTTATCTTGCATTATTTCAATGCCTTATGTCACATCAATACGCTCTGCCTGGTTTGATTCCATCTCATGACATTCCTTTTTCTAAGAATTTTGTTTCGCCGGATTAGACTGTTGACCACCGTTCACATCTGTCATTGCTCCCCACAATTCTGCGTTCTCTTTGATTGAATCTTCTAACCAGCAATCGTTGACATGAACGTCACAATACAATGAATTGTTTGCCTTAAGCCATCTCAAAGCTTCCAAGACGTTTGTGGGTCTTACATACTCATACATCTAGTGGGACATTAATGCATTTAAGTTTCAGAGGAATCATTTGCATTTCAGAAGGAAACAGAAGAAATTGTTCACAAACATCATCTGTATGGTAAGTTGTCTACCTCGAGGCAAGCCCAACATTTTTATGAATGGAATTTTCTTTGAGATCAGTCAAACTTCCAATGTGTTGAGATCATTCAGCTCATTCGGGGGCGATAAGATTGTTAGCTTTTGATTGTGCTGGCATCTTTCCACGCTTTATTGTCAAGAGGCATGTATTACAAATCCACCCATTATTTCCAGCTGATACATGCAAAGATTCAGTATGTTTGTCAAAATAGCTTCAGATATTTACTCATAGTTTTTTTCCCTTCATTTCCACAACTGTTACTCTGTACATCAGTCTATGACAACATCAGCGCACATAATCCCAAGTTACAGTCCTATGATATTGCTCAACACGTTGGAATGATCTGTCTCATTCTTTGTCTAATGGCATGCATTGATTCTCTCACTCTTTCCAATCTCTTGCATCTTTGATCTGGAGTTTCACTTGTTCTCACTTTTGTCGTACTAGCCCTCTAAGATAAAAGTCTAGTTTGTCTGTTTTTTTAGGAGATTCCTTTATTGTTAGTTCAGCCGAAGGATTTCCCATGGATGCAAGTCTGGTTTGTGTCTGTTCAATAGATTCGTTTTATCTCACTACCGCTAATTGACTTTTCATAGATGCAAGTCTGGTTTGTGTCTGTTCAATAGATTCGTTTGACCTTACTTCAATTATAGGACTGCTAACAGATGCAAGTCTGGTTTGTGTCTGTTCATTGAGTTCTTTTGACCTTAATTCAGTAATATGACCTCTCATTGATGCAAGTATGGCGTTTGCCTTTTCAGCAGGTTCATCTGACCTCGTTCTCATTATATATTTCTTCACTGAAGCAACCCTAATTTGACTTTTTTCAGATGTCTCTACATTTCTCAATTTTTTCATATCAGATTTGATATATTCGTTTTTGCTTGTTCTCTTTTCAATTCCCTGGTGGCTTTGATAGCTTGATCTTTGATCTGCTATTCAATGCACTTATAAAAAAAACGAATCAGTAAATAACTTAAACAATTCAATACAATAACAGATATAGTCGTAGACTTGGCAATATCATCAAATATCACCACGTGTAAATAGAAAACATGACCTATTTAAGCACGTTATGACTGCAACAAAATAATTCAAGTTGCACATTATGATTTGTCAAATGTATAACGTTCTACAATTTATGTCGGACGTTATGACAATTTTGAGGGAATAGCAATTCCTAACCTTGCTTACAATTAATTGTAAATTTTCTAGGGCTTAGTTCCAGTGGTCTATAGTAACAGACCATATGACTGACAAGCAATAATTTGAAAAAAATTCTGACAACTATATCAGCTGCTTGCTTACAAAAATATTCACTTATGCCAATTCATTATTCACACTATACGTATTGAACCAAATGCGTTATGACTAACAAATAAAAATATTTTTTTCTAAATAATTTCTACAATATGATAAACAATGTAATTGATAAAATCTCTTCAATATGATAAAAATATTTTTTTTAGTTTTCAAGATATTCACAGGTGGACAATGCAGGATAAAAACCAAGAACACAAGGTCCCAATCAATTGTAATTTTCAATTATCAAAATATTCATAGGGTGGACAATGTGGGGTATAAACCAAGCACACAAGGTCCAAATGCTTTGTAATTCTCAATTTTCAAGATATTCAGTGGACAGTGTGGGGTATAAACCAAGAGCACAACGTCCTGAACAATGTGGGAGTTATAAACAAACGCACTCAGTGTATGTGAATTCCCAATGTAGGGTGCCCCTGTGTGTCTGGGGGTAGAGTAGACCCACTGTATCCCCCTGGAGAGGTCATGATGAAGGTCATATCAGCAACACCACACTCTGGCCCGGATTTCGCCTAAACAAGAGGTTGGAATGGCCTGATTTTAATTTCCTAGTAATTATTGACGAGGCATGTTTGCAAATAGTATAGATTGAGTCAAATGCAGTATAATGAATATTACCAGTAAAATTAGATTGAGGCCCAGCATCTTGCGTTGTGAAACACTCTCAATAATCTGTGGTCATGTTTAACAATTGTCCTCAGTAAAAGGTCTTATTTGGCCATAGTATAAGATTTAATTTTAGATAGATCCATTGATATAAATAGTGATATTACCGCGCCCACCGTACTTCTGATATAAACCTCATGCATTCTATAAGTGTCGCATTCGTAAGTTTTGTGACAACTAAGTACAAAAACCAACGATTTATACATGTATTTTATTTGGTGCTTAAAAAGGTACACAAATGATTCCACGCCAACAAGGAGACTCAATTCAAATAAACCCAAACCTGCTCCTAGCAAGGCACATGTAATCAAATATCATGGCATAAAGCACTCGGTGAATGACTGTGATGACGTCTTAGTGTGCTCTGCTCAAATGTTATCACCCAATACACACATAAAGTGAGTTTGACAACATTGTGGCCTGTAATGGCAAAGCGAAGGGTTGTATTCCTTAGACAACTCTGCACTATATAAGCAAATATAATGTGCTTGCATCAAAACAGGGGGTATTTACATTAACCAAATATTGTCGACAATCTACATCGTGGTAGTATGAGAGGGTTATGTTGATCGAACGAGGTATCCTTGTGGTTGCGGGGGTTGAATAGGCAAACTTTATTTTTTGTCGTGAGAGGCTACCTGTTGGCCGTCGGTTGCGGCTCGTTTTGTTGGATCCATGTGGATGAATAGAGGGTTCCTTTTGATGGCCATCTCTACATCACACAACCCTTGCCCGGATTTCGCCTAGACGAAAGGCTTGAATTGCCTGGTCCAAACAATCGGCTTGTGGTGTCTTGCCCTAGGATAATCGTTTTCTTTTTTACCTTTTCCATCTCCATTTTCATTTATACCGTTGGTTTTATTTATGACTCGTAGATTGTTGGCACATGTGTTGGTCAAATGAAAATATCCTGACAGGCTTTTATCCTCAAACCTTACACCCGCTGGCTGTAACTAGTCTTTGAGGTCGGCAATCGGTGATATCATTGCTCCAAAACGCAACCGATTCATTAGAGAAAGCTAGTTCTTTTTGGTGTATTGAAATCCTGCTCCAGCCAATCGGCTGGTGATGACTTGCTCTAGGATAATCGCTTCCAATTTTAACTTTTCCATCTCTATTTCCATTTATCCTAGAAGGCGGCTGCTTAATCAGATAAATATTATCAATTGACCTATGATGGCACCACAAAACACATGAGTGCTGGTGTGCCGTTACACCCTATACTTACCTTGATAAGCAGGTCGAAAATTTCTGGTTGACCAAATCACTCAACTTTTTAATTTTGCAAATAATTCACATTTTCTTAAAGCTGATACAATTAACAAACTTTTATAATTGACATATGCTATCAAAATATTTGTCGTTTTCAAAGCAGGTTGAGTTGAAGAAGTGAATTCAACAAAAGTCAATATTCATCACAATTTCGATTTCTAATAAAATCGACAATATGCGTTCGACTGTAATAAAACGTGGGTCAAATGTTATCATGAAGAGCGTCAACCGCATTATAATTCTTTTGTGACAGTCGCTGACGTCGTTTCCGACACACACACACACACACACACACACACACACACACACACACACACACACACACACGCACATACACTCACACACACACATCATTTTTATCTGTGAAGAGACATTAAGTGAGTTCACTTACCGATGTTAATGGATATCACTTACCTGTAATCATTATCAAGTGCAACTTAGGCATGATAAATTCGACACGTTATCGTTAGAGTACGGACTAGTGACACCTGGATAATAGGTATGAATTGCTCGAAGCTGTCATCGGCGTAGCTCCAATAGGCACGGTAGGCCCGGGCCTACACATCGTTTCCAAAAACGAATCGCACCATATTGGCTATATAGTTTAAAAAAATCCCCCATAACAAGTGGGCCTATACTTGGTGATAGGCCCAGCTACACCCCTGGCTGTGTATGAAGGTCGACATTATGTATGTATCTGATGTCTCATAAATATATGTGAGACGCTACGTTAAGTAGCATACATGATCGTTGACGCTAGTGAAGATAGCAGCTTCATATCAATAACTTTCTCATTTATTACTATGGTTCAAATGGCCACCATCGTCTCTGCTCCACAAGAGAGAACTACAGCGAGAATCTAACAACAGCGAGAGTTCACGAGTAAGGAATAATGGCGTCATGCGGTCTTTATTGCGATAACATGGGTGTGAGGAAGCACATCATGACAAGTCGGTTGGCACGTTGACATCTTGACCCGAAACATCGTTGTCTACCTTGTCCCTCTAATTGCTTCAGCTACATCGTTTGTCTTGGAATGTCATGCGATGGCTTTGTGGAGTCGATGAAATACGGCACATGGTGGCAACAGGATGAAATGACACCGACTCGTGACACTGCACTGATGTGTCGGTGACTATTTCTTTAATCAGCAGCACTGAAAGGCACCAAGAACTTCATTCCAATCTTTGTCAACGTTTCGGTTGCCCAACCCCCTCAAACACAAGCTGCGGCACATCACACGCAGGTAATTCGTGTCTCGTTATTTGCGAAGGCCACTTTTATATGGGGACAATCGGTTCCTGTCAGTGAATTCAAATTGAAACCGAGACAGTGATTGGATGGATTGTCCATTGATAATTATCCGTCGATATACAGCTGAAATAACTTGTTATAGTGATGAAGCATTCCCCGGTTTGTTTCAGTTTCATATTGGTCATATGAGTGATATTTGTTGGTGATCTTTAACCTTGAGCAATTACCTCTTCTAGGCTTTAGCAACGCAGCTACCACGTCAAAGCTATAGGAACAAATCTACAACGAGCTATAACAGCGCAGCTTCCAACATAGCTACCACGTCAAAACTATAACAACATAGCTACACCGTGAAGCTATAACCACGCAGCTACAACGTCAAAGCTAAAACAACCTAGCTATCACGCCAAAGCCATAGCAACACAGTTACAACGGCAAAGCCATAGCAACACAGTTACAACGGCAAAGCTAAAGCAACGCAGCTACAATGTCAAAGCTATAACAACACAGCTACCACGTCAAAGCCATAACAACACAGCTATCACGTCAAAGCCATAACAACACAGCTACCACGTCAAAGCCATAACAACACAGCTACCACGTCAAAGTCAAACAAAGCAGCTACCATCAACAACACACAGCTACCACGTCAAAGCCATAACAAAACAGCAGCTACCGCATCAAAGCCATTACAACACAGCTACCGTCACGTCAAACAACACAGCCACGTCAAAGCAACACAGCTACCACGTCAAAGCCATAACAACACAGCTACCACGTCAAAGGCATAACAACACAGCTACCACGTCAAAGCTATAACAAAGCAGCTACCGCATCAAAGCCATTACAACACAGCTACCACGTCAAAGCCATAACAACACAGCTACCACATCAAAGCCATAACAACACAGCTACCACGTCAAAGCCATAACAACACAGCTACACCGTGAAGCTATAACCACGCAGCTACAACGACAAAGCCATAACAACACAGCTACCACGTCAAAGCCATTACAACACAGCTACCACGTCAAAGCTATAACAAAGCAGCTACCACGTCAAAGCCATACAACACAGCTACCACGTCAAAGCCATAACAACACAGCTACCACGTCAAAGCCATAACAACACAGCTACCACGTCAAAGCCATTACAACACAGCTACCACGTCAAAGCTATAACAAAGCAGCTACCACGTCAAAGCCATAACAACACAGCTACCACGTCAAAGCCATAACAACACAGCTACCACGTCATAGCCATTACAACACAGCTACCACGTCAAAGCCATTACAACACAGCTATTACTACCACGTCAATAACAAAGCAGCTACCACGTCAAAGCATAACAACACAGCTACCACGTCATAGCCATTACAACACAGCTACAAAGCCATTACAAGCTACACGTCAAAGCTATAACAAAGCAGCTACCGCATCAAAGCCATAGCAACACAGCTACCACGTCAAAGCCATAACAACACAGCTACCACGTCAAAGCCATTACAGCACAGCTACCACGTCAAAGCCATTACAACACAGCTACCACGTCAAAGCTATAACAAAGCAGCTACCGCATCAAAGCCATAACAACACAGCTACCACGTCAAAGCCATAACAAAACAGTTACCACGTCAAAGCCATAACAACACGGCTACCACGTCAAAGCCATAACAAAACAGTTACCACGTCAAAGCCATAACAACACGGCTACCACGTCAAAGCCAGAACAACACAGTTACTTCTTCAAAGCCATGGCAACGCAGGTACCTCGTAAAAGCCCTAACAACACAGCTACCACGACAAAGCTATAAAAACGCAGATACCAACATAGCATCCACGTCAAAGCCATAACAACATAGCTACAACGTCAAAGCTATGGAAACGTAGTACATCGTCAAAGCTATAGAAACGCAGCTACTAAGTGAAAGCCATAACAACACAGCCACAGCGTCAAATCTATAACAACGCAGCTCCCACGTCAAAGAACTAACAATGCAGTTGCCATGTAAACACATTAAAAACACATCTACCACGTCAAAGCTATAAAAGCGCAGCTTCCAACATAGCTACAACATCAAAGCTATAAACATGTAGCTATAACGTCAAAGCTTTAACAGGGCAGCTACCACGTCAAAGCTGTAGCAACGCAGCAACAACGTAAGAGCTTTAAGAACGTTAAGGCTATATGAACTCAGCTACTGAATCTCATTTATAACAACGCAGCTTTCCTAGTTACAGCTATACCAACACTTTTGCAAAACTCATCTAAAGTCCCACAGCCACCGCTACACACCTCCTTCTACACAGTTTCTGGTACGCAGTCTCACTAGTGTTCATTCTACCATTTGCTTTTGGATGATGTACGCACATGACTGCCTCAATTATCACTACCTGCATCAAACAATCCAACGCATCGACAATGATTCCCCCGAGCCATCTCTTTCACACCAGCGTCTGTCTTGCCACAACCTTGTTAGACACCACAACAACCTCTCCTAACCCAACACCACCATGGCCGAACCCATCAAATGTATCCAAGCCCACCAAAATATCCGATCATACACCACTTTGCCCCATTCAACTACCCTGTCAAACAACGAACCTCTGAAACCCCCTCATCACCTTTGCCCACCATCAGCTACCTTCCCAACACAGTACCTTCCCCAACCTATCCAGCCCCACACCAGCTCGTCCAAACTTTCTTCAACCTACCTTACATCGCCCCATCTCTCCCAATCGAACCACCCTGTCCTTCAGCACGCCATCTCTCCCTACCCCAACCACCCTGTCCTACAGCTCGCAATCACTCCCACCTCCACCACCCTACAGCCCACAATCTCTCAGACTCCCACCACCCTGTTCTGCAGCACGCAATCACTCCCGCATACACCAATTTGTCCTACAGCACGCCATCTCTCCTAACCAGCACATTTCCGTCCTATTCTTTTCCATCCAAACTCGCCGGGTGTATGCCTACGAGACGAGGATGACATAGATATTGTATTGATGAACATATCTTTGTGTTAGTAATAGGAGCCATGCGAGTGGAGCTTAAGAAACTGTTGACAGCTCAACGTGTGTACTTCGTGGAGAACGTTACGTTGGATGAACTTCTATGGAACCATCTGGTGTCGAAGTTGGTTGTCGCAACCGCCCAAAGAGACGAAATGGTAAATTATTTTTTTAAGCACCGAAACATGCTTCAAAGAGATTGCATAATTAAAATGGTTTGATTGCAGACCTCATTAAATATTCAATAATCAGACTCCCCAATTAGTGAGATTTGAGCAAAATGCCGGCTTGATTTTTCTGAGAGCCACAATCCATCCCGGACGCTTAAAAAAAACCAGTAACTGAAATGCTGTTGTAGCGACAAATTGCGATCATTCCATCACTTCGTCACTCACGAATAGTTATAATGAAGACATTATGATTGCTCCATTGGCCATGCAGCAGTTAAAGGCGTAGTCAAATCGGAACCACAGATGAGCAGACCACCGCAGTTGACAGACCAACGTGCTGAGGCAGAATTTGCTTCATAAAGGGCTTTCTTAATGCTATAGAAGATGTTTGCACGCAGGCAGAATTGGACAGGCTGCTAGCCTTGTGACACCTCTTGGGGCTTGGCATGGCTATGCAGACCAAACTGAGTGGGCGGGTAAGCAGAATAGCGTAGTATATCACCAGTTGGAAGTGTAATCTCGGAGAGGTGGCACACAAGGCTTTGCACGTCTATGGGATGATCGGCAAGTCCGCCTGGAGGCGGTCTCCCTAAACCGGGAATGGCTGGGATCGGAGATCAGCCACCTCAGGGAAACAGTCAACAACATGCTCAATAAGAACTAGGCGCTATGTGATTGCACCTGCGCGCGGTTCTAGGAACAAGGCATTACAATTGCATCCATCCGCAATGTCAACTTACTTTACATGTGACGTTGCTGTTGAAGTTGTAGGCTTACATAGTTAACTGTGTATCAGTGACTGAGAAATGTTCAAAACGGGAATGGCATGTCCTACTGTCAATACCCGGGATTATCTTTACTAAGGGCTTAAGTTAATCACCTATAACGTGGGCTGGTACAACTTTGAAGCCCTAATTCTATTGCGTGGCGGTCAAAGACTGCAACAGCAGCAAGTGATTTATGCACCAGCTAGCTGTTGTATTGGTGTGGCTGGTGGAGTAATGATCTCATCCACATGTACAGTACCTATAGTCATAGGGCTTGAAGTAGCGGCTGTAGCCTGTGACGTTATCTTGATGACCGGGAAGTTTGTCAGCTGCACGCCTACAGTAAACTGAACACAGTCATAAGTGATATCTCAAACGTGCTCACCAATGGAAATATATCGGACGAAGAATTCAAGCTATCCACTAATCGACAGATGAAAAAGGAGATATGCACTGGTGCATAAATCACTTGCTGCTTTTGCTGTCTTTGACAAGACAAAACAAGTGTTTATTAAGTGCAGACGCGACAAAGCCAACGCAAATTTCAACAAAGCTTTAGCTGTGCCTGAAGTCGCCATTGGAAAGGGGGAGGGGGTGGGGGGTTCCAGGGCCCTCTGGCTTAGCCCCGCTAGTCTGAATACTACACAATATTCATGCCATTGCGATTTCTAAATGAATTTACACTCGTTATTAACTGCATAAATGTCATTACAGTTGCAATATATTGTCAACCATTCAACTTGTTGTAAGCAAGGTTATTTAAGTGACAGCGGTTTATTTACAACTGTTAGATTAATTACTTCTTGACGGGGTATACTTACATATGAAGAACTTTGTTGATTTTTGTGTTACACTATATTCTCCTTTACAATGTATGTTAATCACATGTGTCTATGGTACATAGAAGCTGAACGCCACCATGGGGGACCAGGTAGGTAGGTTGCTGGACTTCTTGGTGCGTGGCCCAGACAGCAGGTTCCATGACTTCCTTGACTGTTTAAGGGCGACGAATCAGGGGCTCGTAGCGGATTGGTGTCGGGAATGGATGCGTGATCTTCCAGGTGACGCTGGTTACTTGCATCCAGTGACGAAACTAATTGTCGCTATTCATTTCTTAAAACCTGTAACATGCTTCACTGGTTTTCTGTGATAACTTTATCGTCAGACCTATTCGACCTCAAGTTGTATTCTTCTACTCCATACAGCCTCTCCCCGCCCGCTAGTAACCCTGATCTACTCCACACACTCCCGTATGTTCCTTGCCTCGGCAATCCCTGTATCACCCTTGTGATCCCCAAACCACCTTCTTCCAAGCCACGCTGGCTAATCTGTATCTCACAGGTCGTGTGTTAATGCTCTGACTAGCTGCCCCACTTATGGAGGGACCTTGAACAGATACGTATCACTGGCGATATTCATCAGACATATAAACGTTGTTAACAGGTGTCATACAAGAGGAACTGAGGACACTGCTAATGGATCACCGAGCGGACCTTGTGATGCGGGTCGTGTTAGATGATAAACTATGGCACAGGCTGGTAGGAAGAAGAGTGGTCACAACAGAACAAAGAGATGAGATGGTAAATGTGATGTTTCTTAGGCGCTTTTGTTCGTTTCCGACAGGTTTACAGGGGATTAGATCATTCTATTCTTGTCCAGTGATAATTTCAATCATTACAAGCCTACATCAACAATATCCATTTTAAGTAAAACAGTCAATAGAAGATAATCACGTGCACTTATATTTAATAGAAGCTGAACGCCACCATGGACGACCAGGTGGGTAGGCTGATAGTCTTCATGTCATATGGCCCAGACAGCAGGTTCCATGACTTCATTGACTGTTTAAGGGCGACGAATCAGGGGCTCATAGCGGATAGTTGTCGAGAATGGATGCGGAATCTTCCAGGTGATAACCGTTTGGCTACTAGCATCCAATGATGACAATAATTATTAGTATTCGTGTCACAAACTGACAAACAATATGTAATGTACAGATAGTCCAGCACCGACGTCGCCCATAGATGCACCCTTCACTGAATTTCTGAAATATATGGTAAGATGTAATAGCATCTTTATAAAAAAAACATTTTTGTATGCATGTGTGGGCTGTGGCTTTACTGTTCTGCCTTTGATTGAATACAGCACGGCGGGGAAATGACGAGTGCACAAGATAGCTCCAACTTGGCATCCCCAGGTACACTATCCGCACGGCATGTCCCAGCATAAACAATACACTTAAATGACATAATGCACCATAATAATTACCTTACTTTCATGTTAACTCTTTGACATACACACTTACATTACACACTAAATTTATGCAGCATCCTGACCACTTTGTCATCTCCTTAATATCCACCTCTTACGCTATGTGACTAAACGTAGCGCTTTTTTAAATCATTGCTCTTCTCTTTAGGTATGTTCATCCAGAATGTGTAACCATATGCGACAAGATTAGATTAGCAGAAAGCTTGGACAGAGAGTCTGTCTGTGCTTCCGTCAATATACCCCACAGCTGTATGTGGTGTTTCAGGTTCAACACATCAGGCGAATCCAAAGAGACATCGTGCTGATGAGGTAAACATGGCTTGGACAAGAAAACGTCGATTAAGTAATCACTGATAACGTGACTATGGATGTACTGTCAGGCGAACTTGATAGAGTCAGGTTTAATTAACTTTGCAAGTTGTATTACCATTTGTGTGAGATTTGACTTATATGGCGTATTTGTTTGTGATAAGAACGATCTTGAAGTATCGACAGCTCATGGAGACACAAATTCAACACCCACAGGTAAACCAACAGCATAACATGCTCTCGTTTGCATACCAAGCCCTATCATCGCGCGCTGCGAACATTGGTCATTACGCTGGTAATCCTATGGCGGTAAAAGCAACACCAAAGCAAACATGCAATGAAGATCAACTTGTATATTGAAGAAAGCGATAGTAATAACTTATGATATTAATGGCCGAACATATATAAATGATTTTTTGCAAAGCGCAATTGATAGATAATGTGTATAATGTCAATGATCCAGGGTCATTTCCAGCCCCAAATCCGCTCACAGCTCCAGACAAACAGAATAAGGTCAGCTACATCAAAACCACTTCCTTTTTCTCTGGTAAATATTTGTGTGTCGGCTGTGGCATTATTCTCTCACTTGTGTGTGCGTACAGAGGTTCTGGCAAATTCAACCAGCTCATGATAGCACCAACTCAGCATCCTCGGGTACGCCATCTGCACCATCTACCATCTACCAATTTGATAATTAGCTGTTAAACTGGTTCATTTTTACGATAGAATACAAATGGTACCAGTTGGTGATTGAGCGATATCTAACTCTTCGATGACATAAACGCTGGAACCACTCTCCATGGTGCAGATGTCTCTCACGCAGCTAGCCGAGAAGCGTGGAAGAGGACTCGGGATGACTCGGTATCTCGTCAAGCATACACTGGTGAGCCAAATCCATAAGTGCGGACTGCATCTCAATTACGGCACTATTTTAAGCTCATTGCTGTCATGTGCAATGAATCTGCTTACAGCTGAGTATATTGCTTCAGATTGCAATCACGACGACATTCAACAAGCACCTAAGCGGGCAAGAAGACCGTCAATATCACACGACATTGCTGCATTGACACACAACTTTGAAAATGAACTGAACCTTGTTTTAATAGAGGAACGAAAGTCATGTTTTGAAACGTGTTTGCCGAACGAAATCCGAAAAAATCTGATCGAAAACAAAACGACGTTTATCACAAACATGCGTATCGTGGGGCATATTTGTGAGGTTTTAGTAAAAGAAGGTTGCTTACATGAAGTTGAGAAGATGGACATTTTAAGTGATCCAGATAAAGGAAACCAAGCTGCCAATTTAATTGACGCAATATCAAAGTCACACCTGCATGGGTTTAAGGTATTCATAAAAGCTTTACAACGCCTAGGACAGGATCATTTATACCGTGCAGCTATTGCAAGACAGCACCTAGAGATTTCCATGGTGATAGATGTGCGAGTGGAGTTTCATTTAATCAGTCCCGTGTTCAAGAGACAAGAAACATTGCGTAGGTTAATAGAAAAATTTCAAGATGATATCAGCCAGAAAAACTCAGAAGTTACTCGTTTACTACAAAAATATGGCAACCAATTAGAGGCTCTAGGGGCGCGATATGGCTCTATTATTGTATATATTAGGTGTCCTGATGCACACACTAAGGAACGTCTAAGAATTTCTTGTGAAACATGTGAGATGGTTGAACCCCTCAGCTCTCTCGTGTCAAAAATGACAGAAACTGAGCTGTATGAGGCATGTGTGGTTGGAACACATCTGGATGAGCATGACTCGTTCCCACCACAAAGTAAGTAAGCTAAGTATGTCTTAAATGATTCTTTGGAGTTGCCTAAGATTAATAACCATTGTGTAATATTTCCTAGTATGAAGTATGTTGTGAGGATTTCACTGGTAGTAAGGTGGCTATGGCGAATGGGTTCGATTATTTCACAAGATGTTGTTCGTGGTCTCTGCTTGCTTCTGCGGGGTGCGGCCACCTCCGCGCCCATTGCAAATCTCCCATTCATAATATGTTATTTGTTGCGTTTTAAAAAAGCGACATCACTTTCAAGTGCATCGTCTGAAGATTTACCTGAGGAAATCAGTAATGAGAAAACACCTGTGGATGAGATGTTGGGCACCTTGCTGGAAATATATGATTGTATCAGTCCTGATGCAGCGGAATACATACAAAGCACTGAGAGCCCAGAGGAAAGGCTCAAGAAACTGCTCAAAGAACTAAATATAGCTGACCCAGAGAGCGAACTTATTCCCACACTGATTACGAATAACAACTCCAGGTTGTTTTTTTAAAAATTGTCAGTATGTTTTGAATATCATATTGCAGGATACATTAAGATCATTAATTGTACTATGTTCTGTCTGCACTCAACAGATATGACGTTCTCCTAATTAGTTTAATTACAATATTGGGAAACAAGAAATATAATTCGCTGCTGCCATCCGCACCACTTGCTAAAGGCAAGCAAGCTGACGGTCGGGTTGGTCGCTTGGTGAACGATATATTGGGCAGCAAAAGGAGGCTCCTGGTTGGTGGTACTGAATTCTGCTTCAGATTAGTCAACGCCAGTCAGCAGTGGCCAAGCATAAGTGTATTAAAGGTTAGTTTGTTACATAGTGATATTTTCCTTTTTGTGCAGGGTTTTGATTTGGTTCAGAACTTTTCTGTAACTATCTGTTCTGAAACAGCTGGTGGCACCAGAAAGGTGATGGCATACAAAGTTTACCCAAATATGGCATCCATGTTTAAGTCTTCAACGCTTTTCAAATATCTCCCGCAGTATTGTACATAGCTAGAGTATACTTGCCATTTTCAGTCAAATGCATCTCAATATCTCCGTCTAGGATAGTTCGATTTTGAAAAAAAGTGTATATTTTTGTTGGTAGCTGAAGATACTGAACAACTTTCATACCCACATATTAGCACGATTTTTTTATGAAATAACAGCAGGATGGAAATTGAACAAAACAGCATACAATTTTGATCGTTTGTACAACCGCTTATGTAGCAGCACAATGCTTTAAACGAGCATCTTATAAGTATGCACTCACAGAAGTGTAGACGTTCAGGTTGAACCCCGACATGGCCCATGGTTTGGTCCTGGCGCTTGCGGGCAACAAGCTTCTGCTGGATTGCCTTGCAGAGCTGCTGCTCAGATGGTTTCCTGGCCTCGGAACCCTCTTCCAAAAGGCTCGGTACCCACGCGAGTTTGCACTAGACACCGTTAAGTAGGCAAGATTGTACCATTGCAAAAGGTATTTGATGATTCAGAGCTTCTGTGGGTCTTTGATGTTGAAGCCCTAAGCGCTGTGGACAGTGAGAGCATAACCAAGTCACCAGTTATCTATATTGATAGCGGTCTCTGCGGCTTCGATAGTTACCTCGATAAAATCATTGATAATAAGCACCTTGATAAATTCTCTGCCCAGTATCTGTATCTCGGCTGTCTTTGGGATGGTACACTAGAGGCATCTGCTCGTCAGGGTAGCTCTCCTTGCGTTTCTGTAGTAGCAGCTTCAATGCCCTGGCGTGGTCCTTCGGTGAGTATGAGGTCATTTGGAGGCCACTGCTCTACGAGCCGATCCCAACCCATGCAGAGGGGGAGAGCATTTCGCATATATTGACACGGGACCTTGTCAGGCTGGTGTTGCATACACTCGTTTAGGGTTTTGAGGGCGTCGTTCTTTGCCATTAGTCAAAGATGACCTCCTCGTAGTACTTATTTTGGAATCAGTCATGTGGAAGCTCTCCTACGATTGGTGGTTGCTATCCCTTGTCACCACAGCAGATGACGTGTGCGCCTCGTGATTCAACTTATTCCACACTGACTGGCCTCTCCATCTAAAGAAGCCAAGGTGGATCTGGGCTCGTGCGTCTCTCTTACGCATCTAATTCGCCAGAGAGTAGGTGGGTGTGAACCATGGACCTTCTTGAACTAAACGGAAAAGGATGGCACGCATGGTTTTTCCACTACCACCACCTGGGTTGAGATAACTAAGCTGGTGCCTAGTCAATGGATCGATATGGGGTAGCGCATTGCCGGGTGGATGCGCATGCATGCCTGTGCTGTATGCTGGTTCATATGTGGCGTACCCTTCTGGCGGTTACAGATACTCACCCATGTCACACCAGTGTGCTGGGGCTACTATAGAGAGGTACGGTATACCAAGTAGACAGCTCATGCACGTCTCACCTCAGAAGGTCAACTGGGGGTCCTCAAGCCGTTCTGTTGCTTGGCCACGATTCTTGCCGCGTGGCTGATTCCAAAAACCATATTACCCAATCGATTGCAGACCTCTTGCAGTTTCTCGTAGTGATCCCCATTCCGTAGGTCCAGCCATTAAGGAGTGCATACTTGCCTAGGTTGAGCTACTTTCCGTTACCCCATAGCCAGAAGGCAATCAGATGGTCGTGCGAAGCCTGTTGAATGGCCAGCCAGATGTTTTTCCCATAAATCTGAACCTGCCCGATTTGGGGGAATTGAAGGTCTTTTGAGAAGGAGTCACCCTTGTGGTTGCCATCAGCTACTAAGATAATATCCGTAGATATTCTCATCTGCAAAGATGATAGCACGACTGATGGTCCTTTCGTGGTCAACAATATCGTGAGTGTTGGTGCCTGGGCAATATTTCTCCCACTGATGTATTTTCTGCCTCCTCGTTACTGTGAGGCGGTGGCCTTGGAGAGCGCCACCAAAATAGTCCTGGAGATGCAGTTAAGGTCACCATGGCAAAGCGGCTCCAGATTGGTGGAGTCAGGCCCACAAGTAGGATACAAGTCGTACATCACTGCGGTAACCAGGTAGAATAACTTATTGATGCCCACCAGTAGTCCTAGGTGACGCAGGTGATTATAACGACGTGCTGGGCCTTCTAATGCTCCGCCTGTATCAGTCGACCTTTTCCTCCACGACCCAGTCCCTCTCAGCTTGCTCGCGCCAAATCGTGATCTTTAAGAGGTACTAGCCATGTGGCAAATCCTCTAGGACCTTAGCCGTCCTCAGGTCGTCAAAAGTTGAACCTGTGGTGTGAGTCTTCCGTGTAGAATAAACCATACCAGCGCCATCGACCTCAAACTCGTCCTGGCCGATTTAAAAAATGTCGGCTCGTTGGACACATCATTCTCTACTTTTAGTTCATTCTCTGCTTGATTTCATTATCTGCTTTGATTTCAAGTTGTGGCTGCATGGCCAACAGTTCGAACATGGCTCACTTAATCTATTCTTCTAGCCCCACAGTGTGGACATAGCCGTTGTTCACTACCAATCTTTAATTATGACTAGCGCTCGGAAGCTTGGCGCCGGAAACCTGGGCCATCGGCCGCAAACAATTCAGTGTAACGATGAGTTGAAGTGGTGGGTGGGACGATAGTCGCAGCCTGTTGAGTTCTACTATTGCTATTATATTGCTAGACTGAATCACTTAGCTTAATGATTTACCAGCAATATTAATATATCATACGTAAATGAACAACGGGTTATTGTAGATGCTTTTGAAGTTATTGAAATATACTAAACCATGGTGTGTGTGTGTGTGTGTGTGTGTGTGTGTGTGTGTGTGTGTGTGTGTGTGTGTGTGTGTGTGTGTGTGTGTGTGTGTGTGTGTGTGTGTGTGTGTGTGTGTGTGTGTGTGTGTGTGTGTGTGTGTGTGTGTGTGTGTGTGTGTGTGTGTGTGTGTGTGTGCTCTTAGAGGGTGTTGGGCGGACGTGATGTGTTGCTTAGGAGTATGGAAGACGTGTTGGCAATGGAGAACATCTACATACACTGGGTCGACTTCAATAAAGCCACAAGGGATACAGCTCCAAGTCTGTTTAGGTTCAAAATACTACCGGAGCTAATACAATATTCCAGATACGCTACACATGCTTGCTGTAACGTTGATAGAGATGACATATTTAGCATTATGGATAAATCATTTCCTGTAAATCGAATGGAGAGTTGTAGCGTGGATAATTCTGCTGGATCGCCCATCTCCCGCAAAGTCATCAAGGACGTCTTAGCTCACCTGTCGTCATCAGCCACGCTTCATGCCATTAGCCTGACTCTCTGTGATGTGGGATGGGGTTTTGACCAGGCATCATCTCCACTCGACAGCCTGCAACACTTTGAGGAGCTAAGATATGTCAGACTGGCTCTCTGTAATCTGACTGACGTGGATGTCCAAACGGTTCTATGTCACGACCATGTCATCCATCTCGACCTTAGCGGTAATGATGCCATCATGCAGCGTTACACGCACTTCCCCAGTCTGCATAAGCTCCATGCACTCTGTCTGCAGCTGTGCGGACTTTCACGTGAAGACACATACAGCTTATGTGTAAAGTTGAATGGAAGTGATCATCTCTCGTTCCTGAATCTGCTCCATGATGAAGTCACATATGAGACTTGCTTAGAAGCACTTGGCTGTCCTGGCCTCAGAGAGTTTTATGTTGGTGATGGACAAGTATTATTGGAGGCGTTGAGCACCATAAAACATGCTTCTCTCAACCACATCTATCTATATGGGTGTGACCTCCTTCATGAAACTCGTCAGCAACAGCTTGCAAGAGTGTTGAGGAGACAGCGACCCAAGTGGCTAACTCTATATGATTCTCAAGTCAACAGACATAGCCTGGAAGTTGTCAGCGAGTCCCTCAACCAGACAGCGGTTGTCAGTCTGTGGCACAGTGATCCTCCCCTAGCGTCGACTGTGGCAAGGTTCTGTCGACATACAGCACTACACCAGGTCTGGATCAGCTTATCTTGCCCCGCCTCCTATAGTGCGACCGAGTGGAAGCAGATACTGGAGAGTGTCAGCCATAATGATAGCATCCATACAGTTGGACTCAACATGAGCAACCTCATGGGCGATGAATTAGGAGAGGCGATGCTGGGCCTCACTAGACCTCTTGCCTCATTCTGGATACAAACTGCTCGGTTGCTGGACGAGGAGATTGCTTATGCCGTTGTTGCCACGGAGACCCGTCTCCATGCTCCACTAACAATCCATCTCACTTTAAGTTTGTACCATGTCTACGTCCGTGTTTCCGGTGGGTTTTATCAGCACCTTCCTTCTAGTGTGCCAGACGCATGGCGGACTGCCATCCGTTGATGGAGCACATCACGTTGGACTCCATCATCTGGACATTCACTTAGTTACAACTCACTACTCAACCATTTTCAGTTTTCAAAAAACACGACGCAATTATATTCCACTAGACGTTATGATGTTGATACATCAAAAAAAATATTATGACTATAATTAGCCAATTGTGATTTATGACTACGTAACCGGCTCTTAGAACAGCGCAGAATAGAAGTCCAAATTACTATCTGTTTCCTGTCATCACCCAAATAGAAAGATGATATCAGTTGGTAGAAGTCAATTTCGAGGAAGACGTAAACTGTCAGTGTAATTATGTACACGGTAAGAAAGGAAGTTAGGAAGATTCTTCTTTGATTCTGTTTTAGCTAAATTGATATGAAATATTATCCATTAAGTCACAAACACTAAGTAGACGAGAGATATTTCATGAAAGGCATCTGAACGATCCAACGGTTGTCAATAGATTTAAAGACACCATTGTTTGACCTTGCAAAATGAACTTTATGAGGTAAGTGACAATATTGCTTGAAAGGATTATAGCATGAGGGCCGTTGAAAAGCAAATAAATAAAGCAAATTAAGTAAATGTCCGCGAACACAAATGCGCTGCAAGCGATAAGTACAGCCGTCAAAACAGCATGGCTACATGAAGAACAATACCTCCATCTCCCACTCACACTTTCGGAAATTGACAGGGTCTACCAAAATGGATCTTAGGCAACCTAATCCATAGAAAATCGTCCCCCACCCCCAACTACACATTCTTTAAGTGTAACCCCATGAATAACCCCAATTTGTTTTCATTAAGACAGATACTACTTCCTATACAAACCAGACAAGGCCATGTCCTACAATTGATCAAACGCAAGAGCAAAATCGTCTTTGATGATGATGATGTCTTATTTCTCCTCCACCAGCATTGGTTATTTCTACTGACTCCCCACTGATGATGATAATGATGATGATGATGATGATGATGATGATGATGATGATGATGATGATGATGTAGAGGCATTATTCATCCGCCATCAGCATTGGTTATTTCTACTGATTCCTCACTGATGATGATGATGCAGAGGTCCTATTTCTCCTCTATCATCATTGGCTTTATCCACTGACTCTTCGCTGAGGATGTTGACCTATAGGTCTTATTTCTCCTCCAACACCATTGGCTATTGCCGTTGACTCATCTCAGATGATGATGATGATGATGATGATGATGATGATGATGATGATGATGATGATGATGATGTAGAATTCTCATTTCTCCTCCATCAGGATATGTGACCTCCACTCACTCCATGTTGGGGATTATGATGTAGAGGTCCTATTTCTTCTCTATCAGCATTGGATATTTATAATGACTAATCCCCCCATCAGCTTTGATTATCTTACTGGCTCCTCGCTGATAAAGATGGTGGTGGTGATGATAGTTATAATGATGATGATGATGATGATGATTATGATGATGATGACACAAGCTGGAACTAGTGGTGAAGATCGCTGAAGAGGGTAGCTCGACAAAAGAGCGTTTATGGCTGAACCGTAAGCAAAATAAAGCTGTACGAAACAGCGAGAATATCTGGACGAAACAACGAGTAAAGCTGATGTAATTGAATTTTGGACGACGTTTTGTATCAGGTGTAACTAGAAACTGTTGAAAAATTTAATTCCAACTTCCTTCCCAGACATGCGTACTTATTAACATTGATCCCAAACAGAGATATTCCTTGCTAGTATTCACCATGTTCATAGTATTCTTCAAATAAATATCAATTTCCCTAGATGACACAAACTACTATGATATAACAATTAAGCAAGCATAATCGTTGCGAAAAAGATTATATATGTTTACTTAACATGAAACGCGTATTCTACACTTTCTCTGTGGCTAGACTGTCAATCAACCTTTTTCCTGTTGGCATTTTAGCACGTCGCTTGGGCGCTTTACCTCAGAGGAGGCTTACAAAACACAATTACTGTAGCGAATACATCTTCCGTCAACGGTTTCCTGGCTTCCACAATCCGTCAATTATTCTGGGCGAATCTCATCCTGAGCAACTTGCCTCCGGTGGTTCAGTACAGCATTATAAGGTGTATTGCTTATTGCTTCATTGTATGTGTATTGCTGCAGCCATGTAGTAGTTACACTGTGTGTGCTTGCGATGTTGTGGTAATAGTGTAAAGCTCGTTGTGTAGTTCTGACTCTGAAGTGCTGACTGAAAGTAACTTACCATGCAGTGATAGATGCTCCGTAGTGGTAAATTGGAAGTAGTGATCGTTCAGTTTTCGTTGAGTTGTAGTAAACTTGCAGTTATAAGGGTATCATCCTGCCATTCGGACACATGGCGAAGGTTATTATTGCAACACGTTCCCATTTAATGTATGAACAATATTTCTCGTTTTCAATAGCAGGGCATTCATTAATCATTACGGATGTTAGTCAATAGCATCTTTGTATGCCACGGTAAGTCATCACTGTTTTGACCAGACGTGCGGTGGACTAGTAAGACTTATTGAGAATGCAAATTGTGCGTTCTATTTAACTGAACTGTGTGTCAGGAATCGATTGGTGTCAGGTAGCAGTACGTTTAGTGCATAAACGTACAAATAATGTTTGCTTTAAGCAGCAGGCTTTTGACAGATTATGCGGGAGTATCTATATGTTTCTCACACACAATGCCGGTTTATTGTGAAACAGGTGCACAAACGTAAGAACGCACATTGTACATGTACATGTGCTCTAATCTCAAAAGAAAGCATTGCAAGGCATCGGCAAACCAGATTGTTACCTTTACGGTCGCTGGTTAATAGTATCTTTGCAAGTAGCAGCAAGTCATTAGGATGTTGATTAGATGTGCAGTGGGCCGTTAGATTTATTGAAAACGCAAATTGTACGATATCTTGACTAAAAGGGGATATGGATGATACATACCACATGTCTTTCCACAAGGTCATGAAGATGTAATGTGGGATCAATTTGTGTAGTTAACCAAGATAAACCTGGAGCATTTATAAAAATGCTTCATGACAAGCCATCCAACCTGTCTATATTCACAGTGAATTGTTGCTTTTCAACTTTGCGTGACATTAAAGACTTCAAAGACAGAACCACACCGTCATGATGGTCATGATGTGATGGTAGGGGGTATGGGGATGCTGAAAGAAAAACAAGGAACACATCATTCCACGTTAAAAGGAATCAGAGAAAAACCAACTAAACCGCAACGTCATAACGTGACTACAACGTCATAACGTTAGAGCAAACCAGAAGAAACTCAGTATCATATCACTACAAAGGCCAATCAAGTGTCATGGCATTGATGGGTGTAACCTACTAAACGCCTAGTATTCTCTGCCATTTTATTGTCATGGTTTAGAAAATGGCCCATTGAATGTCCCATTTCGTTGAGACAGTAAACTTACAAATGTCGATAAAAAGTAACAAATTTTGTCTGTAAAGTAACTAAAGGCATGGAGTAAGTGTTGCCTTCCATTCTTGTTGCCTGAATATCAGTTTAACAACACGTCCAATTCTTAACCATCTGGACCCGCAGATGGTGAAAATATAGGATCGATATAGTTTGGTGGTACGCATACACGGCTATTCAGTGGAAAGTGGCATTTGATGACCTTATCCCAGTCCTGATTCAACTACACTCTTCCCGATGCTACCTGAATCTCTTCTTTAGCCACACACCCTCATCCCCGCCGTGACCACATATTTTTTTTCTGATCCATGACTCCACTTTGATACCCACTATGGCCCAACTGTAATCCTTGCCATAATCAAGCCATATTCTCTGGTGTGTTCCCCCCTTGCTGCTGCTATTTACTCCAATCCATATCTCTACCCTACCGCCTATAATGACCTCACTTCAATCCCTCACATGATATGGTGTCACCAACGCGGCAGTGAATAATGCCATGTGTGGAGACGGAAATAATCTTAGGTTAATAACTCAATTGCAATCCACACAGGACACTGGACTGATTTGCTGGACACTGACCTCATATGATTCAGTCAGCATTACAATAGAATAGAACCGCAAAGGATGGACAAGTTGGAACTACAGATTCCGTTCTGGTATTCTGATCCAATTATTATGCCTGTAAACTCATGTTTGTCTTTAAGTTGTGTCTTGAACTATAAATAATCGTTTGACTCTTTCATATATGTGTAGCTGCAATGACCTCTGAATGACTGTTGACTTTATTCTGAATCCTTCAATTGGCATATTTGCCTCTGTGTAGCTTGTGCATTGGACACAACCTATTCCCTGTTGGCTGTTCATGGCGCTGCCTTAACTACAGCTGACCAGTAGAGACGCAGAAAAACTGCAGACACCCAACGGTAATGCGCCAATGTTGGTACGAACATGTTCTGTATGAAATACCATTTTATGTATGTATGCGATGCACACTAGCTACGGGGACAATGTCGAGTTCATGTCTTGATGCAATTCTCTCGCAAATCAACCGAGGGTCACACACTTCAACGCAAATAAGATCAAGAAGACTGACGACAAGGAAGGGACGAGGTAATGCAGAGTAAGCAGTCTAAAAGTACCCCAGCGTCAGCCTTTTTCTAATGGCGAAGGTTAGCTAGCTCAACGGCACTTGGGTGAAGGATTTTAGTTGGCTGCTGGACAAATAGGTCACATATTAGCATCAGAGACGCACAAGCTTGAATCGGCTTAACCGAAGAAAAAGTACCAGTAGTGCCAGAACCACCGCATGCAGGTCGAAACTCGTTTCAGCACCTATGCTGAGATTGTGGCCCTCACCAGAACTACAGGACCAAAACTTAATCCTGTGATAAGCAACAGGCAGACGACTGAGGTTGCCATAAAAACAGAGGTCAAAACGAGGCAGAGCACTTCCTCAGAACAATACAAGAGAAGGAGCAGAAGATCAATGGGCCCAAGCTAGCCCTTAGATCATGATAATAACATCCATGTATTGGCGCAAACGCTGTAACAAGTGTCATGTGTACAATTAACTGTTGGAAGGAGACTTCACATAAGACCACTGCCACTTCACCAGAAAGTACAGAGGGGCAGCCCTCATTGCATTTAATCTCAAGTAATGCCTGACCCTCAAAATTTCCGCTTTATGTTTTGCATTCCACAACTTAAGGGGTTATGATTCAGACTGCGAATTCCAGGGATCACCAAGTCGTCTTTTCCATGGTAGGGGAACCGAACCAGCCGTTGTTTGTTCTGGTCAATAGTGCTCGGGTTGTAATAGCAACTGACTGATGCACACCCTTTACGCAAGGGGATTACATGCGGCCTCACTAGCAGGTCATTTTGTCATTTTAAAACACGTCTGCAGATCTTTAAGATGGTTGATTGTCAGGCATTATATTTGACTGTGCACCTCAGAGCGACTAGAAGAGCGATAGGATTGCGGGGAGGAGGAGTTCTCTCTGGCTGTTGAGACCACCGAAGATATTGGCCAGATCGAAACAGAAGCCACAAATGCTCTCCAAAGACAGTTGCGGTCTGAACCTTCACACACGACATCTAACGTACATTGTTAGATCCCTGTAGGACGGGGCCATGCAGACCCAGCTGGACAAGTTAGTCAACAACTTGCTTGTGTGAGACAGACAAGAACAATGTCAGTCGTGAGCATAGGCTGCTAGCGCTGCAAGGCGAGGCGGACGACGAGATACAGCTACATGAACAGTCGCACACCTACGAGCGGCAAGAACACCTAGATGTTGCCTTTGTAAACCATGAACAGCTGTAGTGCTAGGTCAAACACGTCAGAGAGACAATCTACTTCGCGCTCGATAAGGACAAGACGCATGCCAAGGGTATCAACACTCTGGTCTGAGAGAATGGCATCACCATAGCAACCGTCAGTCATGGTGTTTGGGGGAGTGATCTTCCTAATGCTCCTTGACCTGTAGGCTTATAGCATTTGCCGCAATGGTTAGAGCAGGTTTTCATCTTGGTGTGCAATAGTTGTAACCTTTTCCGGGAGTTCAGACTTAATGGATGGGCAGGGAGTTTTTTCTTGGCCTAGGTCCTATGGCTTGTTTGTATCAAAGGCTCGATCATTTTGACATCCGTGTCGACGCCAATCTGCCGTTGCTTTATTCCATTGATGATAAGACTGAACCCCTAAACTTGGCCTTCCCTCAAAGGCATGTTGCTTGGCACCAAAGATAAAGGCCACCCTAAACCCTGCAAACTTCAGAATATTCCAATACTGCTTTATCAGGACATGTGGTCTACAGCATTGTTAATCGCGTCTTCGATTTTGGCTAAAAAAAACTGCTTGAAGACTTCGGACGCAGTGCAAGTGCCAAAGGTGCAGCTGTGAGTCAGTGTTTGTTACTTGTGCAGCGCCCATAGATAGATACAAATGCTGGCATTATGGCGTTGATTTTCTGGGTAGATGAAACCCTTAAACGTGTTGAGAATGAAGGGGCTTGGTTGACCCTTCTGGTTGATGCAGGACAGTGCCTTTGTTGTCCTACATCGCTTAAGTAAACCCCGGCTTTGCAGACTTATCTATAGTCATCTGCCTAGGGTCTTATCAAACGTCTTGTCAAACAACCCTGATGACGCTGCCTTTGCCTTAAACAATCTGTGCGTAGAGGACCCCAAGGTCCTTCTGGATCCAGTGGTATGTGGTAGGCCAAACTCTCTACAGCGTGGTGGGTAAAGCCCCTACGTAGAGGCTCGTGTATCTCTGGGAGAAGATGCCGCACCATGTAATAAATGTGGAAAGTGTAGAGAGCATGGACGAAGGGGTCTATTCCCTCGAGGTGGTCATGTGATGACACACCACAGGCTACGCTAGCACGCCACACCGGAAAATTTATCTGGTTCCGCAAAGACTCCATGGGCTCGCATGCCCAGGCCTACACTAACTACTACACTCAGGCTATTGGCTAGCAGATAGTATATATTTATATCCGGCTAATTATTTATGTCATGGATGAGGGTGATGTTTCGGATATGTCCAACATAGTACAACTGCTAAGCCTGGTGTACATTATTTCCTTCTAAGCACCTTCTAGTTGAGGCCACTCTTGTTGCTGATTGCAATTCATCTACCCCATAACCGATCTCTAACGATATGCTTCAGCAGATAATTCTGTCATTTATTTTTAAACTGCATCGATTGGGGCAGGATGTAACGATGGTTCAGCATTCAAAACTTTCATTTTATAACACATCAACAGCGGAACAATATACTTCGAGTACACATTATATAGTGACCACCGAGTTATTTCCACCTGTACCTGTGACCTCATTTCCTCCGGTATGCATGTCCTTACAGAAGAGTGACTTTAGTAGCACCACTGACGGTCGTGGACGAAGACAAAATGTACTGCGTCGTACAGTTCCCTCACCTGGCCGGCGCGGCAATACAAACCTACCACGAAGGAACTTGCATGTAAGTTAACCACACCCGTATTATTCAATGGGCGTACGATCCTTGAGCTATTTTATCACAACATTATTGAATGCACTGCTAATGTTTTGCATAATTGGCTATTCCTGGGATGATATATTTGTTGGGGGTTAAAGTGTGATTAGCCTGGTTCTTTGAAGGGATGTCATTGTGTATGCTCTATGGTATGAGGCTGTTTTAAAGGGCTATTTGGTACTGCATCTTTGTACTGTGTACGGAGGGGAATCATTATGTCTGATAAACTTGCGTTAATGAGCTGGACTTATCATTCAATCAACTGGCTCGTGCAGTTGATACCATGCTAGCTTAATGAATTCACGAATGCCAAAATGTAAATGCTCTTCACTGCGCATTGAATCACATGCAACCGATGATGTAAAAAAACTAGCACACGTCACTGAATGTGAAACTTCCATGGGTATGTGTTTATGTACCGGATGTAGATATAGAACGAGTTTCCGGCTCGACTTCTTGTGACTAGCTGCGATGAAGGTGGTAACAGCCTTTTCAGATCACCAGTACATCTGCTGATTACAAAGTATTGGATCCAGGACGTCCCAATAACTCGGTATTGTACATGTCCATAACACACCTAAACACACACACACACACACACACACACACACACACACACACACACACACACACACACACACACACACACACACACACCGCTCGCGCTCACGAACGCACGCAAACACCTGTGTAGTTCCTGTGCACATGCGCCAACACACTAAGTGACAGCATTTATTGTGAAATAGTTGTAAAGAATGTGCATGGACATTGATATTGTTGCTGACCTTTGATTGCGGCCCATGATTTCTACCATGCATTTAAGAATTTTATTTTCAATAATCTTAGTTGCATATCTAATTCTGTGCAGATTTGTGGTTTTCTGTACACCCTATGTTATGTAGTTTTGTAAACTAAACATATTAAAATTAAACGTAGACTTCATGTACTCCCATTGTAAAAAAAACCCCATATGTATATACGAATATGTAATCATTGGGTGTTAAGTATATTTCGTCGTTTGCTGTTTATGTTATGCAATTGCTGTGCAGTATATGGCCCCTTTATACAGAAAACAAACATACTTAATATTACGCATCAATATCTATTCCATTTTCATCTCTGAATTATCAATGAATTTTATCTAATAGTAAACATAACAACAGTTTGGGCAGGTATGGCACATCTTTGCATCCGTGATCTGTATCAAATTGAGTAGTATGGGGAGCATCGGACTGGTATTCACGCTTGCTAAAACTTGTTTTACAGTGGACAGACCTAACGCTTACCGACTGGCAAACATTCCGGGTCTCCATCCATGCTTGATCTCCTAGGCTTCCACATACACCTATCTGTGCAGGCAAGGGACTTCTTGTATGTGGCCATATCTGAAAAGTATTTAGTGGAAACGGGTAAAAAAGGTTGCTTGTGACAACTTGTCCCTTTTCAATTATCTCTTCGTTTCCGTCTGTAGATTTGGTGAGATCCAGGAGGATAGCGTGACCAGTTCACATTACATTTATCAATAGTAAAAGAAGAAATGTTTCCACAAACAAAAGGAACCTTTGGTTCGTTCTTCACCGGCCATCCAACAGATCCGTCTTCAGCAAGCGTTCATATATTACCCTAATATCAAACCCTTATTTGAGTAAAATATGTGTATACATTGGTGAGTGTCCATTGTGATCAGACCTGATTTTAGGTGGTGCCCGTCATATATAACGCTATTGTTGTTTAGTATATATTGCAACGTTTGCTGATACACAGCAACCGATATTGGATGTTAGGAAAAGCAACATTTCGCTGTCAATATAGAATTGTTGGATGACATGTCATGAATGCTCCCGGTTGGTATTGGTGAGATAACAGTACACAAATCGGTACCACATTTAGCTTGATGACGTCATCATGTCAGCTATCATTTTAGAAGAAGATGTCCCACTAACATTATTTACGCAAGAGACGGACATCCTGTGAGTCAAGATATATCACAATTTACCACGATGAAGGGCCATTCGTCGTGTAGAGTACAGTTTACCAATTAATGTAACTTCGGACCGTCACTGTGTGTGAGGAATATACAGTAGATATTATTGCATAATACGTCAAAAGCCTGCCGTGTAGCGCCATCTTTATTGATACCTTCGTGCATTGACCATACTGCTACCCGAAACCAATCGATTCCCTAGTCATATTAGCTACATCTGTCGTATAATTTGGTGAAATAGAATGCACTGTTAATGAAAACGTACAATATTGTACATTCAATTAATGAGAACTTTATGCAATAATATTCATCCCCGATGTCTAAATGGCGCCCAGTACATGTCATGGTCTGCTAAAAAAGCTGATATCTTGGCGGCACGTCACGCTATTGATTGGTTGCCCAGTAGGATGATACCATTGTAAGGGCAAGTTTCCAATAACTCAACGAAAACTGAACAATCACACAGTTACTACATCCAATCTACCACAACAGAGCATCTATCACTGCATGGTAAGTTACGTAAAGCCAGCACTTTATAGTCAGCGCTACACATCGAGCATTGTACTTTGCCGCAATATCGCCAGCACCTGCAGTATAACTACGTCACGGCTACAGCAACACACATACCATAAAACAATCAGCTACGCACCATTGTCGTAACAGCTCAGGGTGATACTGTAGCTAATAATATTGTGATGCTGTATGTTTAACAATCACCGGAAGTTGCTTTCGATGACATCGCCCGGATTTATTGACAGGTTGTGGAAGCACCATGCGCTCTCTATCTTAGCGCAAGGCCCTGGGAATAAGCTGTTCTAGGCTGTCAAATGATACAATATTTGGAGCGAACAAATTTGACAAGCTACCATTCCGAGTTTTGAAGCGGCCATTCCTCCTCGGATTCTTTTGGAAATGGTATGCAAGCATCTCTCGATTGTAACATTAAAGGCAAGAGACCATTAACGGAAGAAGTATTCTCTCAAGTGCTTGCGTTTACTAAACGATTCTGTTTTTGCTTTCGAGCCGGCCATAAATGCTCCTTCGTCGAGTTGTACCCAGCGATATTCACCGTTAATACCAGTTTGTGTCTAGATATTTTTGCCCTCACCACGACCACAATGGCACAGTTAACACCCTATAACAAGGTGTGAGAAGATCATGATTTACTAGGTCACGCCCATTACATATCCACTGCATGTACACAAAGATAATCCCGCTACTAGACCCCGAGAGTAGCATGCAAAAGCAAAACCCAAATTGGATCGCTCTTTAAGTGACAGGAGGATGGATGGTGATGTGAATTATCGAAATAAATAATAATGCATATGACAGAGAAGGGTAGATTGAAAGAGCCTCTACATCATCATCATTATTTTACGGTATCTTTATGACTTTTTCCCGAGATGACACACATTAAGTGATGCAATCCTTGACAGAAAACAAAGTGGCAAACTGCAATCAAAACAGTGGACCAAAATGTGTTGCGTGCGCAAGATGACCATCATCTAATCCGAACAGTTATTTGTAGCAAATATATATATATAAGTATATATATAAATATATATATATATATATATGCATATATATTTATATATATATGCATATATATATATGTATATATATATATATTTTTATTTATATATATATATATATACATAAATATCTAATAATATGTATATATGTGGACATATATATAAACATATATATATCTATACACATATATATAATACTATATATATACGTATATATATATGTATATATATAAATAAATGTATTTATAGATACGTATATATATATATATGTATATACATATATATATATATTATATATACATATGTATATCTATATATATATAAATATATATATGCATATAAATGTTAATAAAAATACTATTTATTGAAAGCTGTTTGGTTGTCGATGATGTCTGCATATTCTCAGTGCAAGTGTATTCATTCATAGTAGCTTTGCACCACCAATATTTACGTGTTATTCACCTAGGCACAAGAGAAACAAAAAGAAATAAACATTGTTTCCATTTTCACCACCTCAGGTTTATCATTTTTGATATTTATCTGCTGCAACATTTGAACCATTTGTCATTAACTGTTATTACAAACTTAACCAATAGCTCTAACTGCGTGATTTTGTTATTTTGCAGGAGCCTTGATATGACACCAACGAGGAATTATATCGTACCTCTACTAATGGTGAGCATCGTGTCTGCGGTGCTCTTATCCATTATGTATTTGAAACATCCTGACATTAAGGCTAAATCATATCTCACATATCCTATCTTCAACACAGAGCAAGGATCAATGGAACGGGTCTTTGACAATGGAAACAAACCTTTGGAAGTTAGAGACCAAGATGGTTGTGGTTACCTAACAGTTCAAAGCAATGGCATCATTTGGCAGAGACTGCATACTTACAATGAGGTATTGACTGCCATCCGTGAAGATATCTGGTCTAAACGAGAGCCTGGTCATTGGAAACCTCTCCAACAATTCCTTCATGTCATCCATGGAGAAGATGACAATTTCCTGTGTCAGCTATCCAACTTCACAACTGTCAAAACAATAGTTCTGCCGTTTAAGACAAACAAAAGGAGTGACTGGTCTTCGTTGAGCGACACGCAAAATTTGGTGGTGCAAAGCTACTATGAATGGACGGCCAGCAAACCGCTGAGTGAATGGATGGTCCAACCTAGGGTTATCAATTTGAAATATGATGTTGTGTATAACAAGACTTGTAATGAGAATATTCAGGCATCAATGACGCCCAAGTCGCTGGAATATCTATACTTCCATGGCAAAAACCCACAGAGCTATAGTAATTCGTATCCCGAGTACTTCTACACCCAGCCTCCTCGCGCGCTGTTCTTTATCCATATTGTTGAGGATGTTGTGATTACAAAGATCGGCGATATCATAAGTAAGAACATCATGCTTTTACCTCATACTTGCCGTCGGGGCACAGAATATGAACCACCTGCTGGCTATGAATCATCACCAGTCTATCGAGAGGTCTTCATTATCTCACAATACTGGGGCAGTTGGTTTTTTCACAAGATGATCGAGGATCTCCCCCGACTGATGCCATATTTACAGTTTATGAAGAGGCATAAAGGTATATTGGTACATGTGGTTTCTAAGAGCTTGTCATTCATGCTCGAATTATTAGGGATAGAACGTACACGACTTGTCACTGGGGTATGTCGAGCTGAATTGGTTTACCTACCACAGGGGACTCCATGTGGCATGCCTGTTCCGCAAGAAACACAACTTCTCTCCCATGAGCTGAGAGGAATAATGTCTAAGCAGTTTCCAGGTACGCATAATAGCACGAAGAAAACCATTGTTTTGATTCAGAGAAGGGGTCGCAGACACTTTGCTGCGAGTGCGTCAATCGAACAAACTGTGTCTAAGATTGCAGACGACTACAACTTGAGTTATCATCTTTTTCCAGATAACCCTCTTCCTTCAATGGAGAGGACTTTCCGCATGTTTAATCAAGCTGTTGTTGTTGTCGCTCCACATGGAGCAGGTTTATCCAATATGTTGTATTGTGAACCTGGAGTTCTTATTCTAGAAGGTGTATGTAATGTACCACATGTTAATATGTGTTACCAATGGACGGCCCATGGGCTGGGGCATCGCTACCACGGAATACCTTCCCGGGGGGGCTGTGAAGGCCATATAGATGTTTCCCCGGAGTCTATTGACGCGGTCCTACGCAGCTACATGGAGCTTATGAAGCCTCTACACATGCTCACATCAAGGTAATAGGTTTTTGTGATTATGCATGTCGAGTGATTTGGTCCTGTGCTGCAGTGAAATTTCCTGTTTTCCTCTTCAAATCGTTATTTTCACCAACTTTAGTTAGCAAAATGTTAAGATAGTAGATTGTGTGTCATTCAAAGCATTCATGGAACTCTTTGTCTGTATTGTGAGAAGTATCCATTTTATTGTATATTATCTTGTAAGAATCCGTGAGCGCGCTGCCAGAATTTACGTCTAACTTGAGGGGTGCACTTCCTCGTTTTATTTAGTTGCTGTAAATGGAGCTTGAATGCTGGACTATGTTTTAACATGACGTCATTCATTGACCCCATCGAGCGCGACATTCTCCCTTAACCTTCCATATAGACCAGTGTTCGCTCGTTCAGGGCTCACTCGAACATGTCCAAGCTTTACACAACCACACTGTTGATATGTTTACAATTATATATAATTCATAGGTTCTGAGATGTACAAGGCACTACCGCCCTCTCATATATTTACTATTAGATATAATTCATTGACGCAGAGATGTACCATGCACTAATATGCTGTTCATGTGTTTACCATAGGATATAATTCAGTGATAATGCCGAGAGGAATAGTGTAGGATTATACAAAATATATTATAGCGTACCTGATCTGTCTGATGCTGTAACTAGTCTGAATAATAACATAGTTCGAAATGGTTTTGTTGGTGTGATGTTGATCAATGCCAATGTATTTAAAAATAGTAAGTTCATGGCAAGGTGCATATCTGTGTCATATGCTCTAAGTGGAAGATTACATGACGTAACTGACTAGCAGTGATGGATGGGTCGACTATATTTATCTCAGTTTATATTAATTATAGGTTGTGGTGTGTGTTTTGTTACTTAACCAAATGCGTTGAGATTTGATGTTATCGTTTGGTATTATCATTAGTGTACATTGTGTCTTGGATAACACTAGTGAGGTTCTAGAATATGACTTACTGCCTTGGTGTTGTTGTTATGGGAAGGGTTAATTGCCATGGTTGTGGCTTGTATGGAATGGGGGAACTGTGATGTCATTGTATTGCATGGACTGGATTAACTGCGATTCTATCTTCTTGTATTGACTTGCATTATTACGTTACAGTTCGTATTGTGTTAACTTCCATGGTATTTGCAGATACGGGAAGACTTAACTATCTTCGTAGTTGCTAGAATAAAACCTGGGTAATTGTCATGGAACTGTTTGGTTGATGGACGATTGACCAAGCCAATCTATACCCTACAGCTCACTATGATTAGTGGTATATCTCACCAATCGTTAAACCCCGTACACACATCTAACTCTGACTTGGACATTCGTATGAATTAAACGGATTGATTCCAATATCGGTTTTATGAATTGCGATGAAACAACCAGCGCAGGTATTATCTTTGGCGCCATGATTTCACATTATTGCTATGAAGTGTAAAGACATAAAGAAGTGTGTTAGGAAAAACGAAAAGCTCTACATTCATTTGGGAAAAAATCCAGAGAACTTTATTACTACCAACGATATAGGTTTACGTTTATCAACACTGAACGATTACTGGCCTCAGAATTTCACTTCTTTGACTCGCTGACAGTCATCATTTCTGTGACTTTACCGGTTGAATATAATGTGTTCACAATACTCGTGCTGCAAAACATTTTATAGTTCATAAATCGTGAATGCAGATCATGTTAGTTTATTTATAATTCGCAAAACCTACAAATTAATAGACCAAATAATGCAACCGTGACTGAAACATCAAACCGAATAACTGGTACTTTATATCGTTTAGCAATAACAGATATATCCTTTTCTTATTTAATGTGTTGTGCATATGAACTGACAAATCTGTATAGTATTACACAAAATATATCAGACATATTAACCCTCAATATACGTGCACTAATGCAATCGAGAATAATCAGATAACGTGATTACAGAATATGAACCTACTTGTCATTGCTTACCAAAACAAGTCCTCGGGACAATTTGAAGATATATCTCTACATACTTGATAAAAAAATCATGCCCATGACAGTTTCATGTCCAATGACTTCTATTGGTTATCATCAAAGGTAATACAACAATCCGGTTTGAAACCTGTATTTTATGATGGTAAGAGCATTCAAAATGCATTAATTTATTCATAATAAATTAAGGTCCCCACTTTAAATATGTAAATGCCGCGATATGATTAATCAGCAGATCAAAGTAGGTTTTTGAATGACACATCGTGAACTTTAAACTGCATGATTTGGAGTTAATGGACGGGTGCACGTAGTGATGGAGTATTAATATTTTATATACGCGTGAGTGCGCGTCGATTTACTAAGCATATCGATTCGTCCATACTAACCGGTTTCTCATTAGGTGATTCGTCTACATAAACTGGTTCCCCTATATTGATTTGTCCACGCCAACCGGTTCCTCATCTGGTGATTTGTCCACGGCAACCGGTTCCTCATTTGGTGATTCGTCGAAGCCAACCGGTTCCTCATTGGGTGATTCGACAACGTCAACTGGTTACTTGTTCGGTGATTCGTTCACACCATCCAATTCCTCATTGGATGATTCGTTCACGCTAACAGGTTCCTCATTAGGCGATTCGTCTACGCCAGCTGGTTCCTCGTTAATTCCTCTGAAAGATGCATGTGTTAGAAAACACTGGTAAGAGCAGTAGCAACAACTCCAGGTTCATGCGAAATTGTACTTGGGTTGTTGAATATTCAATCATAAGTAAGGGCTGTCTGTTCAACTGTCACTGTTCGTTCGTTATTCATAGAGCATAGCTCTTTATCAATGAACATGTTTTGGTAATCTATGTAATCAAAGCCGTATTATATTTGGTGAAAGTTCCCTATTTCAGCTATCTATCAAAATATTTATTTTACCGCTTGTCATTAATCAATGTGCGTTAATTTTGTTTCTTTTTACTCCGCGTTCAGACGCAATTTGGTACACTTGATGACCAAGCAGTATTTGACCCATTCAGTGTTCGTGTTTGGCCCTAGATATGTTTAAAAAATCTGATGTAGTTCTTACAAACCAAGGACCCGCCGATTGAGGGAACCAGGATGTTTTGTGTATCCATGATCATTTGGACGGGCTGGTGACTACTTGGCGGAAATATAGCAAGTGTTGTAGTGATCTAGATGATGATCGGGATCCATGATCACATCGAACGAATCCTAAATATTGCCACATTAAAGCATGAGGAATGATGTGTTTCAATGACTGGCCTCATGTTAATGTCGGGTTTTTACAGTACCGTGTTCACCTTAGCGTTTACACACCAGCCAGGATTTGCTGTTGCCCATTATGTTGCCTTTATCTCGCCCAAGGGACTATTATTATTCCCTTGGCTTTCAAATAATATAGGGAGCAGCAATATATACTGGATGTGATGTGCGCCCTCGCTGCTCTTAACCATCCCGGTCACTCACATCCCGAGCATGAACGCAAATGATTGTTAACCCCGTTGGTCAACCCTCATCAAATCTACCCGATAATGCACAAACAGTTGCCAATATCGGTGACATCGCAGCTGAGATGTTGAGCGGATGATACCAAAACAGCCCCTATCAACGCCACTCGGCGGTGGCTTAGTTTGCCACGCATCAAAACGCATTCTTTATTCATTACTTCTGTTATAAAGGTGTGTGTTCAAAACGCATTCTTTATTCATTACTTCTGTTATAAAGGTGTGTGTTCAAAACGCATTCTTTATTCATTACTTCTGTTATAAAGGTGTGTGTTCACAGGCAACACATTTTGACTATCGCAGCAACTTGACTAATGAAAATGTACCTGAACTTTAGTTCGTATCAAACGTCTGTTATAGAAAATGAATTCCAGAGCCACTAGTTCGTCGTAAGCATGCACTTATGCTTTCTGACAGTGGCTGCATGTATTTTGGTCTTGTGTTTGATCAATATTACGACAGGGGCTTGTCTGGTTCGTATATGAAGTAGTATCTGTCTTAATGCCCGCTTTATTTTGGTTATTCCTTCTTTAGTTACGATGGAATAACTAGTAAGGCTGAGTTTAGCTGGTCTTTTCCCGGTCGACCCTATAGAGCAGTGTTAATTACATAGAAAGCAAACTGATTAAGCATCAGTTGAGCCGTTGTACCATAGTCTGTTATTTGTGACAGAAACTGCACAAGTACTGCACAGGTCGACAGATCCTTATGACGTAGTTCCGTGACGACTGTATCCAACAGGCTGACTGTTTGACTGACACGTTATGATGGTATTCTGGTTGTGGGCATTCAATCCTAAAATAGCTCACACCATCCGCCTAATGAATTATGTGAAGACGACACCTGTTAGCCGAAGCGTATTGTCATAGCGTCTTGTCATAGCGTCACCTAAAACCACATCTCTGTTTAATTTGGAGCTGTAGTCGCCTCCACCAATCAGATGACTCCATATCTTTAACAGCCGCCGAGCCCCGAGACGTTTGATCAACAGTCCTATGTGCTTTTGTTGATTTCGTGTATCGTCGCCTGATGTCGGGGATGTATTTCGAGTAATTTCATAATCGTCACGCAGCTAAGCGTAGCTACAAACTCTTTGCTCGAGACCTTCACATCCCCCTGACATGCCAAAAATGTTTATGTCGACCACAGACCAGTTCCCTCGCTTTAGACATTTATCGACAATCTAAAAATACCATCCACAGTGCAGACATAAACGATCGAGGATCGAAAACTGCGCAGACGCTGATAGAGGCGAACTGTTTTCCATAATTTATCAAGTTGACATTTATTTAGTAGAGTACTGGCTGTTTTCGCTATTCATAAACCTATTGTGCGACGTGTTTTGGCAGTGGCAAGGCTCTGTGAAAAGACATTTTCCCCCGGGGGGGGCACTTAATGGTATAGAGGTAGTACATATGTGCCGCGCGACGGGGTATGTTTTTTCGGCCTCTTGACTTGTACGACGGGTTTTTTGGCCTCATACTTGTACGACGGGGTATGTTTTTGAGCTTCAATCTGTACGAGGGGTTATACATTCGCATAATACCTTGTACGACGGGGTATGCTTTTGGCCATTTTGACCTTGTACGACGGGTACGGGTTTTCGAGGTCCCGCGGCACACCCCTATCCAGAATAAGGCCAAGTGCCCCCCCCCGGGCATTTTCCCCGCTCTCAACAATCGCAGTGACGTCAGCCCAGTATTCAAATGTCCTTTTGTTTGTGTCACGGTAGCGCCATCTTACGTTTGCAATGCATTATGATTAGAGAAGCGATCACCGCAGAGCCACTCGAAATGAGCCATCTAAGCGTAGCTATAAACTCTTTGATTCAATCCATTCAGTTGGGAGCGATCATTATGATCCTAGATGGATATCGACAATTTCACATGGCGATGTGAACAATGTAGTGGTTATAACTATGATTATAGCTCGTCTTCTTGTATAGACAACATCTTGACCTATCGTGTAGGCCGTACATGGTATCTGTAGGTAGGTATACTTCTTGTGACATCGGTGGATGAGACAACGGTTCAATCTGTTAATGGTAGGACTAACACTCTCCACGCCGAGCCTTGGTCCACTGTGTCTATCTTTCTTTGTTCCAGCGGCACCGAGTAATGATCTTCATTACACCACATTGTGCTTGTAAATTCTATGACGGTCATTTCTTCGTGCTGATAGATTTCTGTGTTTGCGATGAACATCGCCATACACAGGTCGCGGACTGACCGTAGAACGAAGTACGTACCTCGATCGAGGTACGTACCTCGTTCCCAGTACGGCGCACCTCTGAAATGTGATTGGCTTTGAACGATTTAATTATGCAAATATATTATGGCCTACATTTGGAACCAAATCTGTTGTTGTGAGCGATATCGGGCGTTCACTAGAAGAGTTTTCACTTTCATTATTCGACAGCGACTGCAAGTTTTTCGACGTTCATGATTAAAATTTTGTACACACACCAACATGGCAGAGGTAAGGTCTATGTTTTCTCATTTATAAGTATATCATCTTATTATACATTATATGTTATTAAAAATTCTATGGCATATTAATGAGCTAGCGCTAATAATATAACACCCCTGTTGAATGATTTTTCTGAAACAATGGCGTATTGATGCGTTCGTACTTAAAGCGAAGTATGGTGTACTTCCTTTTGAATTGGTGCCATAGTCTGATAGTAGATCGTTTACAGATAAAAGAATGACACTTATGATTCATACGACCGAACCGCAGGTCGAATGTAGCCTTTCCTGGGGGTGTTCTTATATAAGATAATTTGTTTTAGAAATTTGAAACCTCGTACTTATGAAGTGACATAGCCCCACTCTGACGGTAGCAGGGTAGTATACATATAAATCAACAAAACGTCGTGCACGGCTAGAAGTGACAATGTCAGTTATTCCAACCAAATATTATTTACTCTTTAAATAGAGGGTGATATAAGAAATCTCACAAGAATTGCTGGTTTGTGTTGTGTACTTAAACATTGATTATAATATTTAATGTTATGTATTTCACTAGACAGTGTCTGAATTTCTTTGGGTTTTTTTCCGGAATTGAACAGCTATTGGCCGTGCCATTTTCAAAACGGTGTGCTTCTGAAAGCCTTGAATAAATCTATCCATACTTGAACATTCCTTCAGCCGTTAGTGATAGATATATCATAGTTATGTATCTCATTTTTTGCATCAACATCATACCTATACCTTTAGCTGTCAAACAGTGATAACGTTACTATACTTGTTATCATTATCTGCCTTATTGTAATACTGGTAATTGATTTGTAGTGTACCTGCACTCGGTGATTCGGTATCCTATTATGTAATACCGAATATTTTACGTATGTGATTTTGAACACAATTTGCTACTTGAGAATTATTTCTAAAATAAAATTAACTCAAACATTGCTGTTCCTCCACTTCTTCACAAAATATGGATCTGCATGATATATTATTAAAGGAATATGATTTGGCCGATAGAAACTCAATTATTAGCAGCATGTAGGATAAACACCATCATGAAGTTTTCAGATGAGGAATATTCTTATGACCACTGTCCACATTGCTATGGAAGTATTTGTAATAAAGCATAGTAAATTTCAATACAACCTGATCGGTGACCCCGTGATTTTATGAAAAATCCATTCTATATCTGGTAAACCTTAAGTATGCTAAAATGATAATGTTCATTACATATGTAATGATGCTCGTTTCCATCTGTAAAGCCTTAAATAATAACCTAACATCCAATTAAAACAAGAACAAAAGTTTTCAAAAACTCGAACAGAACAGGCCAACAAAAGTATGAAAACTTGCTGATGTGATGTTTTGGGGGGCATTCTGTTCAATATCAAACACCTGGCTGCTTTGTTATTCTATTTGAGATGAACATTCATTTTTAAGCACAACTGAACACGTATATGAACACTCTCAATCAGACCCGGATGGACAACAAGCGAGATTTGAAACAATAATGGTACAGCGTACTTCGATTGGAGTGCGCAAATATCGGTTGTGCAAATGGATTGACATGGGGTGTGATGTTATCATCCATAAGTCACAAATATGCCATACAATTTTCACGAAACTATATTTCATATAATCTAGACAAAATATGCTCCGCAAAAAGTAAGTTTTTAACTTAGCCAAACTGATACAAAATGATTCTTGCCTCATTAACCTTCAGGAAAGTCACGCGATAGCCGCCGTACTCAAGTTTAAAAACGATATGAAAGCCTTCTCGTGCACGTGCAACGCTAAACATGGTCCCAAATCGAGGCTATGACAACTAAGGGGGTTTCCACGATTTTACCCAACCAAATCTCAGTAAATGATGTCACAATTTGCAAAACAGTTGAGAAATTTTTTGTTTATTTGATTATACAATATTCTAAAAAAATGCTTTTTTGTTATTTGATTAATACATGCATATTTTTCTTATAAGTAACTTATTTATATTGTGCTCCAAAGCGTTTGTCCATTGTGCAAACAGCCTGTTTGTCTATTTGTTGGTTTTATTGCACTCCATGTTTAGCATTCTGGGTAGCTTGGCATGGATCGTGTCAGAGAACAAATGTAAATCGTGGCGGCAGAATGGAGTTTGTGTATGCATTGATCCATATGTAAGTCATATATATCGTCTAGTTAAAGGATACTCGCCTAAATGTAAATAGGCTGCAAATGGGCATCGTTAGAGACCGGCTCAGTCTCCAGGCGTTCTGCTACGCTGCATGCACCAGAGTCGATGACAAGACAAGGTGCAAATGATGAGTCCAAATATTCACCAGATCAGTCAACGCCGACGTTGTGACCAGAATCGAACCGACCCTGTCATGATGCAGACGTGTTTTATGCACCCTCTGATTTCTGTGATGCCATCTATAATATCGAAACGATATCAAATGTTTGCTTACTAAGAACCAATCAATTGATTGACTAATTTGGAACGGATATAAACATTCAGGTCCGTGCTCACGTCTAGTGCAGCATGTGCTTCCGTTTAACTGATCCCAAGGAAAATTACTGTTACGATTATGTAATATTTGCATTCTAGCGTTTTGAACTGTGTATTCACATCGTGGCGTTTTGAACTGTGTATTCACATAGTGGCGTTTTGAAGTGTTTATTTATCATAAATCATTTGTGAATATTTGAAAGTTCAGTATTTATATTTTAAATTGCACTGACAAATAAGGTATTAGTACGTAAGCATAGTGTCATCAGCAGATCAAACTGTATGACTATAATTAAGTGAGGTTTGAAGGTCATTCATGTAGGTCATGAACATAAAAGGTCAATGGCTTGATCGCAGCCTGTTTCCGGTGCTGTGGTGGACCTACTCGAAACATTACGTAGGATACTACCCTTTTGAAAGTCGGTTATCATGCGTAGAATACATGACTGTCACAAATACGTCATTGAGCATCGGACACAAGATAGCTCGAATGTGAATGAGGAAGGGAGCAACGCCGCGGCGATCCATTGCGCACCTTGATGGTATGTATAGATGCTGTAGCTTGTCACTCTGAATCTTGTCATCGGAAAAAAAGCGCCAAGCATTTTGACAGAAAGCCTGTTCGATCCTAACGATTTCGTAGTTAACAGTCAAGCGCAGAAGACCTGACCACCACCACTAGTATGCAAGTACCCGAGTGTGGAATTAGTGTTTTAGATTAAAATGCTGGTTTCATTTTATGCTGACAAAAAGCTCGGTAAATCAGGTCATTATTACCTACGATGGAATATATGTCACAATTACTCAAACTCTAATTCATGTCTTGTAATGCACAGTCTATCGCAGCATCCACCATGGAAATGGTTTAGAAACTATACTTTGATTTTGTTGAATGTATGATCGTTAACTATTCGGACCCGTAGGATGTGAACATTGTGGGTTGCTAAGCAGACGCCCTGGATCGAAAACTCATCTGTCTGCATTGAAAACTCGTTGTTTGGACCACAATAGTTGCTGATGACAACGTTTTCTAGCGGTCAGCCCAGTGTTGGCTAGGCTTAGAAGCAGCCTTAAATGCACCAGAATTGTTGCCGATAACGCCGTATTCAGCACGGTTATTCGGCGTTTTTGGGCATTTGATTGCGGGATACCCTAATCTCAGCCCTGATCCAACTGCAATCCAATTCAGAGGTGCAGAACTTACATCATGGCATCGTGTACGAGCGATATCATATGTACCGGTAGATATGGTGTCATGAATGCGGCAGGAAAGAATGTCATATGTTAAGACGGAAATGATCTCAGTTTTTGTCATCTCAGAAATAGACGGGCCTAAGGCCAATCACCTCATATCTGCATATGTTTACCACCAGATATATTTAATTGACAATGCAGAGGTTATAATGGATTAGATAATGATGCGCAACATTGAATGTGTTTGTTTTCTACAGCAAAACATAGCCACATTCTATGCAACAATTGCAAAATATAAACACAAAATAAGACTTTACTAAAAATATATTAAAAACACATTTATTACACATGTTTATTTACAAAAGCTCGTATCATAGGGTATACAGAAAACGACAAATCGGTTCAGAATTAAACACATAACAAGGATAACAGATCAAGAAATTCTTAAACGCATGGTAAGAATCATAACCAAAGGTGAATCCACATTCTTTACAACTATTTCAAAATAAATGCTGTCCCTTTGTGTATTGGCGAATGTGCGCGCGTGCGTGCGTGTGTCTATGTGCGCGCGTGTGTGCGTGTGTGTGCGCACGTGTGTGTGTGCGCACGTGTGTGTGTGCGTGCGTGCACGTGTGTGTGTATGTGTGTGTGCTATGGGCATGTACAATACCGAGGTACATTGACGTCCTGAAACCAATATTTCGTGAACAGCAGATCCCATGGTGTTGTGACTGGGCTGTTACCAGAATCGTCGCAGTCAGTCACAAGAAGCCGAACCGGAAACGCGTGGCGGTTTGACCTTTTATGTCTACATCCGATGCATAAACACATACCACATTCAGTGACGATATTCCAATGGTTTTGACAATCGGTTATCATTTCAGGTGATTCAATCCAGAGTTTATATTTTAATTGTGAGATAATTCAAAGTGGATTCATGTAAACATTAAGACTGGTATGTATCAACTTCTAGGGCCGGTTTAATGACTTATACACCCGACTGTTCAATCAGTCAACGCTATTTATGAAAACTAGTCATTAGGCGGGTACCTGTGATGATTTATATTGAGAAGTTGACTTAAGCATTCGCACAGTGATCGATTCCCCTCCAAACACGATAAGATGCAGTATCCAATTGCCCAGTAAAACAGCCTTATACCATAGAGCATACACCATCAAATACCTTCAAAGAACCAGGCAAATCGCATCTTAAAATGTTTTTACATAGCTGCTGTTGCTTAGCGAAGCATTTGTGGTGCATTCAATAATGTTATGATCTTCGTCAGACATGCCCTTTAAATAATGTAGGTATGGTAAACTTACAGGCATGTTCCTGCATGGTAGGTCTGTATTCTAGCGCCGGCCAGGAAGGGGAATTGTATAACGCAGTACCTTTGTCCTCCGGCCACGACCGTCCGTGGTGTTACACGTCTTATTTTTCTGTAGCGACAACCATACTGAAGGCAATAAGGTCAGGGGTCCGAGGTAGAATGAACAAATACATGTGGCATTATTTGTCTTGCACTCGTAGAAACTAGTTACGCTGCTAGTGGTGTAATAACATGAAACTCATTCGATAACAATAACATTTGAGTGCTGCACCATCGTCACATCCTGCTCAGACCAATGTAGTGGAAGTATTAAGAACGTGACAGAATTATCCACGGAAACAAGTTGCTAGAGTGAGCCTCAGAGGCGGGTGAACTGCATGCAGCTAACGCGAGTGGCGTAAGCTGTAGGGTACTCGGAAGGAAAGAAATATACACCAAGCTGAGCAGATCTACCATATAGAATACATCTGGGGCATCACATCATCCACGACCAAGGATCAATCCTGTCTAAAGGTTTGTTTCAAATTCAACTAGCTGTCCATAACAAAAGTGGTTCCTATTACTTTCTTCAGATGGCGGTACAGTCAAAAAGGCGTGGCAGGCAAATGCATGCTATCAAGTCCTACTTTATGAATAACACAATGACAACAGATGGCTATGACTTGCATGTAATGGTATGTTAGATGAAACATGATCTGCATGTTATGGTATTGCATATGAAACAAGGAGAACTCACGTCGCGCAGCAGCCTGTTCCAGTGATCTGCACGGGACCACGGGCTCCAAGGCTCTGCGTGGGATCTTGGGCTCCAAGGACAGCTTCTGAGGCACGAATATCAAGGGCAAATTAACAGCTATGGCTCACAAGTCCGCAAAATAAATTCGGTAATGTACTTCAACGCTCCACTGGATGAGTTAATCGACTGCCACCAATAAGACTGTGGTGTTCATTCATCAACACAGCTATATGGGGACGAGTTAGCTTGCTACTTTGAATAACTGTGCAGTTATACAGTGACCCTGAGATAAATTTGTTACCTACTCGTCGTCCCCTTACAAAACAATCACCTTGGCAAATATGTCACCTTCTCGGCCTACCTCTTGTAAGGCTATAACCTGAGATAAATATGTCACCTTCTCGACCTGCCCATTGTACGGTAGCTACCCATAGATAGATATGTGCCATGGTACAACAGTTAGTTTTAAATAAATATATCATCCGCTGCTTGTTATTCCCATTATACGGCAGTTACCTTTAGATAAATATGTCACCTGCTTGTTCAGCACATTATACGGCAGTTACCCTTAGATAAATATGTCATCTGCTCGTTCAGCACATTGTACGGCAGTAACCCTTAGATAAATATGTTACCTTCTAGTCTAGCCCATTGTACGGCAGTTACCCTTAGAAAAATATATCACCTGCTCGTTCAGCACATCGTACGTCAGCTACCCTTAGATAAATATTTCACATTCTCGTCCAGCCCCTTCTACTGCAGTTACCCTTAGATAAATATATCACCTGCTCGTCCAGCCTATTACACGGCAGTTACCCTTGCATACATAAATATATCAACTGCTCGTCCAGCCTATTACACGGCAGTTACCCTTGCATACATAAATATATCAACTGCTCGTCCAGCCTATTACACGGCAGTTACCCTTGCATACATAAATATATCACCTGCTCGTCCAGCCTATTACACGGCAGTTACCCTTGCATACATAAATATATCAACTGCTCGTCCAACCCATTGCACGGCTTTTGAAAACAAAACCTTTACAAATCGTGAGGGGTGTTCAAGCTAGGTCAGCAATAAGAAAAAGATCTTTTGTGGAAAATCCTCTTTTCTGCTTACCTCCAAAGTCAGTCCCGCCAGTAGTTCCAAATAATCCTGGAAATAGTGTTTCCAGTAAGTCCTCTCCCCTTTGGTAATTCGGGTCATTACAGACTCTTGTAGTGTCCTGGCACCACTTGTTACTCCCTGCATCATAACCCAGAGATGCACGCGCCATCGTTGCTATGACAGCCAGAATAGCCAGCTTCCAAATGCCCAGCGCCATGTCGACAACTGAGTTGAATAGCTTCTGCTGTGCATGTATGGGGGACTAACATCTACCCTGATGATGCGTATGAGTAGAATATAATAAAGCGGACCTGGGCCACCACCGTTTGAAACCCAATCTAGGCAAAAAACATCGAAAAATGTAATCTTCATACAACATTTTGAATATTTACACCACAAAGCGTTTGCCGTAAACAATGTAGCGGTTTAGCCTGTTTACCAAGGATGTCAATTAATCTGATAATATCAATCAGGCAGCCTCACGGACGAGACGTTTTTGGGAACCCTTCTAACGCCAGGGATTATGTGTTTTGAGGGATTGCATCGATCTTGGTAGCGTTATTGTTGTTACAGCCAAGCAACATTTTGTCATCATATTGAGTTATATTGAATCGCACAAGTTTTCTACTGTATTAAGAAAAAAACATAATAATATATATTAGTATAATATATCATATAAGCTTTAAGCCAAGCACACATCCAGGTAAATAAGTACATAATAATTATCCAGGTATGCTTCATATAAAATCGTGATGGAGATGCTTCATCATAAAAGCTTCTGTGTGCGACTAATAAAGCAACTACATGCAGCCTTCATATCGTGTTGATTTATTTTCATCGACCAACATGGGCCATAATTATTTTGTCGATTTATGTTTTGGCTTTGCTTGTGGCGACACACATTGATAAGATTGGCCGCGGTTTTATGAAAAGAAAACGTAAAATACAGCCATAACTATCATAATTAAGATGACCAGTGTTTAAGTTGTATATAACTATAACTATGCATATATATATATATAAATATATATATATATATATATATATATGTATATATATATATAATATATATATATAAATAAATGTATATATATATATATATATATATATATATATATAATATATATATACATGTAAATATTTATATATATATATATATATATATATATATATTTATATATAAATACACATATATACATATACACATACATTGATAAACATGTATATACATATATATATATACATATATATGCATATATATACGCATAAATATATGTGTATTTATATATATATGTAATATATATATATATGTATATATACATGAATATATACATGTATGTATATGCTTATATATACATATATAAATATACATGCATATGAATTAATATTCATATATATATATATATATATATATATATATATATATATATATATATATATATATATATATATATATATATATATAGATAGAGAGCGAGAGAGAGAGAGAGTAGTAGATAGATAGATAGATAGTTAGATAGTTATATATATATATCGTTGTATGTATATATAAAAATAAATATATATACTTATTTATATATATATATAGGGCTATTTATATATATATATATGTTATGCTTATCACCCTTCCGCCCAAGAGCTGCATGTGATGTGTGGGGCTCTTGATTGTCCTCACACCATTAAAACCAACCCCAACTTGTAAAACCCCGATGCCACCAAGGTAAGTGGGAAGTTTTGTATGGGTTTCGATGCTTACCGTGAAGAAAATCACACCAGACGTGTTTGTTGGAGGCGCGTGGGGAGAGCGTGATTGGGAATCGACCAATAGGGGTGACGGTAGTTGGGTTCGTAATAATTGCCATACTCTTGACAAAAGGGTTACGTTAACAGGGGTCGAAATAAGCGAGGACCTGGCAGCCGTTGGCCCTTTATAATAGCTCCGCTAGATGCTATGGCTCACTCTTGCCACCCATCTGGCGACTTTATTTGAAAATCACAGATAAGCTAAATACACCATGAAGCCACTATGTCGTTTGGTAACCTAAATATATTCAGCCTCTATGGGTGTCTGGCAGTTTGAATTGATGATTCAGCGTTATATTGGTGATGAAAGGGTTATAATTCAAAATTGGTCCAGAATCACCACTACATATACTACATACGGCATGCCGTAGACGTTGTTACGCAATGGTGACCTCCGCCAGTCACCTTTTATATCCCTGACCACTGTCGGTATTTGTGTATTACACAATAGCCAAGTGAACCGAGTTTGGTAGGGACTATGATATCGAACGAATCCTAAATATTGCCACATGAAATTTGGCCAAGCGATGTGCCCCAGTGACTCACCTTTTATTAAAGCTTGGATGTTTTCTTTTCTTACATTGGAGGTTTCCCTTGATCTCTCAATCTTAACCAGCGCGTAGAGAACGTCGGCCTGTATTCACATCCTTGTTGCAGGACGAATACTTAGTATTCGTCTTTGAACGTGATATATTACCTACAAAAGTAGTGCTTACAGTTCATTCGTTGACAAGGAACGACATTGAACACGAAAGTTGAGGTAAAACCCCACCCGCGTTTGATACCCGTCTGTCAGGTTTGCATATTTCAACAGTGAGGTTCTCTCGTCGCTGTCACGCATCACGCATGAAGTGATGTCTGTATGAGAAAACCAGATGTGTTGAAAAGCCTCTCATTTGTGATGCCAGTTTTATGACCTCACTTCTCAAAAGCGTTCTCGACTCGACCCGATGGCGTCAGCTAGCTGGCACTGATGACGATAGAAGATCAAAATAGAAATTTCACAATACACCAAACAGCAACTTACCAGTAGGAGTAAATTTAGCTGGCCCTGCATCGTTCCGTTCAATGAATCTTGATTACCAACCAAAACCAAACTGACTGCTAACTAATAACGCATTAGTTGTGCCGTTGTACCATAGTCTGTTAATCATAGAATTTGTCGTTCAATTCATTCCATCTTTGTTGTACGTGAATTTCATTGACAAGAGGTCAGCTGATCAATATTATTGATATTTCATCCAATAACACTCTAAGTGTGTATTTTTGGAGTTGTTTATTTCTATAGTCACATGATTATACCGAGAGCTATTATCAATCGCAGCATCGTAGCACATGCGTCCTGCATAAATGATATTCAAATAATTAACACAACCTGGTTATGTAACAGCTGGTGTATATCTAGTCAACAGCACAAAAATAACTTCCTTTGGCTGTTCATCTAAATTGATACTGCTCAGGTGGACAGATCCCTATGACGTAGGTCAGTGACGAATGTATCCAACAGGCTGAATGTTTGACTGACACGTTATGATGATCTTCTGGTTGTGGACATTCAATCCATTCAGTTGGGAAAGATCATTATGATCCTACAGAGATATCGATAATTTCCCATGGCGATTTGTACAATGTAGTGGTTATAATTATGGTTATAGCTCGTCTTATTGTATAGACAACATCTTGACCTACCTTGTAGGCCGTACATGGTATCTGTAGGTTAGTATTCTTCTTGTGACATCAGTGGATGAGGCAGCGGTTCATTCTGTTAATGATGGAGACAAGTAGGATTAACTCTCTTCGCGCAAGTCATGTAAATGCCGTGTCTACCTTTTTGTGTCCAGCGGCACCGAGTAATGATCTTCATTACACCACATTGTGTCCTGCGGCACCGAGTAATGATCTTCATTACACCACATTGTGTCCTGCGGCACCGAGTAATGATCTTCATTACACCACATTGTGTCCTGCGGCACCGAGTAATGATCTTCATTACACCACATTGTGTCCTGCGGCACCGAGTAATGATCTTCATTACACCACGTTGTGCTTGTGACTTCTATGACGGTCATTTTTTCCTGCTGATAAATTTTGCGTTTGCGATGAACATCGCCATACATGCCACTTGTCCTGTTGTGATAATAAGGGGAGAATAAACATCACCTTATAGAACACTTGTGTTATTGTTCGTGTGAAGAAATGATGCCATAATATAGACCATTCGTGGCATTGTTGGTGTCAAGATAAGCACTCATGATGCTCGGGGATCAAGAATTATATATTGTGTATCTGAACTGTTTATGTGCCAGATTGTCCTAAAAATAAACATTACAATAACGACTTATGAAAACATGCAAAAGGTAATGATTAAAATACAGCCTATAATTCAGTTTTGTATGTTTCGTGGACACAAACGAAGTAACGCTTGCTGTTACTCATGAAGAGTGATGGCGACTCCAGATAAAATGTACAATGAGTACAAACAATGTAATCAGAACTCCCCTGTCTTAATTTAAGTATTTTTATTGTCTGATTTATACATACACATTTGGCTTATATCTTATTGTTACTGGTATTGTCTTCCAAAGCGTGTGTCCAATGTACAAAATTCCCGTTTGTCTATGTATTTGTTTTATTGCAGCACTCCTGGTTTAGCATTCTAGGTACCTTGGCATGGATCGTGTCAGAGAACAAATATAAATTGTGGCAGCAGTTTGGAGGAAGTTCGTGTCTGTATGTATTGATCCATATGTAAGTCATATATATCGTTTAGTTAAAGGATGCTGGCTGAAAATCCACACTGCAACTCTTCATTCGATTTACCAGAAATAATTCATTCATAATCTTAGATATGTTATCAATATCAACGCTACAATACGCATACATAGCGTATCTGGAATATTCCATTAGATCCGGTCGCATTATGAGTCTGAGCAGACTTGGAGCTGTATCCCTCGTGGCTTTATTGATGTCGACCCAGTGTTTGTAGATGTTTTCTGTTACCAACACATCTTCTATACTCCTCGGCATCACCTCGCGTCCGCCAAACACCATCTTACAACGCGTACACACAATTTGGTTTAGTATATTTCAATATTTACAAAAACCACCACAATGACCCTTTCTTCAAATATATATTATACATTAAGATTGCTAGTAAAATATAAGCGTAGTGATTCAGTCCAGCGATATATTTGCACGGCTAGAATTCCAACGACTGCTGCTATCAACCAATCCACCACTTTAAGCCATTGTTACAATGAATTGTTGCGACGAGGGCGCCATGTTCTCAGCGCCAAGCCCCCAAGCACAAGTCGACCCATCAAATACATTCTGAGTGTGCAAAGGATTCCCTTCGCTGCCACACGCTTCCCTCATTCACCCTTGGAGCACACATTGGAAATGACCTTTCTGAAGCTTTTATTACGGTTTTGTTTTCTTGCGTATTACCTTTGATCATACTGTATGGCCTTCTGTAACTATTTACGTGCCAAACTCTTTGGTGTTACGTTATTTGATGGTGCATGTTATCTATTGGATTTCATTCTTCACACGTTCAAGTATACAACCTTCTTTTATCAAAACCTCACAAATATGTCCCACACTACTCATGTTGGCGATAAACGTTTTGTTTTCCATCAGATTGTTTCGGAGTTCGGGTGGCAAACACTCTGCTTCATTTGACGTGCGTTCTTTTTTTTTTTTAAACTGCACAGTTCCTTTTCAAATGCAGCCTTATTCTTGTTTACTTCTTACCCGCTTAGGTGCCTGTTGAGAGTCGTCGTGAGGGTAATCTGTAGCAATAGCTGCGTGTACTGTATGTAAATCTATTACTCATATTACTGATAGCCTAAAGCACACAAATATTTACCAGAAACACAACAAGTGATTATGTTATAGCTGACCCTATTCTGTTTGTCTTGAGCTGTGAGGATTTTAGGGCAGAGGTGTCCCAGGAGCATTGACATAATACACATTGTCTATCAATAGCGTTTTTAAAAACTATCACCAATATGTGTTAGGCTATTAATATCATAAGTTAATATTATCACTGTCCACAAACTACCTGTTGGTCACCACTGTATGGATGCTCTGGCGGTGCGTCCATCGACACGAGTTTACCAGCATAATGATCAATGATCGCAGCTGGTTTACCTGGAGGTGCTGAGGTCGTGTCATCGTGAGCTGTCGACACTTCAAGATCTCCCCGAACACAAACATATACGACATATCAAAGTCAAAGCTCACAACAAATGGGCCAAAAAAAAGATATGCTACATACAGATTTGATTAAAGCTGACCCTATTAAGGTCTTCTGAAACAATAGCGATAGTCAGGTTATTGGTGAATTATGACTTACTCGGTGTTTTCTGTTTCATTCAGTGTTTACCTTGCATGCGATGATGTACCTGAAACACCACCTACAGCAATGGGGTATACCTACGGACGAACAAGCAGTCTCTCTATCTATGTGTTCTACTGAGAAACTTATATTGTTAGTCGCGTATGGTAAAACATGAAAATGCCCCACCATTGAACTATGTTTCATGTTTTGTGACATGAATACCGACAATTAGGCTCGTCACTGGGTGCAAGTAGCCAACAGTACCTGGAAGATCGCGCATCTATTCCCGACAATAATCCGCCACATGCCCCTGATTCCTCGCCCTAAAACAGTCATGGAAGTCATGAAACCTGCTATCTGGGCCACGTGCCATTAGATCGAGCAACTCAAACACTTGCTCCTCCATGTCGAGGCTAATAAGTGTTTTACTTAAAATGAACGACTAAACTGGATGAGATAAGAGTTATTACTGGTGATGCAAGCTTGTAATGATCAAAATTAGGTTATCACAGGAAATAATAAAATGATCCAATCGACGTCATGTATGTTTTTATGGGAAAGGAAGGGATGTAGTGTTGCAATAACAGCAGTTAATAACAGTTGTGATAATGACGTAAAACTCAATTAGAGCTAAAGTCAGATGGCAACGAGATTATTATAATAACATTATAAGAGTTCATGACGGGTCACGACGTCATGCAGTTATTACCAAACCATCATTACAATAAATGGAAAGTGAATATGTCTGAAGGTCATTATTTAGGCCTATATCAGGCATCAGAAGGACAAAATGAAACAGGAGGTTTTACATCGCTGCAAAAATGACGAAATAAATGCTGGCTGATGGTGATTAGTAGTTCCTAATCTCTGGTAGCATTGTCCTCTTGGCAACACATTCTGGCAAACATAAGATTTTAATCCCAGGAGCTGGAACGATGGCTCGATGCTACACATTTAAACATCGTTCTCGGGGTTTGGGAGATGAAAGTAAGCAATAATTGTAACTACATTATTAGTCATGAATATCAATGTATCCAACGGCGATCTGAATCACGTGTTACTTCATTAATATCAGCAGTATTGAGTTATTGTCCTGAACCTCGTGTCCTATTAAAGCATCTATTTGGAATATTTAGCAAGCAGAACTACCAAATCCGACCATTATAAGCCTGGCAGAAACAAACACCAGCGCCTTAGAAACATCACATTTACCATTTCATCTCTTTGCTCTGTTGTGACCACTCTCGTTCCTATAATGCAACGTCATTGTGTATGTAACTCGGTCCTTTTCAGCAGCTCCACGCGGTGATCCATTACCAGTGTCCTCATTTCCTCTTGTTTGACACCTGTATATATTAAACATTCTAGGTAAAAGTATTTCCAGTAAGTCATCTTCGTTGAGAGTTTCTAGTTGATTATAAGCTCTTCTGGTGTCATGGCACCATCTGCCATCGCATGTAGGATCACCCAGAGATGTACGTACCATCGTTGTTATGACAACCAGAATAGCCAGCTTCCCGACGGCGACCTCCATGTCGACAAGTCGAGAAGCCACCTGCCGTGTACGTATGTAGGACACACGCTACTTGTACTAGAGGGTTCAATAGCAAGCACCAACCAACCCAGTCGCGTGTCACAACTTATTAAAGCTTGTCTAGATCTTTAAGTACAGAAGAGGCTGAGTAGTATAAATTGTGTGAATCTGGGGGACGTGCGTATGGAAAAAACAAGAAACCTTTGAAAGCTTTTGAAAAAAAGTGTGTACCCACACTCACCTTTGCTGCTTTGACGAGTAAATTGAAACACATTGTCGGCTTAATAAGAGTGTAAATTACGCCAATAATATCAATACAAAAATGTTCTACAACCTCCCTGCCCGGGTTTATATATTTGTGGAGTTTGCACGGATCCTGGCAGTTGTATTCCTTTCACTGACCTAAGCTCGTTTAGACAAGACAACTTTTATAATGAGCATTGTAAAAATGAAAATGCTTGCTCATAAGTCTTATGTATGTCACTTATATTACATTTACACATTACAAACAATATTCTGTTCTTGCGTAATTTATATTGCCCGTGGTGACTCATTGATGATAGTGCTTGTCACATCAAGTGCGTCTAATTAAATGAAAGAATACGGTTAAAATCAGAATCAGGAAGATTATTTACTAGTTTAGACTGGAGTAAAACACGATATAAAATACACTCTTCTAGTGCTGCTGAATATTAAATCAACCGTGAGGGCTGTCTTCATTCGAGAACAAGCCATCCATATATGCTTTGGTTTCCTTCACTTTTGATATTAACCCACCCAAGAGATTCATGTGTGACATTTTGATCCATATTTGTGAAGTGTGTTGCCCTAGACTAGTGCAAATTAGATGGATACACGCTCTCTACCCTTCAAGCGTAAAATCCTGCCCAAAACAGCAGCATGGGCAACCATACTAAACGACGTTCAAGGCACCATACCAGCTCTCAGCCCTTACAGAGCAAATGCTCTAAAAGACGATGCAGACATGGTTCATTTAAATGAACGATATGTATTGAGCAACAATGCCTGCTAAAGCATTTAACCGCTGCCCTGGATAAGGATCGGGAAGACAAGCACCTGTGATAAGCCAGGCTTGTACAAAACGTGCATGTACCACAAAAAGGCCATTAAACGTGAAACAGTCAATAGAACCATCTGGAAGCTGACGGTGTGGTAAAAAACAAAAACACCACAAAACCATACGGCAGGAGGAACTCGACACTCCAACTATGATAGTTAGGGTGAAACGGGTATACACAATAGCCTCCGCCAGCACCCGCAACATAGTACTCTATGCACTAACCGGAACTACTGGGAAAATATCTCTCAATCCAAGGTTTGTGGTCTTGGGATACAGATATGTAGTTGGTAATAATAGGCCTGAAGTTTTATAGCAGCCGCCTGTGACACAACCCGCGTAGCAGTGCGGGCAACTAAAGAGCTCGCAAAGATAATATTTGTAGAAGCAGAACAGTACTTCGAAGATAAACACAACCGCAAAGCATTCTGGCTACCAACACCCTCTGGACCTACGACCAAAGCCGTCTGCGGCCTATATCTGTAGCCTCATCCTTGGTATTTTGCAATGCACAAGGTAAGGAGATAGTATGGAATCCAATACATATACTACAGGCTACCGACCCTTTACGCCTTGAAGCACTCCAAGAACTATCCCTCAGCGAAGAAAAGTATTCTACAGTATTGGTAGAGGTATTCCTATCTGCAGCGCCAACACCCCTGCTATGGAAACAAACAAAGGTACTAGCCCTGCCACCTGGCGACCACAGATGTACCCGGTTTACATTGTCCACAGCCAGAAAAATATCCAAACTAATACTATTCCTTGTAGAAGTCAATGCCAATGACGATCCAACAACAGATGTAAAAGTATCTGTGTATATATACTTTCTATCCCAGGAGGACCTGCGCAAGCACCACTGCTGTGTGGACTTGTCGAAGAGAGAATAACTCCGCAGAAGAAGATAGACCGCCTGGCTGCCCTTGTGCCTCGCCAAGCGCCAATTGGCAGACGCTCGATGGAGCCCCTCTAGAAAACGACACTACACTCGGATATGCAAAGAAGCGAATCCATAGCAGCCCACTGCATGCAGATTTCCCAGATCCCAGCCGATATATTCGTACAAACTTATCAAACCAGACACATTTCCCAGTCTGCTAGACTCGTATTCCTGTAGCATACCTGATAAGTTTGCAGGTATGCTATAGGGGGGTTGCCACGAGATCATGATTTTTTTCTGTATACACACATCTACGCATGTATCTATATGGGGACGGGTCTGCAACGTGGGTATGCCCAGAAGCTAGACCAGAAATATATACGCCTACATAAAACACTACATACTGCTCTCCATAGGCCCAGCCAAATGCCTTTCTTGCAGTATCCACAGGAATATGGCCAACCAATATTCAAGCGGTATTACCCGAGGTGCTCCATGGAAGAACCCCTGATAGTTCTAGGGGTTCTTTTTTGTATTCTGCAGCTGCAGCCTCGCAGGTATTTCCGACGAATGTAGGAAAACACCTACCGGGTCCGACAGGATCAGCAACAGGTATACCTAGGGTTGCCATTGTATACATAGGTGTGCAGGTATTTCCAATAGGTCACCTCTATCTATCTACAGAACAGCCTCTGGGTGTAGGTACTATGTTTCCTGGTTGGAAGCGCTGGACTGCTAGTGGTTCGTTTGTATGTCGCCGGTTTGAATGTGGTGTCCACCAAGTAACCCCCAATGGCTAAGTGTGCTATGACGTATTATCATGCACCAACTAACCTACTTAGCGTTGTCTCGCTCGCATAATCTGTTTTGATGACGGACGCACTGTAGATAAGTTTGATCATTCTTCGCCAGAAATCTGCACGGTGATTATACACGCGTTTGTGTGCATAGAATAAGGTGAGAATTTAGTAAAGAAAACATGCAGCCAGTTTGATTGGTAGATTGGTTGCAGCAGCGTTTATAGGAGATGGGGCGAGGGGCAGTCCGTTATGTCCGCTGTTCATGCTGTATCGCAAAAGAGCACTCGATCCCGCAATGTCTTTGCTGGACTTGCATCATTTCATACGTGGCGTTTAAGTAGCGAACCTTGGCCTCCAGGTTCTGGGTTTGTAAACCCGACCTATTTCGTGTTGTTACTGACCAAACAGCCAAGTTAAAAGGTGAGTCGATCAATCGAATACTCAGTAAGCTGTTGATGGCGACCCCGGCGTTAATGGAGGGGCCACTCTACTGTTGAAATTAAAAGATGCATTATTAATTCATGTCGAACACTTAATGTCTTATGGCAACTGTCTTTGGTCGGCATCGTTATGATAATTGGACGCTACCCAGTCATTTATAACATCACGCTACACTACCCCGCCATTCATAACATCATGTTTCACTAACCCGTCGTCAGGTTGCGATACCCCGTCATTTATAACATCGTGTTTCACTAACCCGTCATCAAGTTGCACTACCCCGTAGTTTATAACATTACGTTTCTCTACCCCATCGTTTATAACATCATGTCTCACTACCCCGTCATCAAGTTGCACTACTCCGTCATTCATAACATCACGTGGCACTATTCCGTCGTTTATAACAACATGTTTCACTACCCCGTCATCAAGTTGCACTACCCCGTCATTTATAACATCACGTTGCAATACCCCGTCATTTATAATATCACGTTTCTCTACCCCGTCATATATAACACCACTTTGCACTACCCCGTCATCAAGTTGCGCTACCCTGTCATTTATATGGCTATATTATGCTAATTTTGTTCACATTAGATAGGTACAGAGCTATTCTAACGAAGCCGCTTATAAAATGATGGCCGTCGCGCGACTGCAGGCTGGGTTACGGGCTGGACTACAGGCTGGGTTACGGGCTTGGCCAAATATGTCAAAACAGGACGTTCTACTGGGAGGAATTAGTATAATTCTTGAAAATATTGTTCGTTTCTGATTCCAAAATTCCCAATTTGTTTTCACAGTCACCCAGAAGATCCCAACAACCTGGTAACATGGCGTCTGATGATTTAACGTACCGGGAGACATCAGCCAGTGACCTTTCCGCGCTCGTGAAACTCTCCAGCGAACTGAATGACCCCATAGAAAGTCTCACACAGCGTTATCTGGACTACTGCCGTGATGAACATTGGGTAATGCTTGGGGCCTTCAGCGGCGATCAGATGGTGAGGTGTAAGGCGTTATAGTTATCTATCGTGTTACTGTCTGACTGTGGAATACAAGATCACATATAGAAGTCATATGGTCAAAGCTTTCCCAGGCCCATTTAACATAGCCGGCAATAACCCATTTTGATGATGTCACTGACAGCTAATGACTCAAAAGGTTCTATATAGAAAGTTTCAAGGTTCTATGAGCCGGTATAGATGTGGCACCTATTAAGGTTCATGGTTGAACCCTAGTTGGGGGCTCAATAAATGGACTTGTTTCATAGGTTAATAATTTGGAGCCTAAAAAAGTCCAATACCCCAGGATATAGAACATCCATTGTTTCACTTTCAGAGTTCCATATATTGAACTTTCAAAGGTTCTATACACGTATGCATGATATTGAACCCCTCATAGAAATAATAAATCTAATGTTAAATCAAACTCAAAACGTTCTTTTTCAAACCAAAACTTGATTACATTGCTGAGGGAAGTGTGCTCCATACATGGATGGCTTCTCAGCATGATGACAAATAGTATACCTCAGCATAGGACAAGGTTTTTCAGACATGGGGTAAAGACAAATGTATAGATAACAGGCAACTGAAGGCCAAGGAGGTGTCTATTTTACAGGGAACAATTACTGCCCTCCTACCCAGCCACTGTTACATACTGTCAGACTGCTTCCCTTGAACACAAATTGTAAAGCATGTGGCAGTTGTAAATGTTTGATTGAATTATGATACTTGCATTATCAGTTTTCCAAGCCTCAAGCCCTGTTGGGTGGAGCAGGTACGATTTCTTGACATGGTTTGTCAACCAATATCATCCTCCCAGATCCTGCTCACTTGGCAGTAGGCGATGATGATTATGATTTTGGAAATGATGATGATATTGTTAGTGATGATAGTGATTGTGATGATAGTGATTGTGATGATGATAGTGATAATGATTGTAATGATGACAATGATGATGGTTGTGGTGATGGCAATCTTGACTATTGGATAGTTGGCCACGTTTCCCCAACCCCCGCGACGCTCTCCTGATTACTTTCTCACATGGCTTGTCAGTTAGCGTTTCACGCTGCCCGGGTGGTCGACGGAGGTACAGCTGGGTCGTTTGCCTGGTCGAGAACCAGCGTCTCCGCGCGAAACCAAGGTATATTCCAGCGCCTCTGCAAAGAGCGTCGCCGTGCCGTCCTTCGCCGATTCCCCTCTGTGAAGCGCTGGTATAGCACCAGCATCAACCCCGACTTCTGGGATCGGCAATTCAAGAAGAAAACAACAGTCAGACTTCTTCAGAAACGAGTAAGTCCTTGTCGGATCCCGCGAAATTGCAGCACTGTCTTCATGTATTTGATAAAGTGTGTGTGTGTGTGTGTGTGTGTGTGTGTGTGTGTGTGTGTGTGTGTGTGTGTGTGTGTGTGTGTGTGTGCGTGCGTGCGTGCGTGCGTGCGTGCGTGCGTGCGTGCGTGCGTGCGTGCGTGCGTGCGTGCGTGCGTGCGTGCGTGCATGTGTGTGTGTCCCAAGCAACTATAAGTAGCCAATGTTATCCTCACACACGGCTACACCTAGCCAGTTGCAACATTAGTCCTCTCATTAGCAACTTTTAACCATGGTGTGTGTTGCAGAATCTATGGCGTTCCCTTCTTAGCCCAAAATAACCTTAATATCAAAACTTTAATTTGTTGCCATTGCACACTCAAGAAAAAGACCATTTCAGCTCTGTCTCGGCCAAGGGATTATGGGTTAGGTCACGGTGGGGATTAAGGTATGGTCAATGCAGGGATAAAGGTGGGGTCATGGCTGCGATTAGTGTCGAAAATGGCTTGATTTTGGGTGGAGTTGTTTTGCCAATTAGAGTGGGGTCACGGCGCAGATTACGTGATCCTATTTTCAACTACCACGCGCCGTGCAGGATATACCCTACGTTAACGACAATGTTTGGTCATATAAAGCTTCGTTTGAGCGTGGGCAACGCCGGGTGGTCAGTCTGCTAGTTGATTCATATATAGTTATAAGCGAGTGGGCGAGGCATCAACTGTGGCTCATGTGATGTATATCAGCCTCTGTCTTTTGCTGCTATGTGTTTATGAAGAAGAACGCTCCTCTGTCAGTGACCACAAGCTATAGTGCATTCTGTATTCCAGGTGATTGTGTCGATTCTGGAAAACGGCGATTCCGTCGACATTTTCACCTCCGTCTTGGACTACATAAGAGCCCAGTGCCACGGTACCATAGACCAGGAGATCACGCTAAAAGAGATGGCTAGTCTTCTCGAATCAGATACGAATTCCGATGCCATATTCTCCCAAGGCCTCCTCCCTGTGTCGACCTATGTGATGCTCGCGTCTAGTGACAACCTTCACCTTGTGAATGACAAGGAGCCTATCCAACTAATGGTGCTGTCTCGGAGCCCGGACGGACAGCCAGTCGGCTGCAGCCTCGGTTTCCCTGTACCGTGTGGGTTTGGAATTAGATATGATATGATGGTCTATGGGAAAATGTCATGGCAGCAATTAGCTAGTCATATTGAGAAGCATTTAGTCGTAGCCCGGGAAATGAAAGTGAGAGATGTGAGCAATACTCGTATAGGTGTGTTCATGTTGATGGAGCAGGCTGCTTATAGTAGCGACGTCCATGCTGGAATGGCCGATATGGGGAAAGTGTCAGGGGTTGAAGCGCACGTCCCGCTCCTACAGTATATTATGGAACATGAAGATTCAGATTGATGCTGTACCATGACGCGTTTTCTTGAGACTCCTATAGATATATAAACCGGATGTTCCTACGTTTGTATAAATGATGTGCGCACGTTCATTGAAATGCTCTGCACCGATGTCTTACACAAGCTGTACAGAACAAGTGTCAATCTTTCATTAACTATCTGTCAGTAAAGTTACCACTTATTTTTAATATTCGTAATGACGATAATTTGTTTGTCACTGGTACTTGCCTCATAATGAGTCAGTATTTTGAGTCTTTTCCCACTGTGGCCCAATATCCATTTCCATCAAATACATGTATTGTTTCATGATATAGGGAGAGTAAGTGAATCTTGATACATGAGTGCTTTATCGAGTAATTAACTGAATCCATTCCTACGGGGTGTTATAAAATATCATAACGTCAGCCACAGGCGTTATGATATTGTCATCTTCTCTGCCTTTTTCCTCGAGCTCCATACCCCGATCGCCTCACATCTCAGGCTCGCAATTATAATGTCACCCCATTAAATGCAAAGATAACAAAAGGAAATATACCTGTCCAAGGACAGCTTTATGACGTTACTGCTTTGTCATTTGCATCAAAGTATAATTCCAACAGACAGGATGAGTTCCACTCGATTCTACTATGACGCCCTCCGATTCACCATCGCAATCATGACGGGGCTAATGTGCGTTATGATCCGGGGGATACCGGTCATATAAATGAGTCATGCAGGACGCACCGAGTAACAGGGATGACCGCAGCGTGTTGCTTCGGGAGGCACTTGATAAAATGATATAACCAAACAGAAATGTAATACAGACATATATCCTTGGATAAAATAGATATATGTTGAGCATTTATGCAATTGAAAGCTTATAAAGACAAGTGTTATTGGATCGCCACCGGTAAGCATATCTGCTATATTACATGGGGAGCGGTCCCTCCATACAGCGGCTACTTGATGCGCAGGGTGGATGTTTCGGACTCGACAGTTGGTCCCTGTTCAAGCGGTATGTGACTGTCCATCGCATGGTCACCTGTAAATATAATTAAAGGCTCCAAGATAATTACTTTGACAACCGTCAGGTGGGTAAGATGATTTACAAATATAGCAGTGTTTACCTTGATTCTGTGGCTGCGCA
>CM067352.1:48430203-48522703 GCA_034190875.2 Urechis unicinctus
TGCTACACACTGTCAGACTGAAGAGGGTTGCTTCCCTTGAACACAAATTGTAAAGCATGTGGCAATTGTAAATGTTTTTTTTAAATTATATCATTTGCATAAACAGTTTTCCAAGCCTCAAGCCTTGTTGGGTGGAGCAGGTACGATTTCTTGACATGGTTTGTCAACCAATATCATCCTTCCAAATCCTGCTCACTTGGCAGTAGGCGATGATGATTATGATTATGGTGATGATGATGATGTTACTAGTGATGATATTGGTTGTGATGATGATAGTGATAATGATTATAATGATGATGATGATGGTTGTGGTGATGGCAATCTTGACTATTGGATAGTTGGCCACGTTTCCCCACCCCCCGCGACGCTCTCCTGATTACTCTCTCACATGGCTTGTCAGTTGGGGTTTCACGCTGCCCGGGTGGTCGACGGAGGTACAGCTGGGTCGTTTGCCTGGTCGAGAACCAGCGTCTCCGCGCGAAACCAAGGTATCTTCCAGCGCCTCTGCAAAGAGCGTCGCCGTGCCGTCCTTCGCCGATTCCCCTCTGTGAAGCGCTGGTATAGCACCAGCATCAACCCCGACTTCTGGGATCGGCAATTCAAGAAGAAAACAACAGACAGACTTCTTCAGAAACGAGTAAGTCCTTAAAATCACAGCACCGTCTCACATGTGTTTTAGAAAGTGTGTGTGTGTGTGTGTGTGCACGTGTGTGTGCACGTGTGTGTGTCCCAAGCAACTATTAGTAATTGGTAATAGCCAATGTTATCCCCACACACAGCTACACCTAACCAGTTGCAACATTAGTCCTCTCATAAGCAACTTTTGACCATGCTGTGTGTTGCAAAATCTATGTCATCCGCTTCTAAGCCCAAAATAAACTTAATATCAAAACTCTAATTTGTTGCCATTACAAACTGAAGAGAAAGGCCGTTTCAGTTTGGTCTCGGCCAAGGGATGAAGGGTTAGGTCACGGTGGGGATTAGGGTAGGGACAATGCAGGGATAAAGATGGGGTCATGGCTGTGATCAGTGTCGGGTAATGGCACTATTTTGGATGATGTTGTTGTGCCAATTAGAGTGGGGTCACGGCGCAGATTGCGTGATCCCATTTTCAACTACCACGCACGTGCAGTCAGTCTGCTAATTGATTCATATAAAGTTATAAGCGAGCAGGCGAGGCATCAACTGTAGCTCGTGTGATAATACCAGAAATCCTGTATGTAAAGTTATGACAGGTGGTTTTCATGGCGGTGAATAAGAAAGCGGGGTCTACATTAACCTGTTGTACCACTGACTAGTGTGAATAATGAGTATTGGACAGAATATGCATCTGTTGTCGCTCGATGGAAGCGCCCATTATCGCTGGTCATGTTAAGGGTTGTCAGTGACCACAAGTTATAGTGCCTTCTGTATTCCAGGAGATTGTGTCGATTCTGGAAAACGGCGATTCCGTCGACATTTTCACCTCCGTCTTGGACTACATAAGAGCCCAGTGCCACGGTACCATAGCCCAGGAGATCCCGCTAAAAGAGATGGCTAGTCTTCTCGAATCAGATACGGATTCTGAAGCCATATTTTCCCAGGGCCTCCTCCCTGTGTCGACCTGTGTGATGCTCGCGTCTAGTGACAACCTTCGCCTTGTGAATGACAAGGAACCTATCCAACTAATGGTGCTGTCTCGGGGCCCGGACGGACAGCCAGTCGGCTGCAGCCTCGGTTTCCCTGTACCGTGTGGGTTTGGAATTAGATATGATATGATGGTCTATGGGAAAATGTCATGGCAGCAATTAGTTAGTCATATTGAGAAGCATTTAGACGCAGCCCGGGAAATGAAAGTACGAGATTTGAGCAATACTCGTATAGGTGTGTTCATGTTGATGGAGCAGGCTGCTCATAGTAGCGACGTCCATGCTGGAATGGCCGATATGGGGAAAGTGTCAGGGGTTGAAGCGCACGACCCGCTCCTACAGTATATTATGGAACACGAAGAATCAGATTGATGCTGTACCATGACGCGTTTTCTTGAGACTCCTATAGATATATAAACCGGATGTTCCTACGTTTGTATAAATGATGTGCGCACGTTCATTTAAATGCTCTGTACAGAACAAGTGTGACTATTTCATTTACTATCTCTCTGTAAAGTTACCGCTTATTTCCGAGCAAAGAATATGTTATGGAGTTAAAATAAAAAATATTTGTAATATTTGTAATAACGAGTAGTTATTTGTCACTGGTACTTGTCTCATAACGTATCAGTATTTTGAGTCTGTGGAACAATATCCATTTCCATCAAATACATGTAATTGTTTCTAGATATAGGTAGAGTAATTGAATATTGATTCACGAGTGCTGTATCGAGTAATTAATTGCTGAATCCATATCGTGCGGGGTGTTATTATATATCATAACGTGAGCCGAATGCGTTATGATTTTAACATCTCCTCTGCCTTTTTCCTCGAGCTCCATACCCCGATTGCCTCGCATCTCAGGCTCGCAATTATAATGTCACCCCATTAAATGCAAAGATAACAAATGGAAATATACCTGTCCAAGTACAGCTTTATGACGTTGCTGCTTTGTCATTTGCATCGAAGTATAATTCCAACAGACAGGATGAGTTCCGCTTGATTCTACTATGACGCCCTCCGATTCACCATCGCAATCATGACGGGGCTAATGTGCGTTATGATCCGGGGGATACCGGGCATATAAATGAGTCATGCAGGACGCACCGAGTAACAGGGATGACCGCAGCGTGTTGCTTCGGGAGGCGCTTGATAAAATGATATAACCAAACAGAAATGTAATACAGACATATATCCTTGGATAAAATAGATTTATGTTGAGCATTTTTACAATTGAAAAGCTTATAAAGACAAGTGTTATTGGATCGCCACCGGTAAGCATATCTGCTATATTACATGGGGAGCGGTCCCTCCTTACAGCGGCTACTTGATGCGCAGGGTGGATGTTTCGGACTCGACAGTTGGTCCCTGTTCAAGCGGTATGTGACTGTCCATCGCATGGTCACCTGTAAATATAAATAAAGGCTCCAAGATAATTACTTAGACAACCGTCAGGTGGGTAAGATGATTTACATATATAGCAGTGTTTACCTTGATTCAGTGGCTGCGCACGAGGCTCGTCTATCTCCAGGTATTTGAAGCTGTCATTAGATTTCCGTCTTGACGAAATAACATAGCGAGTATATTTACAGACAGATTCGTCATGGACAAAGGACAACAATATTGCCGGTTTGATTGACATGCCTACCTCTTCCGCATGGCCATGGCGATTGAGCTGAAGAGGACGAGAAGGACAAGAATGGCGGACACACCGCTAGCGATAGCGGCCACCAGCCGGCCAGATATTCCCTCAGACGACACCGCTGTCAACAACACCATAAGGAAGGTTGTGATATACTCATCAACAGATCAATCATTGGTTTTGTGAAAGAGCAAGTTCAGTCGATTATAAATGGTAGGATCGGTTGCGCATAGCCAAGGAAAGCTGGTTTTGATTATGGGATTTGGAATAGTAACAACTCCGTGCGGTTCGGACATATCTTACCTCTGACATGTCTGATCTCTGACATATCTGACCTCTGATATGCCTTACCTCTGAGATGTCTGACCTCTGAGATATCTGACCTCTGACATGTTTGACCTCTTAGATGTCCGACCTCTGACATATCTGACCTCTGACATGTCTGATCTCTGACAAGTCTGATCTCTGACATGTCTGACCTCTGATATGTCTGACCTCTGACATGTCTGACCTCTGACATGTCTGATCTCTGACAAGTCTGACCACTGATATGTCTGATCTCTGACATATCTGACCTCTGGCAAGCCTGACCTCTGACATGTCTGATCTTTGACATGTCTGATCTCTGAGATGTCTGACCTCTGAGATATCCGACCTCTGAGATGTCTGACCTCTGACATGTCTGATCTCTGACATGTCTAACCTCTGATATGCCTGACCTCTGACATGTCTGACCTTTGACATGTCTGACCTCTGAACTTGAACATTTCTGACGTTGATCCTTAAACCAACTATGCAAATAGATCACAATTCGGTATAGATAGTATTTTACTAATTATACTCAGGTCCCACATTATCAATGGACAGGCAGAATCAAGCAGAACCCTGTCGAATAGCACCACAAACGTTCATTGAAAGACTTACCAGTACAGTTGTACATTTGGCCGCCAACCAGTTCGTATCCCCCCTCACAGCTACAGCTGTATGAACCATATGTGTTGTCACACAGCTGATTGCAGGCAGCTGTACCCGCTATACATTCATCTATATCTGTCACACACCAACAGGACACATGTCGGGAGGTATCAGGCAATGAAATGCCAAGGAATCATTAAATGAACAATTGGTTGAACGGTTGAACAAGGAAATTCCTTGCATTAACCTGCTAACATACTTGACATGAATTGACACCAATATACCAAGTTGTAGTACCTTCACATAGGTAATGTTGCTTGATGTAGCCATCTCGACAGGAGCACGCCTCGTCTCCTATTCGTCCTGATATACACGACTGGTTACAACCTCCGTAGTTCACGCTACAGTCTGCACGCATCACCTGTGGGCTATCAATCTTCTGGCACTCGTCAAAGATCTCATGTTCATATACTGAATGAACAGCTAGCAATTTGTGCATTAAATATTAAGCTATGACTTACCTGTGATAATACAGCTGGGCCCTGTCCAGCCCGCTACACAGGTACTGGGGCACCTGCCTGTAGAGTAATCACAGGTAGAGTTGCCTTCACAGTGACATGTGTTGTCGCAGTTACCCAGGGGCCAGCTAGGGTTCTGGTATCTTCCTGCGTCGCATACTGAGGTAAAATGTTGCATGTGTTGTAAGCATATACCAAGAATGATTAACTATGATAAATCATCCACAAGTATGCGCAACTAACGAACATATATTGGCGAAATATTTCGCCAAATTGATTAGTATGTTTCTCTGAGTAACAAAGCGTGCAGTGTTTGTTTGAACGGTTTCCATTAACCACAATGTGATGGTTATGAGCTCTCGACTGTTTCTTTAAAGAGGTTTCTGTGAACACATTACCTGTGAATACGCTGATACGCGAGTGAGCCCCGCATGTCTGTGAGTGGTTGCCTGTGCAGGGAGCGCTGCAGTCGTCCTCTCTGGCAGCAGTGTCACTGCTTATGTTCAGCACATTGCCACACCAGCACTCGCCATGCCACTGAACGTAATACAACAACAGACACGTCTAAACCAGCACTCACCATGCCACTGTATGTTGTACAATGTAACAACCGTCTAAACCAGCACTCACCATGCCACTGTATGTTGTACAATGTAACAACCGTCTAAACCAGCACTCACCATGCCACTGTATGTTGTACAATGTAACAACCGTCTAAACCAGCACTCACCATACCACTGTATGTTGTACAATGTAACAACCGTCTAAACCAGCACTCGCCATACCACTGTATGTTGTACAATGTAACAACCGTCTAAACCAGCACTCACCATGCCACTGCATGTTGTACAATGTAGCAAACGTCTAAACCAGCACTCACCATGCCACTGTATGTTGTACAATGTAACAACCGTCTAAACCAGCACTCACCATACCACTGTATGTTGTACAATGTAACAACCGTCTAAACCAGCACTCACCATGCCACTGTATGTTGTACAATGTAGCAAACGTCTTAACCAGCACTCGCCATGCCACTGTATGTTGTACAATGTAACAACCGTCTAAACCAGCACTCGCCATGCCACTGTATGTTGTACAATGTAACAACCGTCTAAACCAGCACTCACCATACCACTGTATGTTGTACAATGTAACAACCGTCTAAACCGGCACTCACCATGCCACTGTATGTTGTACAATGTAACAAACGTCTAAACCAGCACTCACCATACCACTGTATGTTGTACAATGTAACAAACGTCTAAACCAGCACTCACCATACCACTGTATGTTGTACAATGTAACAAACGTCTAAATCAGCACTCACCAAACCACTGAACGTTAATCAATAGAACAAACCTTCAAACCAGCACGCGTCATACAATACAAGCTTCGTCTAAAGCAGCACTCGCCATCCTACTGTACGTCATACAATAGAACAAACGTCTAAAGCAGCACTCGCCATCCTACTGTACGTCATACAATAGAACAAACGTCTAAACCAGCACTCGCCATCCTACTGTACGTCATACAATAGAACAAACGTCTAAACCAGCACTCGCCATCCTACTGTACGTCATACAATAGAACAAACGTCTAAACCAGCACGCGCTACACCACTGAACGTCATACAATATAAGACACGTCTAAAGCAGCACTCGCCATACCACTCACTAACGCTATACAGACCAGCGCTCGGCATGTCAACATAACACACCATCCCGCTCACAAGCCACCCATCAGTCTTACCGCATCAAAGCGACCTCGGCTAGGCATCTGTTCGTAATCCAATAACAGACACGAGTCAAACCAGCTTTGTCCATGTCATCACTTTATAGGGTAGTCCACTAACACAGCGCTAGACAATGTCAAGGTCACCTATTCGAGTCACAATTATTTGTCATCCATAGTAGATAAATGGTTCGGATTATCAAAAGTATTCATGATAGTAATTCTACCTCAAGCCCCGCGTAGGTACACAAATAGTTGTCACGGCATCTGCTAATACATAACTCTATGGACATTCTGTAATAGTCATCTTCTGAAGCATAATATTGTAGCACTCGCTTCCCCGCAGAGTCTACGAAGCAACCCAGGTAGTCTGGAAAAAAACATGGGTGGCAGTGTTAGGAAACCTTATCACTACTTGCCCCTCATCTATCTCACAAAGCCCACAGAACTGCGTGTATTGACGTGTGCGTTTAGATGTTTATATGGCTGTGTGTCGGGCGGAATTTCACACGTTCAAAGTCAAAAGCGGATATCGTTACATGCTACGGTGAGTTGGCTGAGAACGTCAACTGTAGCAGCGCAGAACTAAGTACGTTATGATGATTGATACACTACTTACCCTGCCCTGTCACGTGGGGGGCGAAGAGGAAGGCGATGATAACCGAGACGATCATTGCTAGACATCCCCACTATTGCAACATCAAACAACTGAATCAAGTACGCACGACGCAGCTTCCTCATTCAGTTCAATCGCAGTACGTGAAGGTGACATAGTGTTGATGGTGGGGGCACTAGCTACAACAATCACAGCATCTTTAGATCTACCCCTACTTGTGGGTATATGGAGGGTAGGAGGTAGCTCTTTCGAACTAAGTACGGGAGTGATGCATGCACTCCCTCTTAGTTCTGGCGTCCAAGGCATATTCCCGGCATAAGTCAACGGAATCATCAAGAGTTCCGCTGCTTTACCTAGTTTTAGCTAATAAAATCAACTCACCAAACATTTATAGGACCAGAAGCTGAATTTCAGCAACAACAGTATCCTGTGAATAAGTATTTTGGCCTAAAACACATCAAACGGTAATATCTGAGCCCGACTTGGCAACATGGCGGCGAGGCGGCGGAAACTGACCAGCGGGAGCATACACCAATTGGAACATAGGCGAGACTACTCACAAGACGCGGGTTCACAGGGACTATTTGTGGCACGAAGCTAAAAGCTAAAATAACCTTGTTTAACATGTAGAAAAGGCCACTAACATTCACTGTCGCACAAATATCACACCGAATCACGAAGAAAGCAACGAAAACATGGAGAAAAGGCGGCAGGAATTATCCGCTATAGTTTTTGCCTATGTTCTCACCGCCTTATTTACATCGGAAGTTTCTGGGGCTGTCTGGGATATCGTCCTCCGCGCTTGTATTTCGGAAGAAAATATCACCGGTAAACTTGGAAAGTTATCGAAAATATAGTTTTCCGCAGACGATAGGAATATGAAACATTATCTCGAACCGAATGAGATAATAACTTTCGACACTGATCGCCCGAAACTCGTCAGAACATGCATATTTCGTGAAAAAAGTGGCGAGTTCTGGGTTGATCGAATGCATCGACCAAAAAATTTAGCTTAAACTGTTGGACCGACAAGGTGATAAATAGAACCTGACGTTGGTCTTTTGGGCTAGTAGAAGGTAGACTCTATAATCTCGGTAACCACAGAGAGCTATTTTCATTTCTACAGACATGGTCTAGGCTGATCTTAGGAAATTATTTAAAAATGCGAAGGCATCATATTTTTTTTTCTCGTTGTACTATTGGCTTTCACCATCCATAATTGCGAGTTGCACCACCGACACAGCTTACCGCATGTCTGTCATCCTGTCGTAGCGCGTATATACACTATGTAGCCGTTTCTCTGTAACCCAATGCGGACGATGGCTGGTTCACTAGATAACGTAACATGATCCGCAGGATTCGTCGCTGCGCGGTGATAGCGGTCGCGCACGGCTGACTCAGGATCCGGGATGAGGAATGTCGATCAATGCACGCACAGAACTGACAGATTGTAATTTGACAGGGTTTGTTAGTGTGATCAGGTTTAACAGTGATACATTTCTGTTAACTGGCTTGTAGATATAATACGGTCTGTTGATGTGGTATGATCACGTGACCGCATGTAACCACGGTAAAATCCGATGAAAAAATCTATGAAGTTGACCATGTCAGTGAAAGTGATAAATTCTGTAAACGTGATCAGTCAGTCAAAATGATAAAGTCTGTAAAAGTGACCGTGTCAGTGAAGTGATAAAGTCTGTTAACGTGACCTTGTCAGGTAAAGCAATAAAGTCTGTTAACGTGACCGTGTCAGTGGAAGTGATAACGTATGTAATCGTGACCTTGTCAGGTAAAGCAATAAAGTCTGTTAACGTGACCATGTCAGTGGAAGTGATAACGTATGTAATCGTGACCATGTCAGGTAGAGGGATTGAGATTTCTACACGAAGCTCAGCGAACCTGAATGCCAATTACTAGAACTAGATTACCTTGTGTCTTTGAATATTGTTTTCGGAAGACACCCCCGCCCCCACGGTTTCAGCCGTGTACCGTGTTGTGCATCTGTTAGGATTAAAGAGATTAAGGGTTAGTCGTATTCACCTACACTGCCACGCCACCATGCGGTCTGTTTCACATACCTCACCAGCTATACAGGCGCGTCGTTAATACCCATTACCGCCATCCTTTAGAGAACGCAGAGGAACAAAGGAGGAGCTGCCTCCGGTTATTGCCCTATTTTTGTCTATGTTATAAAAACTACGATTCAAATATTAGCATCGAGTTACATCGCTCGAAATAGCCGGTCGTCCGCTCAGCCCAGGTGAGTGACTTTTGATTTTGGTGACTGCAATATAGAAGTTTGCTAAACATTGTCGCTCAAACATTCACTGTTTGGCGACCGATTTCATTTCCGCAGATTTGCGATTTTCTGATAAGTTATTGTGCTTCATCGAATTAGCACGCCTCATTTATAATAATTGAAGAAGTAGCAAATCAGAGAGCGTGCATTTGTCACGTGATTTGTATCCGATGATTGTTTTAATTTGTGTTGATGCTTACGGCTGTAAGCGCCTAATTCATAAAGACATTATACGTCCTGTTGCTTGAGGAGGCATGTGCCTTAAACATGCTCTTTCACACATTTACTCTGTAGAATACTAATCGTGTTTGGCAGGCAATATCTCGGTGACCACATTTAGTTGATGTCAAATGTGTATGGTTATTTAGTGAAATACTTGGGTGGTTACACATGGAGGATGTGCCAGTTAGAAACAGATTAACATCCGATGCCAGTCATCTAAGGTCCTTATCCCATGTAAATCAATGCTTTAGGAACCCTTTATTGTGAGGTTCAGTATGCCGGTCCTGTGGTGTCCATTTGTGGCCCTATATATAATTCAAATGTTTTGGTAAACATGACAAAAACTTCAAATATTTCATCGCATCTGAGCATGTGGCGTTTCTCTGAGCCCAGCTGAGCACTAGATAAACAAATATTTTTGGTATCGCATCTATAATGTGGCGTTTCTCTGGATCTCTCTGAGCACTAAATAAAATGTACAGCCTATGCAATTTGGTAAATTTTAGATATTTGAAATAATAATTCTCTCACAGTAAAAATATCATGTATAAATGCAATTTGCATATACGTTATTGGAACATAATTCTTGGCAGGTGTAAATTGCCTGAACAGATGGATCTTACTTACTACCCGAGGAGTTTGTATGCGGCCAATGTTTCTTTGACCACCGTATATATCATGCTAACAATTCGATCCTTCATGAGGTTATGGCGACCAAACAATACTTTGGACCATCAAATTTCCATGCTTGGTGGCCCTAACGCTACCTTTCGGGCCACCAAACATCCCGGTCTGCGTTTCTAGCGCTGGAGTTTTTTAAGGGGTGATTTTATAGAAGCGATGTTTCGGCGGCCTGAAAACCGGTCCTCATCATTGCGATCGTCAGTGGTAGAAGAAAATATTTATTATCTCCATAGCACGTTAGCATGTCGCTTTGATGAATAGTAGGTAGTTCTTATGTCGCCAGAGGTAAGCTCCATGTCATGTCATGAATGCGAGCTTTATGTGTTCTTACAGTTGTTTCTGATCGATGAGCGAAGAACATGGCTCATTTGATATAATAATGTTTGACATGGCGTGGCCCCTTTCGGAAGCTTCAGTCCCCTGGACCGTGTAAGCTTATTCTTCCCCTGCATGTATGGCAAGATGTTCTCTTTGAAATCTTCCGAAGCGAGCCGCATCAATCCGGCTCTTCTTCTTTGGTCTGCAAGAAATTACATTGTAAGGTTGGTTGATGATAATGACCCGGTCTATGCTATATGCATATATATACCAACTGCAACTCAATGTATTTTTATGCGCCTGTATTACATAGCGTGCTGTGACATAATCATGTAAATTCCACCTGACAATGTGATGTTACATCTGAGCTGACCCACCACCCCGACCCCGAATCCACTCCCACAAACATTGAAAGCCAAAATATGCAGCTGTGTAATGATACATAGATTGATGGCCATACTCTGGATCAACAGACTAGCGCACCGGAAGTGATATCATAACATGTCCCCGCTCTTCCTCTGTGCTAAACAGTACCTATCAACCCTAACAGATTCATAATACAAACAAGGAAGCGTGTGTTCAGCCTAGCTGACGAGAGCATGTGCTTAGCTATGCAGTTGAGAGCATGTGCTTAGCTAAGCTGTTGCGAGGTATGCGCTTATCTGAGCTGACAACATGGCTTAGCTAAGCTTATGCGATCTGTGAGGGCCAACTGTTTATCTTAGCTTTTTAGAAGCATGGGGCATGTTTTTATCTGAACTGACTAGGGGCATGTTTTTATCTGAGCTGACAAGGGGCATGTTTTTAGCTGAGCTGACTGGGGGCATGTGCTTATCTGAGCTGATCAGGGGGTATGCGGGTTATCTGATCTGACAGAGGGACATGTTTTATCTTAGCTGACAAGAGGCATGTTTTTATCTGAGCTGACAAGGGGCATGTTTTTATCTGAGCTGACAAGGGGCATGTTTTTATTTGGCTGACAGGGGGCATGTTTTTATCTGGGCTGACAAGGGCATGTTTTTATCTGAGCTGACAAGAGGAATGTTTTTATCTGAGCTGACAAGAGGCATGTTTTTATCTGAGCTGACAAGGGGCATGTTTTTATCTGATCTGACTGGGGGCATGTTTTTATCTGATCTGACAAGGGGCATGTTTTATTTGGACTGACAGAGGGCATGTTTTTATCTTAAGCTGATAAGGGGCCTATGTTTATCTTTATTTGATAGGGGGACTATGTTTTATTGGGACAGCTGCATGTTATCGTCATCGGGCCACGTGGACTTGTCGTCATTATGGCCCTGGCGTGATGCGCCACATAGCATCTTGAGACTGCACAGACGCCACAGTGACGCGGACAATAGCATCTTCTGGCAGTTTTGAAGTAAATATGATGAACTACCGTTTTTGTCGACCTAGTGGAGGTCATAGTCCTTTTTAGAACCTACATTAATCAGGCCAGAACTTATATATTTCTCTGGCCGTATATAACCCGGTGGGATCAGCGCTTGTAGAAGTGCCTTCAGCTTTATTGGCGAATGAAATATTCCATACACGATGACAAGAAGAAAAGAGAAGGATGAAAATAGAAATTCACCGTCAAAACGTTTGTAGACGAAATGAATCAGAATTGTGTGTCGCAATACAACTGGTATCTTCGTTACTTTCTTGCCATGATAGCTTTCTTGCCATGATAATCTATGCACTCGCGACATTTTTGTAATGCAGATGCATTTTTTTTATCTTAAGCTATAACGGGTTGCTATCAGTATTTGCACGGGTTGCTATCAGTTCATTTGTTTGTTCCTCGACTCAACACAGGAGAGTGCTGCTAGTCGAGGTAGTACCAGACACCAGTGCTGCTGAAGTTGTTTGCTTTTGTCAGATCAGTGTGACATAAGTCAGTCAGGCTGCAGAGGACAACTGCGTCATCATGGAAGTAGACACAGCAGGTGCTCCTAGCACACAGCACGGCGCATTCAATCCTGCTCTTGACGGGCATCTCTTCACTGATAGGAGCACTGGCGCAGTAGAAGTTGTCAATGTCGATCGGGGTGATGTAGAAGCTCCGGTTTCGTTCTAGATGTGAATGGTAAGATAAATAAAATCAATACCCTGGTGAGTTCTTCATGAGTAAACAGTGAGTGAGTGATTCAATATGTGTGTTTAGTGACCTAGTAAGCCCCATGATGACCATGAGCATTGAGTGAGAGTGAGTGAGTGAGTTGAGTGTGGTGAGTGAGTGAGTGAGTGAGTGAGTGAGTGAGTGAGTGAGTGAGTGAGTGAGTGAGTGAGTGAGTGAGTGAGTGAGTGAGTGAGTGAGTGAGTGAGTGAGTGAGTGAGTGAGTGAGTGAGTGAGTGAGTGAGTGAGTGAGTGAGTGAGTGAGTGAGTGAGTGAGTGAGTGAGTGAGTGAGTGAGTGAGTGAGTGAGGTGAGTGAGTGAGTGAGTGAGTGAGGCAGTGAGTGAGGAGTGAGTGAGTGAGTGAGTGAGGGAGGGAGGGAGGGAGCTGTCTTTGGATCGAGAAATCTCCAAATCATCAAATAGATTTACTTTATGTTTAGGAGAGAGAGAGAGACGAATTTAGTCGCTTGAGCTGCGTAGTTTAATGGGAATACCTTGACAGGTGAGGTGGGAAGGATTAAGGGAGCCCCGTTCGGATTGTGGTTGTTGCCCGGGAGAGTTGCAGAGCTGGTCGAAGTTGATGAACACAAATACGGAGCGCAACGCAAGATAACGTCGGTCAAACCGTGGCAATCAATTGACCGACGTTATCTTGCAAGAATAGGTCAGACAGTGTTGTTACCACTGCGGGTAGATCCGGGAAACGCGCCATAGTAGCCGTTCAATTCACCTGCACCAATGACATTCAAAGCCTTCTGGCGCAAATTCAAGTTTTCGAGTCCAGTTCTGACGTCATACCTCAAGATGGGCACTCTTCCGAGACTGTTAGACTCCACGTTGAGCTCTTTTAGACCTGTAGAGAAGATTTTTCCAGTGAAATCTGAGTTTGTTAGTAAGTTATTACTTGACAAATCCGTGAGCGAGGGGCCAATTTTTAAAAGAACTGGCAACTCTTGAAATAGGTTGTGGGAGAGATCAAGGGTAAGGAGACTTCCGCCGGGGCCTGAGACATCCGGAAGCGTCACCATTTGGTTATCATTCAACTCTAGTTGCACAAGGCTTGTGAGCGCATCCAGTAATGCGGTGTCAATCAGTGAGATCTGGTTGGAATTCAGGTGCAACGTTTCAAGAGTGCCAGCGACGTTCCTGAGGTCCGGGAAAGAAATCAGACTGTTGTGATTGATATCGAGTGTAAGGAGACTGATCAGTGAAGGAATCAATCAGGGTAATCCGGTTGTCATTTAAATCCACTTCAAAATTCAGTCAGTGGAATAACTGCCGGTACGGAGGTCAGGCTGTTACCTACATTGCTGTAGGCAGACACACGATGTATGGCAAGCATGACAAGAAGTGAACAGGATCGACGACAAGACCTTATTAGCATTGTTTTCAAAGACATCGTCCAGGCGTCCTCTTGAATTCCTTGGTTAAATATCAGGGTAGTAGACTTACCTTGCGTTTAATGAGTTGCTTCGTGAATATTTCTCATCAGTGTATCGCGAAAGCGGGATTACATTAGACCAGCGGCGGTTGGGGTATATTATAACCCGTGCTCGCATCATAAGCAGGCCCACGACAGTTAGGATCAATTGGGATGATAGAGCCTCCAGATGCTGGTGTTGTAGGCGCCCTCTGGAGGGCTTATTAAGGTAGCCCAGGTAAAAGCTGGCGGGGCTGGTGCGACAAAGGTGTATCTTAGAGCAGCATTAGAACTATACCACGGCTCCACCACCAGATATTCTTGCTGTTTTAATTGCACTTGTTTTTAGAAATGAGTATTCGAAAAGTCGATGAAGACCTGGCGTATTATGAGCAAGCTCCCCACATGATTATTAGTGACTGTAATCTGCTTTGTATGCACGTTATTCCCGGTTGTAACGTACAACCACACACGCCAACTCTAACAACCCGCTGTCTATGTCAAGAAACAAAGAAGGTCGGAAAAAGAAATCAAGGATCGCCCTTTGCGTATGTATTGATAACATGAGACAATAGGCATTTGCCTCGTCGTGTTCAGGACTTCCATGCGCATTGCCTGATAAGCAACTATTGACTTGGTAAAAACCACTTCCGTCGACTACATGTCAGTTTTTGTATTGTTTTTGTCGTTGTTGAATGGCTCGAATCAAGCCATTCATTTCAGTGGAAGTTAATATCCTGGCATGTTAGCGAACTATTGAATATTAGCAACACACCGAAAGCGAACTTAATGACCAATTCCATCAGTTTCTGACAAGCGCAAGTATATTCAGACACGATGAAGCTGTACAATAGTTCCATTTTAGTCTGATAATATACGTCTGAGTTATCTTCCCTTTGCCGTGCCACTCGTGGGGAACAAGTTACCAGGGTCATGGTTGCGTTATCATTTCTAAGGGCATGGAATAAAATCATAGCTTTATTTCTTGTAGGTTTAAAAGTGATTTGGACGGTGATAAATTTGTGTCATAAATCAACATTTTCAGTGTAATCTTTTAATCATTTTTTCTCACTTAGGTGCACTGTTTGTAAACGACATTGTCGAATATGTATTTAGCCAAAACAAATAGATGCATCATACACGGTGAGATAACAGACTGAGCTAATTGAAATGATTAGGGGGAAATATGTGGCGATGCAAGCTGGAATTGTGATGGGTCGGTAGTACGGTTAGAACGCAATAATGCCCACCAAATGACTGCATGACAAACCGAAATGAAATTTCATCGGTATGTAAATGTCTAGTTAACACGAGCCACTGTGCTGAGTCGACCCCTTTCCCTGTGATGTGAACTTTAGGGAACGCTTATCATTTATCTACTGGGGAGGGCCGGGTTTCTACAATTTCATGCCGTCAGAAAAAAAGGTAAAATTTTGGTGAACTTCCCCAGAAACATACATTAAATGTATAGACATGTTTTATACTGGTTTCATTTGTGAGACAATGCACAAACACACCTGTATTTTTGCATCATTTCATAGTCGAATGCATTATCTTTCAGTTAGCATTTGCTCATCGAAACCGAAAGAAAAATAGGCTTTGTTCAGCACTGTCACTACAAAGCAGCGCCCATATTACACAGGGAACCCCTTTTTTATCGCCTTGCAAATTAAAAATCAGATCTTCAAGACCATTGATCTCCCTCGAATAATAGATAAATATCTTGTACCAAGCTCTTAAGGGAATTGAAACCACTGATTCTAAGCATTATGGACGCCCGATGTAACGTCTTTGTTGCCAGTCAGACCTTAGATTAGAGAGAATATCAGTGACACTGAACTTTTTCCCATTGCAATACACACAAATAAAGAAAGTGTGATATTGATGTACTGTCAATGCAATGTAAATCAATAAACATTATGAATAAATCTCGTCGTTACCTTTAATTGTAAATCATATCAAAAGCGATAGGGCTAAGAGGCCTTTTGTTGTCATCGCTATTCTTTATTGAAGATGCATTATTATTACGGATTACATGCAATTTATGTGTCCTCTTCTGCCAGGTTCCTTAAGTGACAAGATTGTAACCCTCTCTTGGTACGCGAATACCACATTATTGATAAGTTATTGATAGAACCTTGAAAACAGCCTAAAAAGGATATATACGCAATTCAATCTACGCAATTCATTCTAGTATTCTGACCAAAATATGTTATCATCTTAGAATGTGTAATAAGATAAAACAAGGTGCACTATTTATAACGTCCCGGCATAATAATAGTCATTGAGTAGTCTGGATCATCTAATGGACTTGGCATGACCATTATTATTGCCAAATGTAGTAAGCAATTGTCTCAAGCCGTTTTCCCTGCAGAAATTTAATGATTGTCGAAAAGCTATTCGAACAATCTGTGGAACTTCGTCCCCTGAGCGTTAGTCAACGTTGCTCCTGCTGAGTCCGGTAAAAAAACCAATGCCTATTCTTACTGATCCAAATTCTGAAGAGCTAGCTGGTCCCGACAAATATCCTGATGGTTCAAATGCTCTGTCTACGGAACGGTCGGTCCAGTTGCATCCTCGCAAGTACTTTAACCAAAGACTTTTGGACTGCGATGGAAATTTTGATAAATCAATTGAATATCTACATTATTGCTTCGTACAGATGCTGTTTGTTTCCTGGTGTCTCGCCTTGGTGTGTCCTTTTTGCTGCTTCAGACAACTTCAGGTCTTCCTTCATCTGAATAGATTGGCTGGATAAAGAAGCACCTCTACGTAATATTATCTGGAGTCAGATACTCTATCTATGTCTTTTGTTTACAGTTGTCAATGCAGGACAGTCGCTGAATTGATGTGACTATTAATTCACATGACAAGTGAACTCCATTGAATTGTGGTCATTTAAAGATTGTGTTCCTTTTACAAATATTCATACCATTGTAAGCTATGCTGTTGAACAGAGCTCGTCATAATACCAATGGTCAGCCGACCGTCCGTCCATCTGTTTGTAAATGTTGGTTGCAGGTGTTTTTGTGAAGCTAAGTACCTTCCCCAAATTTTTCATTGACCTCTCTTATGTTGATGGCTAATTGCAAACGAAACACCCCCCAAACATGACATTTGACCCTTGAGTTATTGGATAAGATTGTATGCATATCTCTTGTACTCTGATAACCCAATGGAGAATAATTTGGATAACCCTTTTCTCTATAACTGTCTGAAATCACACATCGACCACCTAAGATGTTTCCCTGCAAACTTAACCTTTACCCTGCATGATATTTCACCTCTGAGGTATTAGAGGAAAACTTATAAACAGATCTCTTGTGCAATGTAAACCCAATGGGGAATAATACATATGACTGTTCATCAATAATTGCCATATAACTTCACTCAAACGTCCATTTCGACCTCCATGCGATTGATAAAAAACTGTCAAGAAATCTCGTGTTCGTGTTTCCCCGATTAGAAAACTAAATCTGCTGAGCAATTGGGTGAAAACATAAAGTCTGATTACTCCTTTAATTGGAGAGGTTATCAATGATCTTGGCCGTGACTTTCATGTCACAGCCTTAAAAACAGCCTCTTTATATCTGGTACATTTGAGTGACACATATTGTCAATATGGCTTGTGGAATGTTATACATACACATACTAGCATCGTTTAGGATGTAAAGTATGGTAGGACCTTATATTAGAGAGGTTATCAGTTTCTTTGACTTATTGTATATTTGATGGCACCTTTTTCATATACAGATAGCCAGCAACCGCAAATTAGAGATTGAGCCCTCTTATATCAATGGCTCTTTGCTAACTAAAATCAACCCTGCCTGGTCATTGACCCCTAAGTTAATGTTAAATGTGTTTGATGTATACCCAATAGGTGATACGTTTTGATGGCACGTTTTCTTATATAGCCAACAAGCATCCCAAAAGTACATATATTGATGGCGCTTTCAAAGCTAAAAATCAACTCTACATGACGTTTAACCCTAGGATTTTTGAAAAAATTTCTTCTACTCGGTAGCTCAATGTGTGATTTTAGCTGCTGTTTTTTAAGCAATCAGAAGACCTCTTGTAATTTCTTCAGAGCTAAAAAATTTCGTTATCCATGACATTGACATCATTCCCAAGGTCACCCCGTAAAATAATGAATATTTGGTGCATTAAGGTGGCTCTATTAGCTTGTAGAATGTTAGATGTCCTTACCAACACTTATCTGTTAACAATCCCTACTAGTCATTAAGGTATGTCTCTTCACTATCTTGAAAACTGTAAATATTAAGTAGTACAGAAACTAAACATTTTGCATTATATATGCTATCACAATATGATTAAACATACAGAAAACTTTCATTTACATTTCTTAAAAAAACAGCTTATTCCACTTGATCGTTAACTAAAACAAGAGTGTATTCATGGACGAAATACTAATATTATGTCTGTTAACACTCAACAAGCATTAATATGTACACTTGTGCACAGCTTATCGTATACCTTGACTCTTGCGTTCGTCCGTCCGTCCGTCCGTCCGTCAGTGACGCCAACCTTTGGCACATTTTCTTATTAAGCTAGCTGTCAATTTCATATTAAACATGGACCCCTCTAATGATAATTAAAACTTACAAGCTAAAAAAACAGCCCCCTCCCATGACCATTGACCTCCGATTCAGTATTGTAAAAATCACTGTTTTTTTAAATTTTAATTACACCTCTTCTTTTTAAGCAAGCGTTCATGATGATTTAATCTTGCAAACTAAAAATCTGCTAGCCAGATCCCACCAGCAACCACATGATCTCGTTGTTGTCTAAGCTCTCGAAGCCACTAACGTCAGAGGCATACTCTCGGGGCGTGTAGATCATGCTTGACTGATACTCACTGTCTTTATATATATTATTTATTTATTTTATCATAAAAATATGACATATTGTCATAAAAATATGACAATATAGTAAAGTCAATCAGTCATACAATACAATGTCTATACAATCATTTTACATCGTGATAGCCATAATATATAATCTTAAATGATAAGAGAACATAAAATAGAATCGTGTTTTCATAATCAGGTTACTCAGTACAAAGAAGACTAATTATGATCGCCAGATTGGAACGATCCACCCCGACCGCAACGTGATGCATTCTTACGAATTCCCGAATGGCAGTAGATGTGACCATGTCAATAGCATCGTTAGCATCTGGAATCTTCAGGGACCCATATCCTATTGTATGGCGTGACCATGAATAGTGGTCAGCAATTTGACTAATCGTATTAGATACGGCTGAACCGCTGCCAGCTAGGGCTAGACAGCCACTTAATCTAAATACAACGTTTGTAGATGAGAGGGCAGCACGCACAAAAGAAAGAGATCTTGCTAATAGCTGGGATTCAATGCCTCTGTCATCACAGATCCCGGGAAGAAAGTTGCAGTGGGTGATGTTAGGGATCCCCCAGACCAGTCGCACACACTTGCGCCAAGATGTGAAAAATTCATCAACAAAGCGACTATCAAAGTCCCAAAGTTGAGATCCATGGGCAATGACACAATGCGATTTAAAAAGTTTGTATCGAACCTCTGGAGGGCAGAAATGAAAACGTGACAACAATACATTGGTCCGACTTTGTATATCAGTGGTAGACCGATGTATTGTTGCAGATTTAGAGTTAGTGGACATGAGATTACCTAGGTGAATAGCACTCTCCGATAAAGGAACATTGGTACCACAAAACTCAATAGAACCCCCAGCCCGCGTCCGACCTCGAGCAGAGTACAAGAGGTACTGAGACTTAGCTTCATTGAACTTGAGACTCAGACTCACCGCGCACTCAGCTGCGAGATCCAGCATACGGGAAAGGGCAGACTTACATTGTGCCAAAAGAATTATATCATCAGCATATGACAGTGCACCTGCAAACAAGTGGCCAAAATGGCAGCCCACTCCAGAATTTTGAAGAGCGAATAGCAATTTTTCCGCGTAAATGGAAAATAGAACAGGAGATAGAATGCCCCCCTGTCTCACACCATTACTTAAAGCAAATGGCTCAGACAAGGTGGCATTCCATCTAACATGGGCAGTCTGACAAACATGTAAATGTAAGAGTAAACGACTAACGAGTGGGCAAAGGCCCCTTCTTAGCAGTTCAGAAAAAAGCGTGGTATAGCTAACACAATCAAATGCTTTGCTAGCATCTAAGAGCATGACATGCACGTCATTGTCTGCATTTAAATAATGTTGGATGACTTCACTTGCAACAAACGTACAAGCCGAGGTCGATAGCCCCTTCTTGTACCCAAATTGCAAGTCAGAGGTCGAGAGCTTATGTCGATGTATTTCGAGTATAGTCAGCTCAAAGAGTTTACTAAAAGGGCTATTGAGCGCTATCCCTCGGTAGTTTGAAGAGTCATTTAATGACTTCTTCAAATTCTTCGGGATAGGCACGATAGTCGCATTTAGCAAAGATCTAGAGGCAGTGCCATGACGTAACATGGTGGAAAAATGCAAGGCAATATGAACAAAAAATTCATCACATGTTTTTAGTAAGTGATCAGTGGTTAGCGTTCCATCACATTTACCAGGTTTTAGTAATTTCAGGGCTCTCCGGACGTCCGATACAGAAATAGTATGAGAACAATAGCAGTTCGAGGAACAACACTCAGTCTCAATTTTGTCACAGACCTCAGACTCAAGACGGTCCATTTCGTCCCTATCGAAGGATATACTATTATAAAGATTCTCCCATTTCCCGCCAAATGCGTCTGCTATGGGGCCGTCTCCCGTTTTACCGTCAACCGTGGAAGAGCTTGGTTTCCGTATACTATTAAGTTTCTTAGCCTCAACACAGAAATCCCTCGAACTGCTATTGTTCAAAGAATCTGCCATTTAGACAGCGGTCAATGTGTGTCTATCGTTTTACTTTTCTATGGGCGCGTTTGTACTGACCCCTGGTGTGGCGACGAATCTGGGACACCCAGCCTGTCCTTGGACGCCCACACTGGACCCAGTGGCTTAGTTTTCGGTACGGAACTATTAACTAATAATGATTCGAGCTGATTACAATAATTACTAATGTCATCAGAATGTAATGTACAGTGACAATCTGAACAAAGAATAGCATCGATAGGGACAGTAATAGATAGTAAGCGATTTCGAATCCTACTACGATATGTATCAATAGAACTATCGGTAGCCTCCCGCCAGCACAATCGAGTGATTGGGCGTGAAGGGGCGATTAGCTGAACTTTGGAAATCGGAATCAAAAGCGAAATGAACAAAGACCCATGGTCAGAAGTGTTGTCGCCATCATGTCGAACAAAGTAATTGCTTACAAGTTTTGACTGACGAAATAATGATCAATGATAGATCTTTCACCATTGATTTGGCTATCAAATGTGTAGTCAACATTTGAATCGGGTTCATGGAAATCATTATCATACATAAATCGCGTTAGTGATCGAGTATGAAGAGAACCTAATCGGGACAAATCAGTATTCATATCACCACCGATTACAATATGGTCAATACCTTGAATTGACGCTAAAAGACTACAAGACGCTAAAACTTCATCGAAGCACAACATATTTTCAAGACAATGGTTCGTATCAGTGGGCATATAAATGTTACAAAGTAATACACTCATATCTGCCGTTTCCACAATCACCGCACACAATCTACAATTGCCAGATTCAATGGGAGTGATACTGCATTGGAGATTAGAATTCCAAAGTATAGAGCAACCGCCATGTGGTCTACCCTGCAAAAGAGTGGTGCTGTCTATGGCTGATACACCATGACAACAGACATTTGGCAATTTAGAGGCGAGAATACCTAAGTTTGCATCAATGAGCCAATGCTCCTGAATAAAAACGAAATCAGCTGTGCTACACAACTTTCCTATGTACTCAACCTTGTCCGGTCCAAGACCATGGGAATTGTAAGAGACAATGTTAAACATGATAACAAATAGAAATAAACAGATTACCGCCATGTGGGTTATTTGTCGGTGTCACCAACGGGCAAATTCACTGAACTTACGTCACTCGGTAGAACTGCCGTACCGTCCGTGTCAGTCACCAGATCATCAGACTGAGCTTTACGTGCGGGGTAGTAACGTCTAACACGTATGCCCAGTGGCCATAATGACGGGTCCAATGCTTTACTCAGCTGTGACGCTGGTAAAGTCAATACAAAAGAATCAGTAATCCATTCGGGATCGGATTTCCGCTCCAGTTTGCGCACTTCTAGGCCACATGTGGTGGCACAATGGTCCTTCATATCCGATGTGACGCAGTCTTTGGCCACACGCTGAATATAGACTTGACGATTTGGTTCCCCGCCAGCACGAAGTGTCGTTGATGAAGTACCAGTACCCTCCACTGTGGTCTGACGACGACGCTGTTGCTGTTTCTTCTTCCGCGTCACGTGCGGTGGTTCTTGCCATTCAGACTGGTGCTGGAGAAGTCTGACCAGGTCATCCATTTCCTTAGCAGTACGTTCAAGGGGAGACGGTGACCTTGACCGCGCTTTCTTCTGTTGTTTCTGTCCGTGTTTGACCTTCCCTGCGTAACTAATCGTCTCCTTCACCATCGGGTCCGTTGACTGAGGAGAGGCTGGAGTCACTGTCAGTTTCGGCGCCGAGGCTGATTTCTGTCTGCTTCGTAGCGCAGCATTCTCATTTGATACCTGTGTAATAGTTTCACTCAGCTGACTCACTGTATCCTCTAAACGTAACAGTCTCTCAACAACAGAGCGCTCCAGTAGCTCTCCGGGTTTCACTTTCGGTATCAGAAACAGCTGATCAGACCGTACCGCGAACTGAGGCATGGCCGATGACTCATCTAACTTTCGCAATGCCTCGAGGATGTCCTCAGTGTTAGCGACCTTGCTCGATCTATCACTAGTATCCTTTCGGCGGCAGACAGGACCAATCACGTCATTGGGACAATTCCCCCACAGTTCTTTCTTGGCTCCATCGATGAATGAAGCGGAGAAGAAAGAGGACACAAGATGAACAATGTTGTTTTTCCTCGAAGTGGTACGAACAGAAGCAATATACCCGAGCACAGGGTCGTAAATCATCATATCAGAATTCAGCAGCCAATGACGTCGATTCTTTTTATAAGTGGAATGTGGTGAGTTTAACCCAATAATTTTGTTACTTATTTACTAACCCATACTGATGGCCACTTGCAAACTACAATTCAGTCCTTTATGACCTTTGACTTCTGAGTAATTATTGACATTCCCATGATCCGTGTTAATCCAATGGGGAATATTTTTTGCCTGAAAATACACATTTACCACTCTCATATTGATGGCCTTTGACCCCTGAGTTATTGATGTTGCAAGAGGCGACTTATAGGGGGCAACCAGTTTGCCATGGGTTGTGATGGTTGATTTCACCGAAACAAGAGGCTGGAATATCCTAGTTCAGTCCATCTGCTGGTGGTGACATGGCCCAGGAAAATATTGTTCATTTCCCCTGTTTTTTACCCATCCATCCAAGAAGGCGGCTGCTCTATCAATCTCAACTGTTCCTATTTACTCTATTTTGCAGGCACCATCTAACATATTATTTTAATTGTGCAATTAAACCATTTTCTTACCTAACCTATCATGCATTTAGATGGCATTTTATTTCAATATGGTGTTTTGAATTTGTTTTCAATCCATCATATTTAGCTTTTCTCTCTCGTGTATAGGCGCCATATAACTCATACAACACATCAAAAAGCATAGCCAAGAAAAACCTCATAAATGTGACACTTGTGAAAAGTCGTTCGCTTGTGGAATTCATCTAACAAAGCATACTGGGGAAAAAACTTACAAATGAGGCACTTGTGGAAAATCGTGACATGTGGAAGTGATCTGGTAAAGCATATAAAAAAGCATACTGGTGACAAACTTTACAATTACACATGCGGAAAGTCGTTTACACGTGGAAGCAATCTGAGAGGACATTTCAGCACGCATACTGGGGAAAACCCATACAAACTTCTTCAAAATTAAGAGATAATATTTCAATAATACATATGATTATGCAATCCTATCCAAATTATTTGGATTAAAGATGCGTTTTTCGGCGATTTGGTTAAATGTTTATTTTGCTTCAATGTTTGCTAAAATGACTCGTTTACAATTCGTCAATGTTATTTGAAACAATAAGTAGAATGATTCATCGATAAAGGTGCATTGAAACAGCCTCTGAACTGTTTACAAAAATATTCAATTGTATTATCGCTCAAACTCCGCCAGTTATCAGCTTCGGATGTATTGTAGCGTCTACCGTGTGCCATATATGAGTTGAAATTCACGTCCCGTCAAAAAAAAGAAATAGAACCTTACAAAGGCCATAAACACAGCTTGGACCACCGAATAGACTCGAGTTATTTTGTATCAGTACTAAAAGTAGCAAGGAATTAGTCGATGAATTTTTTTCAAAACAAAATTTGGATTATTTTTGATGAAATGCACCTTTAACTTAAACCCAACCCGCCATTGCTCTTCTTGATCTGTCGATCATTGCTCTTTTTGATCTTGTCCGGTAGATAACAACATATGTAAATTACTTTGTGTACGCTCTTCTGGGAATGCGGTACACAGATCTTTTTTGTCTTGGAGCATATAGAAGTAGGGTTAGAAATGCCAATAAGCTACTTACAATTCCAAGAACGAGCTGCCATGGCATAACATACCTGCTGCTTATTTTGGTAATATATCGTATCAGTCTAACTTCATCCGGAGTCATCCGTTCATATCCTGGATTCTTAAACCTCTGCTACGTGAAGGCGTACGTTGTCAGTGTTAGGTCTAATCGAATCTTGCGGTATTTCAGAGTTGAGGTGGGTTTAGTGCCGCTTGTCACCATATTTAGTGACGGAGGTTTTGATCCTTGAGATATATCAAATGAATTGCATGCATCGGTCAAAGGAACGAGATCAACTTTATTTTAGTATTAGTGCTAGTGCTGATAAAGCTTTATACAAACCACCAGATTATTGGTTATGCAACAAATGATACTCGTAAACATATAGCGAAGTTGTCGTCTTCAGAAGCAGCAAAATAAGCGCAATGTTAAACGATGTGCCGATGCCAAGCTCACCCAAATTCTGTAGTATCTTCCCAGCATTGCACCGTTGGAATGATCACAAATACCAACAAGAACACACGATTTCAAGCCCGTCATGCTTGCCGCTGTCTGTGAATTTTCGGTCTTGCGGAACTCGACGAATTCGAATAAAAAATCCAACAGAACAAATATAAACAACTGGGCTGGTAAATGTCTGTTAGCAGCCGTGCCTCTAACCCTGCCAATGATGTGTGTGAGACTAAACAAAAAAAAAGCTGGTAGATGAGCCACCGCATATAATCCATATACAGATCATTTCGTCATTTGCCTCGGTTCCCACGGGTATTGGGTAATCAATGGGGTGATGTGATTGTTGCGGTGTCAGGCACACTGAAGAACAGATAATTTCATCATTTGTAAGCTACATTTCCATGATCGTTGGTTAACTAGTAAGCATATTATATATGATCAAATGTACAAGCATTTCGGAAGCATTGTCTATTCTTTAGTGCAACGTGTAACGTATCTTGGAGGGAAATAAAAATAAATTTGGCCTTTGATAAAACTACTGTTATTAATGCTGCCACGAAAATATGCAACATAATTGTTTTTTTCCGAGAAGCCTCAATCCATAATAAATATTACGAAATTGCAAAGAATATGAATCACTTAGATTGGAAAGATTCAGATGAATTTTGGCGAAATGTTCTGCGGACATGTTTCACTTTGTATGAATTATGATAATGATAGAGATTCCCGGATAGAGGTAGAGCACTGGTAGGAGAGGGGGAATCCCCACACCCAGCATGCTGCACTCGGCATTAATTATGATAATGATATCTTGACAGAGGAGGAGCACTGGCGGGAGAGCGAGAGGTAATAGCGAACACAATCCTTCCTACCCTCAGGAAGGGTGTTGGATTTTGTAGAATGATGTCTAAAACCATTTGTCCGCTTTGCAACACAATCGGCCGCATTTTCATAATGGATGGAAGCCGACAGACTAAAGGCTTTCATCGTTTTTGACTTATAAACAGGGTTCTCCTCACGTCAACTGAACGGCGCACGGAGCCCCGTGGCCCGAAGCAATCTTTGTTGTTCCGTGAACAGCCGTAAATCAATCAGTGCTGCGCCGTCAGATCAAAGAGTTTATACCTTCTCTAGAGCGCTCATTCAAGCATTCCGCCCGATGAAATATGTGAAGACGCCACCTGTCAGCCGAAAAGTTTTGTCATAGCGTCTTGTCTATGTAATTTCCGTCCCCTGTAACATCCTGGTGGATATCTAGTCAGCCGCGTGTTCTTCCTCTAGTATGTAGATATTACGTTTTCTCTGCTGGGGTAAAACATTTGGTGTGTGCTGTTATTGCACTAATGAAGATAATTAAATTCACTCATATTCTCTTCAATCCCTGCACAATTATGTATTATTATTATGTTTTTGTCCCCACTTGTAAGCGCGGCGTGCAATTGATGCATTTTGCTTTAAGTGGTATCTGGCTGTGCAAGTCATTTTTACGTCAAAATACTGTACAATGCCTGTGTATTACTGACCTCAGCTCCATTTGGGGGGAACTTCCGGTCAGAAATGTTTTACAAACTGTGTAAAGAATGTAATGCAAAACTATGCCATAACTCTGAAACATAGAAGTCAATAGCAACGCCATGCGTTATTCAGCGAACCCTTACTCAATATTCAGTATTTGTTCGGTACAAGTCCTCATGTAATGGTCAGATATATTGACGTTATGAAAAACAGCAAATATTTCCAGCGCTACACGGGCGAGTCGATATTTGCAATTATACTAACGCACGCTGACGTATGGCAGTCGTTGTAGACGCGTAATAAAGATAAACGACATTATGGTGTGTATGGTGTGTGTAGCAAGTAGCGGGGGGCGACAACGGTTGATCACGACGAATTCGAACAACAATTCCAGCAAAATTAATAAACAGCTAAACAGGACAGTCAAGGTCCCCTAGCCCCTTGGCTGCTGGCCCTGTTTACATGTTAATGATATTCAATAGTCGCGCCAAGAGTCCTAGGAAGACTTCGTGAACTGGACTAGCATCCCAGATTTGGGATGCTTCAATCAGAAGCCGTGTCTCTTGGTGCCATGCTTGGATGGGTCAGGGTTCGACACCAATGGTTGTCCGCATGCCCGGGACAAGTGATTTGTCCTGTCGGACAAGTGACTTGCCAAGTCAACTTGTCCAATCGGACTATGAATTTTTATGAGCCGGGCAGCATTCTACAACACCCCGATTTGTTTTTTCACGCTAAACGGCACCCTTAATCACATAGTCGGCCCACTTGCCAAATATCAAATGTATACGGCCTCCCTGATGTGTGCTGGAAAGACACCTCAAAACCAAGTAATATAAATGGGCCGCTCTTAATGAAAAGTATCGCCGCAGTGTTAAGCCCTGGATGGTTATCATGGCGCCCTCACTACGGCTACCATTGTCATGGTCATTCTGTCCTGAATGGTCGCGGTGCATATTGTCATAATGCTCAAGCATGGGCTGTCGCCAGAGGGCGGTCCCTCGGTGGACAGAAAGACCATCGATGGCAAGATCTTAGATGATTAATGTCATCTCAGCACGAATGAGGTTGCAAAGGAACATGATATGACGAAGTAGATCCAGACTATAGTACATGTAGCGCGTGCCACTCTAACTGGTGATGTCGTGACCAGCATAATTCTGATACAGAACGATTGGGACGGCATACTGGCCGATTTCATCAGAACATTAGCTGCACCTGTACAGCGATTATGAAGCCCACACCCTCCCAATACAGCCCTGTGGTCGCCCATGTGGTTTCTGATCACTTGGTTCAGTTGGCTGGAGCCACAGAAATTGACCACAGACGGATAACTATGGAAATATATCTGATAACCAAGGAACTTTCGCTGCATCCGGATTACCACTGTTCGTGATATAGCCTTTACACACTATGTGTTTGGGGCCCGCTGGTTTTTGATGCATGCTGGTGTTTGATGCCTGCTGGTGTGTGATGCCTGCTGGTATTTGATGCCTGCTGGTGTTTGATGCCTGCTGGTGTTTGATGCCTGCTGGTGTTCAGGACCCGGTAGTTTTGAGGCTTGCTGGTGTTTGATGCCTGCTGGTGTTCAGGACCCGGTAGTTTTGAGGCCTGCTGGTGTTTGATGCCTGCTGGTGTTCAGGACCCGGTAGTTTTGATGCCTGCTGGTGTTTGATGCCTGCTGGTGTTCAGGACCCGGTAGTTTTGAGGCCTGATGGTGTTTGATGCCTGCTGGTGTGTGATGCCTGCTGGTGTTGATGCCTGCTGGTGTTTGATGCCTGCTGGTATTTGATGCCTGCTGGATGCCTGTGGTGTTTGATGCCTGCTGGTGTTCAGATGCCTGCTGGTGTTTGAGACCCTGGTGTTTTTTGAGGCCTGCTGGGTGTTTGATGCCTGCTGGTGTTCAGGACCCGGTAGTTTTGAGGCCTGCTGGTGTTTGATGCCTGCTGGTGTTCAGGACCCGGTAGTTTTGAGGCCTGCTTTTGTTTGGAGAACGCTGGTGTTTGAGACCCACTGGTGTATGTGGCCCGATGGTGTTTGAGGCCCTCTGAGTGAGGGGGTTACAAATTATTCCTTACGACAATAACATTCTATCGGATTTCGCCCAGTGTGACCTTCCTACGACAGAGCTGTGGTGGTGGTTGTTTTATGGTATGCTGATTGATGAAGATGTGTAGTTGTAACTGCAATTTACTTGCGATGTGGTGGTTAGTGTGCCATGCTAGCTGTACAGTACTGACATGGTAGTGTTGCCATCACGTAACGTAGAGGTTTCTGTTGCGTTGTGGTGGATATGTGTTTGCCTGCTGTGTGAGTGTGCTGACAACATATCATTTACGCATTGAACAACAAAGTTATAAGCCACCGAGCTAACCATGGCATGAAATCTATTCGCCACTTACCAGACTAAAACATGGTCACGGAATAATATTTCAATACATTGGCTTTGACAGGATGAACAAAGGTGTTCTCTTGCAATTACCGTGTATTTGATATCGCTGTATGGTATTGTTGACCTTGCTGGGGTTCTGTTGATATCGGGTGCCCGGTCAATTCATAACAAAATCTATAACATTATCTTAAAAACAAGTTTGTATCCGATCATGTGCCGCCAATTTGGGTCGGTTTTTTGGCATTTTGGTGTACAAATGGGTCGTTATTTCTTGAAGACAGGTATAGCAATGGGTCGGTTTGTTTGGCAATGACCTGGTATACCAATAGGTACGTGTTTTTTCTGTGATGTTCTGTGATGCTCTCTTTCCACTCTTTCCTGGAATATCGTCTGCCTCATGGGCAGGCCGTCATGGGGGGCTCGTTGATAACCTGCGGGCCCGAGTCACACATCTGTTTATTTAGTGGCTGCTATTTAATTAACTGCCTTGCCATTACGTGGGACTGACCACGGTGGGTCACGGGCAGAATGACCTGTGTCCTCAATCTCTTTGCGTCACTGATAATGTACCAACGACAGAAAATACCCCTTTTGTCCTCTAGTCCGTCATATTGCGCTATATAGGACAAGCTTGGCGTACGCAACGGGGCTACAGTGGATTGAGACGATAGGTCCTCAGTAGTTTCTCGCAGCCTCAACACAGGTCTTATCTCTGGGTCTATCGATCTTTACCGTGTTGTATCTGAAACAACACACCTCCAACCGCATGGCGTCTAAAAACAACTGTCCCAGCATAGGAGTCGTATTTAACAAGTGTTTCATCTGCAGGTAAGCAACTTAAAAACTCTCATCAAAATTAAACCCAACTCCTTCCTTGGTCAAAGCAACGAGAGGATGGGCCACCTTAGAGTAATTTGGCACAAAACTCCTGTTATATCTAGCCAATGGGTCGCCAATCTGCTCACTCCCTCGACAAGCATCAACCCACGACTGCGGGAACGGGCTTCTGAAGGTACGCAAATGCAAATTTCCCTTGTCTGGGACCTATCACTGTGGTCTTGGCCACTCTAACTACCGTCCCAATACACTCAGTCTCCTCTATACGAGGGAGGGGTTTCCCGTCCAACCATGCCTCCAGCTTATTGAAAGAGTCCATAGCAACGCTAAGAGTGCTCACTTAGAGTGGCTCTGTGGTGATCACTTCCCTAATGATAATACACTGTAAACGTAAGGTGGCGCTACCGTGACACAAATAAAAGCACATGGGAATACTGGGCTGACGTCACTGCGGCAAAAAATGTCGTTTCGCGGAGCCTTGCCGCTGCCAAAACACGTTGCAAAATAGGCTTATGAATAGCTTAAATTGCAAGTACACCGTTTAATAAATGTCAATATGTTAAATTACCCGGTCTGGGGTACAACAGGCAACCATTTCCATGAAAACAATGACATCACAGTTAACCCAGTGTATACATGTCACTGACAACACAGTTAACCCAGTGTATACATGTCACTAACAACACAATTTACCCAGTGTATACATGTCACTGACATCACAGTTAACCCAGTGTATACATGTCACTGACATCACAGTTAACCCAGTGTATACATGTCACTGACAACACAGTTAACCCAGTGTATACATGTCACTGACAACACAATTTACCCAGTGTATACATGTCACTGACAACACAATTTACCCAGTGTATACATGTCACTGACAACACAGTTAACCCAGTGTATACATGTCACTGACATCACAGTTAACCCAGTGTATACATGTCACTGACAACACAATTAACCCAGTGTACACATGTCACTGACAACACAGTTAACCCAGTGTATACATGTCACTGACAACACAGTTAACCCAGTGTATACATGTCACTGACAACACAGTTAACCCAGTGTATACATGTCACTGACATCACAGTTAACCCAGTGTATACATGTCACTGACAACACAGTTAACCCAGTGTATACATGTCACTGACATCACAGTTAACCCAGTGTATACATGTCACTGACAACACAGTTAACCCAGTGTATACATGTCACTGACATCACAGTTAACCCAGTGTATACATGTCACTGACAACACAGTTAACCCAGTGCATACATGTCACTGACAACACAGTTAACCCAGTGTATACATGTCACTGACAACACAATTTACCCAGTGTATACATGTCACTGACATCACAGTTAACCCAGTGTATACATGTCACTGACAACACAGTTAACCCAGTGTATGCATGTCACTGACATCACAGTTAACCCAGTGTATACAAGTCACTGACAACACAGTTAACCCAGTGTATACATGTCACTGATAACACAATTTACCCAGTGTATACATGTCACTGACATCACAGTTAACCCAGTGTATACATGTCACTGACAACACAGTTAACCCAGTGTATACATGTCAATGACATCACAGTTAACCCAGTGTATACATGTCACTGACATCACAGTTAACCCAGTGTATACATGTCAATGACATCACAGTTAACCCAGTGTATACATGTCACTGACAACACAATTTACCCTTCCCGTGCACGACCATGACATCACAGTAAACACTTTCCATACAAGACAATAACATAACAGTTAATCCTTTTCCATACAAGCCAATGACAACATAGTTATTCCATTCCATACGAGACAATGACATCACAGTTAACACTATCCATACATGACAACAAACACCGTGGGCAAACATCGTGCGTACACGATAATGACATCACAGTTACCCTAACTATACAACAAGCTTCTCTTTCCATATGATAAAGCGTCATAACAGTCAACGCGTTGGATACCTGAAACCACCATGGTAAATAACCATTCCCATGACATAACCACTATGGCAGTTTATCCTGCCCATAACAGAACCACCAAGGCAGTTAATCATCTCCATTACCAGAAACCGTAATGATCGTTATCCAGGGCACCATATACAATATTGTTGCAATTAATAAATGTAAAACCTTAAGGCATTTGCTTTAGCAACAAAACACCACAAATGATAATATATAGAATCTGAGATGCATATAATCGACTCATCCACCTCTACTTATCGCTAACTTTATGTAGGGACACAAATATACACCTTCTCATGAACGTTCAATAGTAAAATACATTGACATCGATCAACATCAGCTTCACATCAACAAATCCATATCAAATGTTGCTATTATAGTAACCTCGCCAGACGAATTCGTTATGACAGGGTGGTAGTTTGTGAAGCATAAGTAAAAATAACCATATTAGAAGGTGGTAGCGTACAGCACGTCTTTTCATCAATGAAACATAAGTAAAAGTAACCATATGAGAAGGTGGTAGTGTTTTACACATCTCAGCATCAATGTATTATATCAAATGGTAAACATATGAACAGTGTGGTTGTGTCAAACTCAACCACGGCAGCGGGAGCTCCGAACTAGAGAAAACAGGCCAATTTGAATTGGTTTAGGGAGAGTCTTTGCTCAACTTTCGAGCTCGAGGAAGTGCACCCAGCAAGTTAGAAGTAATTTCTGGCAGCGCACTTACGGTTGCTTACAAAATATCATAAAATTATATTTAATGCCTAATTTCCAAAATACAGCCAAACGTAATCTAACAATTTATTAAATATTTGGCATAAAAGTTTGTGAAAATAATGATTCTGACAAATATTACATGTAGTGAATTAGGCTCACTCAAACCCGTTACTTTCAGGTGAGAATGTGGAGATGCTTCATAAGTTCCATGTAGCTGCGTAGGACCGCGTCAATAGACTCCGGAAGCAGATCTATATGGCCTTCGCAGCCCCCTCTGGAAGGTATTCCGTGGTAGCGATGTCCCAGACCATATGCCGCCCATTGGTAACACAGATTAACATGGGGGAGATTGCATACACCTTCTAGAATAAGAACTCCAGGTTCACAATACAACATATTGGATAAACCTGCTCCATGTGGTGCGACGACAGCAACAGCTTGATTAAACATGCGGAAAGTCCTTTCCATTGAAGGAAGAGGGTTGTCTGGAAAGAGATGAAAGGTCAAATTGTTGTCGTCTGCATCTTAGCTACAGTTTGATTCATTGATGCTTTCTCAACAAAGTGTGTGTGAGCACTTCTCCGGATCAAAGAAATGGTTTTCTTTGCGCGATTATGTGAAAACTGCTTGGACATTATTCCTCTCAGCTCATGGGAGAGAAGTTGAGTTTGTTGAGGTACAGGCATGCTACATGGAGTCCCCTGTGGTAGGTAAGCCAATTCAGCTCGACATACCCCAGTGACAAGTCTTCCACGTTCTCTCCCTAATAATTCTAGCACGGGTGAAAAATGTGTGGAAACTACATGAACTAAAATCTCTTTATGTTGCCTCACAAACTGTAAATATGGCATAAGTCGGGGGAGGTCCTCCAGGTTCCTATGAAAAAACGCACCACCAATAAATTGCGAGATAATGAAGACCTCTCGATAGACTGGTGATGATTCATAGCCAGCAGGTGGTTTATATTCTGTGCCCCGACGGCAAGTATGAGGTAAAAGCATGATGTTCTTACATACGATATCGCCAATCTTTGTAATCACAACATCCTCAACAATATGGATAAAGAACAGCGCGCGAGGAGGCTGGGTGTAAAAGTACTCAGGATACGAATTGTTATAACTCGTTGCTGATTTGCCATGGAAGTATAGATATTGAAGCGACTTTGGTCTCATTGATGCTTGAATATTCTCATTACAAGTCCTGTTAAACAAACTTCATATTTCGGCTTGGTAAGCCCGGGTTGGACCATCCATGCACTAAGTGGTGTGCTAGCAGTCCATTCATAGTAGCTTTGCACCACCAAATTGTGCGTGTCACTCAACGAAGACCAGTCACTCTTATTGTTTGTCTTAAACGGCAGAATTATTGTTCTGGTATTGCTGAAGTTGGATAGCTGACACAGAAAATTGTCGTCTTCTCCATGAATGACATGCAGAAATGGTTCAAGAGGTTTCCAATGACCGGGCTCTCGTTTAGACCAGATATCGGATGGCAGTTATTGTCTCATTGTATGTATACAGTCTCTGCCAAATGCTGCCAATGCTTTGAACTGTAACCCCAGCCATCTTGGTCTCTAACTTCCAATGCTTTGGTTCCATTGTCAAACACCCGTTCTACAGATCCTTGCTTTGCGTTGATGGCAGGATATGTGAGATATGATCTGGCTTGAATGGCAGGATATGTGAGATATGATCTGGCTTGAATGGCAGGATATGTGAGATATGATCTGGCTTGAATGGCAGGATATGTGAGATATGATCTGGCTTGAATGGCAGGATATGTGAGATATGATCTGGCTTGAATGGCAGGATATGTGAGATATGTTCTGGCTTGAATGGCAGGATATTTGAGATATGATCTGGCTTGACTGGCAGGATATGTGAGATATGATCTGGCTTGAATGGCAGGATATGTGAGATATGATCTGGCTTGAATGGCAGAATATGTGAGATATGATCTGGCTTGAATGGCAGGATATGTGAGATATGATCTGGCTTGACTGGCAGGATATGTGAGATATGATCTGGCTTGAATGGCAGGATATGTGAGATATGATCTGGCTTGAATGGCAGGATATGTGAGATATGATCTGGCTTGAATGGCAGGATATGAGAGATATGATCTGGCTTGAATGGCAGGATATGTGAGATATGATCTGGCTTGACTTGCAGGATATGTGAGATATGATCTGGCTTGAATGGCAGGATATGTGAGATATGATCTGGCTTGAATGGCAGGATATGTGAGATATGATCTGGCTTGAATGGCAGGATATGTGAGATATGATCTGGCTTGAATGGCAGGATATGTGAGATATGATCTGGCTTGAATGGCAGGATATGTGAGATATGATCTGGCTTGAATGGCAGGATATGTGAAATGTATACTGGATAAACGAACCACAGTCCAAATGATCATCACGAAAAGAGGTACGAAATAATTTCTCTTTGGCGTCATATCAAGGCACCTACAAGATAACAAAATCATGTAATTAGAGCAACTGACAAAGTCTGTAATAACAGTTATTGACAGGTGGGTTAAATGGTGTTGGAGATAGATATCATAAATCACATGAAAAAGACAGCGATAACCTAAGACGCGTAACAAACATCTAGGTACCTACCTACTGTCGCGGTGACACTGGTACAAAGGTTAGGTCACTTCAAATCCGATCCCATAAATCTCGCCATTTACACAAATATTCGTTTATTGAAAATTGAGGATATAATGCTCATTTATCAATTTCTAGCGCACATATATATATATACATATAAGTTGGCATATATGGTAAAAATAGCTTTTGTTCGGCTCATGATGATGGTTCATTTAGTGAACTAATCATGGGAGTGATCCAGTAAAGCTTGATCCATTAGTTATCTGGTTTTTACTCTGCCAATTTATGAACACCGAGTCATACTCTGTGCCATCTGGGGTGTGGTGACGCCTAGACACAAGTTGAACTTAGCGGTGAATATCGCTTGACAAACTTCGAGTGTAGCTAAACAAAAGAGCGAGTTTAGATGAACAATAAGCGAATAAAGCCGGACAAACCAGCGATCATAGCTGGACAAACCAGCGAGCATAGCTGAGCAAACCAGCGAGCATAGCTGGACAAACCAGCGATCATGACTGGACAAACCAGCGATCATCACTGGACAAACCAGCGATCATGACTGGACAAACCAGCAATCATGACTGGACAAACTAGCGATCATAACTTGACAAACTAGCGAGCATAGCCGGACAAACCAGCGATCATCACTGGACAAACCAGCGAGCATCACTGGACAAACCAGCGAGCATAGCTAGACAAACCAGCGATCATGACTGGACAAACCAGCGATCATAACTTGACAAACTAGCCAGCATAGCCGGACAAACTAGCCAGCATAGCCGGACAAACCAGCAATCATGACTGGACAAACTAGCGATCATAACTTGACAAACTAGCGAGCATAGCCGGACAAACCAGCAATCATGACTGGACAAACCAGCGATCATAACTGGACAAAACTTACGAAGCAAGTTGAACTTAGCGGTGAATATCGCTTGACAAACTTCGAGTGTAGCTAAACAAAAGAGCGAGTTTAGATAAGCGAATAAAGCCGGACAAACCAGCGATCATAGCTGGACAAACCAGCGAGCATAACTGGACAAACCAGCGATCATGACTGGACAAACCAGCGATCATAACTTGACAAACTAGCCAGCATAGCCGGACAAACTAGCCAGCATAGCCGGACAAACCAGCAATCATGACTGGACAAACTAGCGATCATAACTTGACAAACTAGCGAGCATAGCCGGACAAACCAGCAATCATGACTGGACAAACCAGCGATCATAACTGGACAAAACTTACGAAGCAAGTTGAACTTAGCGGTGAATATCGCTTGACAAACTTCGAGTGTAGCTAAACAAAAGAGCGAGTTTAGATAAGCGAATAAAGCCGGACAAACCAGCGATCATAGCTGGACAAACCAGCTAGCATAACTGGACAAATCAGCGAGCATAGCTGGACAAACCAGCGATCATGACTGGACAAACCAGCGATCATCACTAGACAAACCAGCGATCATGACTGGACAAACCAGCAATCATGACTGGACAAACTAGCGATCATCACTGGACAAACCAGCGATCATAACTGGACAAACCAGCGATCATAACTGGACAAAACTGCTGGTATAACTGTACGAAGCAACGAGTAATGCGATAGAATTTGGAACGATTTTCTGTTACAGCTGTAACCAGAAACTTGGCTTGCTCGGGTGTTTCACCGCAAGGAGGCGCTTATTTGGCTTTCATATTAAAATCAGTAGATGCTTGCACACCATTTTCAAAAGAACCAGTGACGCTTCAAAGCCAGAAATGGTCGCTTTAAATATGGTCGGCAGTAAATATCATCCATAGCGACTTCCGGTGTTTTAATACACAGCATCATAATATCAATGGCTAGAGTATCCCTTTGAGCTGTTTCGACATCGGGCGATGAATATTATTGCAACACGTTCGCATTCATTGAATGACATTTATGCTCGTTTGTATTGCTTAAAGAGCAACCTCGAAACTCATATTCCAGAAACGTAGTAACCCTCTGACACACATTTTGCGTAGGTGAACGTAAACTGTATTGATAGAGCTTAAGTAGATGGGCAAATCACCTGTTTATGTCCCGAATACATTTCACGAACCACTTTGACCACTATCAAGACTACATATATCACGCAAGGGGATACATATGTGATGTGCTCACTAATATATTTCATCTCAAAACTACGAGCCAAATTTGCAGCCGCCTGCTAAATGGACAATAAAAGGTCAATCATGATATATCGGGCTCACTCATGTGCTTGTGTTGACTGCAGTTGCGATTGATGTAGTGTATATTTGGTTATGTTGATCTTAGGTACTTATGTGCCGTATCTAATGGATGGACTGCGGGTGCGACCACTACACAAAACTGATAAGCAAATAAGGAGGCAGTATAACAACTGCAACTCAGGATTAGCGTCATAGTACATGATTAACGTCATAGCACAGGATTAACGTCATAGCACAGGATTAGCGTCATAGCACAGGATTAGCGTCATAGCACAGAATTAACGTCATGACGTCCGTCGGCGTTTTGTCACAACATACAACGAAGCTACCTTTGATCAAATCCATAAACTAGGTATAGAGTTAAACACGATCAGGCGGTTTACACCCTTAGAAGGCATGTGACAACCACTTCTGGATAATGAGATATAAGATAGTGAAGAGTAACAATCCATTACACTATTACAGGGTAGGCTGGTGTACGTGTGGATTAACAGAAACTACTCAAGTGTTATCTGGCCTTCTGCTGGTGTACGTGTGGATTAACAGAAACTACTCAAGTGTTATCTGGCCTTCTGCTGGTGTACGTGTGGATTAACAGAAACTACTCAAGTGTTATCAGGCCTTCTGCTGGTGTACGTGTGGATTAACAGAAACTACTCGAGTATTATCAGGCCTTCTGCTGGTGTACGTCAGAAACTACTCGAGTGTTATCAGGCCTTCTGCTGGTGTACGTGTGGATTAACAGAAACTACTCAAGTGTTATCAGGCCTTCTGCTGGTGTACGTGTGGATTAACAGAAACTACTCGTGTGGATTAACAGAAACTACTCAAGTGTTATCAGGCCTTCTGCTGGTGTACGTGTGGATTAACAGAAACTACTCAAGTGTTATCAGGCCAGGCCTTCTGCTGGTGTACGTGTGGGATTAACAGAAACTCGAGTGTTATCTCCTTCTGCTGGTGTACGTGTGGATTAACAGAAACTACTCGAGTGTTATCAGGCCTTCTGCTGGTGTACGTGTGGATTAACAGAAACTACTCAAGTGTTATCAGGCCTTCTGCTGGTGTACGTGTGGATTAACAGAAACTACTCAAGTGTTATCAGGCCTTCTGCTGGTGTACGTGTGGATTAACAGAAACTACTCAGTGTTATCAGGCCTTCTGCTGGTGTACGTGTGGATTAACAGAAACTACTCAAGTGTTATCAGGCCTTCTGCTGGTGTACGTGTGGATTAACAGAAACTACTCAAGTGTTATCAGGCCTTCTGCTGGTGTACGTGTGGATTAACAGAAACTACTCGAGTGTTATCAGGCCTTCTGCTGGTGTACGTCTGGATTAACAGAAACTTCTCAAGTGTGTTATCAGGCCTTCTGCTGTGTACGTGTGGATTAACAGAAACTACTCAGTGTTATCAGGCCTTCTGCTGGTGTACGTGTGGATTAACAGAAACTACTCAAGTGTTATCAGGCCTTCTGCTGGTGTGTACGTGTGGATTAACAGAAACTACTCAAGTGTTATCAGGCCTTCTGCTGGTGTACGTGTGGATTAACAGAAACTACTCAAGTGTTATCAGGCCTTCTGCTGGTGTACGTGTGGATTAACAGAAACTACTCAAGTGTTATCAGGCCTTCTGCTGGTGTACGTGTGGATTAACAGAAACTACTCAAGTGTTATCAGGCCTTCTGCTGGTGTACGTGTGGATTAACAGAAACTACTCAGTGTTATCAGGCCTTCTGCTGGTGTACGTGTGGACGTGTGTTATCAGGCCTTCTGCTGGTGTACGTGTGGATTAACAGAAACTACTCAAGTGTTATCAGGCCTTCTGCTGGTGTACGTGTGGATTAACAGAAACTACTCTGTGTTTCATCATGCCTTCTGCTGGTGTACGTGTGTGGATAACAGAAACTACTCAAGTGTTATCAGGCCTGGCTGGTGTACGTGTGGATTAACAGAAACTACTCAGTGTTATCAGGCCTTCTGCTGGTGTACGTGTGGATTAACAGAAACTACTCAAGTGTTATCTGGCCTTCTGCTGCTGGTGTACGTGTGGATTAACAGAAACTACTCAAGTGTTATCTGGCCTTCTGCTGGTGTACGTGTGGATTAACAGTGTGGATCAGGCCTTCTGCTGGTGTAACAGACAGAAACTACTCGAGTGTATCAGGCCTTCTGCTGGTGTACGTGTGGATTAACAGAAACTACGGCCTTCTGGCTGGTGACGTGTGATTAACAAGTGTTATCAGGCCTTCTGCTGGTGTACGTGTGTGGAAGTGTTATCAGGCCTTCTGCTGGTGTACGTGTGGATTAACAGAAACTACTCAAGTGTTATCAGGCCTTCTGCTGGTGTACGTGTGGATTAACAGAAACTACTCAAGTGTTATCAGGCCTTCTGCTGGTGTACGTGTGGATTAACAGAAACTACTCAAGTGTTATCAGGCAGGCCTTCTGCTGGTGTACGTGTGGATTAACAGAAACTACTCTCAAGTGTTATCAGGCCTTCTGCTGGTGTACGTGTGGATTAACAGAAACTACTCAAGTGTTATCAGGCCTTCTGCTGGTGTACGTGTGGATTAACAGAAACTACTCAAGTGTTATCAGGCCTTCTGCCTTACTGTGGATTAACAGAAACTACTCAAGTGTTATCAGCCTTTCTGCTGGTGTACGTGTGGATTAACAGAAACTACTCAAGTGTTATCAGGCCTTCTGCTGGTGTGGACGTGTGGATTAACAGATTAACAGAAACTACTCAGTGTTATCAGGCCTTCTGCTGGTGTACGTGTGGATTAACAGAAACTACTCAAGTGTTATCAGGCCTTCTGCTGGTGTACGTGTGGATTAACAGAAACTACTCTAGTGTTATCAGGCCTTCTGCTGGTGTACGTGTGGATTAACAGAAACTACTCAAGTGTTATCTGGCCTTCTGCTGGTGTACGTGTGGATTAACAGAAACTACTCAAGTGTTATCAGGCCTTCTGCTGGTGTACGTGTGGATTAACAGAAACTACTCAAGTGTTATCAGGCCTTCTGCTGGTGTACGTGGGATTAACAGAAACTACTCAAGTGTTATCAGGCCTTCTGCTGGTGTGTGTATTAACAGAAACTGTGTGTTATTAACAGAAAGGCTACTCAAGTGTTATCAGGCCTTCTGCTGTGTACGTGTGGATTAACAGAAACTACTCGAGTGTTATCAGGCCTTCTGCTGGTGTACGGATGGATTAACAGAAACTACTCAAGTGTTATCAGGCCTTCTGCTGGTGTACGTGTGGATTAACAGAAACTACTCAAGTGGCTGGTGTACGTGTGGATTAACAGAAACTACTCGAGTGTTATCAGGCTCTGCTGGTGTGTGTGGATTAACAGAAACTATCAGGCCTTCTGCTGGTGTACGTGTGGATTAACAGAAACTACTCAGTGTTTATCAGGCCTTCTGCTGGTGTACGTGTGGATTAACAGAAACTACTCAAGTGTTATCAGGCCTTCTGTGGTGTACGTGTGGATTAACAGAAACTACTCAAGTGTTATCAGGCCTTCTGCTGCTGGTGTACGTGTGGATTAACAGAAACTACTCTAGTGTCATCAGGCCTTCTGCTGGTGTACGTGTGGATTAACAGAAACTACTCTAGTGTTATCAGGCCTTCTGCTGGTGTACGTGTGGATTAACAGAAACTACTCTACCTTCTGCTGGTGTACGTGTGGATTAACAGATCAGTGTTATCAGGCCTTCTGCTGGTGTACGTGTGGATTAACAGAAACTACTCGAGTGTTATCAGGCCTTCTGCTGTGTACGTGTGGATTAACAGAAACTACTCGAGTGTTATCAGGCCTTCTGCTGGTGTACGTGTGGAAGTGTTATCACGTGTGGATTAACAGAAACTACTCGAGTGTTTCTGCTGGGTGTACGTGTGGATTAACAGAAACTACTCTACTTCTGCTGGTGTACGTGTGGATTAACAGAAACTACTCAAGTGTTATCAGGCCTTCTGCTGGTGTACGTGTGGATTAACATTAACAGAAACTACTCAAGTGTGTTATCAGGCCTTCTGCTGGTGTACGTGTGGATTAACAGTACTCAAGTGTGTTCTGGGTGTACGTTATTAACAGAAACAGAAACTACTCAAGTGTTATCAGGCCTTCTGCTGGTGTACGTGTGGATTAACAGAAACTACTCAGTGTTATCAGGCCTTCTGCTGGTGTACGTGTGGATTAACAGAAACTACTCAAGTGTTATCTGGCCTTCTGCGTGTGGTTAACAGAAACTACTCAAGTGTTATCAGGCCTGCTGGTGTACGTGTGGATTAACAGAAACTACTCAAGTGTTATCAGGCCTTCTGCTGGTGTACGTGTGGATAACAGAAACTACTCAAGTGTTATCAGGCCTTCTGCTGGTGTACGTGTGGATTAACAGAAACTACTCAAGTGTTATCAGGCCTTCTGCTGGTGTACGTGAAACTACTCAAGTGTTATCAGGATTAACAGAAACTACTCAAGTGTTATCAGGCCTTCTGCTGGTGTACGTGTGGATTAACAGAAACTACTCAAGTGTTATCAGGCCTTCTGCTGGTGTACGTGTGGATTAACAGAAACTACTCAAGTGTTATCAGGCCTTCTGCAGAAACTGTGTTATCAGGCCTTCTGCTGGTGTACGTGTGGATTAACAGAAACTACTCGAGTGTTATCAGGCCTTCTGATTGTGGATTAACAGAAACTACTCAAGTGTTATCAGGCCTTCTGCTGGTGTACGTGTGGATTAACAGAAACTACTCAAGTGTTATCAGGCCTTCTGCTGGTGTACGTGTGGATTAACAGAAACTACTCAAGTGTTATCTAGCCTTCTGCTGGTGTACGTGTGGATTAACAGAAACTACTCAAGTGTTATCAGGCCTTCTGCTGGTGTACGTGTGGATTAACAGAAACTACTCAAGTGTTATCAGGCCTTCTGCTGGTGTACGTGTGGATTAACAGAAACTACTCGAGTGTTATCAGGCCTTCTGCTGGTGTACGTGTGGATTAACAGAAACTACTCAAGTGTTATCAGGCCTTCTGCTGGTGTACGTGTGGATTAACAGAAACTACTCGAGTGTTATCATTCTGGCGTGTGGATTAACTTCTGTTATCTGGCCTTCTGTGGTGTACGTGTGGATTACGTGTGGATTAACAGAAACTACTCGAGTATTATCAGGCCTTCTGCTGGTGTACGTGTGGATTAACAGAAACTACTCAAGTGTTAACAGGCCTTCTGCTGGTGTACGTGTGGATTAACAGAAACTACTCAAGTGTTATCAGGCCTTCTGCTGGTGTACGTGTGGATTAACAGAAACTACTCAAGTGTTATCAGGCCTTCTGCTGGTGTACGTGTGGATTAACAGAAACTACTCGAGTGTTATCAGGCCTTCTGCTGGTGTACGTGTGGATTAACAGAAACTACTCAAGTGTTATCAGGCCTTCTGCTGGTGTGGACGTGTGGATTAACAGAAACTACTCTAGTGTTATCAGGCCTTCTGCTGGTGTACGTGTGGATTAACAGAAACTACTCAAGTGTTATCAGGCCTTCTGCTGGTGTACGTGTGGATTAACAGAAACTACTCAAGTGTTATCAGGCCTTCTGCTGGTGTACGTGTGGATTAACAGAAACTACTCAAGTGTTATCAGCCTTCTGCTGGTGTACGTGTGGATTAACAGAAAAACTACTCAAGTGTTATCAGGCCTTCTGCTGGTGTACGTGTGGATTAACAGAAACTACTCGAGTGTTATCAGGCCTTCTGCTGGTGTACGTGTGGATTAACAGAAACTACTCAAGTGTTATCATGCCTTCTGCTGGTGTTCGTGTGGATTAACAGAACTACTCAAGTGTTATCTGGCCTTGTGCTAGTGTACGTGTGGATTAACAGAAACTACTCAAGTGTTATCAGGCCTTCTGCTGGTGTACGTGTGGATTAACAGAAACTACTCGAGTGTTATCAGGCCTTCTGCTGGTGTACGTGTGGATTAACAGAAACTACTCAAGTGTTATCAGGCCTTCTGCTGGTGTACGTGTGGATTAACAGAAACTACTCAAGTGTTATCAGGCCTTCTGCTGGTGTACGTGTGGATTAACAGAAACTACTCAAGTGTTATCAGGCCTTCTGCTGGTGTACGTGTGGATTAACAGAAACTACTCAAGTGTTATCAGGCCTTCTGCTGGTGTACGTGTGGATTAACAGAAACTACTCAAGTGTTATCTGGCCTTCTGCTGGTGTACGTGTGGATTAACAGAAACTTCTCTAGTGTTATCAGACCTTCTTCTGCTGCCAATTGGTCACTCAAATTTTCCAATGACAGCACTTCCTTACAAGCACTTTCAGATCTGGTGTTTTGGTACCCTGATACCACACTCATATTGGATGTTGGAACATTCGATCAGTATGCCCACGTGTCGTTAAAAACCTGAGTAATACCATTTCCATTCGCTTCCAGTGCGTGAAAGTTGGTCCAGTAGGAGGCGGCTTAACAATCACGTGACCATGTGATGATAACGCGCCATTTCGTAAGCGCTCCCTTCAGCTCTCACGTCATTGGATTGTTTAATGACAGTAGTGAATATCTGCCCTGTCAGCGCCGCTTGATCTCGTCCTGTTAGATACACAATGTAATGTCATGGTTGGGAAAGTGGCCCTTTGAATGTCACATTTTGTTGAGACAGCAACTAATGTAATCACTGGTATAAAAGCCGTTACAAAGTCAAAATGTCTTCTAGACGGTTACGTGGAGTAAACGGCGCTATCCCATCTTGTTGAAGGGATATCAGTTTAAAAACACATGTGGAATGTCTGATCCGGACCCACTGAATGTTAACATATAAGAACCGTATTGTGGGGTGCTAAGCAGTCGCCCTGGAGCGACAACTTCTCCGCGAGCAGTGAAAACGGTGATGTTGCAACTGACAAAAAGCAATGACCGAGTGTGACGTCGTTTGTTGGATACTTCTTTACCAGTTTACTGTATGGGTTTTGACAATTTTATGATTCATTTTGGATAACCAGCTAGAATTAATAATTTCCGATTAAAGCTAACAAGTAGGAAACTCGGAGTGGGCTGGTTGGTTGATAGTCGCACTCTTTCAATAGCAACGTTTCTATTCAACAGCCCAGTGTTATCTTGGCTTAGAAGCAACAATAAAAGCGGAGAATTGTTGCTCATAAAGGCGTATTAAGCACGGCTATTCGGCGATGACATTCGCTGATGTTGGTATGACACTACACCGATCCCTACTGTAAATCCATGCTCGATTCTGCAAGGACTTCACTGAAATCCCTCACATGACCCCACCCTCATCACCACGGTGACCCTAACCTTAAATATTCTGTGACCCCTCCCTAAACCCAGTGAAACTCAATCCTTATCCTCGGCATGCACTCTCGCCCATGACCGAATAGCCTGTTGCCTATGCGATTTGACTGGCTGCTGGCGATGTATTTTTTCCCCAAGAATTGGGATATGGGCGTGTTTACTGTGCTTGGTCATGACTTACCGTACAGATTATAATCTCTAAATGAAAAACCATGTTGTTATATTTATAGGAGCATCGCCGGCCCTGCCTTCTTATCCCGATCTGTGGTTCTCCATACACGACACAGCGTGTTTGTTATCCCGATGCCACAAGATTTACAGATCAAGTTCTTTTTGCCTTGGCGTAGCTTGTAGGCGTGTAACTGCAATAGTCAGTTGTAGATGTAGCAAAATTGGTGCAAAGAGTAGTCTTTCCGACAAGAGTCCATGCGCATTACTTCTTTATTGTCAATTTAATAATACAGCATATTTTTTCTAATAGTGTTACCAATATTAGAGGATTATGAGATACACCCCATGCTTGCGGGGTAGCGTGTGAGTGTATTATCCTGTAGCTGTAAACGTGCAGACTCAATGTTGGGACTTTGATTCCTGTAGAGGCTACAAAATTAAATAGCAGCTTCCAGTAGTTTGTTGTTTACAATATGTGGAAATGCAGTTGACATTTACTTCATTACACGATTTAGTTTCCAAAAGCTTATATCTTAGGGTACACAGAAAACGACAAATCTGTTCACTTTATAAACAAAGTTAACCAAATAAGAAAGGAACCATATGCCGCAGCCCAAGGTTACCAATACTATCAATGTCCAAGCCCATCCTATTTCACAACAAATCCATTTGTGTTTTTGTCCATGTATACATGTGTGTGTATGTATGTATGTGTATGTATGTACGTATGTATGTATGTGTGTATGTATATATATATATATATATATATATATATATATATATATATATATATATATATATATATATATATATATATATGTGTGTGTGTGTGTGTGTGTGTGTGTGTGTGTGTGTGTGTGTGTGTGTGTGTGTGTGTGTGTGTGTGTGTGTGTGTGTGTGTGTGTGTGTGTGTGTGTGTGTGTGTGTGTGTGTGTGTGTGTGTGTGTGTGTGTGTGTGTGTGTGTGTGTGTGTGTGTGTGTGTGTGTGTTATGGACACGTGCAATGCCAAGGCATGGTGACGTCCTGGAACCAATACTTCGTTTCTAGCAGATCGCGTGGACCTGTGATTGGGCTGACACCATTTACGCAGTCAGTCACAAGAAGCCGAACCGAAAACTCGTGGTGATTTGACGCTTCATGTCTACATCCGGTACATAAACACACACCTATAGAAGTTTCACATTCAGTGACAGTATGCCAATGGTTTGACAATAGTTATCATTTCAGGTGATTAAATGCACAGTTTAGATTATTTATACGGTTCAAACGGTGAATGATTCCCTCCAAACACGATAAGATGCAGTATCAAATTTCCCGATTAGAAGCCTTATACCATAGAGCATAACACCATCACATCCAGTAAAAGACCAAGGCTAATTTCACCTTAATTATGCAAAGCATTCAATGATATAGAATAACTAAAGCATAAGACACGCCCATTAGATAATCCGGGCATGGTAAACTTACGGGCATGTTCCTAATTGGCAAGTCTGTATTTTAGCGCCGCCCAGGAAGTCGAACTGTACGACGCAATACGTGATTTCTCCGTCCAAGACTGTCAGTGGTGCTACATGCGTCACGTTTCTGTTAAGACATGCATACTGAGGAAACAAGGCCTCGTGTCCCAGGTAGAAAGAACATATACAGGTGGTGATTATATGATGTGTACTCGTAGAAAATAATTATGTTTCTAATGGTGTTATAATATGAAACTCATTCGATAACAATAACGTTTGAGTGCTGCACCATCGTCCCATCCTCCCCCAACCGATGTGCTATAAGTATCCACTGATACAAAAGTGACCTTCTGGGCCGGTGAACTCTTAGCAGCCTACGAGTATGGCGTCAACTAGAGGGTGCTGATAATATCCACCTTATATGTTACATCACCTCATCCACAACCAAGGCTTAATCATGTAAGAGCTGTTCACTCCATTACCTCTCTAACTAGCTGTCCATAACGAATAACCACATGGTAGATCACGACACAGGTTTAGATTACTTTCTCCAGACAACAAGCTTATCATAGGGCATGGGCCATTACAGTTCATTACAGTTTATAGGGAAACAGAACCTGGTGTATGTTCAGTGCATGCTATCATGTCCTACTTTATAAATCACACAATGACAACAGATGGCTATGACTTGCATGTAATGGTGTGTTATATCAAACATGACCTGCATGTTATGGTGTGTTATATCAAACATGACCTGCATGTTATGGTATGCCATATGAAACAAGGAGAACTCACGTGGCGCAGCAGCCTTCTCCTGTGATCACTCCGGGTTCAAGCGGCATGATATCTCCAGGGACCGCTGTACAGACATGGGTGCTAAGGGATAGATGAACAGCTGTGCCTTACTGGTCAGCAAAATACATTCAGTTATGTACCTTCAAAGCACCACCGGATGAGTTTATCGACTGCCAGTAATTAGAGTGACGTGTTCAACCATCCACACCGCGACGAGTTAGCTTGCTCCCATAAATCGCTGTGCAGCTAACCAATGACCCCTTTAGCCCCGACCCACTTCGGGACAAATTTATCACATGCTCGTCCTACTTCTTGTAAGGCAAATACCTGAGATACCTGCTCGTCTAGTCCATTGTACGGCAGTTACCCAAGATAAATATGTCGATGTTGTTAGGTAGACCTAAATATCATCTGCATATCAGTGGTATGACATGCAGTCTATTTGATATGTAGGCTTTAAACAGTACAGACTCAAGAATGAAGATGTATGCACAGTTGTTGTAATGCGTCCATTGAAGCTTGTTCTCCTCAACCATCACCGCACAAAACAACTGGTTATGCTTTCCCGATACCATCACTGTTTGGCAAGTCGTCACAAGACGCAAATCGCCTGACGCAAGATTGCCATGCTGCCCCCTGGTGGGAACAATACAGGATTAACATCAACCATAATATATCACACAATACCTTAGCTCCGGTCATAACGGTAACATGAATTTATACCTACTACCTACTATATATCTACTCAGACGTCTTGTAGGGCTAACAATACCTCTCAATTTAATACAACTCACAGGTATGTACGTATATTTGTAATCTGCTCTTTGCTGCACAAAACTGAACGCAATCTGCACGAAACATGGCGTACTTGTAGATACGTTTATGTGCAGAATCTCAATACACGTCAGAGTCACAGTAAGCGTGGTATTGTTTTCATGAGAAATGCACAGTTTTACAAAGGGAAAAGTGGTTGCAGTGAAATCGCTCGTCGGTCCTTTTATTTTCAGCACGCCATACGAAATATTTCAAACGAGTCGTACTAACTTCATTTGCCATAAGGATTCATTCTTAAGGTTAGCATTCGATTAACCCCTGACAAATTGGTTCGTAAAAACATGCTTAGGAAAGTCGTCCAGATGTGGTTAGGTAGTATTAAGGTCTTGATAAGCTGTTGTCAAGGGGACGCCACTTACTGACTGAGCAGTGGATGTATTAATAATTATCTCCCAATGTAAACTGTAAAGCTTTTAATTGACGGACTTTGCCTTGGGCCGTTATTGTGGTCATAACGGACAGGTTATGTACTATTGACGTTATTGTGGTCATTCAAACCCAATCCTGTACTTTGCCTTTGTGGTCGGGCAATCTAAACGTTTGCCCTTTTGACGTTATTGTGGTCATAACGGACAATCTAAACCCAATCCTGTACTTTGCCTTTTGACCGTTATTGTGGTCATAACGGACAATCTAAACCCAATCAGTGTCACCGTTTATGGTCATAGGCAGCCCTTTTGACGTGGGTCATTAAACATAATCGTACTTTGCGGCAATTATTTGGTCAAACGGACAATCTAAAACGAGTTTTGCCTTTTACAAATACATCCGCCTATGCCATCAACGCATGCGGTCAATATTACTTCAGGGGATCAAAGGATGACGGTCAATATTACTTCAGGGGATCAAAGGATGACGGTCAATATTACTTCAGGGGATCAAGGGATGACATGAAAAACAAACCTTTACAAATCGTGAACGGTGTTCAAGCTAGATCAACAATAAAAAATGAACCGTCTTGGAAAAACATGAATTTCTGATTACCTCGGCGGAAAAAACTGCCAGAAGCTGAGAACAATCCTGGAAAGAGTATTTCCAGTAAGTCCTCATCAGATACCCGGTGACTGCAGACTCTTTTGGCGTCCTGGCACCACCCGGTTCTCCGTACTCTACCACACAGAGTCGTACGCACCATCGTTGAAATGACAACCAGAATAAGCAACTTCCAAATGGCAAGCGCCATGTCGACAGCTGAGTTGAATAGCCTTCTGCTGTGCACGAATGTTCTTGGTTAAGCGTCACTCTCACGATTCACCCACTCAGTGGTTCGCGCCTCGTTAAAACGTGCGATAATCGTCATCAGGCCGCCTGCTGATAAGTCTGAGTAGAATATATAACGGGAACCTGGACCACTGCCGAACCCACGCATGCAAAACAAAATGAACAATTGAATATTCACCCAAAAAGAATTGAGAATGTTTACAAAACATAGCGTTTGCCGTATACAGTGTGGCGAGTTACCTGCCTACCAGGCAGTGTGGCGAGTTACCTGCCTACCAGGCAGTGTGGCGAGTTACCTGCCTACCAGGCAGTGTGGCGAGTTACCTGCCTACCAGGCAGTGTGGCGAGTTACCTGCCTACCAGGCAGTGTGGCGAGTTACCTGGCGAGTTGGCGACCTGCCTACCAGGCAGTTACCTGCCTGGCAGTGTGGCGAGTTACCTGCCTACCAGGCAGTGTGGCGAGTTACCTGCCTACCAGGCAGTGTGGCGAGTTTACCTGCCTACCAGGCAGTGCCTGCCTACCAGGCAGTGTGGCGAGTTACCTGCCTACCAGGCAGTGTGGCGAGTTACCTGCCTACCAGGCAGTGTGGCGAGTTACCTGCCTACCAGGGCTCTCAATCAATCGGATAATATCCATCCGGCAGCCTAACGTTCGGCAAGTTTTCTGCAACCTTGCTTTCCGCCATGGTGAACGTGTTTTGGTGGTCTTCTTCGATCTTGGCAGTGTTATTGCTTTCTCAGCCATACCACATTTCGTCCTCATATGGAGTTATATTGAATAGCATTATCAGCTGTCGATAAACAACAACAATTGTAATAGTTAGATACGTATATCAATTCAATCAATCGTGATGGAGATGCTTCATCATAAAGCTTATATGTGCCACTAATAAAGCAACTATATGCAGCCTAAATATCGCTTTGTATCATTATATACGATCAACTTTTGCAAGATTTATTTTGTCGATTTAATTGTATTCACATTACTTGCGGGGACACTTTGATATAAATGTAACGCAGATCAAGTGTACTTGATTCAATGACTAGTGTTTAAGCTGATATGAGAAGGGTCAGATGCCAGAGTACTGATCAAAATCTGTTTTTCATTGAACTTCCCCTTTCAATCAACGCAGCTGATTATACCTATCCAGTTAAGATAACTTAATTTCTACCTTGCATAATAAACTAGTCACATAGCTTGACTCATGTCACAATCAAGGTGTATGACTTGTCGGGTATATCTTTAAATGTGGCCAATCTTCTTAAAGAGTCAAATGAGATCAATGAAATTGGAACTAAATTTTTCTTCTGTCTGTTATTGCAGTTTTTACAGGAAATCACACTGAAGTCTCCTTAAAACAAGATACCAGGTATTTGACATAATTAGTGTTTAGCTAGTCCTACAAAGGATTGTTATAATCGCACTTGCATTACATAGATCAAGAGACTCAGACTCATTGCTATGTGAACGCCACGGTAAGACCAGATGTAATGCTTATCTGCTGCTTTTCTCACGGGCTTTCATGCCTCATGTGTAGCATTTTCAAAGGAGTTTTAAAAATAGTCATATATGCATAAACGCGGTGGTTCGTCCATTGATTTGATTAGTCGTGGCAGTTAAATTGTATTTCGCTGAAAAAGGCTAATGACTTGAGGGTATGATAAATGTATATTAGGGCCGTGAATGAATTGCCCTACGACGACGCCTTTTTCATTCATGAGTGATACACTATTATTTTCAGGTGATGATCACTTCAACACAATCACCAACAAACGCGGACGCTGTCGTAAACTGGCTGTATGCAACGTTGGGTAAGAGATTCCGTGCTGAACTGATAAACAAATTTGTTCTTTGAAGGTTAGATCAGTGGTGTTGGACCAATCTGGCTTGTACTTGGAGGTACCCGACCTCCCCAAATCTTGGTTCCGAGCACTGCACAAAACAGCAGATAGGGGAACTAGTTATTTTAAATGACTTTGGCACAAAACACAAAGCACAAAACATTCACCAAAATGGTGCGACTGTTAAATTGCCCCGGCCCAGTCGTTAAAAACCAAGAGAAAAACATCCTCAATAAAGTTTTCGCGGTCTTTGATACCTATAAAACTATGATATTGGCCCATAAAAACTACTGGACTTCATCATATACGTTTTCACAATTCAATTCATGCATGAACGTTGAGTATTTATTACTATGAGATGTTACACTAATATTAACAAGTAATTTACCAAAGCCTCATTATTTGAAACCGCGCAACACAACCTAGAATATTTTCCCTCAGGGCTTCTCATATATAAATTCATTATGTACGACCTTCCCAAAATTGGGGTCATTTTTGGTCGCCTTAGCAGCCGCCATTCTGTCAGCAACTAATTTGCATTATTGGCGCATGATTTCGTTTTGTAGCCTTTTTAGTCTTTACAAATCCATATTCAATTATCCCAGCAGTTGGACATTCATTCAGCGCAAATGGCACCAGAAAATCGATGAATTCGTTCAGGGTTTGGACTGGGAATGTGTTTTGGCACCGGCAAGTAGATTTGCCAGATAGCTTGCATTGTTAGCCATCCCCTGGCAACTTCCTCAAAAACCCTCGCTTCTGTTACAAGCTTCTTGATAGCTGTAATGCCTTTCCAGTAGCCCTTAGGACTATAGTAGATCTTTTGCATGCGACGATCCATACAAAGAAAACGCTCGAGTCTCCAAATGACCTACTTAGCAAGCCTGTATGCAACCAGTCCAGTCGCAGCCATACCCAGTATAATGAACGCCACTTCCCATGCCCTTTTTGACCATCTGCGGGCTCGTAGAAGTCTGAAAGGGGCTCAGAGCCCAGCGTGTCGACGGTTTCACCCGTAATCATGTAGTACTCACGCAAAGCCTTGTCCACTTCCCGAAAAGTATGCTCAGTTTGCTTCTTAGCCCATACAGCCTGGGCAGATTGAAGCTGCTCGATTGCCATATCATGGCATTTACGTTCCGCATCCACTTGGCTGCTTCGTAATTTAGATAATAAAAAGTTGCTCCCAGAGAATGCAAGGGCGTTAACAAGAGCTCCACCAACAAGTAGCGCATTTGTGGCTATTACTTCACTATATCAACTGGTAAGATTCCTCGTTTAATTAGCATATCCTTTTGTGGCCATAGTGCCGGGGAGTCAGATTTGAGATGGTCCAGGGCAGAAACTCCGCAGCCGCTGTTTGCGCACCATACAACAAAGTTCAGCTGGTTCTGCCAGTATTGCATGTGGTTGGTTCTCCAGCCAACCACAAGGCTATCGTATATAGTAAGGGACGTCTATTGAACAACCACGACCTTCCTATTGGTGTTGTTCTCGAATTTACAAGATAAGAATTACAAGTCCACCGGCAACCATCGGGTGTTTGTGGACTGTGTTTTCCGGGGCGGACTGGAGCATACAATTTGGAGTACCACCATAAGGACAGGAAGAAGTACAAGGAGACGGTCGATTGGGGGTACACAACCATTCAAGACACAGATGATGAGGGGGGCTACGCAACAAACGGTAAGTTTGACACCATCCTTGACTGCTATCTGAGTCACCACGGCCCCTGGATGGGCAGGCCGATAAAGATTCCAGAAAGACCAACTGGAGCTTTCTTCTGCTGGAAACTCTTCACAATGAGAGTGACAACAATTCGCACAGATCCCGCCTTTATTGAGAAGAACAAACCTAAGGTGTCTCAGTTCATGGAGGACCTCGACAGGGTGAAGAAGGGAACTTACAGCGACGGTCGCAGATATTTCTCACTGTCGCAGATATTTCTATGATGGCTAACTACTGGTGTGGCCCTGATGAAAATCGGCTGGAAGGGCTGGCTGACACTGAAGTATAGAAAGTGGAAGTGCGCTCGCACCGCAGGCTGGCTCATTTTCTGTATGTGCGTCCATTTGGAAACTGCGCTCGTACCGCCACTCTCTATACTACTCCTTGCCCGGATTTCTACAGAAAGACGATGCCACTCGAGTATTCCTAATGTTATGGTGATATTGTTTTCGCACATATCAATATCATCACCCTTTGTGCTCTTCCGTTCAGTACCCGATGATCATTCTGCGATATCTTCATGCAACATGTTAAAGCATAACGAACTGTGATCCTATCTTATACAACGCAGCTCGCTGAGATCTTTGCTGATGTCATTTTCAACATTCCCCAATCATCAATATTCTACAACTCTCATCAATGATAACCATAGCAATGCATTTTAAAGCTAGCCAATCATGTTAATTCAATTTCAGTTTGTGACATTTAAGCTCCGAATATAAATTGCGATTTTTGAATACTAATGACATGACGCTAGTCATTGTACACCACAACGCGGCCAGGTGTGTATTTGCAATTCATCATATTTGCATAAGTACAAGCATCGATTCTTAGCATTGCTCATCTCTGTTGTTACCGTATACAGCATGTGTGCTCAGCGTCGCTCAGTTAATATCTGACCTGCCATGAACGGACGACCAAGTCCGTACTATCACGTGGTAAACTGTCTCACCTGTCATGAAAGGATGATTAAGACTGAATCATCACGCGGTATACTGTCTAGAACGGACGATCAAGGCAGGGAAGTGGTCTCCCGCGTGTAGGCTGGCCACATGGAGCTCACGCATGCTCTGCTCACTACGTCACAGTGAGCTGGTTGATAAATCGCCTCCAATCGGACAGTAAATGTCGCCTCTGATTGGCGACTGGTATGATCGTAAGGGAACAGCATCAGAACGTCCACACGTAACATCTCTCCTGGTATGATCGTAAGGGAACAGCATCAGAACGTCCACACGTAACATCTCTCCTGGTATGATCAGAACGTCCACACGTAACATCTCTCCTGGTATGATCGTAAGGGAACAGCATCAGAACGTCCACACGTAACATCTCTCCTGGTATGATCGTAAGGGAACAGCATCAGAACGTCCACACGTAACATCTCTCCTGGTATGATCGTAAGGGAACAGCATCAGAACGTCCACACGTAACATCTCTCCTGGTATGATCGTAAGGGAACAGCATCAGAACGTCCACACGTAACATCTCTCCTGGTATGATCGTAAGGGAACAGCATCAGAACGTCCACACGTAACATCTGTCCTGAGGTAATGAGACTTTTCGCCTCCGGTATTCTTATCTCAAGGCAGCTCAGTTTGCAGAATTACTTTGATGATATTTAATGATATAACTGACGCTGTCTTAGGCGGTGTGGTGATATTGTATGGTGTAACTGACGCTGTGTGACGCTTTGTGGTGATATTGTATGGTGTAACTGACGCTGTGTGACGCTTTGTGGTGATATTTTATGGTGTAACTGACGCTGTCTTAGGCTGCGTGGTGATGCTGGATGGTGTAACTGAAGCTGTGTGAAACGTGATCAGACGATGCCATATAACCCATGAAAAGTTCCACTGACGATTTATGCCGCGTTAAATTGTTTACAAACCTCCCCTCCTGCTCAATCATGGCTCTCAGCAGCTGAACATAAGTCCATAACCGGAAGTGCACATCAAATTCGCTTCAACAAATGATATATTCTTCATCGAGGGATCAACATGGCGGACGGTCAACAAGGTCCAGACGCTGACAATCCGGCAGGTATCAGTGCCGATCAAAGACCGACTGAGATACCATCACCCAACGTGATCCACGAGCATCTGTCTGAAAAGGACAAGTTGAGACAGAAAAAAGACATCGATAAAAACATCGTGCTCGTCAGTTTGTGTTTTTGGATGACCTTCACGGCTTACCAAGGTATGGCTCGGTTTCAGAGTAGTTTACATAGTGAGGAAGGCCTTGGAGTGCTCGCGCAAAGTGTTCTCTACATCAGCTGTGTGATGTCCAGTTTGTTTGTGTCCTCGATTCTGAACAACCATATCGGCCACAAATACACGATGGTTCTCTCCTTCTGTGGATACATCCCGTGGGTGGCAGCCAATGGTCTGGCCGTGTGGGGAACGCTCATCACAGCGTCTGCCGTCACAGGGATCTGTGCTGCCCCCATGTGGACGGCGCAGAGAACCTACTTCACCAAACTGGCCACCCAGTATGCTCGGCTGAGTGGTGATACAATCGATGTAGTGGTTTCACGATTCTATCACATGTTCTTCGCCTTTTTCCAATTTTGTGAGTTGCATTCTAAGTTTCACACATTTTGTTGGAAATATAAGAAAATGAAAAGATCAATGACACCGGTAACGCGTGCGTCAACTTGACTGTTCGCTGTGTGGTGCAGCGAGCATAACGGGATCCATCATAGCGTCTTCCATCCTGCGGCCGATTGCTCCTCAAGCGAACGATTCTCGTCATCCTTCCGCCCAAGAGCTACATGTGATGTGTGGTGCTCTGGATTGTCCTCACACAATTGAAACCAACCCCAACATGCAAAACCCCGATGCCACCACGGTAAGTGGGAAGTTTCATATTTTGATGCTTTCCCTAAACGTTATCGACCTCATGCGTGTTACTGGGGTCACTTGGGGACAACGTAGTAGCGAGTCGACATGTAGAGGTGACGGCAATTGGGGTTTCCCCGGGCGTAATAATTACCATACTCCAGGGGAACACCGCTATACTTGGCAGAAGGGGGCGTTAACAGGGATCGAAACAGGCGGGGCCATATAACCTTAAAAATAGCTTCGGTCCCCTAGATGCTATGACCCGGAGTGGCCGCGTGTGTTGGGGCTCACTCATGGCGGCTTCCATATAGCATCTTGCCACCTGGCGACTGGATATGAAACTGAAAGATCAGCCAAATACACCACAGAGCCACTACCCCATGTGGTAGCCTGAAAACAATTTCAGCCTTTATGGGTATTTAAGATTTTTAGTTGGTGATTCGGCGTTATATTGGTGATGAAAGGTTAATGATTTAAATGGTCCAGAATCCCCACCGCATATACTACGAGTGGACGGATGCAGAAGAATGTGGGTACACCATAATGACCTCCGCCAAGTAGCTTTTCAACCCCTTCTCGCTGTGGCTTTTATCGTGTTTGGTTCAGGATATTTTGTGTGTCAATGGTCATTTGAAAGGGTTCGTTACTGTCTGGTGGAAATAAAGCAGGCTGGCCATCAACCAGGTAACAGAGTTGGGTGGGGATCTAGATATCGAACGAATCCTAAATATTGCCACATGAAACTTAGCCTAGCGATGTGCTCTATGTATATGGCTGATCATTTGTTGATGTTTGGTTTTTTTCTTACATTAGAAATTTCCCTTAATCTCTCAACCACAACCATAATGATAGAAGATAAACAAAAGATGGACATTTTACAATCCACCACCACAGAGTGACTTACTAGTTTGACTAAATTAAGCTGGTCTGGCCTTGATCGTCCCTATCAAGGATTTTTAATTATTAGCCAAATGTAAATTGACAGCAAACTGATAAATCATCAGTCGAGCCGTTGTACCATAGTCTGTTATTTGTGACAGAAACTGTCGTTCAATTTAATCCTTCTTTGTTGTACGTGAACTTCACATTTGACACTAGGTCAGCTGATCAATACTATTGATACATGACCCAATAAATCACAAAGGGTGTATTGCTACATTTATCTATATCTATAGTCACGTGATTATACAAAGATCCATTTTAAATGGCAACATCATAGGATTTCACATGCGTGCTACATAAATGATATTCAAATAATCCACACAACCTGGTTATGTAACAGCTGGTGTATATCGAGTCGACCGCGCACCAATAATCTCCTTTGGCTGTACACCAAAATAGTACTGCACAGGTCGACTAATCCTTATGACGTAGATCAGCGGCGTATGTATCCAATAGTAAGAAATGTTCGACTGACTCGTTATGATGCTCTCCAGGCTGTGGACGGGAGACTCTTATAATGTTGTTGCATTTAATAATCCATTCAGCTGTAAATGATCACCATTATCCAAGATAGATATCGGTATTTCAATATGAAGATTCGTACTATGTAGTGGTTATAGCTATTGTTGTATTGGCAACATCTAGATCAGTCGTGTCGGCCACACGTGGTAATGAGGCAATGGTCTGAGCTCCAAATGGCGATTACAGGCAACACAAGCAACACAGGCAAGCCAGCCTCGTGCCCGACTGTCCACCTTTATGGTCCAGCAACACGAAGTTACGAACGTACTAACAAATCATTGCGTTTATCGTGGCATAAAATTCTTGGACTGATCCGTTTTTTGGCTTGTGACGATCATCCCCATTCAGACTTCTCGTCATGTTGTTGGTCTGAGGAGATGGTGATAATTTCCTACATCAACTAACAAACCGCTCGTAACGGGGTGTGTAGAAAATTACCAATACTTGAATAAGTTGCTCATAAGTCTGGTTATTTGCACCGATATGAAGTAAAGCGCAGGTGCTTATCAATTCATCCATCGATATTTCAGCAAAATTGACCTTTTGACCACATCCATTTCCCCTCATCATACCACATCACCATCACTTGTCTCACCAATATATATATGCATGTCCAGGATACCTTTAGAAAGATAACGTTGATTGAAAGATATTTTTTACCTGAATGTCGTAAAAATATAATCGCCCTTCATATTGGTTGGTGGCCCCTTGATTTTAAGACCGATGGGCCCGACTGGCTCTTGATCAAAAGGGCTTATTTGTACCCCTGCGTTGATATCATATGCTAACTTCGTTGGGCTTCAAACAAAGAATTCTGACGAGTTGTGGGCAATAGCTGTGTAGTGATCAAGTTTTACTGGGGATACCTGTTGGAAAACTGCATCAAGAATCCCGTAGATTGAAGAATGCATTCGGCGATATTTGATTCTGTATTTAATATGCCCTGTTATTTACGTAAAGGTCTTCTAAAGAAAGTTAATGTGGTTATATAGCATTTTTTGATCGATCAGTGATATATACAAATCTGACAGATTTGGACCATGGTCGGCATTTTTATGGGCTTGGCTTCCGTTGCTGTCATCGTCATGATCGTGGCCGTTGATAGGCTGCCCCAAGACCTTCGTGACCCCAAGTTGACAGAATGGGCGGAGTTACGAGATCTGGCTATTGACACGTTCAAGCGTATTCGCCATCCATATCAGATGCTTCTTATACCAATTGCTATGTACAGCGGGTTACAGCAAGCCACGTACTGTGCAGAATGGACCAAGGTATTGAGCGTAGCTGTGATGATAACGACGAAGTGTAACAATTATGGTCTTATAATGATGTTTTATATTGCGAGTGGTCCCTACTCCCCTCTCCTCTTGATGACAAACAATCGCCTGACCGTGTTTTCATCTAGTCCTTCATCAGCTGTACTCTCGGCATCTGGATGGTGGGTCTCGTAACGCTGCCCTATGGCGTCATCAACGCCCTCGTACCTCTCACCTGTTGGCATCTCATCAGACGCATAGGCCGTCCACCTGTGTTCCTTCTCGGTGAGCTGATTAACACACACTCATCTGATAATACACACACTTGAGTTTACCTGTTCTCCTGCTCCGTGAGCTGAATTAAAAACAAACACTCCTAAGTTTACCTGTGCTCCTTCTCTGTGCGCTGATTGACACACACACACACACACACACACACACACACACACACACACACACACACACACACACACACACACACACACACACACACACACACACACACACACACACTACATAGTGCACACATGGACACATTGTTACACAAACACACACACACACCACACACACACACACACACCGAAAGTTTATCTATGTGTTACATAGTGCTATTATAGCATGGATTTTGTTCCGGTCATTGTTACCATACTAAACATGACTTTCTGATGACGATCATGTACTGTTACCATGCTGACTATGTTCTGTCACCATGCTGACTATGTTCTGTCACCATGCTGACTATGTACTGTCACCATGCTGACTATGTACTGTCACCATGCTGACTATGTCCTGTCACCATGCTGACTATGTCCTGTCACCATGCTGACTATGTACTGTTACCATGCTGACTATGTCCTGTCACCATGCTGACTATGTCCTGTCACCATGCTGACTATGTACTGTCACCATGCTGACTATGTACTGTCACCATGCTGACTATGTCCTGTCACCATGCTGACTATGTCCTGTCACCATGCTGACTATGTACTGTCACCATGCTGACTATGTACTGTCACCATGCTGACTATGTACTGTCACCATGCTGACTATGTACTGTCACCATGCTGACTATGTACTGTCACCATGCTGACTATGTACTGTCACCATGCTGACTATGTACTGTCACCATGCTGACTATGTACTGTCACCATGCTGACTATGTACTGTCACCATGCTGACTATGTACTGTCACCATGCTGACTATGTACTGTCACCATGCTGACTATGTACTGTCACCATGCTGACTATGTTCTGTCACCATGCTGACTATGTACTGTCACCATGCTGACTATGTTCTGTCACCATGCTGACTATGTACTGTCACCATGCTGACTATGTACTGTCACCATGTCTGACTGACTTGTACTGTCACCATGCTGACTATGTACTGTCACCATGCTGACTATGTACTGTCACCATGCTGACTATGTACTGTCACCATGCTGACTATGTACTGTCACCATGCTGACTATGTACTGTCACCATGCTGACTATGTACTGTCACCATGCTGACTATGTACTGTCACCATGCTGACTATTGTACTGTCACCATGCTGACTATTGTACTGTCACCATGCTGACTATTGTACTGTCACCATGCTGACTATCACTGTCATGCTGACTATTGTACTGTCACCCATGCTGACTATGTACTGTGACTATTGTACTGTCATGCTGACTATTGTACTGTCCCATGCCTATGCTGTCACCTATTGTACTGTCACCATGCTGACTATTGTACTGTCACCATGCTGACTATTGTACTGTCACCATGCTGACTATTGTACTGTCACCATGCTGACTATTGTACTGTCACCATGCTGACTATTGTACTGTCACCATGCTGACTATGTTTTGTCTCTATAATATTTATGCACTGTAACTACATTGACCATAAACTGTCACAATATTGACCATGTACTGTCACCAGACTGACTATATACTCTCACCATACTTACCATGAACGTTCACCATACTGACCGTGTACTCTCACCATGCTGATCAAATATTATCAATATGCGTTTCGTATTCAGGTGTTGCTGTCGATCTCGGCATACAGTTTTTTATGCTGTTCTATGTAGCCGACGCGGCTTCCGCTTATACTCTGTTCGTCATATCCGGGTGCTGGGGATTGACGGATGCTATCTGGCAGACCCAGATCCATGGTGGGTCTTAATGCGCTGACGAGGGTGGGAAGGGCAAGTTGGCAGGCGAGGTAAGATGGCTAATAGGTGGATTAGGAAAGAAGGGGAGTTGGGTGGGTGAGGTAAGATCGCAGTTGTGTGGGTTAGGAAGGTGGGGATTTTGGCGGTGTAGACATACTGGCTGTATTATGGGTTAGGAAAGTGGGAAGTTGTTGGTCTAGACATACTGGCTGTAGGGCGGGTTAGGAAAGTGGGGAGTTGAGTGGTGTAGACATGGCTGTAGGGTGGGTTAGGAAAGTGGGGAAGTGGGGAGTTGAGTGGGTGGGTGTAGACATGGCTGTAGGCTGTAGGGGGTTAGGAAAGTGGGGAGATTGGCGGTGTAGACAAACTGGCTGTAGGGTAGGGTGGGTTAGGAAAGTGGGAAGTTTGTTGGTCTAGACATACTGGCTGTAGGGTGGGTTAGGAAAGTGGGAAGTTTGTTGGTCTAGTAGGTAGGGTGGGTTAGGAAAGTGGGAAGTTTGTTGGTCTAGACATACTGGTTGTAGGGTGGGTTAGGAAGGTGGGGATTTTGGCGGTGTAGACATACTGGCTGTAGGGTGGGTTAGGAAAGTGGGGTGGGTTAGGAAGGCTTAGGGTGTTGGTCTAGACATACTGGCTGTAGGGTGGGTTAGTGGGTTAGGAAAAGTGGAAGTGGGAAGTTTGTTGGTCTAGACATACTGGCTGTAGGGTGGGTTAGGAAAGTGGGAAGTTTGTTGGTCTAGACATACTGGCTGTAGGGTGGGTTAGGAAAGTGGGAAGTTTGTTGGTCTAGACATACTGGCTGTAGGGTGGGTTATGAAAGTGGGAAGTTTTTTGGTCTAGACATACTGGCTGTAGGGTGGGTTAGGAAAGTGGGAAGTTTGTTGGTCTAGACATACTGGCTGTAGGGTGGGTTAGAAAAGTGGGAAGTTTGTTGGTCTAGACATACTGGCTGTAGGGTGGGTTAGGAAAGTGGGGAGTTGGGTGGTCTAGACATATTGTCTGTAGGGTGGGTTAGGAAATTGGGGAGTTGGGGAGTTGGGTGGTGTATACATACCGGCTGTAGGGTGGGTTAGGAAAGTGGTAAGTTAGGTGGGTGAGGTATGATGAGTGGTGGTTGGGTTAGGAAAGATATTAGTTGTATAGGTGAGGTTAGCTGGTGGTTGAGTTCGCAATATTTCGGATCATATTGTCAACAATAGCTCCTTCAATGCGTTTAATGCAGCATAGAGTGATTAATTCTGTTGGTGGCTGCAGCTCTCTACGTAGACATATTCAGCGCTCAGCCTCGTGACGTTGTGTCGTATTTCCGCACGTGGCAGTCCGCTGGCCTCGGGACAGCCTTCGCCTACAGCTTCTACCTGTGCACACGTGACAAGATTATCATCCTAATGATCACGTTATTGCTAAGTAATTCCCTCTATCTTCTCGTCGAAGCCAGCATCTACAAAGAAAAACGCACTGGTTCCCCCAAGCTCATGGATTTGGCTGGGTACCAGGAGATAACACCGGAAAACACTGACAGCAACAACAGCAAACGAGATTTCCTCCCGTCGACAGATGGCGCTGTAACCCAGGATTCCCACTGTGATTGAACGTTGCATTTGCGTCGTTGAGTTTCGTCAGCTGTCATCAAAGCCATAATCTCGCCGTTCATCAAATACACCTGCCTCCATGATGTCACCTTCTGAAATGACATTGCTCTGACCTGGCATCTGTTCATCACGATGAGTGCCCTCATGATGTAATGAGGGTGTACCTGTCTTCTGTTCATCACGATGAGTGCCCTCATGATGCACTGAGGGTGTACCTGTCCTCTGTTCATCACGATGAGTGCCCTCATGATGTAATGAGGGTGTACCTGTCCTCTTTTCATCACGATCAGGTGTCAATAGAAGACTGTTAAACACTGCTGTGTATAGTCGATGGTACCTCTGATTGGTCCGCGGTACTCCTCTTTGATCTTATGCTAACACTGTTCTATCAACCAATCCTGTTCCTTGTTTCCCGTGTCCATCAATGCTGCCATTGCGGATATTGCTAATGGTGTTATTTTTTCCCGTACTGCTATTTCTGAAGTTCTGTTGTTTTACCGACACTATATTCGCCTAATACACCTACAATTACTACTCTTAATTGATCGAGTGAACTTTAAGTCCACTTACCACAGCAGCATATATTTTACGTTACAAAGTTATGCATACTTGGGGAATAAAATATCATAATCTGCCATTATGTTTTTGCAAGACCAATAGGTATTCTCCTTTTATTCACCTTGATTTATAGCTTAATGCCCTCTTAGCACTCTCTGGGAAGGCCAACTTTTCGTTCTTGGGGCCATTTTTTGCCCAAGAGGTTGGAAACATCTGTTTCCGTTCAGGCTTGGTGGTAACCTTCCCGACGTGGTTGGAGATACATTGTTCCAATAAGCTGTACCTCTCGGATTCCATCTTGCCAGCAGTGTAATAACATCCCCATTCAACGACCCCCCCTCCCCCTCCCCTCACCACCTGCATCCCAGTCGGGAAGAGAGAGGGTCATTACACTCATCTAGCGTTGCTAACTGTCAAGCAATGCAAATACCCTGCCAATCACAGCTTCTGATGGTCAACACGACCTAGTCAATCTGACGCTTGTACATAGGAGCGTCCTCGACGGCCCATTAATAGGACGCATACGATCCAACTCTGACAGTACATGGTCCTCAGAAATATACTTCTCAAATAAATTGTAAACGTTTTTGCCAAGAATAAAGTTCATTATGCAAAGCGTTCGTCATGCGAAAGAGTTGGTCCTTCTGGAACACGAAATGATCGCAGCGAATTATAATACGATTATACTATTTATTGTATAATTACAGGGCATATTGTATAGTTTGGAGGATAGGCATTGCATATTCATATGAAGGCATTGCATATTCATATGAAGGTATTGCATATTCATATGATAGGCATTGCATAGCATGGTCATAAAAGGCAATACATTATGTATACAAAAGAAACCTTTGCAGATTCACAATATTTGCATGACATACGCATGAGAGCTGTACACATACATATGCAGGAGATTCAAACAACAAACAAATCAAACACAACTGCAGCACACACGTCAATAACTTAAGTTATTCGTCATTTGCCCTACAACAACAGAGGATTCACCTCTTGAGATTCGGCTCCAACTTTACAATTTTATCTTACATTAGAAAACAAATAAATAAGAATAAATAATAGATTTAACATTCAAACATCAACAAAACTACAGGGGCACATCATAAGGAGATAACAGCTCTCAATAGTAAATGGGTCACCATACAGCCAATCACATCAAAGTATCCCTGCACACGTGGGACCACCCAGACAGTTACAACAATCCTACAATAACCTATTTGCATAATCCATTCAACGCACCCAATCATGAGATTCCAAAACACGCACCTTTACATGATCTAAAATCAAATTGACCATATAAGGAATTAATCGTAGACAATGGATTATTAATCATAATAAATTACCATAACCATCGATGAGGGTATTTGCTGTGGCTTATGAATATGGCATGACCTCCAGACAAATTAGAAACGCAGACAGTCAGTGTATGAATCTGTGTACAACGACGTTATCATTAACGGTAAGTGAGCAACTTTAACGTAATCGTGGCCATTAGTGTTCAGTGGCACTTAGTGTTCAGTGGCACTTAGTGTCCATACAAAGTGTCATGTGTTGCTACTTAGCACTACATACATGTACTCAGTAACCTATGATACTTCGCAGAACGATAAGTGATACTTAGTATCCGCAACTAGGTAATACTTAGCTTATCTAATGACATAGAGCACCTTGTACTCAATAAACTGGCACTTGACACCTTACTTTATTCCTCTCGGACGTTCATAGCACCATTTTATGTTTTGCTTTGCATCCGTGAATTGAGCTGTACTCTGTATTGTTGACTAATATTTAGCACCAGTTGACGATATATAGCGCCCCTAACTAATTCTGAGTATTCCTGACTGAAGTTTTTTACCAATGAATGATGTTTTATACCAATGAATGATGTTTTACACCAGTGACTGATGTCGTACATCAGTAACTGATGTCGCACATCAGTGACTGACGTCTTACATCAGTGACTTTGGCATTCATAGTAACTGGATTCCATATTAAAAGGTGTAACAAGTGATTCTCATTTCAAAAAGGAGATAAATAATTACACTTAACTGACCAATGACTACATACAATATGCTAAATTAGGACCTGCCACCACAACACAACGATATATCAGACTGAAGGCGGAAGGAGGGGTTCGTCGAGACTTAAGGAGGGATAACAGAGCTTAAGTATCCTAGCAACAGATCTTTAGTATCCTAGCAACAGAGCAAGTGACTTGACTTCTGGAATGCATGAATGAAGCGTTAACTGTTCGGTTGCCATGGCAGGACATGGTAACGCCAGAGGAGGGAGGTAGGCTCTCCAATCAGCCTGCCTCTGTGGGACTACGTGAGCGGAGTGGGTCGTCGACAAGTGAGTATATTAACAGGAGATGGGCCGTGCTGCTTGAGACTCAGTCAACACAGAGGGATGGCTGAAGGAATATAAGACGCACGCATGAACCAATGCAGAGGGCTGCTACCATAAGGGCTACTTGTCTTATCAGTCCGGTACAATCACAATAGATTAAACATACACAATGAATAATTATGAGCGACTACCACCATATTAAACACTACCATATTATCATTTAACTTCACTTGTTGCTATGGTTATTGCCGATAACAGCTTCGAATATATCGGACTCGTGTTCACAAAACGACGTCACTCGACTGTGGATCAGCGGAACTGAAACGGCACTTAGAGGAACCTTCAATTACCTGAACCTCCACTGACAGGAACCCTTAATTACATTAGACTTAACTGACAAGAACCCTCATTCACAGGAACCTTCATTAACAAGAACCCTCACTAACAAGTATCCTCACTAACAAGAACCCTCACTACCTGGAATCCTCACTAACAAGAACCCTCACTACCTGAAATCCTCACTAACAAGAACCCCCACTACCTGGAATCCTCACTAACAAGAACAACCACAAGCAAGAACTCTCACAGAAAGGAATCCTCACTAACAGGAACGCTCACAGAAAGGAATCCTCACTAACAGGAACGCTCACAGAAAGGAATCCTCACTAACAGGAACGCTCACAGAAAGGAATCCTCACTAACAGGAACGCTCACAGAAAGGAATCCTCACTAACAGCAACGCTCACAGAAAGGAATCCTCACTAACAGCAACGCTCACTGACCTCACATTAAAACGAACATTCACTGATAGGAACTCAAAGGCAATTAAATTATGGTTCTACTCGACCACACCTTTGGGATAAAAATTATGGTCATGTGATCATATCAAATGCATGAATATGCAAATATCATTCATATTAAGTTGAAGGTTTCGCTTTTGTACAGGGCATACAAACGCTGATAGCAAATCACAGCATCACACCATTTCAGAACTTGACAATGAAATATAGCAGGCGTATTCAATAGAGTGGTGAGTCTGAATGATGGCGGATGTCAGCGAGGTTGAGATGGAGAGAATGCTGTGGAATCAGAGTCGACCAGAACGAATGACGACCGTCCTCTGTAACAGTTACACACGCCAATCAGGTTGGTCATAGAGCTAACATCATCACAGGCTGCCTAACTTGATGCTACAAACCATAATATGACGTCAGTTTATCACAACTGATATCCCAAAGGCTTTTATTATATAGTGATCACTTGTTTCAATTCCGAACTAGTTTCAACCGGTTTTTGTTCCAATAACGTTGAAATTCGTAGAAGCAATTGTCTAAAAATTTTGAACTATAACAGCAGAGAATAGCCTGGATTTAGCCCATCAGACGATACAGGCTAGATCGATTTGCTTAGGAGATAGTCTAGCGTGCCATGATGTAAACACCCAGCATGATCGTAATCGGAACGGCGCAGGTAAATGTTACCTTCTAATAACCACGCTCCAACGGTATAGGTACTGAGATATGTCAGGTGTGAATCCATCGTTACTTCTTACCTAGCTTGATTAAATCTGACTACTTGCTTCAAGGATTGTATATAAACACATATACGTGCCCGCAATGAGTGGAAAGATGTTATGTACAATGCGTGGTCCAATTGGAAGCGCCAATGGGCTGGAGGTGTTAGGTATAAAGAGACATTTGGCATGACATCCCATGCTACAACCAAATGCAACTGCTCTGGCCTCAGGAAATAGCCGGAGCGTTTTCGCTTATTTCTCGCTAGTTTGATTCATGGCTACCGTCGGGTCGACTACGCAAGTCTACGCGCAGTTCACGTTGGAACTGACTCATCATGCATCAAACCAGATCTACCTCACCTGGTCTCTATTGCCCCCCGCCGCATGATGTACAGATGTATAACGGAGAGGCCGCTGTACTTGCTGTGGATGTATGCTAGGCAGGAGGTGAATGGCGTGTTTCTTACAGTCCAACTATGTGCACCGAAGCACCACCTAACGAGTACACACTAACCTCAACCAGGTGCTTGTCAAATTAAGGGTTTTTCCTGATGCTTGAAATGCATAAAATGGACGACGTGGCTCTCCTGAAGTAGCCTACCTTTTTGGATACTATACCTTGATGTAATTTATCAGATGGCAGAAAGGTGGTGGGTAGAATGATTCTTACATTAACGGCCGCAGCCTAGCGCCATACAAGTTCTTACCTATAGCGTCGGTCCCCATAGCCGCCTCAACAGTGACACTGTCTGCCCCCTGGCGGTGGCAGTGCATGGTAAAAGCTAAGGTACAACGGCTTCCGATACAGACCACTGTCAAATCACTTCCTCTCCTGACAGTGAGATATGAGGGGAATGGAAGGGAAATGTTGTGGACGTGATGGAGACGTGATGGAGACGCGATGGAGACGTGATGGAGCACGACCCGGATCGTGTGACGTCAGGACACAGGGCAGCCACAAACACACGGTAAGTAAAGTAATCCGGGTTGATCAGAAGATGAAAGAAACACGAATCCAATATGATAACGACTGACGATCACTCCAAGGCAATCATTCTAATGCCTAAGCACACCATTGTTAAACTACAAGCTATAAAATGCACAAGTACGATGAATTAAGCTACGCTCCCCGAATCATCCATATCCATATCCGGTCGTATATTCATGGGTTTGTTTTTATAGTTATCCCAAAGCGCCGCTACAATGTCGGCCACCACCAGGTCAGTCGAGTTCTTGGCTACCAGCTTAAGCACAAAAACACCGTCCTGTCGTAGATACATCTCAGTGAACTTATAGGAGAGCTTGCGGTCGCGGTCACTATCTCGGTTGAGTTTGTCCATGATTTTAAGGTGTTTACGTATATATCTGATGCGGGTATATCGGAAGCCCAGCACCCACACCCAGCGGATGAAACTGAGGCAGGTGGCCGCGGCGGCGAAGACGAACCAGAACCAGAGGAAGATGTAGATCTTCTCGTTGAAGAAGTTGATGGGCAGAACACACTGTACGGTGTACGGGAGAATGACGTTGTTCAAGTTGTTGATTTTGAAGTCACATAAAGTAATGCGAGGGAACGTGCGAGATTGTTCCCAAGCTCGGCCTTGTATTAGATTCCGCATGACTTCAAAGCCATACAAATGATACTCCGTGCCAAGGAAGCCGATTGAGGAGGAAGAGCTGGAAGATGGTGTTGGCGAAGTAGAAGCATTTTGTGGTCATGTAGAGACCGACCAGATAGTTCCCGTAGCGGTTTCCGCAAGCGAGACAGAGATACTTGGCGAGGAAGGTCTTGGCTGGAGCGCAGCAGCCGCCTCGATACTCGCGCTGGTAATCCAGGTAGTGGTCAAGATGGCGGATCATATACTTGATGGTTTTGTCACGGCGCTCTGGGTAGAGAGCGTTCTGAATGGTCTCGGCCGCTTCCACCATATTATTGATGTTGATACCGGACCTGTCGCTGAAGATGCGCCAGATGATACAGGGGATGTAGAAGAAAAACGCCTGCACGAGGAGGACGATGGGTACCCATTGATAGTAGCTGATGTGGTGTTTGATGACGTTGGGTGTGTTGGGGATGGATCGCTCGGGCAGGTAGTAGGTGTTGGAGATCCAGCACACCTTGTTCGTGTACTCCTCGTGGTTGCCCGTGAAGTAGGCAGGGCACCAACAGTGGATCGGGTTGCCTACATACTGAGTCGTACTCACAATCACCGTAAATATCACCAGGAAGATGACGGTGTAGCGATGGTTAAGGCGGTCGACCAGGTCGTCATCATTACGGATGTTGACCTTGGCGACCTTAGCAACTGTGCTTATCAAACTGCCAATCACCATGGTTATGGTTACCAATGGTTACATCGCGTAAGAGAAGAGCGACGTTGGCAACATGTCGTCAAGGTAGCGCGTGTCCATCCAGATTCATGACGTATCCGGGCCAGCATATGAAACAGACAAGACAATGACGTCACACAAGAGATTATAACAAAAGTCTTCAGATCCTAACCTATGCTAGGGCTAACTTTTGCCCCAAGTCCGTGATTTTCACCAGGAACCTTTAGGGATAGTAGCTTTCAACGCTTGATAGCAGTGGTACAGCTTCACTGGCAAACTTTCTTTCAATGCTACACTCCTACATCCCACCATCTTATACCTGGGCCATCCCAGCTCAGCCAGCTTCTTAGAGCTACCTCCCCCCACCCATGTATATCCCCTCCGACGTCTGCCGCGTACTTCCACCCCCCCCCCCCCCCCCCCCCCCCAAGGTACCGTGAGTAAGAGGCGTGGCGCGAGGCGGCACTACGACCTTCACCTCTCTCAGGGATCCGCGTCATACCTACCTGGATAACATTGTGAAGTAGGCACTTAGTAAGAGGGACCTACATAGGTAGATGTCAGGTGAAAAAAATGGAGGTATAACAATCGCTCTTGGAAGCTTAGCCGACAATGAATATTTTTGCCAATTAGAAAACTATTTTTCACAATTTGCGACTGTATGCATTTCCAGACCTTGTAAAATATATATAAGCGACCTCAATAGAACGTGTCTTTACTGTTGGATGGAATGGTCCTACATGAGATAGGGACATCATGTCCCTCACCGACATCCCCCGACCACCCGCCGCAGACAGAATGAATCAGCTACTCACCCAGACCCACATCACCTCACAGCAATATTTATTCGTCTGCATCAGTTTTGAGTGTAAGCTTTACCTGGCGCCGCAACCTCAATAGGCTCTAACCTCATCCCTCATTTGTTGGAACATATGTACAGGTAAGTGCCTCCGTCTGCAAGACACAGCCTCTAGTCAATGAACACATTCCGTCATTTATTCAGCCTTTCCATCCTGCTTCCATTGGCGAGGCGTTAAAGTCGTAGAAGAATGATCAAAGGCGTTTTGCGATTGATTCGATGAGACTATTATAGTCTATTTTCTTTATAATAATGTTATAATAATGTTTTTGCTTAGCGGGAAAAGGGTTGGGAATATTTTGGTTGTTATATAATTGTTGTATTGATTGTTGCGGGGTGGGGGGTGATGTCGGTGGTAATATGAGTCGCCAACTACATTCTGTATATTCTTCTCACTCATGAACGGTTGAACAAGTCCCTATATATTGCGATTCAAACTTTGGTAGACGAAATACACACATTGGAGGGTGGGGTTTTTAAGAGGACAGGCAGTGGTGCTGATAAGCTGTCCGTGTCCTTTAATGATCCTGTCCTTCATACGGAGACCCAACTCCAGGTTTTGACACCACATATATAAGAAAGAAATGGGTCAGGTGGCAGGCTGACCCCCTCAGTCAGTCATGAAGATTGAATTGTTGACGCCCCCATGAGTTGACCCTGATGACAATCGTGTGTGTTTCACAATCAATCAGTATTCATACGATGACCCCCCCCCCCCCCATTGCCACATTAACACCCGATCCTCCAATCACATTACCCATAGCAACGTTCCCAACCCTCGCCTCGGATCAACACACACGCCCCCTAGCAACCGCACCTACCCTACAAGATTGCTGCTGCACAGTAAGCTAATCACCTGGTATCAATCATCTCAATATCCACTCACCTGACCTCCTCTCACCTGGCCACCTGGCTTTGATCATATCTGCGTGACTTCCATGAAATATCTACCTCTCACCTTTAGTCACCTGGTCTGATTCATTAGATTCACCATTCCCGCTCAGCGGAACACAGGTTGGACTGCCAGATGCCAATCGAAAGAAATGCAGGTACTTTTTAAACAATCATTCCCGATTCATCGATGCTTATTTTTTAATGATTCATTGGCGAATCAGATTAGTTCCACTTATCATAACCACTAGATGCTTACGCAATTATTGTTTTGCAATAAATGCAGCAAATTATTTTCGAAATGTTCACTCAGCGATCAGGTAACGCACAAGATAAGGAAGACATCAGAAAAAAACCGATATCCGTTCTCAGGGAATCTGCACCACCGTAAAACGTAAAACAAAGGCAACATTCTGTTCCTGAGTGTCATTACCACCGAAAGTCAAGTCGAGCATTACCGCTGCTGATGGACAGCGCTGGCTCAGAGCTGTCTGGATCTCAACAACAAGCTGTTGTACTCGATCACTGGCGCAGCATCAAATACATAACGGAATTCGTACTAAATCCCACAATAATAACCACATACAAACCCACGTGTGTTGCAAGGGTATGACTGGCATTTGTTTATCATCAGTGAAATGACTCGGGAAATACTTGGATAGTCAATGGCATTGAATGTAACATTCCTGTGAAGGTGATATTTGTGTTTGCCACTTGGTCGTTTCAGTGCACACGTGTTATAAGTGTGCTGATCCAGCGCACACGAGTTATAAGAGTGCTGATTGAGCGCACACGGTTTATAAGAGTGCTGATAGAACGCATACGTGTAACAAGAGTGCTGATTGAGCGCACACATGATATAAGCGCTGATTGAGCGCACACGTGTAATAAGAGTGATGATTGAGCGCACACGTTCTATATGAGTGCTGATTGAGTGCACACATGTTATAAAAGTACTGCTTGAGCGCACACGTGTAATAAGAATGCTGATTGAGCGCACATGTTATAAGAATACTGATTGAGTGCACACGTGTTTTAAGAGTGTGGATTGAGGGCACATATATTACAAGATTACTAGTTGAGCGCACACGTGTAATGAGTGCTGATTGAGCGCACATGCTGGTGCTTATTGGACGCAAACATGTTTCACTGATTGAACGATTGAACGCTGATGAGCATCGTATTGAGTTTCTCGTCAATCATGCTTCAATTCAATCAGTTGCTTAACGAGATCGTTCATTACGTATTGTCCGTTTTTCTGATTCGTTGAAGCGAACGATGATATATTGTGCGTTTATCTATCAAAGTTGGGCATCACATGATGCATAGTTACCCAGACGTGTTGTGTGACAAACCTTTAGCGCTCCATAAACGATGCTAATGCCTTTTGCAGAAAGTGGATGGCTCTCTTCGTAATAATTAAGTGAAGTAGTTCTCTCTGAAATAGGATAATTATTATGAGTCAGAAGTTTTCCAACTGAAGAGACGCCGAATACGCAGTCATGACGTCTCTCTCAGTGTGACACTTCCACATCACGTGACTGCCAGTCGCTGGGCGCCGCCTAGCGGTGGTCAAGGAGATTGACTCGAATGCAAAGCAACATGGTACTAATGGTATGATAGGCTAGAATTGTGCAAATTTCAACGGCATCAATAATGACAATAATGGCAACCCAATGATAAATATCAATTTCATTCGGCATCTGTCACTGTTTATAAATGTAAACACATGTTAACTAGCACCATAGCGGGAGACCTTGCGTCAAGAGTAAGGACGGCCGTCAGTGATCGGAGTAAGCAGGCGTATTAGTTGTCCACAGAAGGCGCCACAACACATCCGGGTACCTGTCTGTTCGGTCCTTCAGACATCAGCTAGTTACATCGTCCGAGAGAAGCCAGAAATAATGGCTAACGTACCTGATCTAGATTAAGGCACGTTTTCAGCAATACGTTCATGCCAGGAGCTGATGGACTATACACACATTATTCTGGTAGGGTTGTTTGCCAATCGTTTCCTCGTTATCCAACGCTAAATCAAACAAAACTGATTGAATCATTGCTGTTTGGTTATACCATACAACGATATGTACTCGGCTTTGTTGTCAAACAGATATGATATGATAGACCAAGTTACCTCGCATCACTTCACACATAAAATACCATCAAATACAGCGTGTGGAAAATCTAGTTCATTCGAGACTCTCGGTGTCATCGAGATCCTGTTCCTGCCCGGATCCCACGTGTTTGTTCTTGTAATGATCCCACAGCGAAGCCACGATATCGCCCACAACGAGATCCGACGAGTTTTTGGCCACTAATTTAAGGATGAAGACACCGTCAATTCGGAGGTAGAGCTCGCTGAACCTGCGGCTCAGTCTCCGATCACGACCGCTGTGCAGGCTAATTTTCCCCATCGTTCTCAGATGGCGCTGTATGTATCTAGTGCGCGTGTACCGGAAACCCAACACCCACACCCAGCGGATGAAGCTTAGCGTGGTTGCTACGCTACTCAAAACGAACCAAAACCAGAGGAAAGCGAAAATTTTCTCGTTGAAATAGTTGATAGGTAGGACGCACTGTAAGGTCTTACGATGGACAACGTTATTCAGCATATTCACTTGGAAATCACAGAACGTGACCCGGGGAAAGGTCGAAGGTGGGAGCACGGGATAACCTTGAATTAAGTCCCTCATGACCTCTAACCCATACATGTGGTAGTCATTACCTAGGAATGAGCTCAGAAGAAACAGCTGTACGATGGCGTTGGAGAAGTAGATTGTTTTGACGAACATGTAAACACCCACGAGGTAGTTGCCATACCGATTACCGAATGTGAGGCTGAGGAAACGGGCCAGGAAGATGCGGAGAGGTGAGCAGCAGCCGCCTCGATACTCGCGCTGGTAATCCAGGTAGTGGTCAAGATGGCGGATCATATACTTGATGGTTTTGTCACGGCGCTCTGGGTAGAGAGCGTTCTGAATGGTCTCGGCCGCTTCCACCATATTATTGATGTTGATACCGGACCTGTCGCTGAAGATGCGCCAGATGATACAGGGGATGTAGAAGAAAAACGCCTGCACCATGAGCACTACCGGCACCCACTGGTAGTAGTTGATGTGTTGTCGCACGGCTGTAGGGGTATTAGGGGGTCCGTGCCCCAGTAGGTAGTAGGTTTTAGAGACCCAACAAACTTGGTTGATATAGTCCTGGTACATACTGTACTGAGCCGGAACCCAGCACGCGATAGGGTGACCCACGTACTGATGCGCGCTCAACACCACAGCAAAGGCCACCAGGAACACTACCGTGTAATAGTGGTTCAAACGGTCCAACAAATCATCGTCATTGCGACTGCTCACGCGCAGAATCTTCCCAACAACGCTCACTAAACTCCCGATAAACATATCGCCGTGGTCAACAACGAGCAGTACACAAACTGGCAGGAAATACACAAAAATGGCGGGAACTTCACCACAAAGAGACGCTATCCCACGTGCCGTGTATATTTCTGCGGGCAACTTGCGCTGGGTCTAGTCTGCAACTCTGCATCCCGTGGGCGTACACTCGCCCTCTGCAGGCTATCTCTGATAACAGCCAGACACTTGACTTCGACAGCAAACCACCCCCTATAGCTACAACAGCTATTAGCCAAACCTCCTGTTTTTTTTTTCTTGTTCCTGGACCAGCAGCCTTTAAAGAGACTTCACCTCACCGAGTCATGTGTGCCTCATGCACACACCTTCTCTGTGGCGATAATGCCCAGCGCTGGAGCTAATTAGAGATAAACACGCGGTAGCGTTGTGTTGGGCCCAGGGATCGCGACCTTCTGGGATGAAGAAGGCGTCCATCCATCGGCTTATAAGCTGTTATAATATTAGTGTTGAGACGAGTGTTTTGGTTGGCGCCGCAATGTTGACTCCCTCTGACACCCCGATCATCTCACCCTCCGGACCCTGATCCCGAGATAAGATCCCGATCAGACACATATGTAGGATACTCATCAGTTGGGGCCATACCTTTGGGATCTACTTCAGAAGAAATACATTCCTCCACACTGCATCCTCTTTTAATACATTTCTTTACGATATATTCCTGTGTGTAGCATTCTGCAGGATACACTCTTTAGTATATATTCCTGTAGGATTCATTCAATAAGATTACATCCATGTGGGCAGGTATTTCAGAAGATTACATTCACGTGTAATCTATCTTTGAAGAATGCATTCCAGTGGGATTCATGTCTAAGAGTATATTTTTGTATTATTCATTTTTGAACGATACATAACTGCAGGACCATTTTCTGAAGAATGCATTCTTGTAGAATTCCTTTCTGAGGCAGGCATTCTTGTCGGGAACATAGTTTCGTTCCTTAAGACGACACTTGTTTGGAATGCATCCTCCAAGTGTAACTCTCTAAAATACATTCTTGTTAAATGTATTCTTTAGAATGCACCCTGATAGAATACAGTTATATTGCATCTGCCCTCGTGCATACATTCCTGTAGGGAATATCCCCGTAGGATGTATTCCTGTGTGATGTGTCCATGCTGCGTTTCTTCATGCTATAGATGCATCGTGTCGGGAGGCTTCTCCTTGCCCGACACTGAGCATATATACTCACAGGCCACAGAGCCTTAATCCCCACAGGCCACTGAGAATTAATCATCACAGGCCACTGAGCATTAATCCTAAAAGCCCATTGAGCATTTATCCTAACAGGCCACTGAGCATCAATCCTAACATGCCACTGAGCATCAATCCTAACAGGCTACTGAGCATCAATCCTAACATGCCACTGAGCATTAATCCTAACAGGCCACTGAGCATCAATCCTAACATGCCACTGAGCATCAATCCTAACAGGCCACTGAGCATCAATCCTAACAGGCCACTGAGCATTAATCCTAACAGGCCACTGAGCATTAATCCTAACAGGCCACTGAGCATCAATCCTAACAGGCCACTGAGCATTAATCCTAACAGGCCACTGAGCATCAATCCTAACATGCCACTGAGCATTAATCCTAACATGCCACTGAGCATCAATCCTAACAGGCCACTGAGCATTAATCCTAACATGCCACTGAGCATCAATCCTAACAGGCCACTGAGCATTAATCCTAACAGGCCACTGAGCATCAATCCTAACATGCCACTGAGCATTAATCCTAACAGGCCACTGAGCATTAATCCTAACAGACCATTGAGGGAGAAGCTACTTGTCTATAAGGAAGCACAAACAATCATAGTATATTCTTGTTGATGAGAAAGTTTGCAGAGAAGGTCTTGACTTTGAGTCATGTTCCTTCATTGGAGCTGTTAACTTTGAAGTCACCGCTCAGAGCATAGATCTGAGTTACCCCGATTACATGTGCTCTGTAACTCCTTACGCATCATATAGGATTGCTTTTTATCATTGCCACCGGCAAAGTACCTCAAGATTAGGATCATAGTAATTAGTGTTTCAACATATAAACCATTCTACAAACCCTTGTTGATATTTTCGTAAACGGTTAACGATTGATGGTCTAGCTTGGTGTCTGAAACGTCAACTTTCAATTATCCATCGAGCCAGTTTATTGCAACGGCACCGTTGAAATCCCCGGTTAAATGTCACTGACAGAGATTGGTGTGGTTAATAATGATCGCCTAAATATGGTGAATAACCATCGCCATGAGATGATAGTGGTGAATAACCATCGCCATGAGATGATAGTGGTGAATAACCATCGCCATGAGATGATAGTGGTGAATAACCATCGCAATGAGATGATAGTGGTGAATAACCATCGCCATGAGATGATAGTGATGAATAACCATCGCCATTAGATAATTAGTGTGAATAACCATCACCATGAGATGATAGTGGTGAATAACAATAACAACGAAATGATTATGGAGAATAAACATCGCCATAAGATTAAAGTTGTGAATAGCCATCGCCATGAGATGATTATGGTGAATAACCATCGACATGAGAAAATTATGGAGAATAAACATCGCCATGAGATGATAGTTGTGAATAGCCATCGCAATGAAATAATTATGGTGAATAACCATCGCTATGAAAGGACAGTGGTGAATAACCATTGTCATGAGATGTTAGTGGTGAATAACCATCGTCATGAGTTGAAAGTGATTAAAACCCATCAACATGAGATAAAAAATCTTTCGCGAACAGCAGTGAATACCACTGCCACGAGGTGAAAGTGGTGAATAACCACCTACATGAGTTGAAAACGGCGAATAATCGAATGAAGTTGTAGTTGAAAATAGTCATCGCCTCGACAGAGAAAAATATCGTTTACCGTGAGTTTATACAGGTGAATAACCATCGCCATGAATGTGATTAATAATCAGCGTTAAGGGATGAACAACTATCGCTATGAGATTATAAGTTGTAGGTTGTGAATAATCATCAAAATGGGGTAAAAGTTATAAATAACCATAATTATCCCCTTAAAGCAGTTAATAACCACCCCCATGAGATCATTATTGTTAATATGCAATCTAAATAGTATGGTAGTTGTGAATTACAATCGTCATGTGAAGAAATTTAAGATTAACCATCGAAATCAACTGAAATGTGTATAGCCTTAGCTATTAGATCATAATCAATTATAACCATCGCCATGAGTTCATAGCTTTGAATAACCATTGCCATGAGATGAATGTGGTGAATAACCATCGTCATGGGATGAAAGTTGCAAATGACCATCGTCAAAGGATGAAAGTTCAGAATAACCATCGTCGTGGGATGAAAGTTCAGAATAACCATCGTCGTGGGATGAAAGTTCAGAATAACCATCGTCATGAAAAAATAACCATGAAAGTTCAGAATAACCATCGTCGTGGGATGAAAGTTCAGATTAACCATCGTCGTGGGATCGTCGTGGGGGATGAAAGTTCAGAATAACCATCGTCATGGGATGAAAGTTCAGAATAACCATCGTCGTGGGATGAAAGTTCAGAATAACCATCGTCGTGGGATGAAAGTTCAGAATAACCATCGTCGTGGGATGTAAGTTCAGAATAACCATCGTCATGAGATCATAATGATTAACATTGCATCATCAAGAGAAGATAGAGATCAGCAATCATCACAACCAGCGTAAAGTGGTTGAGAACCATCTCCAAGAGGTCATAGCGTTGAATAACAAACGTAGTGATTAATAACCATAATCATTCATACACGCGCCTCACGACAACCATGGCCTGTAATTCTCAAATATCTTCCATATGTGTTTACAATCATTCAGTGCTTAGCCACCTCTCTGAACCATTTCAATACGTAACTATGGTAATCCTATCACGTAGCTGGTCTCCTTTCCCCCTCCATGAGCCGTGTATATCAGGCACCGGTAGTGGTTCGTGGTAACATTCTCGATGAAGTGGGTGAAGGGGACGGGGGGGGGGGGGGGGGGGGTGGTAGTAAGAAGGGCAGTAAGGGGATCCACGCACCTGCCACGCCCAACTCTCCCACTGTAACCACATCAGCTTGGTGCAGTTTATAAATTACCTTGACAAAATCGACTGAGATCCAATTTATCACTTTCAATCTCAGGGATTCCACTTAGAAGATATGATGAAAGGGCGTGAAGCTATAATGGGCAGAAAATGGCAAATGTCTAAGTTGTGGGTAAGTGTGAAGTAAGGAGAGTTCTGGTGGGGCAACTCTCAAGGGATCAAGAGAACAAGATGGGAAGGGCTGGGTATAGCCCCACAATGGAACCTGTAGCAGGCACGAAATGATCTATTCGTTTACACATTTTGCTTTTGATATCAATATATCCGAGTTATACAAAGCACTATCGCATGATGATAAAGAGAGGGTGGTACAACCCAGCCACTTGCAGACAAATATTCACCGGGCTAATATATCACATACTAAAGACTTGTAAAGTAGGAGACAAATTGTCAAAGTAGACTTTAGATGAAATTTCCAGGGCATGTAAAATTAATTGCTGCGATGCTTTTGATATCTAACCAAAGGACGACAACTTTCACTCTTGTTGCCAGACAGAGCGAGGATCAGCACAGAGCCAATTCAAGCGCTGATCAACAAAAAACACGTTCCAAACCCATTCAGTACCTCAAGACATATCCCTAAATATAATTGATGTTGATTCTGATAGCTGTCACTCACCCAGCGGCGAATGTGCCTCCAACTAACTTATCCGCCATACTGTTATAGACCGGTACTCGTCACACTCCGTGTCCCACCCACTTCCGGTATCAATGTGTCCTTCGCGTCGCAGAAAATTCTCTCGCTCCCCTCACAGCACCGACGTTCTCCCCATTCATGTAACTTATGATTACTGCTACCCGAGCACACAACTCTTGCACAGTAAAGGAGACCAGCTTACCCCCTATTTGTATATTTACGCCATAAGTAACCTAGTAGTAACCTTGAGATAGGGTAGTGCTGATGCCGATATGCGCGCACCAGCCGTAACAGTGAACCCCTCTTGTGAGATGCTCGGTGATGTAATCAATGAAACACACGGTAAGCAGGTCAGGTGCAGTACTGCTTTCTACATCAGCTGGGTACTTAATCAGCCCCAGCAACCACGACCTAGCCGATCACCAGGTTCAATCCATAAAGGAAATCAATTAGGCGGATTTTTTTTTTTTTTTCTGTAGCAATACGGTGAAAAAAATCACAGATGCTTCATAATATTAAATTAAGTTGTAATTTGAATCAGACAGGGAGTTCAGTGGGACGGTTGTAACTCACCGGGAGTTGAGCGGGACGGTTGTAATTCGCCGGGAGTTAAGCGGGACGGTTGTAACTCGCCGGGAGTTAAGCGGGACGGTTGTAACTCGCCAGGAGTTCAGCGGGGCGGTTGTAACTCGCCGGGAAATCAGCGGGACGGTTGTATTGCGGTTTGTTTATGTTATAATGTGGAATACCGATTGGCGAAGAGTGATTAATTTAGAAAAATAATTTTCCTTGCTTTTCTAAAAGTCTTATAACTGTCAATGACACCGCAACCCAGCCCCCCCCCCCACCCCCTGTCGTCATCGTCTGCTCCGATCAGAATGGAGCACCACAAAACTTGACCCTCAAAATGAGGCACTTGTTTTGAAATCTCAGAGATAGCTTTGTGAGTGAGAGCCCCACCGCCTGCTGTCTGAACACTCAAAAAGAGCAGATTGCCTACCAAAACAAATCAGTCCATTTCTTATTGCATGTATTTCTATGCCTGATTTATAACACTTCACCTGTGATTCGAACGGCAGGTGTGCTATACTTTCCACCCGGTATTTACTCTCTTTAAAAAGACAAATGATCTACATGCAGTTAGCTATGCTCGGCCCTTACTATACGGAAAACACGTGCAGATTTACGTATACCTATCAAATCCATTACCCCATCATCCCGTACATCTCCGAACTGCGCAGGTGCGACACAGCAATACGGGGAACGTCCTATCCGCACTGTTTTCTGGGAGTTCCGTTATTGATAAATGTTAGTAGTACCGAGGAAACTTCTCCTTGTGTGTGCTTTACCTGCATGCTGTGCTTAAATAGTTTGGCAGAGAAAAGTTTGGCTGGGCAAGATCCCTACACATTGCGACCTAAAGCTTTCCATTAACCCATGTGAGATGTTCAAACCGCTGTCGTTGCCATCTCAACGGGAGATCAATATCACCGGAAGAGATTCAACTTCCGGTTTAGGAATCTGTTGTCCCAAGCTTATAACCTCACACATTAGTCACAACAAAAATGACCCGCCCCAGCCGCGAATTGTCTGGAGCTCGTCATTTCTGTGCCGCGAAACGCGATATCTGTAGTGAATCACGCGCCATGAAGCTGATATTTCGTTTGAACGTTCTCGAGTTTCTGTAAGAGCCAGTGTTTAACATCAGCCGCACCGTGTCCCGTCACGTGGTCGGTGTCATGTGGGATTCTACCGCTGAGATCGACAGAGAAGGTTTGTGAACGAGTAGTACGCTTTACAGTGAGAATATTCCAGGCGAGTGACGGGTTATTGGGTACAGTCCACAGACCCTCTGCTAGCCTTCATCTAACATATTGGCAGATTTAAAGTGACATGACCTCATGAACAATGAGGACGATGAGCAAATGCTGACCCTGGGTCTAAGTGACCAATTGATTGCTTGCAGGTACAACCCTCCTCTCCAACACGCGATTTAGTCGTTCAAGCGCAAGCGATAGCAAGACCTCTTATCAACGTTACAAACAGTTTTGCGTTATGGAGGAGTCGTATTTACATAGCTTGAATATGATATGCGCGTGACTTGAATTTTACCTCGTTACGTAAATAATTGTCGCTGATCAGATGCGCGCAAAAAAATACAACTAGGCGTCGATTTCTTGATCTTGTTCCGCTGCAAGCGCTGTTCCTAGAACATCAGTTTGACCCACAAACGGTGCAACATGATTGGTTGATTTAGTTGCGCACATAGAAAACCTTATTGAAGGTGTCACGAGCATTTAGCTGGTACTCTTGCAATGGCTGAATGAGTTTTACGCCAGCAAACAATTAATTTCCCGCAACAATGTGACGTCATGTCACGAGGGCCAATCACAGGATGAGGTTAAGAGACTCGATGATCCCAGGTGAATATCCACTGGTTGACAGGGACGGAAACGATGATCAAGGCTTCCGGGCGACCAGCGGGAAGAGACGCAAGGTGCTGGAGTCAAAGTTTAGGCCTGATATTGAGTCTGGAGTCGGCGATGACTCATGCTGGCAGGTGAGGTGCACTGGAGGAGCGGGGTGGGCGGGTAGGGATCATACGGAGAGGGTGGAGGGTGTAGGAGGCGGTGAGGTAGAGGTGGCAAGGGGTACTGATAGAGGCACTGAGAACAAGTGATGCGCGTTGGAGCGGTATTCAAGTGCTTGGGATAGAGGTATATACGTGTATGTGGTTGTATGCGATCGTGTTTCTAGGTATGTGTGTATTTGTTTGTTTGGGTGTGTGTGTGCGTGTGTATGTATATATATATATATATATATATATATATGTGTGTGTGTGTGTTTGTGTTTGGAGGTACATATGTGTATGTGTGTAGGTACAGTTGAGTCCGATCCCTCCCTAACCCTATGGCTAACGGACGTATCGAGACACATGGCTATCGTAGGCTCCAGGCACAGGACACAACAACAGAAGCATGGCTATAAAACACACTTTCGACTTGGACGTGTGAAAGATTGGTTGAATGTCCAACAATATATCATCCCGTCTTTAGATAGTCATTGACCCATAATGACGAACTTGGGTGGTTGAGCGGAAGTTGACGTGGGTATATCATCGCCACAAAATAGAAAACTAGACCCTTGTGATGACGTCACGGGGGCAGTAAGTCATGGGTTCCAATTGAGCTACAGCTGAGCGCATACTAACTGAAGTGAACAGAGCAGATACACAAATTCAGGGTGCGCAGCAGCGTCATAACGGAACATAAGCCAATACACCCAAAATCATAATGACGGGATGATGTTGTCGCTGTTGTTGCGCGCGAAAGATGGGATTGTTTGGGTGCTACTTCATAACGTTAAAAACGGTGTCCTTCTGTCAGGAATCTGGGCACGAGTCGGCGCAATTGGTGAAGATATTCACTTTGCCAAAAATAACATTACGCGGAAGGTTAACCACGACTGACCTTTGACCCGCGTTGATTGTACTAACGGGTATCGTGTCCCCGAGGAAGGCAGTTATTGTTGGGAGCAGTTTTGTACAGGATCACAAAGCTCCAAAGTGTTAAGTGTTCGAGAAAGCTGCATGGTGTTTGTGAGTTTCAAAAATCTGCATTTTGTTTGTGAGGTTCAGAAAGCTGAAATAATTTTGTGAGGTTTCGAAAGCTGTATTATATTGGCGACGATCAGAAAGCTGTAATGTAATTGTGAGGAACTGGAAGCTGTGCCCGGGGGGGGTTTTCTCCTTGAAAAAGGGTAGGGGTGTGCCGCCATGGGTAACAAAAACCGGACCATATCTATACCAAGCCAAAGTGAGAAAAGGGAACTATTTACATACCAAATCCTCTGAAAAAAGACTCATTCGTATACAATTTTTTTAAAAGGGTCAGCCATATATATACCAAAATTTAATGATCCCAAATCATATCTAGACCACCTCGAGGAGCTACAAGGGACCCATCCATATACCGAACTAACGATTCAGAATGAAAAAGTACGTTTATTAAGGCTGCGAAGGCATATTTCATTCAAAGACAGTCGTTAGTTGAGACAAATTGCTAGAAATGAGCCACTTCACAAAATGTTCATCCATAATCGATTCTTCCTGTTTCAGCAAGTTTAAAATAGTTATTTTAGTGACGCAACGGGGAAAAAAAACTTCTCTTATTCCGTGGTCAGTCCCAACGATGCTCTGGCTTATAACGGCAAGGCAGTTGATTAAATAGCAGCCAATAAATAAAAAATATGTGACTCGGGCCCACAGGCTATCAAGCGCCCCAGGACGTCGGTCCCATGAGGTAGACAATATATGGTATTTCATTATAATGAAATTGGATTAAATGGGAAGATAACATGCCTCCCCTCTGCACCTGCATGAAATTGGATTAAATGGGAAGATAACATGCCTCCCCTCTGCACCCCACATGAGGTTCCTCGTTCATGGTCCGGCAAACCATACCTCTGTCAATTGTGCATACACGATCGCACTGGGATTCTCACGCCGTTCCCACGCTCGACACAACGTTATCAACTGGGCAACTTTGATTATGTCAAGGTGCTGACAGCAATTAGGCAATTCTCTTCGGGATGGATGGTTACCGGCTTGAGCTAGAGGGGTAGGCAAACTGAAATCCCTCCTTGTCGCATCTGGGGGGAATCGCTGGTCCCGGAAAGGGAAGGAGAATGTACGGACCTGACCTTTATGTTTGCTTATCATGCCATAAAACTTGTCTCTGAAAAAACACGACCCCGATGTCAGCTGGGGTTTGCCACCATTGACCCAGGGGACCCGAGCAAACACGCAATATTGAGGCTCATACGTTAATTAAAAACATCTTGCTATCCCTGTCTGTCATAATACTGATCCATTTGTATACCCATTGCAAAACAATGACCCATTGCTATACCTCGCTGTAAAAAATACGGACCCATTGGTATACAAGGTCATTGCAAAAAACCGACCCATTGCTAGCCCTGGCTTTTAGAAATAACGACCCATTTGTATACCAAAATGGCAGAAAACCGACCCAAATTGGCGGCAGATCCCTAGTAACCTTCACATAGTGAGAACCCCCCCCGGGAAGCTGTGATACTTGTGTTGTTCAAATAGCTGTATGAATGATGTCCGTAAGGTTCTGTAAGGTGTATGAAGTTTGTAAGGTCATGAAATCTTAATGATGTTTGCAAGGTTCAGTAAAGTGTATGATGTTTGTAAGGTCAAGAAAGCTGTATGATGGTTTTAAGGTCATGAAATCTTAATGATGTTTGTAAGGTTCAGTAAAGTGTATGGTGTTTGTGAGGTTCAGTCAAGTGTATGATGCTCGTAAGGTCAAGTAAAGTGTATGATGTTTGTAAGGTCAAGAAAGCTGTATGATTGTTTTAAGGTCATGTAATCTTTATAATGTTTGTAAGGTTCAGTAAAGTGTATGATGTTTGCAAGGCTCAGTAAAGTGTATGATGTTTGTAAGGTTAAGTAAAGTGTACGATGTTTGTGAGGTCAAGAAAGCTGTATGATGATTTTAAGGTCATAAAATCTTTATGATGTTTGTAAGGTTCAATAAAGAGTATGCTGTTTGTAAGGTTCAGTAAAGAGTATGATGTTTGTAAGGTTCAGTAAAGAGTATGATGTTTGTAAGGTTCAGTAAAGAGTATGATGTTTGTAAGGTTCAGTAAAGAGTATGATGTTTGTAAGGTTCAGTAAAGAGTATGATGTTTGTAAGGTTCAGTAAAGAGTATGATGTTTGTAAGGTTCAGTAAAGAGTATGATGTTTGTAAGGTTCAGTAAGGAGTATGATGTTTGTAAGGCTTTATGATGTTTGTAAGGTTCAGTAAGCAGTATGATGTTTGTAAGGTTCAGTAAGCAGTATGATGTTTGTAAGGCTTCATGATGTTTGTAAGGTTCAGTAAGGAGTATGATGTTTGTAAGGCTTTATGGTGTTTCAGGAGTCCATAAAGCAGTACGATGTTTGTAAGGTTCTGGAAGCTGAAATATGTTTGTCAGGTTATAATAGCTGCACAGTAGATGTGAGCTAGCTGTTCTTAATGAGCATGAAATTGATTTAATTACTCGTATCTTGGCAGCCAGAGGGATGACGTCAGAAAAGTGACCAGAAAACTTGGACCATGGAATCTTACCGAACTTGAGGTTGATTTGGTCAAACAAAGCATAATTTATCAACGAGAACAATTAAATATATGATGCAAGCCTTGATCCAATAGACGGATGGAGGATCAAAGAGAGACGGCTGGGCATCGCACCAACATGGACGATAACGCCGATATGTTACCTCCATATTGACAACACCTGACACGTGGTAAAGGTAGCCGTCTGAATGCGAACTTGCGAATCATGAAAAAAAGAAACAGCCCCATTTATCGGTACTGTTGAGTAGCCGCCGGTCGTAAGTTACGGAGTCTGAGGCCTGAAAGTGGTTCATGAAATATGTTTATGTATGTTATAAGGTCTTGCTCCAGATCTTTATCGCCTTGACGGTATGTTCAGATTACCTCTTCCCTCCGCTGAGCTATCTCATCGCCAGTACCGTATAAATCGAGGAAACTGAACATAAACTGACATTTAGCTTGTTGAGAGGTGACCTGGCATCATGCTGGAAGTCAGACCGGGCCAATGTGATGGATTGCCAGGTGTTTTTTTTTTACCTGACCAGACTTTCTTCTCAGGTACAGGCGCTGATAGCAGATTGAGTCACGTATAATATATGTTAGAAATGATGTCTTGGCAAGGTGGATAGAGGCCTCTCTGACCAGCCTGGTCAGCGGATACCTTGGGATGGTCGTGTGGAACCAGTGAATGGTGCACGAGTTGGCAATGGTACCGAGCGATAATATGATGGATATCATAGATGGTGAATGGAATGGTTGGAATGAGTAAATATTGCTGCTTATTTTATTTGCGACCATCATAATATAAAGCGTTGTTTAAATGTGTACTGACGGGTCATTCGGTAGAAACAACGGGTGTATATTCAGCAACAGGCAAATAAACACGTGGAATTAGGCGTTATTTGTCTAGGTGTGGAATGGGATGCGCCGCAATAACCCACGTGTGCTGGTACCAACTCTATCAAGTCATGTACTACCACTTTTACCCCGACCACCCCGCCCCCCCCCACACACAAACCCACACCCACTCCCCTGCCCCATCCTCTCGCAATCAGCACCTACCACGTGTCCACGGTTTCCTAGATTATATTCTTTCAGATAAGAAGTTGGCTTTAACATTGCCTTGTTCTACAAACACAGTACTTAACCATGTTTATGAAAGGACAAATCCGAGTAGACAATATCCCTCGCCCCACATCTAATGGTTTATAAGTTATAAAATCGTGGAGTACTTTGTGAGGCTCCACTGGGCTACAAATGTATCATAATAGGTGTGGTCTGCTCCATCAGGCAAATCTCTCCCCTCGCGCCACATACTGTTCTAATCCAGAAAGATGACCCATCCCCTACTTGTCACGCCTCTTCCTGTAATGGGCGTTATAAGCCACGCACATTACTCTAACGGGCGTTACTAGCCACACCTATTGTTCTAATGGGAGTTACAATCAACACCCATTGGTGGGTGTGATAAGCCACGCCCATTGCTCTAATGTGTGCTATAAGCCACGCCCATAAATCTGATGGACGTTATAAGCCACGCTCATAAATTGAATGGACACAATAAGCCTCGATGAATCATGAGGCCACAGGAGTATTAGTTCCCGGCGAGCAGATTCAGAACGACATCACTACCACCTGCCTCAACGTGAGCACACATATGCTTGTTATTTGTATTCGACATTTCAAGAAACTATTTTGCCCCCTTTGCAATAATAAGAACCCCCCCACCACACACACACACACACCCACCATAACCCTGACAGCCTCTTGCAGACCAATAAGCTGTATATATACCGACGGAGGCCACATCATTACGGTGGCTGTTGATTGACAGGGTCTGAATTCTACATGACGGCTATCGGCACAAAAACACTGTTGTCTGCGGGCTGTTATCTCGACCAGATGCCGGCAGTATATACACAACAGCTGCATTTATAATAATAGTTTACGCGCGGTTCTGGCCGTGTGCAAGGTTGCAGGGTACAGCCTTGTAGCTGAGATCAACTGTCCTGATTTCGCCGCCAGGTGCGCCTCCTCTTTGTCTTCATTTTTTTGCAGTGAATTTCTTTACCTTACAAGATTCCTCGATTAATAATTAAAGCAGGCCAGTCATTTGATGGCTTGCTTTAATTAAAGCAGGCCAGTCATTTGATGGCTTGCTTTAATTAAAGCAGGCCAGTCATTTGATGGCTTGCTTTAATTGTGAATCGAGGAATCAGGCGTCGTTCGGGAGACATTTTCAAAATTCTCTGTCAATAGCATACAGTTGGTTGAGAGAGGGTTCCATTTATTGTCATAAGATGCACCCCCATCAGGAAGCGCAGAATCTCGATTTCTTATTTCAAAGGAAAAGCAAAATTGGTGTCCGACGAAATTAGACATCAGATTTTGCAGCTGAGACGTCAACAGGCGCGCGCTAAAAGTGGCAGGGTATATGTCTACACAAGCCGGCGTGAATTAGCCGTTAGAGGCGCTGAAGTAGCACTGACGGTCCGGAACAGGTGTCGCATCATCCATATGGCCTGTTTGTTGTCTGTTATAACAGAGTGGATATGTAGGGCTGGTATATAGGTGGTTAAGAGCGCGCTTCATTGGGATGAGATGCGTGGAGTGATCCCACCATCCAGGTAGGCGAGGGCCAGTAATCGCTCTGCAATCAGCCTAAGGGCCAGGCACTGATCTCTGCCTCATGTTGACTTAGTTTGTTTATCAATTTGGGTAGATATGGTATGGCTTTGCGTGTAAAAATATAACATCATAGCAGGGATTGGAGGAGAATACGGAGATGACATCCACCTATTGATGACTCCACTCATGCACTCGGTCATTAGTGGTCATTATGATGACGATTGTGAAGGTGATCATGATGATGATGATGACGACGAGTGTGAAGATAATGATGATGATGATGATGATGATGATGATGATGATGATGATGATGATGATGATGATGGTGATGATGGTGATGATGATGGTGATGATGGTGTTGATAATTGTATATTTTAGCGAACTTGCTTCCGAAAGCCATATTAACATATAGATATTAAATCGCCTCCTGAAATAAACAGAACCTTATCTCACACCTCATGCGCAGGACACTTTAAGGGTATTTGTTGAGAAGATTGCGATAAAGGCAGAGAGCACTGACTTATGCTACATCCCATCCTCATCACTCATGACCTGCTCGGGGTCACCAAACATGACCTTGTTGATAAAGTTCGCTATTCTCCCGCCAGTCGTCATTGTTATTGATGTGCAGACTGATTCTAAGTTGCCTACTTCACAACCACCTGTTCCCAGAATGCCATGCCTTAAACATGGTTAATTAGCAGTAGCTGTTTGTGTAGATATCAAGAATAAACAACCATCAAGGGCACTGCATTCCCATTGAAGGGTGCAGCAGAGCGCACTGAGATTGATCGCTAGCAAGGTATGGACCATTCTGAAGGTAACGTGATATCACACATTCCGAGCCACCAATTACTGCTGACAAACTCATCAGGCGATCACCGAGGAAAAACTGCTACACCAAATGACTGATTGCCCAGCAACAGTCCTCTTAAAGTCCACCCATATTCCTTCGTAATTAGCAATGCTCTGAGGATGGGGGCCAAATGCAATGAACAATGATACGTAGTAACATGCACTTAATTCACTTCCCAAGACAAGGTTTCAAATTTCACATGTATTATATATAGCATAGAAACCTGTACGAAAAGAGGGTCGAGAGGAAGCCCGTGTTTGGAATGAGTGAGGTACTCTTTCATAATCCAGGCGTCCAACTTTTAAGTGACCTGTTGAGAATATGCACGCGTGGCAGAAGGATTGTGTTAAGTAAGGGTTAGAAGATCATCAGCAGCCCGGGGAGCAATTAAAGGTTGGAGAAACCGATTAAACGCACTTGGTTGAGCGTTGTGTTATCACAGGACAGGAAGTGGATTTACGTGGCTCGTAGATATACGAGAGGTTCAATGGCAGGATCCGATTATTGACAATAAACACTGGACGCGTTGGATGAGCCCACTCAAAGGGAAACGAATGGTGTTGTTGCGTCATGAGGAGAACTGGTTCTGAGACACCTCCATCAGTTAAGATTCCTTGCCTCCCCAACGACAGGACATGACGTCATCCCAAATGGTGCAAATGGTGAACTTTCCTGCGGTAGTCTGACCGAAGCCCCTCAACACCCGCTACTCAACCTCCGCTACCCAACACCAGCTACCCCACCCCGCTTCCCCACCACAGCTTCCCCACCCCCGCGTACCATACCACTCTACCCCACCCCAGCTACCCCACCCCGCGTTCCTTACCCCGCTACAACCACCCCAGCTACCCGACCCCCGCGTCCCTTACCCCGCTACCCCACCCCTACTACCCCACCCCGCGTCCCTTACCCCACTTCCCCACCCCAGCTAGCCCACCCCCGTGTCCCTAACCCCGCTACCCCATCCCTGCTACCCCACCCCACCCCGCGTACCCATCTTCCTGTTACCCTTCCCAGCGCTTTCCCCAATCTGTTCACCAACGATCCCTACCACCAGTGCTCTGTTATTAAGTACCAGGCTTACCATACCCTTTTTCCATAAACATAGACACAGCTACTTGAGGCAGTGTCTAACCGGTGTCAGAGATGGTGAAATCAGGCCTGCTACCCGGGTGTCAATCACATGGGCCGAATAATACCAGCCGGGTGCCTCGCTACCAGGATATAAGGCTTATGATGAAAAACGTGAAACTGCGCGAATATCGCGTACATTGCCAATCCAGCTGTGTTGGTCCCCAAGTAGTAAAGAATGGTCCCGGGAAGTAGGCGATGATGCGACAATAACTCCAGCCAGCAATGTAATTCAAATACAAATAACAAGTATCGTAAAGTTCTTATATTAATGCACTCCTGCTAGCCGAGTGTTAACGCTTGTTAGTCCAGTAATACTGCGGGTTGATGGTTGTGACGAGGGGTCAACAGGTGGCCGAGAACGCCAGCATGCAACCTGCCAAATGATCCAGGATGGCCAACATGCCACGTGCCAAATGATCCAGGATAGCCAACATGCAACCTGCCAAATGATCCAGGATAGCCAACATGCCACCTGCCAAATGATCCAGGATAGCCAACATGCCTCCTGCCAAATGATTCAGGATAGCCAACAACAGCTAAGATCATCTAGTGTCCCGCAAACAGGGTTCAGCCCAACAAACACATCTAGCGTCCCGTTAACAGGGATCAGCCCAACAAACACATCTAGCGTCCCGTTAACAGGGATCAGCCCAACAAACACATCTAGCGTCCCGTTAACAGGGATCAGCCCAACAAACACATCTAGCGTCCCGTTAACAGGGATCAGCCCAACAAACAACAAACAAACACATCTAGCGTCCCGTTAACAGGGATCAGCCCAACAAACACATCTAGCGTCCCGTTAACAGGGATCAGCCCAACAAACACATCTAGCGTCCCGTTAACAGGGATCAGCCCAACAAACACATCTAGCGTCCCGTTAACAGGGATCAGCCCAACAAACACATCTAGCGTCCCGTTAACAGGGATCAGCCCAACAAACACATCTAGCGTCCCGTTAACAGGGATCAGCCCAACAAACACATCTAGCGTCCCGTCTAGCCCAACCCGCTAACAGGGATCAGCCCAACAAACACATCTAGCGTCCCGTTAACAGGGATCAGCCCAACAAACACATCTAGCGTCCCGTTAACAGGGATCAGCCCAACAAACACATCTAGCGTCCCGTTAACAGGGATCAGCCCAACAAACACATCTAGCGTCCCGTTAACAGGGATCAGCCCAACAAACACATCTAGTGTCCCGCTAACAGGGATCAGCCCAACAAACACATCTAGCGTCCCGTTAACAGGGATCAGCCCAACAAACAACTAGCGTCTAGGGATCAGCGTCAAACACATCTAGCGTCCGGTTAACAGGGATCAGCCCAACAAACACATCTAGTGTCCCGCTAACAGGGATCAGCCCAACAAACACATCTAGCGTCCCGCTAACAGGGATCAGCCCAACAAACACATCTAGTGTCCCGCTAACAGGGATCAGCCCAACAAACACATCTAGTGTCCCGCTAACAGGGATCAGCCCAACAAACACATCTAGTGTCCCGCTAACAAACACAAACACATCTAGCGTCCCGCTAACAGGGATCAGCCCAACAAACACATCTAGTGTCGTCCTCTAGCGTCCCGCTAACAGGGATCAGCCCAACAAACACATCTAGCGTCCCAGCCCAACAAACACATCTAGCGTCCCGCTAACAGGGATCAGCCCAACAAACACATCTAGTGTCCCGCTAACAGGGATCAGCCCAACAAACACATCTAGCGTCCTGTTAACAGGGATCAGCCCAACAAACACATCTAGCGTCCCGCTAACTGCTCTCTATGTTAACGTGTAAACTCACTGCCCTCGGAACACCCTCTAACATCTTCCCTGAGGACTGTAAATGCTCGCTATACACCTGAGTGCTTATCAATTACACGACCGATGTCTATGTACCTGGTACTAAATCACGGTGATGGGTGGCAAGGCTTGGTGGGATCGGTTTTTTTCCCGACAACGATGCAATTAGCGAACAGAGAACACCTGTTCTGAGCAAGAGCACTGAGATGTTACAGAGGAGTCGCTCTCCGGCGCTCAGCAATGGACGATCAGTCTACAGGTTGAATCGAACAGATTAGTAGGCCTTTCCTGTAAATACCACCATTGATCAGGCTGCTATGTATCAACCTGAAGCAGCCTCGATCTGGAAGAAAGGCAAGATTGTAAGTGGACACTTGAAGTGGAAAATCATGAGCTGAATTCTATTATAGCAACACCTGATAGCAAGGTGCAATCAACAGATGGGGATACAAGGTGCTAAGGTGTTACCACAGGTGGGACGATAACAGGTAGGTGGAACGACAGGTGACAGGTTAGTAGCTGATGACGAATCGATCCCACCATGATAGACTGATATAACTCGTCATTCGCTGTGTACGGAGGATGGGCTGCAATAGCCGACCACGTGTGGTTGGTTCTACGCCAATGCTAATGAGACGTATGATAGAAGGAAAAATTGCGTGATATTTTGACCTAGACTCGTACACACCTACTACATCCATCAGATATGGTCCTCAAACCTCGTCAAGTCTAACAAGCCGTAGGTAAAACGATTATCTGCGATGGCACGATTACCTTCAGCGTGTGAAATGAAGTGGACCTGTCGTCAAGATGACGATGTGTTTGGAATGAGCTTCTTGAGGGTGCTGTAGGTAGACCTCGTGGGAGACTTCTACTGAGGGTGATGTAGCTAGACCTCGTGGGAGACTTCTACTGAGGGTGATGTAGCTAGACCTCGTGGGAGACTTCTACTGAGGGTGATGTAGCAAGACCTCGTGGGAGACTTCTACTGAGGGTGATGTAGCTAGACCTCGTGGGAGACTTCTACTGAGGATGATGTAGCTAGACCTCGTGGGAGACTTCTACTGAGGGCGATGTAGCTAGACCTCGTGGG
>CM067352.1:48527703-48625505 GCA_034190875.2 Urechis unicinctus
CTGCCTGCTATCACCGCAAGGTGTATAACAGCTGTCAGCATAATTTTCTACACTAAGCAATGTAATACGTGTTAGCAATCGCATGGTCACGCCGACGATCTGCGGAAACACACTCGGACGCGGCGAGGCAATCAAGCAGCAAATTTCAGGGGTCATTTTTATCCGAGCAGTTGCCATTTAAACCGAAGTTATCAGCAATGTGTTATCAATTCATGGGTTGTAAGGTAGGCAGACACACAGGAGCGTCCCCTAGGTGGCGCCCCGCCATGCTCCATCAGTCACGTGATCGAAATTGACCCTGTTGGTTTCCGGGTTCCCAGTGCATGACTCATATGTATCCTGAGTGTCATGTTCAATTCTCCCCCGGACGTAATCCACCCAAGGCGATGGTAAATAACATTCTATCTGGACGAAGATCAATATTTCATCACCACAAAAATGTTCTCCAGGTCGATTGAGAGTTCAACTGCAAAACGATGTTGCATCAACAAAGCGCGCGGTGCAACGCAGTTCTGGTTTCTGGCGCATTTGACCTAGAGGGTAGAATGCGCGGGTAACTTCTTCACGGGCAGCATTGCTATCTGTCAAAGGTAGCGGTTCTGTGAATAACGGGCGGATTCCATGAGCGCTCGCCGGATGGGGCAGGGCCATGAGAAAATAATAGAGGTGGGGTTTGATGCGGGTTGTAATGAAAAGGGGCAGCGTGAGAAAAAAAGCTATGTTAGGAACAAGAGATTGACCTTTCCGGCTGTTATCTCGTGTGGGCGGAATGCGGGGTCAGGCAGACATTGGGGGTCGACCTGGGACAACCTGATGTCTACTACAAGGATAGGGAACAAGAATGGCGTTGGGCCTGCTATTGATTGGGTTCTACATTTACTCCGCGAGATTGGCTTCTACATTTACTCCGCGAGATTGGGTTCTACATTTACTCCGCGAGATTGGGTTCTACATTTACACCGCGAGATTGGCTTCTACATTTACTCCGCGAGATTGGGTTCTACATTTACTCCGCGAGATTGGGTTCTACATTTACACCGCGAGATTGGGTTCTACATTTACTCCGCGAGATTGGGTTCTACATTTACTCCGCGAGATTGGGTTCTACATTTACACCGCGAGATTGGGTTCTACATTTACACCGCGAGATTGGGTTGAACGCTTCATCTAAATGCCATTTGACTGCTATGTGAATATGTTGCTGTGTTGTTTAGAATAATTAAACACCCGGATATTGCGTCAGTCGGTCAGGGGACTGGGGGCGGGGGCAACACATTCCCAAATGCAACCATTGTTTTCCCAATTTTAAGTACACATGTCTCATATGTATGTGATTTGTGAATCAGTTGTGGTTGGGCTGTTCCCAACGGGGATACTCTGTCTCGTGCTTGTACACCAACTGGGCCCACCTTCAATCTAATCCAATGTCCCATGGTTTACTCCCTGATGTAAATGCTGTACGCAGGCCATATAGTATACGGTGTAGATTTGAGGTGTGAAATTTAAAGTGTGTAGTTTAAGGTGCGGAGTTTGAGGTCTGGAGTTTAAGGTGTGGCGTTAAAGGTGCGAAGAAAAAGGTGTGGAGAATAAGATGTAAAGTATAAGGTGTGGATTATAAACTGTGGAGTTTAAGGTGTGGAGCATAAGGTGTGGAGTTTACTGTGTGGAGTTTAAGGTGTGGAGTTTAACGTTTACAAAGTGGAGTATACACAGGAGTTTAAGGAGTAGAATTTAAGGTGTGGGGTGAAAGGTGTGGAGTTTAAGGTGTGGAGTATACACTATGACGAATAAGGTGTGGGTTTAAGATGTGGAGTTGAATGTGTGGAGTATACACTGTGGAGTTTAAGGTGTGGAGTTTAATGTGTGGAGAATAAGGTGCACCGTGTGAAAGAGTACCAATATTCGCTATCGCTTTGGCTGAGAGGCGAATCCTTGGTCTGAGTAGATACGGCCATCACCCTGCATCTTTCCTCTGCCTATTGATAAGTTCGTTAATCACGTGTTAGCATATTGGAGTTGTGTTGAGCGTAGACTACGTGCTGGAGCGAGCGTTTCACGGTGCGCCCTCTACTTACTCACCAACTGGCTACATGTTGTATTGGTTCTTAACGGCAAGCTTGCTTGCATTCTCGTAAAAACTCGCGCAATCATGCTTGAAAACCCTCAAATGACGTCATGGTGCGTACGGTGCTGATGTCTTGTGGCAGTGAGCAGCGACGTAGCCCACCTGAGGGCAACACATGCATCAATCACAGCCAGCCTTCGTGAGGCACTAAAACGTCCCGAGACGCGATCAACACTCGTAAAATGACCTTTCCAAACTTGGCTTATATATAGGTTTTACGGCCACGAAGAACGCTCGACAAAATGTGCAGAATGCACGCTGTAACTGACTCGAAGGCGGTACACCCACCTGTAGCTCATACAGGTATTCCGAGCATTTCAGGCCAGAAGAGCATTGTGATTACGTCATGCATGCTACTCTTGGCGCGCCTGATTGCACGCACGTGATGAGCGGGCCAGGTGCGCGACGCGTTTGTACTCATAAAAGTCTTGCTCGTCTTGCGTTCACGTGACAATCGGGAAAGAACATTCATAATAATAGGTGTGTCAATCACAGATGTGTCATAGTCAAAAGTGTATTTCAATCTCAGGAATGGCACAATCACAGGTGTGTCAAAATTACATGTTCATCACAGAACAAACCACAAGTTGATTGCTATTCATGTGTAGACACGCCGTTTTAAGAACATCCATCCTACGACGTCAGTAACATTTCAGCAGTTACAGCGGAACCGGAAACAGAGAGGATGCAATGGGCCTCATTGGCGTAATTAACACATCCCTTATCAAACATAGTTGTTGTGTTGTACCAGACCAAGTCACATGTTGATATCAATTTGAGGCTTATCAATATCTCACTGCTTTCGCCAGGATACAGTGATAATGCTGTTTAGTCAGGGAAGCTTGGCAATGAGCGATAATTGCCTGCTGACCCGTGGATGTGTATAAGATGGAGGGTGAAGATGAGGTCGGTGTAGGGAGAGGTATATCAGACAAGAGCATCAGATGAAGTGATGAGCCAGAACGGACGAGGTTATAAATATGTCTTCTCAAGCGCCGAGAACGGCGTGCGTCGGTAAACAATGGCCGAAACACTAAGAAGGACGGTCAGAGGAAGTCGATGAGAGTTGATGAGGGAGAGGTAAAGAGAGATTTGGTCGGGCGAAGCGGATGAGATAATCGGGGAAATGAGGAGAGAGAGAAAAAAGTGGATGATATATTTGATGAGAAGCATTTGGCAAGTTAATGTGGGTGTCGATGTAAGAGAAACAGGTAGTCCAGAATGCAGGCCAGAAGCACTAGCCGAGTGTATGAGAGGGGGTGGGGAGGGGTGATAATGACGAAAGTGTTCGCGGCACGTGAGGGAGCTTTCAAGACAAGAGTTTTAGGGAGCTATTGTGTGGCTATTTGATACGAGAGCTGCGAAAGTTTGTGAAAACTTGTGAGAATCTGATAGGGCGTTTTGTGATACGTTAGAGGAGAGTCTGATCGAGGGTTTGGGGAAAGTTTACGAGAAAGATGGTGAGGGTATGCACAGAGTTGATGAGCAAACCCAGAAATGGAGCGAGTATTCAGCGTTGGGAAAAAGTATTCATAGAGTTGATGAGAGTATTCCGAGATTGTGAGAGTGTCTACAGAGCTGGTGAGAGAATATTCAGACATTGTGAAAGTATTCAAAGTTGATGAGAGAATTCACCGAGTTGGTGAGAGTATTCAGAGTTGATGAGGGTATTCAGAATTGGTGAGAGTAATTAGAGTTGGTGAGAGTAATTAGAGTTGGTGAGAGTAATCATAGTTGGTGAGATTGATTATACTTGGTGATAGTAATTATAGATGGTGAAAGTAATTATAGATGGCGAGAGTAATCAGAGTTGGTGAGAGTGATTAGAGTTGGTGAGGGTTATTATAGTTGGTGAGAGTAATCAGAGTTGGTGAGAGTGATTAGAGTTGGTGAGAGGAATTAGAGCTGGTGAGAGTAATCAGAGGTCGTAATAGTAATCGGAGTAGGTGAGAGTATTCATCTGAGCGACAATAATGGTGGTGTGTGGGACAGTTGGTGTGTGATCCTGTTGTCGAGTTTGTTAAAGCATTTTCAAAAGAGTGTTTGACGGAAGTCGTTATCATTATGTTACGATATTGCACGATATTCAATGACTGAGCAGGCGTGGTTACTAGATGAGTAAATTGTAAAGGAAGGGTGCGAGGGGTGGAAACTTAATAGAGAACCTCGATGGTGGGTTGATATCGAAGCGCTCTGTGCCTCTGTTTCCTTCATAACATTTTAAATCCGAGTCAACCCACAACTAGTCAGCTGCTGACACTTTTGACCAGCAATCAAACATCAATGGCGCACAACAGGTGCATCAATGACACACCACAGGTGCATCAATGACACACCACAGGTGCATCAATGACACACCACAGGTGCATCAACACTGTCCGGTAATCAACTAATTTGGGTTAGTTCACTGACAAACAGTCCTTCAAATCGAACTCCATCCTTGACGCGAGAATCGTGACATATTGTTGTTTATTTCTGCCGCCAGCTGTGAGGGTTGTGTTAATAAGGGACCGTGCATTTAGAGAAGAGAATGCATGGTGCGATTGAGAGGGTGGAGGCCGTATACTCACGCTTCGATCATGGCGGCGATGACGTCACGTCAGTCACGACGATTGAGACCGTCTGCAATATGGCGCTCGATCTGTAACAGACGACAGCTACGTCATCACCTTGCTTACACGGACGGATGGATTCTTTGTTGACATGCACCATACAGACATTAGTATATCACAACTGGCACAAGTCTGACGATATTACCTGGATTTATACAGCGCAAGGAATGATATGACATCCATGTCGATTCGGGAAGAAAAAAAAAGAGTATCGACTTGGGCGGTAAAACTAGGGTGATTAATTGGTCACGGCTTTGGATAACAAGACACGCAAAGAAAGGATAATCCACAAGTGTCTGGACGAAGCCAGAGTAAACGTGTGTAATTGCAGAAGCATCTATTGACTCGCCAGTTCAGGGATACTGAGGGTAGCAACGCGTGCCGGAGATGATGCGTTGATTGCGACCTGACGCGACCTATCGCGTAGACATGCAAGCATCCGTACGTCAGCCAGACAGCTCATTACGCTCATGGGTGGTGCTGTTAGATCGCATGCTTCATGCTGTAAAGAGCGACCTTGCGAAAAGTCCCAAATTTGACCTGTATGAGGTAGCAGGTATGAGGCGAAGTCAATTTGGGGATGATGGAGCGAACGTCCCAAAGAGGTGTGAATCCGGGAACAAGGTATAGGGCGGTGTGGTGTTGCGTGATGCGTGGTGCCCGGGGTAATTTAAGAGGTCATGCGCTGTGATATGAGGTGATGTGATATAATGGGTAGTGATGAGAGGTGATATAATGTGTGGTGATAAGAGGTGATATAATGTGTGGTGATGTGATATAATGTGTGGTGATGTGATGTAATGTGTGGTGATGTGATATAATGTGTGGTGATATGTGATATAATGTGTGGTGTAATGTGATATAATGTGTGGTGATGTGATATAATGTGTGGTGATGTGATATAATGTGTGGTGATGTGATGTAATGTGTGGTGATGTGATGTAATGTGTGGTGATGTGATATAATGTGTGGTGATGTGATATAATGTGTGGTGATAAGAGGTGATATAATGGGTGGTGATGTGATAGAATGTGTGGTGATGTGATATAATGTGTGGTGATGTGATATGTGTGGTGATGTGAAATAAAGTGTGGTGATGTGATATGTGTGGTGATGTAATGTAATGTGTGGTGATGTTGTGTGATGTGATGTTGTGTGATGTGATATAATGTGTGGTGTTATGTGATGTAATGAATGGGTTAATGTGGTGTTTATGTTGAATGGAGGTAAAGAAAAGCTGCAAACAATGTCTCCTATTGGCTGGATTTAAATCGGAGTGAGTGTATTTGTAGCAGAGCTTCGCGTAGGAAATGTCACTTCGATAAAGTGCCTTTTGTTGAAATAGGGGCATGATAACACCTGCTGATCATGTTCTACACAACTACAGGGGCATGATAACACCTGCTGATCATGTCCTACATAACTACAGGGGCATGATAACACCTGCTGATCATGTTCTACACAACTACAGGGGCATGATAACACCTGATGATCATGTTCTACACAACTACAGGGGCATGATAACACCTGCTGATCATGTTCTACACAACTACAGGGGCATGATAACACCTGATGATCATGTTCTACACAACTACACCTGGACGGCGGTGAGTACAGGCGTACATCGTCGTAGTTATCAGATCTCTCCAGCTAGTTCCTCCACTTGCAGGCACTAGACTAGGTCTTCATGGATATCTCAACAACTCACCGTAACAAGCCTTATCAACACTCAGACGAAGCCACACGCCATTTGTATTTGTGACGGAGCAACCACAATGTTAGGCCGTGAGTGGTATTGTCAGGGGTATTGGTGTGGGCGGGGGGTGTGGGGGGATCATTATGACGTGTTTCTATTTTGAGGTGCGCTACAACCGTACGACTGGGTATTGTGAGGTGGTTGACGGCATACACGACGAGATACGTGGTTAAAGAGCATGGATCATAGTGAAGAAAAAGGTACTAATTAAAGTGGAGTAAATGTTGAAGCAGCCTGCACCACTGTAAAGAGGCAGTGAATATTGTGATGTAGTTGTGTTATTGGAAAGGAGCTTATGTCAAACCAAACTAGCATGAAACATTAGATGGTGGACTGAATCCTCATTGAGTGGCATAACACATATTAAAGTAGCATGGAATATTGTGAAGTAGCATACATCAATGAAGAGTAGCGCGTTATATCTTAAAGGATCATATTGGGAAGCAGAGGGATAGTGTTAAAGATGCATGTTTTCGGCGATTTGGTGCAATTTTCATCGACAATTATTTGATGAATGTGCAATGGAAACAGCCACCCAACTTTATCAACAAAAACATCCAATGAATAGCGACCTGGATCAGTCACTGCGCATGCGCTACTTCATTCTTTTCTGGTATTATCATTCAAGCTCTAATCGTTGTCAGCCCTAGATGTATTGTAACGTCTTCCGTGGGCCATATACGGATCCAAATCTCGCACGGTCAAAACGTAGAAATCTGACTTAGCAGAGAATCGATTAATTAAGTTTATGTTCAAACCAGAATTTTGATGATGTTTTTATCGAAAGTTTCTTTGAGCAGCATCGGAACACTGTAAAAGTTATAAAGCAGCATTAAATAATGAAAAGTGGTATGTATTAAATATTGTAAAGAATCTTTAAATATTGTAAAGTAACATGAAGCATTGTTAAGTAGCATTAAAGATTGTTAATTTAGCATTAAATATGGTCCAGTGGCATGAATAATTGTCAAGTAGTATGAATAAATGTAAAGCGGAATGTTATGTGGTGAAGTAGAATTAAATAACGTAATGAAGCATGTTATGTTGTCAAACGGCACAACCATTGTAGGGCTGCGTGCTATGTGAGATTGTGGTATCTATTGTGAGATTGTATGGCGAGTCATCGTAGAGGGGTACGAGTCAATAGGCAGCTTTCTGTGTCCTCTTAAACTGAATCGTAAGCGAGTAAAGCATACCAGCGTTATTTGTTAGGGAGTTCAATCGGTAAACTTTAAATTGGTTAAATCAGGAAATAGTTGATCGATCTATAAAAGCATCAACTTTGATACTTCATATTGACTTGAGCGAGTCATCCGCTTACTGCATGCTTCATCAAAGCTACGGAAGCTTACTGCATGCTCCATCAAAGCAGACGCACGCTTACTGCATGCTCTATCAAAGCAGACGCACGCTTACTGCATGCTCCATCAAAGCAGACGCACGTCGAGTAAACACCTAGCAAACCCTCCTCAAGCCCGCGTGCTGAAACGATTCCACGCACGACAGCGAGGATATATCTCTCACTCGGTGAGTATCAAACCCTACTTACCTGTAGCGGAAGTGGTATCGCCTGGCAATCGAACGAGCCACATATGTAATCTAAACACCTGGCATGGTAAGCACAACTCAATCACCACACCGGGCCAAATCTCATCCACAGGTTAGCATCCTTCTCGACAAACTCCAAACATCCCAATACTGTAACTAGTTGCAATTCAGACTGCTGTCAGAGTTTCGATAATTCCCGAATGAGGCTGCACGGAGGATGAGCAGCATGCATACAGATGCAGGTAGCGCGCTCTGGTAGCGAGGTGTTGAAGTGACCAGCTATAGAGTGGAGTTCACGAGGCGGTCCCTTCTTCTCTTTTTCTCCCCTTCTACCTAATACAAGCCCAGCTTGAGTCAGAGCATGGCGCCTCCACAAGCTGCCCTTTTAGCCCACTATACCTCAGCTGTAACTAGTCTTACATTCGCTTTGTTTCCGCCTCTTCTCCAATGTATCATGAACCCAACTTCACCCTGACCTACTTATAACAATGGTTGCTTGGCTACCTGGCCGTTTCTTGGCAACGCCGCAATCGCACGAGACTTGAGCAACCTGCTTCCCCGAAGTTGAGCGTGCTGTTATGGCGGGGAAAATCACTTCTTCCCCGCTTGTTGCTTCCATCAGTGCGGCTAATTTCATTTCCGTCAGGAGCCTACACAGAAATATTATATACCGGCCGGTATTTTTTTAGGTCTGAGGATTATTTATCAAGACACTAGTTGAGACGGTATTCGGTTATTTTGCCTTCTCTTACAATAGCTGGCGGATCTTTTGCACGTAAGATAGCGTCCCTGTAGAAGAGAAATAACATTCAATAACTCATGGACAATGGGTGCAGCAGAATCTCAATGGCTCTAGAACTGCCTTTATCCGGGAAGAAAAATCGAGACTGAGAAACTCTTCCTACGAGTAAATGGTGCAAATTTTGCTGTTTATATCCTACAATCGAATTCCATTTCGACGAAACTCGTCGTGAATTAAGGCCCAGTACAGAACCCATTTGACGTCTAAACCCCAACCCCAACAAAGATCAAGTTAATGTCATAACGTTGGAAACCCTCACCCGCCACTATATTCGAAACATATTTTTCCACCACTACATTTGAAACATATTTTCCCACCACTACATTAGAAACTACTTCATCCATTCTTACAATAGTACAAAAACTCACTTACAACAACAATAGAAATACCCACACCTTCCACAGCAGTACAAACATCCATACCCACCGCTAATGTAGAGGCGCCTTTTTCACCACCATAACAGCAAGGCCCTCATCCACCACTACAGTAGAAACACCCTCATTCACCACTACAGTAGATACACCCTCATTCACCACTACAGTAGATACACCCTCATCCACCACTACAGTAGAAACACCCTCTTCCACCACTACAGTAGATACACCCTCTTCCACCACTACAGTAGATACACCCTCATCCACCACTACAGTAGAAACACCCTCATCCACCACTACAGTAGAAACACCCTCATCCACCACTACAGTAGAAACACCCTCATCCACCACTACAGTAGATACACCCTCATCCACCACTACAGTAGATGCACCCTCATACACCACTAAAGTAGAAACACCCTCACTCTGCCCTACAGCAGAAAAACCCTCATCCCCCCGTACAACTGAAACACCCTCATCCACCACTACAGTAGAAACACCCTCACCGACCACTCCAGTGGAAAGGCCCTCACCGACCACTCCAGTAGAAACACCCTCACCGACCACTCCAGTAGAAACACCCTCACCGACCACTCCAGTAGAAACACCCTCACCGACCACTCCAGCCGAAACACCCTCACCGACCTCCAGTCCCCTCACCGACCACTCCAGCCGAAACACCCACACCGACAACTCCAGTAGACAACTCCCTCAGTAGAAACACTCCTCACCGACCACTCCAGCCGAAACCCCACACCGACAACTCCAAAAACACCTCTCACGACCACTCCAGTAGAAAAACATCCTCACCGACCACTCCAGCCGAAACACCCTCACCGACCACTCCAGTAGAAACACCCTCACCGACCACTCCAGTAGAAACACCCTCACCGACCACTCCAACCGAAACACCCTCACCGACCACTCCAGCCGAAACACCCTCACCGACCACTCCAGTAGAAACACCCTCACCGACCACTCCAGTAGAAAGGCCCTCACCGACCACTCCAATAGAAACACCCTCACCGACCACTATAGTAGAAACCTATTCACCGCTGCTGCCAAGGCAATTCTCGATTCTGCAGTACTGTAAATGCAATCTATTAACGTAACATTCACAGGCAAACCCTACTTGCTCCTGGCACGCGCCCCTTGTTACCACACGATAAAACTCCTCACTATTGTTTTCATTCATCAGAAAAAGCCAGACTTGTCGGGATCTCCTGGCCTAGAACGAACCCTCCACTTGGAGACTGACGCGCGCCAGAATCAGAGCGGTTGACATGTCCCCATCAGCAGCTCGACTGCAACAACAGCAAATCGCAGTTTCTAGGAATGCCAGGAACTCAACTGTTCTGGGACCTTTGACCTGAGCGAGATTGAAGTTTCACGTGTCCGCATCGCCAGCTGCCGCGCGCGGTGCCTACTTTACATCCATTAAGCTATCTGGCGCGCGTGATGCCTATGAGTTGGCTGTGTGCGGGAACAAGAAAAAGGGCGATCTGAAAACATGGCACTAGTTTTCCTGCGTTCGGGGCGCTTGCTGCAAGTCAAGTCTCTAATGATATCCTAATTGATTGCCTCGCCCATGAACACTACAGATGTATATCAACCGACTTACATAACATCGCATGATGCTTACACAGACATATCTGAATACGCCACAAAGCCATGGTGCTATGCAACGTTCCTGGTACATCGGGCACTCGAGTCTTAAATAGACCCTTAGGAGATTCGCAGCACCTAAATAGACCCTTAAGAGCTCTTTTGAAGCCTTACTTAGTTTCTTTGCATGTTGTAAGATGGATGCATTTAAATGTAAAACGTGAGTATTGAAGTGTACAATGTATCATGAGTGTGTTAAAGTGTATATCGCATCATGAGTGTATTTGAGTATACATCGCATCGTGAGTGCATTTAAGTGTATAACGCACTATTAGTGCATTTAAGCGTATAAGTGTTTTTTGGGGGACAGGGTGCATGTGTTCATTTAGCGATGCTAATCAGATACAGATTTGGGAAGATATGAAACGTGAAGCTATCACCGCTGCGAGTGTCATGTGGACTAGTGAATGTAGAGTACGACTAGACTCTAAGATGACATGTGGATGTCGACTGGACTATAAGATGATTTGTGGATGCCGACTGCAATATAATATGAAATGTGGATACATACTGGACTATAAGATGACATCAGGATACCGAATGGACTATAAGATGACATGCGGATGCTGACTGGACTATAAGATGACATATGGATGCCGACTGGACTATAAGATGACATGCGGATGCCGAATGGACCATAACATGACATGTGGATGCTGACTGGACTATAACATGACATGTGACTGGACTGTAACATGACATATGGATGCCGACTGGACTATAACATGACATGCGGATGGACCATAACATGACATGTGGATAGGACTTTAAGTGGATGCCGACAAGATGACATGTGGATGCCGACTGGACTATAAGATAACAGGTGGATGGTAACTGGACTATAAGATGACATATATGATGCTTCCCTAGACATGTAACAAAATATGGATGTCTGACTGAAAACGTCAAGCATCCATGCCCGGCATTTGGCCATTGGAGAGATGGCGGAAGCCAGGCGTGAGCGTTAGTGGCAGCGGTCATTGATGGATTTTGTCACATACAAGGTCCGACGGTATTCCTAACATTGATTGACAAATAGGAATACCGATAAGGAATCGTGGATATGGATGAGAGGATATGGAGATGGGTATGATGCATGGATACAAATATAGCTTTATAGTGGTGGATAATGAGAAATGGAGATGGATAAGAAGATATGGAGATGGATAAAAAGGCATGGAGATAGATAAGGAGACATGAAGATGTATACAGAGACATTGAGATGGGCAAGAAGGCATGGAAATTACGAAAAATCTAAAAAAGATAAAGAGACATAGAAATGGATGAGACATGGAGAGGGATAAGGAGGCATGGAGCATGATAAGGAGGCACGGAGCTTAATAAGGAGGCATGGAGCATGATAAGGAGGCACGGAGCTTAATAAGGAGGCATGGAGCTTGATAAGGAGGCACGGAGCTTAATAAGGAGGCACGGAGCTTAATAAGGAGGCACGGAGCTTGATAAGGAGGCACGGAGCTTGATAAGGAGGCATGGATATTGATAAGGAGGCATGGATATTGATAAGGAGGCATGTAGAAGGATAAGGAGACATTGCGCCTGTTCAGGAGGACGGACAACTAGAGAGACTACAGGATAGACTCGTTTACAGGATAGGAGCATCATTTAAAGACATCATATGCATATGAAGAGAGCAGAATCGATTCATCTGTGAGCTCCTTCACATCCGTACGTAATGATATACCATAATCGCGGAACATCAGGCGAGGTGTTCTAGTTGAGGTCTTCTAGTTGAGGTGTTCTAGTTAAGGTATTCTAGTTGAGGTCTTCTAGTTGAGGTCTTCTAGTTAAGGTCTTCTAGTTGAGGTCTTATAGGTGAGGTCTTCTAGTTGAGGTCTTCTAGTAGAGGTCTTCTATTTGAGGTCTTCTAGTTGAGGTCTTCTAGTTGAGGTCTTCTAGTTGAGGTCTTCTAGTTGGTCTTCTAGTTGAGGTATTCTAGTTGAGGTCTTCTAGGTGAGGTCTTCTATTGATGTTTTTCTTCTGGTTGAGGTCTTTTAGGCGAGATCTTCTATTGCGGTCTTCTGAGGTCTTTTAGGTGAGATCTTCTATGTGAGGTCTTCTAGGTGAGGTCTTCTAGTCTAGTTCTAGTAGAGGTCTTCTATGTGAGGTATTCTAGTTGAGGTCCTCTAGTTGAGGTCTTCTAGGTGAGGTCTTCTAGTTGAAGTTTTCTATTTGAAGTCTTCTGGTTGAGGTCTTTTAGGCGAGATCTTCTATTGCGGTCTTCTGGTTGAGGTCTTTTAGGTGAGATCTTCTATGTGAGGTCTTCTAGGTGAGGTCTTCTAGTAGAGATCTTCTAGTAGAGGTCTTCTATGTGATGTATTCTAGTTGATGTCCTCTAGTTGAGGTCTTCTAGGTGAGGTCTTCTAGTTGAAGTTTTCTATTTGAAGTCTTCTGGATGAAGTCTTTTAGCTGAGATCTTCTAGTTGAGGTCTTCTGGTTGAGGTCTTTTAGGTGAGATCTTCTATGTGAGGTATTCGTGTAGAGGTCTTTTAGGTGAGATCTTCTAGTTGAGGTCTTCTATGTGAGGTCTTCTAGTTGAGGTTTTCTAGTTGAAGTCTTCTGGATGAGGTTTTTTAGAGAGGTCTTCTGGATGAGGTGAGATTTTTAGGCGACTTGAGGTCTTCTAGTCTTCTAGTTGATCTTCTGGGTCTGAGGTCTTCTAGTTGAAGTCTTCTGGTTGAGGTCTTTTAGGTGAGATCTTCTAGTTGAGGTCTTCATGGTTGAGGTCTTTTATGTGAGATCTTCTAGTTGAGGTCTTCTAGTTGAGGTCTTCTAGTTGAGGTCTTCTAGTTGAAGTCGGACAGCACCTAGCTAGGCGTAAAAGAAAACGATGTCTGCGTCTGGCCCACATAAGCAGAGAGTATGATGATCAGATGGCTTCGATGAAACGCATGGGATCGCTCATCGGGGCCAGGTAATGTAGACAGCCTCTCTGAGTTGCTGCACACTTACCAGTCAGACGCGCTGATTCATCTGGCACTATAAATCTCGCACCTGGCTTGATTAATCTCGCACCTGTCAGTATTGCACCCTACAACACGACTGAATGCTTCTAGTCTGACGGGCGGGCTGTGAAAGTCAATGGAGACGCTCATGAACTAAGTATTCTGTTGGCATGACAACTCAAATCAATCATCCCGATTAAAATAATGAATCTACATAAATTACAGAAAACTTGACGCATCACGTGTTGATGTGAGTGGCGTGACGCATCACGTGTTAATGTGAGTGGCGTGACGCATCACGTGTTAATGTGAGTGGCGTGACGCATCACGTGTTAATGTGAGTGGCGTGACGCATCACGTGTTAATGTGAGTGGCGTGACGCATCATGCATCCTTATGAGTGATTTGAAGTATCGCAGAACCCAAAACAGGTCAGTAGTTGCTGCAAGGGGCATAGCTGTATATCAGTGCAGTGGGCAATATATGGTTTACAGTACTGGGGGAATATGGGGATGTCAGTGCAGTGGGCAATATATGGTTTACAGTAGTGGGGGAATATGGGGATGTCAGTGCATTGGGCATTATATGGGTGTCAGTGCAGGGGGCAATATGTGGTTACAGTGCAGTGGGCAATATATCGGTGTCAGTGCAGTGGACAAAATTTGGATGTCAGTGCAGGGGCAATATTTGGATGTCAGTGCATGGGGCAATATTTGGGTTTCAATCTCTTTAGATCGAGATTTCTGCAACAATATTATTTGTTAATTTATGTAATATGGGGGAACGTTTACGACGGGAATCTTAGCATGGCTCTACTATGGTATTGCTTGACAACATTCACTACGTACGCATTACGAGCAGCAGCCAATGGTCAGTTGATTGGTCCCATTATGACGAACCCGGTATCCGTGTACAAGTCGCATTTACGGTTGGTATAGTACAAGACTACCAGCTGCAGTTTCTCCGCTGGAGTGGGTTCTATATTTGCCCAGAGCTTGAGATATTACAAGTCTGTCTTAATGTCAGAATGAAGTGCCCACCAAGACAAACAGCATCTACATATAGGTGTTGCACGTAGTCTTGTAAGATAGCCATACATTTGACAGGACCAGTCAGGTGCAATGGCAGACAGGTGATGTCATAACGCACGCGGGTCGAGATGTGCGGCATAATACAGTCGTATAATACAGGTTGTGCGTGGAGGGGTCGCTCTTTGGAATCGCCACGTGGCTGCTACAGAAGATATATTTCACGCAGGATAGGGATGCGCATTGGAGCGTTTTAGACGATGGCGCTGAAAACTCGAAAACTTTACGAAGCATCGGCATTATATGGTCGCTGTGGTAGGGATTGATGAGATATGATAAAGGTCATCAGGTGCAGTTTGGAAAGTCACGCGGGAAAAATCATATCCAGAATTATATGCAGATGGCGCCCTTGATATTGACAATACGCAATTGAACGCAGCACTGGTTAACTGCCCACTGCATCCGAGGGACGTGACGTTATGATTTGGTTCCGTTATGATATCAGTTGCTGCGTTTTTTCAGGAGAACGATTGCTCGAATAAATTCACGAGACGTACAAAGCCTGATACTAGCGAGAGCACATCATACAACTGTCAATCACGGAAATGATGCAAGGAGCATGCGAATGTGAAAGGTATGTCAAAAACACTGGTGTGTATAAAAATGTGAATCTCCACTGACAATCTTAAATGAAAATGCCGACGGTAGTCGACTTCTACAAAGTCACATGGATTATAAGACTGATTAGAAATAACATCACAGATAGATTGAATTGAAATTCACACTTAGTTATACAGTATGATTGACGAAATAATGACGACCAGCCGCTCATGTCTCTCTGGACGACAGCAGAAACAGTGAGACCGATTGGTCCCGTCGTATGTGTGACGGTGTATACGTGCGTTATTGTGACACGCGAGCGAGTGATAAGAGCGTTATCAGGCGTGGAGGGTGATAGCACAGCGAACCTTGTCGTGCCGCTGCTGATGGTGGTGTCGGTTAATCTGAACCCCGATCACCGACCCAGTGAGGGACCTCAGCGGAGATTCATTAGGAGGGGTAATTCACTAAATATATAGAAAATAAAAATATCTTTATCGACAACCACACACTCAATGACAAAATGCATCTCATGTGTGTCAGTCCCTTCCATACCTAGTGTCGAAGTGAATATCTCATTTAATCTGCTGTCGAAAAAATTTCTACTAGTTTTACTATATATGCCTTTATATTCTGTGTTTTTCTAAATCCCGCGTTTTCCATAATCTACCGCCCTGTCTGTCTTTTCTTATTCATCTATCGAATAAGCACCAAACGATCAATTTCAACCCAGCTTTCTGATCAGATGAGATGCCATGCGAGTAACCCCTCTCTGACTCGTATTAAACTAATCAGCAAGTACACAGGATCATCGGTTACCTCACACGTAGTCGCTCTTCTACCTTTTCACATTTGCTTGTTCTTGCCTCATTCCACACAATCAGACAAAATGGCGGCCAACAAAGCCAAGTTCGACCTTGCTGTCGAAATCGTCACATCACTCCCTAAAGAAGGTATGGTCTCCTAGTTCGTGTGTTCCTTTTCTCAAATCGTTTGCTAACCTGGTGTGCTTGATAAGTATGATATAGAAATGCAAAAGTTAATTGGATTAGTTCATCAGGGTGATTATGTCCCGCAGGTCCCATTCAACCTTCTAATAGCTCCAAACTGAAATTCTACGGTTATTTCAAGCAGGCGACGATTGGCAGATGTAACACGAGTCAGCCCTGGGCCGTGGATGTGTTCAATAGGGCCAAGTGGTGAGTAGGTGGCGCTGTCACGCGTCATTGGTACCGTCATTGCTAGCGTCATAGACTATTGTCAGTGTGCTATTGATGTTCTGTTTAGTACAGGTCATCGCCTCATTCTTATTGCATGGTTTTGCCGTTATAGTTGACCGGTCGTTTTGTTAGTTGGTGGGTTTGACGGTTAAATAGTTTGAAGAATAAATGAATAAGTGATTGCCAAGCGGATGAATGACAAGCGGATGAATGACAAGCGGATGAATGACAAGCGGATGAATGACAAGCGGATGAATAACGACTGTCGCCAATGGTTGTATGGACTGTGTATGTAGGAATGCGTGGAACGACTTGGGAGACATGTCCGGGGACGACGCCATGATAAAATACGCCGACGAGTTCTACCAGGTATCGCATTCACCTCTCACTCAATACTTAACTCGAGTAATTGATTTATTATCAACAACACCACTCGTAGTTTATTTGACCGAAACAGAAAGAACGTCGTGGAGTGACGTTATGACGGGAGCTATTGCTCTGTGAGAGAGCTTTGCTATCTCCGCGCGTGTTGATCTGTCTAATGTCGTATGTTGTGCTGACAGAGCCTGGGTGAGAGCGATGACAGCGCCGCTGATCCCGAACTCAAGGCCAGACTGGAGAAGTTCAGAGCCATGGTGATAAATTGACGCTCATCTCAAACGCACTTTAACCATGGTACAATATTGGGTCAATACGTCATATTTGAAATTGTTTTATTGTTGCACAGATGAAGAACTGAGCGATGTCGCCATTGCCTGGAATCACCAACATCACCGAATATCGCCCATTCTCCTGCCTGATCGTCCGTCCGTTGTGGACCAATATATACTGACTCTTAAATAAAGCACACGTGTATATTTGCACTTGTTCGTCCATTGTTATATGCAATGAATCGATCTCTGTTAATACAAATGATAACCGAACGACGCATATGTTTAGGTTATAATATGTTGTCCGTAATGATGAAATGGTTGAGCAGAAGATATCAGCAAAGAGTTAACTGCTACGCTAATGGGGCTCACTCCGACAACCAGTCTGATGTATGTAAAATATTAGTCAAACACGTCCGTCGTTGGGTGACACTACCATGAAATCAACCAAAGCACATGGGACTGATGACTCGGGGGCTCGGCGACTGTTAAAGATATTGAGACTTCTGATTGGTCGTGGCGACCACACCTTTCAATCAAAGCACTGAAAGTGCTGGTGGATGGTGCCGTCATCCCGCGCTGCGCAGTAATATATTCGATGTTTTGAAATTGTAGATATATCTTTTTACACACGTCCTTTAAACAAAAGCATACACACGCATTTTTTTTTTGTTTTGGTAACACGCACATAAAATTTTCAGAAGGGAATCTTTTATTTAGTACAGTTTTTCGTCTGGCGACCAGATCTATTTCCTGTTAGGTAATTTGGTTTGTAGAGATTGTACCCACTCAAGCGGAACGGCGGTTTGCGCATGAATACTTTATCATATTTAGCCTGCATCATCGAGCAGCATTTATCAAAATATGCTAAATTGATGAATTTTTTACTATATTTTATCATATCAATTGGAATTTTGGAAGGGTATTCAATTTGTCATGTGTATTTAAGTATTGAAAACTGCACTATTTTCTTCATTGCAGAAAGCTCTATGGCTGTAGTTTGGTTTGTAGATTTGAAATCAGTTGTGCATAATTAGGACAGTGCCTCTTGGGGTGCACCGTCCAATTAATCAGAGAATTGCACGTGGTTTAAGTGGCATCTTAACATATTTTCTCGGAGCGGAGGCGCGAGTGAGCACTCTTAGCCTAGCTATGTATGACCTCTGTGATGTCAGTACATTGAATCATGGGCACGAGCTGAAACTCGTTTTCCAATATCACGTGACTTGTTTCGCAATATCACAGTCTTGAGGACGCTCAAGTGCTCCGAATCAAATTTACTATATACAAAAGTGTGAACTTGCCACAAGATATACTCCATTTGATAAGGCTGTTGATATATGTGATAATTAGTATGCATGTATGATATGCTGTGGAATTGACTTAATAACAAGTCCGCTACGTCACAACAAGTCCGCTACGTCACAACAAGCCCGCTGCGTCGACAGTGGTTCAATAAGACAATGAATAATAGAGATGGAGCGGAAGCGCCTCCAACCAATCCCCGCAGGCTTGCCTCGGCAAGATAACATATCATTTATTTATGATTACCTACGTCATCAACGGCTAGGCTTCCACCGGGCAGCCTTTTCAATCCCGATTATGATAACTCCATATACCATAAAAAGGTTTACCTGGTTGAGAGCTGACAACGAATCGGAGGTCACCAGACATAGAACAGACAAGGGCGTTCAAACCCAGTAGAATGTCCACCCCTTCCTCTGTTATTGACATAATGCTGCTGGTATTTGTCGGAAGGATTCTCAAATACCACAAATGAGTGACGTTACGCAAAGTGTAAACTGCACAATATCAAAGCCCAAGAAGAAATCATACTTGAAAAAAGTTGTCATAAAGGAATAGTCAATGATCAGTTTACTTATGTAAAGGGCTGAGGAATAGTCTCCATGAAAGAGAATGCTTAAAAACGACCCTTAATATGTTATATTTCAATAACTTTCATATAAAACTTTTGAAATTATGTTTGTAACGAGATTCTTTTATTAGTCTCCACGTGTATGCACACCTTTCATCATACTTCATTTGCATTCAACCAATAACTCACTGGACACCTGCTCATTCTCTGCGTTTGTTTTTTACAAACTATGAATGCGAGTAGGAGTTAATTCTGAATTACGTCCAATCTCGAACAGCAAACTAAGTAGTTGATGACAAGCCACAAATAAAAAATATATAAATGAATTTCCTGGTCCTCTCAACAGCGAATGATAAGACACTTAGAAGCAGCAGTTCGTTAGATGTGTTTCCAATCATAGGAAACAACTGATTCCTTTTATCCTGAATTTTTATAAGCGTGCAGAAGAAGAATCTAGCAAAGTATTTAATTATCTTTTACAAGCTACTTCTGCATAACGTATTCAAGATATATTCTACCTAAATTGGATGAGTAATGATCTAATTTGTTGATAATTAGTTGCTGATTTCAAACAGAAATATTAGCGTCTATACATCATATTATCGCCCTCTGCTTTTACCTCTTTCTTAGCGGAATATCGTATAACATCACAGAATGTATCATCGCATTGATATTAACGTGAATTGGAATCGTTGCGGAACACACCACTAATCGCAATACGCCTTCATTATATCAAATAGACTGAACTTTATGCCTCTGATGTCAAAACAATACCCCCACAAATTTACCCCGACAGTAATTACATCGGATAGGCCAGATGAGTTGATATGAAGTTGTGCCATTTCAACCAATGTGGGATTTTATAATAATGAGGGGTGTGGGTGATGTATATCCACGCAACGAATGAAGCAGTCGAGATCGGCACAAGCCATGCACCAGACACTTTTTATAAATCTTTGCTCTGGTGATTCACGTATACTGACAAGGTTAACAGCAACTACAGCTATAGTATGATAGATTCTGCTCTCGTGTGAATGGCGTCACGCCGCTGTTTGCGGTCCACATCACAAATGTCAGTCGGGCGACATCCACGCTGACATGATGTCGTGCATATGCGACATCCGAAATGACATCATCTTAGCATCCATAAGAAAACACCAACTTCAACGGTCTGTGATGAATTAGTTATTTATATTTGGTACCACTGCATTATTGCATTTAACGCATCATGCGTACACACTGTTGGGTGTAGTTCATGGCATGAATTGACATATCCTGTTGCATACAGTCCATTCATGATTGAATTGCATATTGTTGCATGTTTTCAATTTCCACAAAATTAATATATGTTGTATCATGTGTCGTACTCCGAGCATGATTTGTGTTGTTGTATGTTAATCATTTCTTCGATTGAATTTCATGCATGTATACACGCTACAAAACATCACAACCAATGTTCCCTATCCACCCCACCCCCATATTACAGAACTCTGTCCAGACCTCCCCTCTTTCTATGACGCTTCAGGTACTGGCGTGGCAATCGTATCTGCTGTATCTTCGTAACATATCAACAAACCACTACAACACACACAGCTTCAGAATGGGCCCAGCTTCTCAATAGACCACTGGCTAGAACACATTGATACTTGGTCAGGATGGAAGAAGAGCTAAGCCGACCAATCATACATAAAACAACACTTCTTCATCCTACCATAACAGACCCATCTTCCCGCACACCAAGAGAGTCTGCATATGCAGCTTTCACGTCCTTCAATCTAATTTAAGGCTTGTATACACTTAATGCAGGAGCCACACCCATACACGAAATTCTCTATTCGCTGCAAATCACATCACTAATGATAATATGCACTTTGAAGCTCTCACATCTTCCGGGCAGGCGGGTAGGCAGACCTGCAGTGGGCAGGCAGACAGGTAGATAGATTGATAGATAAATAGACCGAAAGACAGACAGAAAAATAGACAGAAAGACAGACAGACAAATAGACAGATGGACAGACATTCAAATTGACAGATAGATCGCGTGTGCTCTTACGTTCGTCATTGATGGCCTTAAAGGTTATTAAGTTGCTAACGATCACAAGCCGCGAGGAAGAGTCGATAATAAAATGTTTAATAAATAACATTCAGTTATTACAGTCACATTTCAGAATACAATTGTATTTCGCTTATCCCCTAAGGATTGGGCGTTTTCCCTTACCCTACCACAAACGGCACGCTATTTATACACAGAACACATCAGTTGCTACAGCATCTCCCGCCCAGAAATACACACGTTATTCTTTTAATACATTCATAGTGTACTAGGTAAAACAAATTGCACGCAGCTTCAAATTTGTCAAAAAGTTCATAAATGATACAAGTTATAAGTTCACGACAATTATTTTCAAGTAGCCATTAAAACAATAATTATTCATGTGTAATTAAACAGACACCGATCGGATGCAATATATATAAAAAAAAACCCGATTCCAAAGATGCCAATCAATGGCAATCAAGCTTACAAAATACAACAAACCAATCTTTGACAGTACGACAAGAAAAAACGGCTAATACAACTACTGTCAATGTTGGCAAATATTCAAGACAAATATATATGCCATATATAGTATAAGCATATATATAAAAACGGAATATGTAACGGTGCATATCTCTATGACTTTAGCACTACCTTCAAACAAGCATTTAATGCTATAATCATAATATTGTGCGATTCATGCTCGAGTCACAAATCCATGCGTACTTTTTTTCCGAGCATGGCTTCAAAGCTCTAAAGTTTAGAATAAGTAAACATAGAGCTATCAGGCATTGCATATTTAGTAATCTGCAATTAATGTTATTGTATGACTCTTTACAGAGATACCAGGTTCATGGCAATAGCTGGCCAGGCATAAATAGGTCATCGCCACAGATCTAAACGGTCAATGCTTGTTTGTATCAACACTATCTTGTTTCAAATATCAAGCAGATGGACTCGGCCCCATGAGATTCAGCGTGAAAAAACATTGTAAAGGCACTCATCGCCAATGAAACAGCCAGAACTACAATTCTGCAACACCACTGGAAACAACAAAAAAATTGAGATAACGTTTCCTAAATTTATACATAACGACTTTTGGAAACGACATAACAGACCACCTGAATATTAACACACGTACACATAACAATAGAACATTAAGATGGATGAGTTTTGTTGCATAGCAACCAATGACGCACATTATCAAAAGCCTTTGAGCTGTCTAAAAAGCAAGTAAATACAAGGCTATCGAAACCAGTGAAGTATTCAATAACATTGTTAACTCCATAGATAGACATGCCAGTCGAGTTTGCTCACTAAAACTAACGGATTGTCATTGGTTGTCAGGTGTGATTCAGGTACCGAGTATGATCAGTTCGAGATGCTGGAGCTCGCAGTGACCAGCGCTATTGGTGGGCAGTTAACAAGTCATTGGTATCACAAATGGTTTTCTTTATAGCAGGTATGGTGTACATATCCGTGAGGTAAATTACATTGATTGCAAAACAGAGTGAGTGCTATCAAATGAGCGCCCCGAGGCTTCATTGTTTTCAGGCTATATGTACAATACACAGTGACACACACAAACACGCACGCGCGCGTGCATATATATATATATATATATATATATATATATATATATATATATATATATATATATATATATATATATATATATATATATATAGGTATATATATATATATATAGTGTATATATATATATATATATATATAATATATCAGAGTGACCACCTGCGTAGGTATCAATATATTTATCGCTTCTCTTACCGTTCACAGTCACCTGCGGCATCCCGTTTTGTACCCGTTAATCTGTTGTATACCAAGTGCCCTGTGCAGTAAAGTTGGCCGGTTTTCTGAGGTCCTCACCACAGATGTCGGTCACGCTACACAAGAGTTTAGTTGAATTGGCCCTGGTTTGTAGGTTGAAATAGATACAGCAGTTGTCCCCCATACACAACAAGACACACTGTCCGGCGCTCGTGACCAGTTGCCGACCACTGATAGGTGCACTGGAGCAGGAGAAGTGCGTGGGCGTTATGGCCGAGGCGAGGCTCTCACGGCGATCACCTGTGTAGGTATAACAATCATAGTGGCCACCTGTCCAGGTATAACAATCAGAGTGACCACTTGTGTAGGTATAACAATCAGAGTGACCACTTGTGTAGGTGTAACAATCAGAGTGATCACTTGTGTAGGTGTAACAATCAGAGTGATCACTTGTGTAGGTGTAACAATCAGAGTGACCACTTGTGTAGGTGTAACAATCATAGTGACCACTTGTGTAGGTGTAACAGTCAGAGTGACCACCTGTGTAGGTACAACAATCAGAGTGATCACCTGTGTAGGTGTAACAATCAGAGTGACCACTTGTGTAGGTATAACAATCAGAGTGACCACTTGTGTAGGTGTAACAATCAGAGTGATCACTTGTGTAGGTGTAACAACCAGAGTGACCACTTGTGTAGCTGCAACAATCAGTGACCACCTGTGTAGGTGCAACAATCACATTGGCCACCTGTCCAGGTATACCAATCAGAGTGATCACCTGTGTAGTTGTTACAATCAGTGACCACCTGTTTAGGTGTAACAATCAGTGACCACCTGTTTAGGTGTAACAATCAGTGACCACCTGTTTAGGTGTAACAATCAGTGACCACCTGTTTAGGTGTAACAATCAGTGACCACCTGTGTAGGTGTAACAATCAGTGACCATCTGTGTAGGTATAACAATCATAGTCACCTCCTGTATAGGTGTAACTATCAGTGACCACCTGTGTAGGTGTAACAATCAAAGTGACCACCTTTGTAGGTGTAACAATCACGAGTGACCAATCAGATCATTTAGACGAGAAGAAGGAGAACTCAATGTCACTATTTCCTGTTGATTTGTTTTTATTAGGTAACGGCTTTAACGCATTGGATTTCCACATTTGTGCTATATAATGCATAGCGCCGTGTGACAATAATACCCTCTCCAGTACACAGTGTCCCCCTTAATGACTAAGTCGATCCACTGATTAGGTGTTAAATTAAAGAGTTTAAAGTGCATAGTTTTGAAGATAAGGCGGTCTTATCTTAGACTACTGGTTTAATATTCTCCATCACGTGTGATTTGCAGACGCAAATTGACTTACTGGAGCAGGTGAGATCGCCAGAGACGAAAGCTCATAAATATAGGGTTTAACGGCAGATCAACACTAGTGTGTTATGTGGCGCCCACAAAGGTTAGTTGAATAATAATAGAGAAATGACATGATAGAGCAGCCGCCTTCTAGAACAAATGAGACAAAGGGGGAAATCTAAGACGATGAGGGTGAACAAGACGAGTAGATGGGAAAGATAAAAGGGTAAAACCCCGGCCATTACAGCCTCTCGTCAAGACGAAATCCGAACCAAAGTGCTGGAGATATGGCCCTCGACCAAAGGTGTTATTGTCCACCGTGCGAGTCGCAACTCACGGCCAACGTGTTGCCCCCTATTAGTCACCTCTAACGACATGCAGGCGGGTCTATTCTACCCCCGGAGAGAGACCTCAACGAACAGGCCACTACAGAAGCAGATTGACTTACCTGAGCAGGTGACATCTCTGATGTGCAGTTCACCCCACGCCTCTTCATTCTCCCCGTAAACCACGATCCTCGCTTGAATCATCTTCAGCCACCTTGCATGACAATCACATGTGAGCGATGAACCGTGAAGGTAAAGGTAAGATTGGGCAGGGAACAGGATATGGCACATGTAGGGATATACTGCCCACGTGACCCGAGAGAAGTCAAACGTTATTCTGCTCGGAGAGAATGTTTTCATCAATGAACTAGCCGCTTGAAGAGGTGAGCTGTTGTCCGTTAAAGACAGGAAGGTTAGCGACGCCAATGTCCAGACCACCTCGGGAATTGTGATGAAATCATTGTATGATACGTCTAATGTAGTCCAAGCTGGGAAGCTGTCCAGCTCATGCTTGTGTATTGCTGATATGGAGCAGTTCATGATGTCCAGGATGATTAGCCGCGGGTAGTTGCCCCTGGTTCCTACACCCCTAATGGCGTTGTTAGAGAGCGTCAGACGCCCTAGAGAGATTTCCAGTTGAAGCAGGTCAGGGAAAGCGGTCAATGCGGTGCCCCCCACCCCCCCCCCCCCCCCCCCCAAAGGGAAAGATAATGCATTTCGGGCATTGATATGTCGGACATGGCTGTGAGTTTATTATCGTCCAGATCCAGATAGTTCATTTTGACGAGAACCCCCAGTCTACTTGATGCGATCTTTTGGATTTGATTTCCGTTCAACAACAGCTCTTTCAACGAGTTCGACACATTGTCTAGCTTAGGGAAAGCAGACAGGTGGTTATTACTCAGGTATAGATAAGTTACCTGTATTTTGGGAAAGGTGTTAATTGTCTTGATGTGGTTGTCTGACAGCTGGACAAAGTAAGCGGAAGGTGGTATCTCTGGTAAAGTAGAGAGTGAACGTCCGCGACGGTCGAAGGAAAGTGCATCCCCTGTAAACGGCAACTGGACAGCTAGAATGAGACTGAGAATGGTGAGAGTCATTGTGCCGTCACCCTCACGTACCAATTTTGTGGAAGTTGAAAGCCGCTTTGATAAACGCTACGTCAAGCAGCAGACGTAGAATGAGACTTCGGTGTCTGCGAGTTGAGAGGCGTACTCTGTGACGTCAGAGGCGTTGATTCAGTTGTGTGCTGGCATGTTGCTGCAGACTGGTCGATAGCAACCTCAAAAGTCTGACGGAGTTATGGGTGGGGGACTCGATTCATTTAAAGGCTTGTATGTTTCTTTTGGCTGTATCTATAATGTATCCTTTATTATAAGATATCATGAGGTGTTGATCCTCAATTCCTTGTTACATTCATGCCATACTTGTTGTCTGTTCGGATTATGAATCAAACAGCGTTAATACCTTCTTCCGGTCCGCCAGGTGCTCGCCTAGAGTACACCTGTACCGTAACCAGGCTTTCTGTAACTTGTCTTCAAGACGTCTTCTGCCAGCTGAATGTCCATTTCTCAGGCCGCTCTGATGCCTACCTGTACACCTGCACTACTGATTCACATAAAGCGCCGTTATAATAGTTGACAATGACATTCGTGATTCACATATCGTGTCATTATGATAGTTGACAATGATATGCGTGATTCACATATCGTGTCATTATGATAGTTGACAATGACATTCTTGATTCACATATAGTGTCATTATGATAGTTGACAATGACGTTCGTGATTCACATAAAGTGTCGTTATAATATTTGACAATGACATTCGTGTTTCACATATAGTGTCATTATGATAGTTGGCAATGACATTCGCAATTCGCATATCATGTCGTTATGTTAGTATTTTTAAGTTTTAAGACTGATCTCTTGTTAAGTTTATTAAGGTTTACTGACAGATCTCTTGTAAAGTTTTCCGAGGTTTACCGACAGATCTCTTGTTCAGTTTATTGAGGTTTACTGACAGATCTCTTGTTCAGTTTGCTGAGGTTTACTGACAGATGATCTCGTGTTCAATTTATTGAGATTAACTGACATATGATCTCTTGTTCAATTTATTGAGGTTTACTGATAGATCTCTACTGAGGTTTGTCGGCAGACCTCTTGTTAAGTTTACTAAGGTTAACGGAGAGATCTCTTGTTAAGTTTACTGAGGTTTGTTGACAAATCTCTTGCTAAGTTTATCGAGGTTTGTTGACAGATCTTTTGGTAAGTTTATCGAAATGTTGCATATGGCATATCGCGCTGAATGTTAGGCTCCTGTAAATGTTGCATATAGCATATCAAGCTGAACGTTAGGCTCCTGTAAATGTTGCATATGGCACATCAAGCTGAATGTTAGGCTCCTGTAAATGTTGCATATGGCATATCGAGCTGAATGTTAGGCTCCTGTAAATGTTGCATATAGCATATCAAGCTGAACGTTAGGCTCCTGTAAATGTTGCATATGGCACATCAAGCTGAATGTTAGGCTCCTGTAAATGTTGCATATAGCATATCGAGCTGAATGTTAGGCTCCTGTAAATGTTGCATATGGCACATCAAGCTGAATGTTAGGCTCCTGTAAATGTTGCATATAGCATATCAAGCTGAATGTTAGGCTCCTGTAAATGTTGCATATGGCATATCAAGCTGAATGTTAGGCTCCTGTAAATGTTGCATATGGCATATCGAGCTGAATGTTAGCCTCCTGTAAATATTGCAAATGGCATATCAAGCTGAATGTTAGGCTCCTGTAAATATTGCATATGGCATATCGAGCTGAATGTTAGGCTCATGTAAATATTGCATATGGCATATCGAGCTGAATGTTAGCCTCCTGTAAATATTGCAAATGGCATATCAAGCTGAATGTTAGGCTCCTGTAAATGTTGCATATGGCATATCGAGCTGAATGTTAGCCTCCTGTAAATGTTACATATGGCATATCGAGCTGTATGTTAGGCTCCTGTAAATGTTACATATGGCACATCGAGCTGAATGTTAGGCTCCTGTAAATGTTACACATGGCACATCGAGCTGAATGTTAGGCTCCTGTAAATGTTGCATATGGCACATCGAGCTGAATGTTAGGCTCCTGTAAATGTTGCATATGGCATATCGAGCTGAATGTTAGGCTCCTGTAAATGTTGCATATGGCACATCAAGCTGAATGTTAGGCTCCTGTAAATGTTGCATATGCTGAATGTTAGCTCCTGTAAATGTTGCATATGGCATATCAAGCTGAATGTTAGGCTCCTGTAAATGTTGCATATGGCACATCAGCTGAATGTTTAGGCTCCTGTAAATGTTGCATATGGCATATCAAGCTGAAATGTTAGGCTCCTGTAAATGTTGCATATGGCACATCGAGCTGAATGTTAGGCTCCTGTAAATGTTGCATATGGCATATCGAGCTGAATGTTAGGCTCCTGTAAATGTTGCATATGGCATTCAAGCTGAATGTTAGGCTCCTGTAAATGTTGCATATGGCATATCAAGCTGAATGTTAGGCTCCTGTAAATGTTGCATATGGCATATCAAGCTGAATGTTAGGCTCCTGTAAATGTTGCATATGGCATATCAAGCTGAATGTTAGGCTCCTGTAAATGTTGCATGAATGTTAGGCCTCCTGTAAATGTTGCATATGGCATATCAAGCTGAATGTTAGGCTCCTGTAAATGTTGCATATGCAGGCTCAAGCTGTGTTAGGCTCCTGTAAATGTTGCATATGGCACATCAAGCTGAATGTTAGGCTCCTGTAAATGTTGCATATATGGCACATCAAGCTGAATGTTAGGCTCCTGTAAATGTTGCATATGGCACATCAAGCTGAATGTTAGCCTCCTGTAAATGTTGCATATGGCATATCATCGAGGCTCTGTAAATGTTAGGCACATCCTGCTAATGTTGCATAAATGTTGCATATGGCATCGAGCTGAATGTTAGGCTCCTGTAAATGTTGCATATGGCACATCGAGCTGAATGTTAGGCTCCTGTAAATGTTGCATATGGCATATCAAGCTGAATGTTAGCCTCCTGTAAATGTTGCATATGGCACATCAAGCTGAATGTTAGGCTCCTGTAATGTTGCATATAGCACATCAAGCTGAATGTTAGGCTCCTGTAAATGTTGCATATGGCACATCATCAAGCTGAATGTTAGGCTCCTGTAAATGTTGCATTGCATATGGCATATCAAATCTGAATGTTTAGGCTCCTGTAAATGTTGCATATCGAGCTGCATGGCATCATCAAGCTGAATGTTAGGCTCCTGTAAATGTTGCATATGGCATATCGAGCTGAATGTTAGCAAATGTTGCATATCGAAGCTGAATGTTAGGCTCCTGTAAATGTGCATATGGCATATCGAGCTGAATGTTAGGCTCCTGTAAATGTTGCATATGGCATATCGAGCTGAATGTTAGGCTCCTGTAAATGTTGCATATGGCATATCGAGCTGAATGTTAGCCTCCTGTAAATGTTGCATATGGCATATCGAGCTGAATGTTAGCTGAATGTTAGGCTCCTGTAAATGTTAAATGTTGCATATGGCACATCGAGCTGAATGTTAGGCTCCTGTAAATGTTGCATGTTACACATGGCACTCAAGTTGCATGAATGTTAGGTTAGGCTCCTGTAAATGTTGCATATGGCACATCGAGCTGAATGTTAGGCTCCTGTAAATGTTATGCATATGGCATATCGAGCTGAATGTTAGGCTCCTGTAAATGTTGCATATGGCACATCGAGCTGAATGTTAGGCTCCTGTAAATGTTGCATATGCATATCAAGCTGAATGTTAGGCTCCTGTAAATGTTGCATATGGCATATCAAGCTGAATGTTAGGCTCCTGTAATGTTGCATCCTGACATTGGCACATTGAATGTTGTTAGGCTCCTGTAAATGTGTTGCATATGGCATATCAAGCTGAATGTTAGGCTCCTGTAAATGTTGCATATGGCATATCATCAAAATGCTGAATGTTGTTAGGCTCCTGTAAATGTTGCATATGCACATCGAGCTGAATGTTAGGCTCCTGTAAATGTTGCATATGGCACATCGAGCTGAATGTTAGGCTCCTGTAAATGTTGCATATGGCATATCAAGCTGAATGTTTCTCCTGTAAATGTTGCATATGGCATATCGAGCTGAATGTTAGGCTCCTGTAAATGTTGCATATGGCACATCAAGCTGAATGTTAGGCTCCTGTAAATGTTGCATATGGCATATCAAGCTGAATGTTGAAATGTTGCATATGGCATATCAAGCTGAATGTTAGGCTCCTGTAAATGTTGCATATGGCATATCAAGCTGAATGTTAGGCTCCTGTAAATGTTGCATATGGCATATCAAGCTGAATGTTAGGCTCCTGTAATGTTAGGCTCCTGTAAATGTGTTGCATATGGCACATCGAGCTAAATGTTAGGCATCCTGTGTTAAAATGTTGCATATGGCACATCGAGCTGAATGTTAGCCTCCTGTAAATGTTGCATATGCATATATCGAGCTGAATGTTAGGCTCCTGTAAATGTTGCATATGGCACATCGAGCTGAATGTTAGGCTCCTGTAAATGTTGCATATGGCACATCGAGCTGAATGTTAGGCTCCTGTAAATGTTGCATATGGCACATCGAGCTGAATGTTAGGCTCCTGTAAATGTTGCATATGGCACATCGAGCTGAATGTTAGGCTCCTGTAAATGTTGCATATGGCATATCGAGCTGAATGTTAGGCTCCTGTAAATGTTGCATATGGCACATCGAGCTGAATGTTAGGCTCCTGTAAATGTTGCATATGGCACATCGAGCTGAATGTTAGGCTCCTGTAAATGTTGCATATGGCATATCGAGCTGAATGTTAGCCTCCTGTAAATGTTGCATATGGCATATCAAGCTGAATGTTAGGCTCCTGTAAATGTTGCATATGGCACATCGAGCTGAATGTTAGGCTCCTGTAAATGTTGCATATGGCATATCAAGCTGAATGTTAGGCTCCTGTAAATGTTGCATGTGGCACATCAAGCTGACTGTTAGGCTCCTGTAAATGTTGCATATGGCATATCGAGCTGAATGTTAGGCTCCTGTAAATGTTGCATATGGCATATCAAGCTGAATGTTAGGCTCCTGTAAATGTTGCATATGGCATATCAAGCTGAATGTTAGGCTCCTGTAAATGTTGCATGTGGCACATCAAGCTGACTGTTAGGCTCCTGTAAATGTTGCATATTGCACATCGAGCTGAATGTTAGCCTCCTGTAAATGTTGCATATTGCACATCAAGCTAAATGTTAGGCTCCTGTAAATGTTGCATATAGCATATCAAGCTGAATGTTAGGCTCCTGTAAATGTTGCATATGGCATATCAAGCTGAATGTTAGCCTCCTGTAAATGTTACATATGGCACATCAAGCTGAATGTTAGCCTCCTGTAAATGTTACATATTGCACATCAAGCTGAATGTTAGGCTCCTGTAAATGTTGCATATGGCATATCGAGCTGAATGTTAGCCTCCTGTAAATGTTGCATATGGCACATCAAGCTGAATGTTAGGCTCCTGTAAATGTTGCATATGGCACATCGAGCTGAATGTTAGGCTCCTGTAAATGTTGCATATTGCACATCGAACTGAATGTAAGGCTCCTGTAAATGTTGCATATTGCACATCGAACTGAATGTTAGGCTTCTGTAAATGTTGCTTAAGGTTTGACAGATGTCGTCTTTTGCATTGTAAAGGTTTAAGGCTGATCTCATCCTCATGGAGGAGGTTTGAATAACCCCTTGTTCAGAAGGTTTTGGTTTTGATCTATCTCTTTTATGATATTGCCGGGTTTTCAGAATGATCTCCAGCTGTGTATGGTCACGTTCTCAAACAGATTTGTTATCTATTTTCATAAGCTTTTCAGAATTTATAAGTTGCTAAGACTGAGCCCTTGTGCTGTACTATAGGTGACTCAGACCGATTTTGTGAATTGTACAATACTATTTTTGGACCAATTTCTTTGTTAGTATCTTACGACTTTCAGACAGAATTCTTATTAAGTATTATACGTTTTTCAGACCGGTCCCTTTGGGAGGCATTATTAGATCCTCAGGCGGATTTCCTGTGCAGTATCAAAAGGTTATTAATCCGATAACTTGCAATTAGCATATCAATCTGAATGATACGTTTTTGTAAATGTACATTGCATATCGGGCTGAATGACAGGCTTCTGCAAATGTGGCATACAACATGTCAGAATAAACGGTTTGCAGTCGTAAATGTTGCCTGTGGCATATTGGTGTGAATGGTAGGCTTCCGTCAATGTTGCCTGTGGCATATCGGTCTGAATGGTAAGCTTTCGTAAATGATGCCTGTGGCATATCGGTTTAAATGGTAGAATCCTTTAAATGTTGCATGTGCCATATCTGCCTGAATGGTAGTGTCCTATAAATGTTGCATGTGCCATATCGGTCTGAATGGTAGAATCCAAATTATATTGCACATGGCATGTCTGACTGAATGGTGGGCTCCATTAATGATTGCATAAGACATATCGGAACGAATACTATCTTCCGTGAATATTGCATATGGCGCATTGGACGGAATGGTAGGATCATTATAATGTTGCATGTGGCATATCGTGCTGAATGACAGGCTCCCGTAAAAACACCTAGCATGATTTAATAAACCTGCCGTTAAATTGATCATCGATACACTTTTGGGGAATTAATAAATTGCTACTTTGGACTATTTGCTTCCAATTATTGCTGGGTTGGGTGAAGCATAGTGACAGAAAAGGTTTGTCAATCATGAAGATGCGATTCTTAGATTGCGCTCTAAGTACACAGTACTGATGTAAGCCGCCGAGTGCGTTCATTAGGTATACCCCGATCGCGTATATGTCCCCTGCGGAACTGACCTAATATGAAAGGGTGTCCTCGCTCCCCTTTTGTACTCCCGGTATAGCGAAATTCTCACAGAAAACTCTGGGGAGACTACCATTCAGACCAATATGCCTCATGCAACATTGACCGATCCTTGCATCCCCACGACCATTACATCTGCCTCGCCTTGATATATACCATCTCTAGAGGTTGTGCTGTATGTTAATCAAGCGGCCGAATTAGTTGGGAACATGACATGAATGATTTTGTGGATAGACCCAGATGTCTGGATGTCTAGCCGGGGAATTGGAGAGCATTAGCACGACATACTAGAACCTGTTTCATCACGTGGGATCGATTGCGAGGAGGTGGGGGGTGGTGGTAAGTGGGTGGCGACAAAGATCAAATTGTGACGCAAATTTGTTATCCGTTCCTGACGCGCGCATCCGTACGTCTGTGCCTAGTCCTATCTTCTGTCTTGTACCCTTTCACCCTACACCACTCCTCCTCGGTCGCCTGGTAGGCCAAATTAGGGATGTGTTAAATAAGTAGCTAGACATTGAGTATTTGCTTATCAGTATAAATGGTAGTCTCCCTTAAATGTTGCACGTGACATATCTGTCTGAATGGTAGTGTCCTGTACATGTTGCATGTGGTATATCAGTCTGAATGGTAGTGTCCTGTACATGTTGCAATTGGTATATCGGTCTGAATGGTAGTGTCCTGTAAATGTTGCAATTGGTATATCAGTCTGATTAGCATGTTTCCGTGAATATTGCATATGGCGCATTGGACGGAATGGTAGGCTCATTATAATGTTGCATGTGGCATATCGTGCTGAATGGTAGGCTCCTGTTAAAGCATCGAGTAAGATTTAATAAACGTACAGTTTAATTATTCATAGTTACACTTTTTGGGGAATCGATAAATTGTTACTTTGGACTTTTCGCTTCCAATTATTGTTGGGCTGCGTGGTACTTTTTTATTTATGCCCAAGCATAGTGGCATTCAACAGAAAAAAAGGTTTGTCAGTCATAAAGATGCAATCCATACATCGCACTCCCAGTACACAGTACTGGTGATAGAAACATGTAAGCCGCTGAGTGCGTTCATTATGTATGCCCCGATCGCGTATATGTCCCCTGCGGAACTGAACTAATATGAAATGGTGTCCTCGCCCCCCTTTAGTACTCCCGGTATAGCGAAATTCTCATAGAAAACTCTGGGTAGCAAATTGCCACAAGGAGGTTTGCGGCAGGTGCTCGCATCATTCCCACTGGCTTCTACAAATGGTCCCTTTGTTCGCAGGGCTGTTTCTTGCTCATGACTAGAGAACTGATTTCGTTGATATGGGGTTTCGTTTGAGTGGACGTGCTCGGGGAAAGAGTGATCTCTGTGTATTCACTTTTTCAGAAAGCTCAAACCCTGATCACTTATAAACGGCAAATCTTGCAATGCAGTTGTTGGTGAAGGACACTCCAGTGCGACGCGGCCATCTTATGATTTGTTGGGAGGTCAACGGGTCTATGGATCCATGAAACTTGCATCGCCACGTCCAGTACATCTGACACGCCTTAATATATAACTACCTATAGGTTGATGTTTATACATAACTTGATATACCATCCCTAGAGGTAGAGGCATATACACGCCTTAATGTATCATCCCTAGAGGTTGACTTATATAAGCGGCCTGATATATAACATCTGTGGAGGTTGAGCTGTATGAAAATCAGGCGACCGAATTAGCTTGGTACCTGACATGAATGTATTTGTCAATAGATCCATATGTCTGGATGTCCAGCCGTGGAATTGGGGAAATGGTCCACTGTTATTATCCCCGTCATTGCCGACGTCCCCCCACCCCCACCCCCTCTAAACCCCCACTTCCTTCGACCACTCTTCCCTCCAAAGATACCTGGTCAAGTTATCAATGATTCAATGCTGCTCGTACATCAAGGCGTTGGGACGACCCGAACATCATGATCAACTACAACATGCCCACGCTTGGCAAGACCATTATGACACCTCCACCTAATAACGGGGTCATAATGGTCGACGTAAGCCGTGAGGCGGGGGATGTTATCACAGAGAGGATTTCGTAGGCGTTAGGTGATGGTAACAACTTTCATATGGATGTCTGGGTGTTATCTATAAAGAAGCCTTGTCCAATATGAGCATAATCAACACCCATATATTGCGTAGTTAACGCGCTCATCTACCTGACTGCTTACCTGTATAGAAAGGGAATGTTGATTAGCGTCGTTATGTTGGACCAGCAGCTTATAGCCTCGGTCTTTTCACACTTGATCGCTGTTCGTTGAATGAGATAAAACCGCTATTCCATGTCAGGTGGAAGAATGTTGTCAACTGCACGTGCTGTAAGCAAAACATTTGATTTGACAATGAGCCCTAGAGGACGCATGCTCGAATTGACGGTTATGATATCACGCCCGATATGCTACCAATATCATGGGTTACTTAGAGCAGCTTAGAAATTCGTGTACTTCAGTGAAGGACACCTTTATAACATTAAAAATTCATTGATATAGGTAACCATGTTAACGTACCGATCCCAGGCGATCGGAACTCGAATTTCGGCTACCGAGCGCCGGTGAAGAGTGAGACAGATCTCGTGACATCATCGACTTATCGCTCAAGAGTCTGTCAACGCGACGTCAGAGTCGGTAACATGCGGGCTGATTCTTGCGTGAGTGACGCAACTACTAGCGGCATACCAGATTCTCAACGGATCTCATCACTCTGATATCGACAGCACGAGCATTAGCACGACTTACGGGTACCTCTATCATCACGCGGGATCGATGGCGAGGTGGTGGGGGTGGGGTTGTTTATAGGGGTGGGTCACGACGGTCAAGTTATAAGGCAAATTTGTTATCCGTTCCTGACGCGCGTAACGTGACGTCCGTGCCTAGTCCTGGCTTCTGGCTTGCACCCTTCCACCCTTCACCACTTCTCCTCGGTCGGCTGGTAGGCCAAATTAGGGATGTGTTTAATAAGTGGCTAGACATTTAGTATTTGGCTCTCTGTGGCCGCCTGCGTATGCGTGTGTGTAAAGGGGGTAAGGGGTGGGTGCTGGGCTAGACTTTAATCAGATGATAGCATCGAGCGTGGGCCGAAGGGTTTCCATATCTCGTCGGTGTAATTAATCGTGTTTTGCAATATCGCATAACTTACGAGATTTCTCCTCGTCTCGAATTCATCTTCTGTGACGGGGGTAGGGGGAAGGGGATGAAGGTAGAAACTGGTGCTGTAGATGATACTAAGCGGTAGGATGACGGTATGGCCTATAGGGGTGGGGTGGTGTTCGTTATGGGCGGAGTTGTGTTCTATTGACGTGGAGAGGTATTCTATAGGTGAAGAGTGGTGTTCTATGTGGCGTAGAGTGGTGTTCTATATGGCGTGGAATGGTGTTCTATATTGCGTGGAGTGGTGTTCTATATTTGGTGGAGTGGTGTTCTATATTAGTGGAGTGGTGTTCTGTATGGGATGGAGTGGTGTTCTGTATGGGGTGGAGTGGCGTTCTGTATGGGGTGGAGTGGTGCTCTATATAACACATTAGTGTCGCGTGCTGTTAGACCCTATACTTACCTTATCTATAGGGATGGATTGGTGTTTTATCATGTCTAAGTAGTGTTCTGTTGGGGGTGGGGGGGGGGGGTTGAGCTCTTTTGTTTTGGAGTGGCGTTCTATAAAGGTGAGGGTGAGTTCTATAAGGTTGGCGTGTTGTTCTACAGAGGTGATGTTGTGTTCCATTGAGTTGATGTGGTGTTCTGTAGATGTTAGATTGTGTTCTTTTCTGTTGAGTTGGTGTTCTTATAGGCGAGGTTGATTTCTATTGTGTTGAGGTGTTGTTCTATAGAGGTAAGGTTGCATTCTATTGGGTTGGGGTATTCTATAGAGGTGAGGTTGAGTTCCTTTGGGTTGAGGTGGCGTTCTATAGAAGTGAGGTTGAGTTCCATTAAGTTTGGAGGGCGTTTTTAAGAGGTATTGATTTCTATAGAGGTGAGATTGTGTTCCTTTAAGTTGGGGTGGTGTTCTATAGAGGTAGTGTTGAGTCTTATTAATTTTGTATAACCTGTGCATTAACGCGTGCACGAGACTCTGGTGTTTGTCGGAATCAATTTCTTCATTGGCTTCTATACCAGGCTTTTGACTCGGACATAAGCCAGATCAAGGCTTAGAGGGTCTAAACCAAACAACTATCGGTTGAGGGTGACTAGGTCGAGGATCATTTTGCTCTATTACATTGCTTAGTCAACAGGCTGCCCGTAATGGCGACCTCTGGTGGGGCAGGGTGTGTGTTGATCCGGGCTAATTGAGCGCGAATAAGATCAGCTCTATGTTAGACATCTGTTGGTCCAAGAATAACGCAGTGGACGCTGTGACGCCAGGAGCACCTGTAAGATGTCACCGCGCCAGGTGTAGGGCTGGGAGGTGTTATGTATATATTGCCGCGGGTTAGATGACAACGATTCAATCTAGCAAGGTTTCTTCAATAACATCAAAGCGAAGCCAGGTCCTTGCTCTCATGTGGACATGTTTCCTCACGATGAAACCACAGTTGACGCTACAGCTCTCAGCCATCAAGCGCACGCAGTCAATCACCAACAACCCACCACCGCCCAGACACCGGGTCCACAAGGCGGGGTCGCTTAGTATGACATGACACACCTGAGAAACGAGAGGTAGGAAATGTCAGAGAGGGGTAGGAAATGTCAGTAAGGGGAGGGAAATGTCAGAGAGGGGTAGGAAATGTCAGGGAGGGGAGGGAAATGTCAGAGACGGGTAAGAAATGTCAGAGAGCAGAGGGAATTGTCAGAAAGGGGTAGGAAATGTCAGGGAGGGGAGGGAATTGTCAGAGAGGGGTAGGAAATGTCAGGGAGGGGAGGGAGATGCCAGGGAGGGGAGGGAATTGTCAGAGAGGGGAGGGAAATGTCAGGGAGGGGTAAATGTAAGAGGGGTGGGAAATTTCAGCGCGACAATTGCAGCATGGCGTTGAGCTAGCGTTATCGATCAGTGTCAAGAGAAACAAAGTTCACTTCATCCAATCTTATTCATGTACATAGCATATGTCCATGGTATGTAACTAGTGTTAAATAGCCCAGATCCTGTCAGGACTGAGATGCATTGTGGGCGCTCGTATAGGGGTAGTACGGAGATAAATATGGATGCGAGCAGGTTACATATGGATGCGTGTGGGTCATTCATGGTTGCCCGCAGGATATTTGTGGGATCATTCTATGAACGCATTCCATGGCATTCATAATGTAAACAATCATCACGGGCAACAATCGCTCATTCCGAGGCTCGGCAGTGATAATGGCGACCACGAGATATGACTAAGTCAATAACGACCAAGAGATATGACAAAGACAATAACGACCGAGAGATATGACTAAGTCAGTAACGACCAAGAGATATGACGTCACGACCAAGAGAGATATGACGACCAAGAGATATGAGTCAATAACGACCAAGAGATATGACGACCGAGAGATATGACTAAGTCAATAACGACCAAGAGATATGACTAAGTCAATAACGACCAAGAGATATGACTAAGTCAATAACGACCAATAACGACCACAGATATGACTAAGTCAATAACGACCAAGAGATATGACTAAGTCAATAACGAGATATGACTTAGTCAATAACGACCACAGATATGACTAAGTCAATAACGACCAAGATATATGACTAAGTCAATAACGACCAAGAGATATGACGATTGTCAATAACGACCACGAGATATGACGAAATCAATAACGACCACGAGATATGTCTAAGTCAATAACGACCAAGAGATATGACTAAGTCAATAACGACCGCGAGATACGACGAAATCAATAACGACCGCGAGATATGACGAAATCAATAACGACCACGAGATATGACAAAGTCAATAACGACCGAGAGATATGACTAAGTCAATAACGACCGCGAGATATGACTAAGTCAATAACGACCAAGAGATATGACTAAGTCAATAACGACCAAGAGATATGACTAAGTCAATAACGACCGCGAGATATGACTAAGTCAATAACGACCGCGAGATATGACTAAGTCAATAACGACCAAGAGATATGACTAAGTCAATAACGACCAAGAGATATGACTAAGTCAATAACGACCAAGAGATATGACTAAGTAAATAACGACCAAGAGATATGACTAAGTCAATAACGACCACAGATATGACTAAGTCAATAACGGCCAGGAGATATGATTGTGACCATCATTCGCGCCTTGACCTTAACCCCCGTCTACCCCGAAGTTTTGACCGGACATTTCCATAGGCATTGTGATAAACTGGACCCGCCCAAGCCTAGTAAATAATAAAACCTCCCAGGGGGGCCCAGCCAAGTAATCTGCAGACATCGCCTACCTTCCATTGCGCGCTACAGCCTTTCAAGGGACGTTTTTAAGTTGAGTTGAGAAAAATACGCCCTTTTTGTCTCTTATATATCGCACCTGGAGTGACCCGACAAGCGACACGTGTTTTTTTTTCTTGGTCGAAGGTGGCTTTCAGAATGTGGCTGCCGGGTTAGTGGTTGAACTTAACTTGGCAGGTAAATCTTTCCTGACGCGCCTGGCTGGTTTTAAGGTCCCGTTAAACATAGAAGTTGTTTATCTTGAACGAGCTGGGGACATAGGTTTTTGATAACATGTTCCAGACAGATACCGGGTCTAACCTGATTCGTGTCCTCAGAAAGGCGGCGGACGCCGGTTGACATCGGATAAGTTGAGGGTAAATTAGATTGATGAGGCTGTTATCTCCAAGCTCTGTCCCAACACCTGTGAAGGTGACCTGTCAACAGGAGTCATTTCAAACAACCACCCAACAAACCAAACGTCACATCCTCTTGCGATGTCAAATAGGTTTGTTTTGTTTGCGAAAAACAACTCCATGTGGGATGCTCAGAATTAGTTAGCCATGCTTCTTTAGGAAACCACCTTCGTCGGTTGGCATGTGACAATAACCTCTCTTAATACGCTGGCAGAATCACCTAAACAAGCGATGATATCAATCAGGCAAGCACTCAAGGAAATGATTCAATCAAACAATCACTTCACCAATCAGCCAATCGATCAATCAATCACTTCACTAATCGATCAATCAAACAATCACTTCACCAATCAACCAATCAATCACTTTTTCAATTGGCTAACCGATCAATCAAACATTCACTTCACAAATTGGCATATCAATCACTTCATCAATCGGTCAATCGATTTACCAAACAATCAATTCACCAATCGGTCAATCGATCGAACAGACAATCAATCAGTTATACTTCAGCCAATTACTTCAGTTGATTAATTCATCTTTCTGTCAATATATTCCACTCTTTACAGTCCATCAGTCCATCAAGCAATTAACTGGCAGTCATATAAAAATCGTGTCAATTATAAATCCCTCATCGAACTTGTACAGCCTCATACTCGTTCGTTTACAGAGGAAAAGTGCGGTCATGCGTAGTCACGTGACGTCCAACAGACGCTATCTTGGCGTCCGTTCCATGTCAGCCAGGCGGGATGAGTATAAAGCAAGTCCAGCTAGCTCGTGGTCGCATTGCTGGGCAATTGCGTTAGGAAATACCTCGCTGTTGTCTGAGGTCATCGGGGGTCACTTTGAACACTTTGCTGTTCGGTGTGTTGTTAATTTGCAATGATAAGAACATCGTAGTTTTTTAACGAAACTAACGCAAGTGCTAGACGCTTTACGCAACATGTCTGTTCAAGCTCGATGTCTTCCTCGCCCCCCCCCCCCCACACACCTTCTGCAGGCACCGACATGCGCAATCTCTATGATCTCGTCTCCTATACGAGATATCGGTTTTTCTTGGTTTTTTTCTCAAACTCAATGGTTTGAAATGTCGAGCCTCTACTACTTGCTTGCTAGCAGCGCTTAAAGAGACGTACGAGAGGTTTCTCCTGAGAGTCATACGGAACACAGCTTGTCAAGGCGCTGACCTGCTAACATGTCGCCGTCTGGCGGTGGCTGCGCGAATTACGGTCCCTTGTGTTACTTGTAGCAAACAACCACCAATTTGTTTCTGCTGGCTGGAAACAATTATATTTTTGTATTTTTGAGGTGAACTCGAATGCACCCAGAGATTGATTTCATAGAAAGGCTTTTATTTGATGTATATCGCAATGTATCAGTTTCCGTCAACTCGTTGCACGATGTAGTCTACACAGGTCGCTTCCGCTTTTCCAATATAGGTTACATATCAGTCAGCGTATTAACTCCCCTCCTCCTCCCCATCCCCTCCAAACACATCCAATTCAAGCGATTTGCTGCTGATCCGCATTTTCGAACCAACTTCACCAACAATGGCGATGACCCCGAGCCACAATGACCTCTATCACAAATGGCCTCTAAGCACAAAGTTCCCCAGCAACGATGACCTAAAGCAGCAATGACCTCCAGCCACGACTCCACCAACAACAACCTTCATTGACAATGAACTCAAGCAGAAACAATGAACTAAAACAGCAATACACACTCAGAGACAATGACCTAAAACAGCATTGACATTCAGAAACACTGACCTAAAGCAGCAATGACATTCAGAAACACTGACCTAAAGCAGCAATGACATTCAGAATCTATGACCTACAGCTATACTAACGTCTATCAACAATGACTTTCAGCAACATAGACCTCTAGCAACTGTGACCTTTCCTGAGGTCGACTGCTATGACTACCCTATCGACCGCCCATTATTTCACTCTTCTCTCTGCTGGGCGCCGTCCCCTCCGGCCTGACGCGAACGCTGTTCTAATAGACAGTCAATTATTTTACAGGGAGACGACCGAGTTTTCATGTGGACCCTGGGCGCACCATTTATTTTACATGACCTGACCGGAAAGTGTGATCTGTTCATGAAACGTAACACATCAAGGGTTCTCTGTCCGTTTTCCGTCCCGTGACCTGGTTAGTTAGCGTAGTTTGCGTGTTCCACGCCATTCTATGCCGAGTCTGCCATTAAGCATGGGACCGATGCGCAACGGCCCCTCAGAATCTACAAACTAACATAGCAGCCATGTTTGGATTCGCCAAATACTAAATGTTTGGATGAAAACCCAACATTATGAAGTCGTATCAAGTGTTAATTTTAAGAATCCAATAATCCACCATGCGACTGGTTGGGTGTAGCTAGTTAAGTGAAGGCCGAGTGTCAGTATTCAGCTCAGGAATAAGGTCTGCAAAACACAAACTGCACCTGTGTCAGGGTCAATCCCGACACCCGCGTGTATTGTATTAAGCCTCTCAGCCACTGCGTGCATTGAATGCCATGACGATCACTGTGGTATGAAACATCAGTCGACGGCCTCATTGGGGACGACGCTAAGCGGCTGCCGGATGTTGACCGCGGTCGCGGCGGTGCAATACTCAGAGACATACGCTCTTAATATGTCAAATACAGCAAAGAGAAGGGAGTTATTTCTGTAGGAAATACCACGAGCTGGCACCAGGCACCTGTCACTCGCATGCACCGGCAGCAATCACATTGTTGATATTATTCTTCACACGAAGCTTGCGGGAAGTGAGGCCTCTGGCAGTGGATGTGGCATGGTCGGGTGTGGGCGTGGGGGAGCGGACGAGGTTGGGGGCTGAGGTGCGGAACGGTGTCTCCGCGCGGTCGCAGTGACGGAATGCGCGCGCGCTGGAGTTATTATATTTCACTATATCACCAGCGCAGCTTGAATGGCATTTCTTTGCTTTCTCGTTCCTGTAGCAGATGACGGTCGGGTAGTGTTCGCGTGTGAACACACTGCTATTTACAAACCAATATAGGGTGCAGCCCTTAGAAATAAACCTTGAATGACCCGTTTGAAGTTCACAACAGCAACGAGGCCAATAATAAACTGTAAGGGTTCGGTTTTTTTCAGAATACGACCCCTTAGCGAGCATGATCCCTGTGCGAGCATGATCCCAGTGCGAGCATGATCCTAGTACAAGCAGGATCCCAGAGCGAGCATGATCCTAGTACAAGAAGGATCCCAGTGTGAGCATGATCCTAGTACAAGCAGGATCCCAGGGCGAGCATGATCCTAGTACAAGCAGGATCCCAGTGTGAGCATGATCCCAGTGCAAGCATGATCCTAGTACAAGCAGGATCCCAGTGTGAGCATGATCCCAGTGCGAGCATGATCCTAGTACAAGCAGGATCCCAGTGTGAGCATGATCCTAGTACAAGCAGGATCCCAGTGCGAACATGATCCTAGTACAAGCAGGATCCCAGTGTGAGCATGATCCCAGTGCGAGCATGATCCTAGTACAAGCATGATCCCAGTGTGAGCATGATCCCAGTGCGAGCATGATCCTAGTACAAGCAGGATCCCAGTGTGAGCATGATCCAAGTGCGAGCATGATCCTAGTACAAGCAGGATCCCAGTGTGAGCATGATCCTAGTACAAGCATGATCCCAGTGTGAGCATGATCCTAATGAGAACGTGATCCCAGTGAGAAGATGATCTCTGTTTGAGCATGATCTCAGTAGTTTGGAATGGTTTACACATCACACGTGTAATTAATAGCTCTTTCGAACTAAGTACGGGAGTGATGCATGCACTCCCTCTTAGTTCTGGCGTCCAACGCATATTCCCGGCATAAGTCAACGGAATCATCAAGAGTTCCGCTGCTTTACCTAGGTTTAGCTAATGAAATCAACTCACCAAACATTTATAGGACCAGAAGCTGAATTTCAGCAACAACAGTATCCTGTGAATAAGTATTTTGGTCTAAAATACACCAAACGGTAATATCTGAGCCCGACTTGGCAACATGGCGGCGAGGCGGCGGAAACTGACCAGCGAGAGGATTCACCAATTGGAACATAGGCGAGACTACTCACAAGACGCGGGTTCACGGGGATTATTTGTGGCACGAAGCTAAAAGCTAAAATGACCTTGTCTAACATGTAGAAAAGGCCACTAACATTCACTGTCGCACAAATATCACACCGAATCACGAAGAAAGCAACGAAAACCTGGGGAAAAGGCGACAGGAATTATCTGCTATAATTTTTGCCTATGTTCTCACCGCCTTATTTACATCGGAAGTTTCTGGGGCTGTCTGGGATATCGTCCTCCGCGCTTGTATTTCGGAAGAAAATATCACCGGTAAACTTGGAAAGTTATCGAAAATATAGTTTTCCGCAAAAAAATTAGCTTAAACTGTTGGACCGACAAAGTGATAAATAGAACCTGACGTTGGTCTTTTGGGTTAGTAATTAACTACGCGGTTAGCTCCGGGCGAACGGTAATATACATATGCACACGTCTTGTAGGGCTACCACGCGGTATGCTTGTCTATATGCGTGTTTGGTGTGAGATTCAAAGAGGATGTTCGCGGTTGGGGCCACAGGTTCACAGTTCTAGGTATCTACGGTGTGTTTCCTGTTCGTAAACCACTAGATATCACACACACACACACACACACACACACACACACACACACACGCACGCACGCACACGCACACATACACATACACATACACATACACGCACCCATCTGGATATACTGCTGTATATAACGTGACCATGACCGGCTGTGAATGAATTCTGGATCAGTGAGTTGACCTCTCGTGAGATGACATGCAACTCAGTATATAATTAAACATCCCTGAAGCATTCTCACCTGCACATTTACGTCACCTCAATATGTCATTCCTGTACAATCTACCACACCTGTTTAATCAACGACGTCGGTACCATATTCCAGGCCTTGAAGTCGACATAATCCGCCTCTGATTTGAGTCAAGTGTGTTGCAGATATGAATGTGTCCAGAACCTTGCACTATGGCAGCGTTATCTGTCTGATACCATGCTAACGGGGTGCAACCATGATACCAAGTCTGCTCGTATGAATAGCTGCATGTATCGAGGGTACGTTTGTTAATAACTAGGCTAATTATTATTAGCCATACACCAACGTGTTGGGTGAATGATGACAAATTATTGTAACGTTCTTGTAAATCATTTATTAGCAATCGTATGACATTGAACCCAGAGCGTTATTTGGTCTGCATCCAACCATCGTATGATGACGCAATAACTCAGGTCCACTTCTGGTTCGTCGCTCATATTGTCCCCGACGCCTGTTGAGATATTAAACTCTTTCAGGTAGGTGTGGATGAGAACCGCTATGGTGTCTCCATGCACTGGTAACCAGAAGGTCGGGGGTTCGCAACCAGTTGTTGGTGGGGTTTATGTGGGTAGACGATTACACACCGAGCATCTTAATCATCGCCAGCCTTTATTGTCAGCTTCGACTGGAACATCGCATTCAATCCGAACGTTTTAAATGGCACAATATTCGACTTACATCAAGAAAGCGGTCTCGCCCTAGTTCCCATTCGTCACGACCCTGCCATGACCTGCAATGTTATTGTAACGCTAAACCCCAATGAATCAGTCGGTACACAGCAGCTACGTGTGTCGTGAAACAGTGAGGCCACAGGAATCCGGAGAGTTTGGCGTTCTCGGATCCGAGACGACCAATTCCTCTACATCAACGTCCGCATGAGGAAACCCACGAACACAGATACATGTTTGATGCATGACTGGAGTTCATGACCTCATAGAGTTGAAAAAGACCCCGTCAAAAGGAGGCTGTTGTAATGGTCTAAGCCATTTCCTGTTGTTACTCGTCTGGTATGAAGCTACTGAAGCAGTTATCAAGGGGACATGATTGACAATTGCTATTGCATAAACGGTGATATGTGCCTATCGGTATGGTGGCCTGTCGAACTCCTTCATCCCAGATTAAATCTGAAAACACGGCGAGCGTAGCACTGAGTGTGAATGCTGGTGCGTTCTGCTCGGCGAATGCTCGTGTACGTCTGTATCACGAGCATGCGCGCCATCTCATCTTGTGAAGGTCAGGGTCGGACAGAAAGGTCAATCATCCCGGAAAAGCTTCATTGTATAGCGGACCGCAGCAACGATTAGAGCTTATATGGTCAATTTAACTTCTGATGTTTAAATCGGATCCTTTCAGTAAATGAGCTATTAGGGCTGGGCGTTATTGCTGGTTGTGTGCATCGAGCAGCACTAATTGATACACCCAGCACAAATTGATACACCCAGCACAAATTGATACACTCAGCACAAATTGATACACCCAGCACTAATTGATGCACCCAGCACTAATTGATGCACCCAATCGTTTAGGGTTGCACGTGGCCGAGTAGAATTCCTCGATAATTACAGCATATCAGGTGTCATACAGTACGCATGCGCGTCCGGGATATGGACACGTGCTACTCTTGCGCTCATGATGACGCCAGCCGTACACACAGGTGTTCCGACCTCATCTAGCGGGTCTTCGGGCGCTGTTTGGGTTGCAACTTTTACTGCCTGGCCAATTTAGCGTTGTCATTATTTCTCGGGCCCATGGGCGCGGTTCTGGCGATTGATGTAGTATGCGTTAGAGCAGGCAACTCATATATGCACGGAGCGTGTGAACCCAGGCTTGTTTGTACGCGCTGTGTCACTTTCCTTAAACTCAATTATGGCGTTGTTGTAATGGTCATGTACCATAAAAAACACCTTGAAGGCGGACCTATACCACACCCTAACGCACTGAATATCTTACCTGACAACAAGCCACATGGCCGCCTATTGAGGCTTTTTATGCTGGAATATGTCGACAAATGGCATAGTTCGCTTTTCACGTGGTTTACCTGCTGTAAACAGCATTTTATCGGGCATGACGTCATTCCCTTTATACGTTCGCAACATCTTTCAGGGAATCTAATCTTGAGTGATTTGTATGATTAACGTTTTGTCATCGTTAATATATAAAGTTCTTAACAAGAAACGTCGCTCAGTGAGCAACCAAGCGGTGTCAAGAAGGGTGAATGTACGAAGGCGACGCGTTGCTTTGAAACTCCTCTGTAATTGGGTTGACAGAGCAAGCTCCTGCGACGTTCGCGTCTCTGTCGGTTTTTAGGGACACCTTAAAAACATGTCAGCGTGCATTACTCAAATCAACATATATTATTTAAAGATAGCATGTCTATAAAGGATCCCTTGCTGATATTATACATGACTCGAGCCGCTAAAATACGAGCAGGAAAAACAGTCGTCTGACCTGACATTTTCGGCATGCGTACGATAGGGTGTACAGTCAATTTCAGCGAGATGCAAGCGACAGGGGTAGCCGACGCCCCATTGATTAGTCTACGTGATGCGTTGTTCATTCGTCGGGGACGCCATTATAGGTGGGCCCCGCGCCACTCACGGTGTACCGCTGTGAGGGCAAAGGGGAGATTTAGGGGTTTGTTTGTGGACCTAAGTAGCAACGGGAAATTACGCATGTCAAGGTCAGACGCAAAATTGCGTTTGGCGAGGGAATGGATCCAGGGAGCGTTCGTGCCTGATGGTTTACGTCATGGGCCGGCGTCCCTGGGGCTGCGATATGATCACGTCAGGTTAAATCACACCAGCCCGTGGTGCATATTAAACAAAGCCACAGAAATCTACTGATAATGTGCCGAGTACAGAGAAATGGCCATGTAAAACGGGAACGGTAATGGAATGTTTTGGTTGTTTGTGTCAAAAGAGAACAGGCAACTGAGATGCGAGTGTGTGTTTACGTGTTTACGTTTAACCATGACACTGTACTCTATCCTGTAGTGTGTGTGCGTGGAGGGGTGGGGTCAGGGCGCTTGCTTTTTTAGCATTTGATTGACAGCATACCCAAGCGGCCGGAGACTTCTAGTGAGTGAGTGTACCTGGTGGTAACTATAGTAATGGTTAACTGTGGGCAACTCGGGTTTCTGAAGACGCACTTCCGATCCCAAGAAGATATTCTGCCGCACGTCCACAGCTTTCCTTGTACCCCAATATTCCCACACGTGGCACTCGGTTCCCGATGTCGGAAGCGTTACATCGGGAACCGAACGGCTGTGGCTCCTAAACACTCCATTTCGAAGACCACATTAAACATTAAGTCCCTATAATAATCTGGGCAACGACTTCTTGCTGTCAAAGCGACGTGCGTGCGCATACTAAGTCATCACATACCGATGCTTATCAATGAATATTCCGGTAAGCTGGCTTCTGAGAGCTTGGTGACCGAGTTGTCAGCTGATAGAGTACATCATTGCAGCCAGCCATGGTATCATGCTTCACAGCACATAACGCGGATCAGGGGTTGCTTTTTGTGCCATTCATCAGTGTTGAGCCTCTCACGGCATTTCGTACTCTGACCCCCTGATTTGAAACCTGGCTTGATGACGCTGAAAAGTTCATCATGGGCAGCAGGTTTCGACCCAGTTGGCGCAAGCGGAGTGGCAAAAACTGCAGCATTTGCCAGAGGATCACCGAGCGTCGACTTCAGACAAAACTGAAGCATCACATTACTGTTCCAGGCGAGTCAAGGAATACTGGATTGCCACTTCAAACATGAATACATAAAAGTTTAAACAACACTCTAGCTCAAACTCTCATAGCCAATGCTTCAATCTCAATGGTGTACACTCACAATATAGAGCGGCAAAAACAACTAAGGCTGTTTGACAATCGTTCGCAATTTAACCTAAAATAACAGCCTACTGTGTTGTAATGATAGTTAGAAATTACTCCCAAATCGCCCGTTTACATGAATGGAGATGGATTTACCTCACCGGACCGAGTTTCGGGTCATTTGTTTCAAGTTCACCGAGCTGGAGGTCATTTGTAGGTCAAGGTGAACGCGATTGATCAAGTGGAATGTCATTTGAAGGTCATGTAACAAAACGACGTCTGCTTTGTCAAGGGTGTCTTGTGAAATAGTCACATTGCGCAATAACGACATGCGCATACCATGTGTGGAAGGCTGCATTCTCTGGTCATTACCAAGTTTTATTTTGCCCGTAGAAACATTCGTTTTCTTTTGATATCGAGTTGCCCTGTGGCACACTTGATTGTCACCATTTGTGAGGCTTCGGTTATAGAGTGAAAAGAGAGATAAAGGCTATTCTATATATTTTTTGCTCCCTTTTAGTGTCAATCATAATTTGTAGTCGTTTTCACTGAATGCTTCCGTCGCGCCATCTTGCTCAGCATGGTTGAGTCAATATCACTCACTATTCTACAGCCATAACCTAGTTGTTTATATTGGCAACATCTATGTATGGCAATATCCGCATGAGTCAAGAGCTCCGTGGAAACTCTCGACCTGATGAATATGAAAACGAAACTTCGATCCCGCAAGGACTTAACCAGTTATCGTCTGCTGGTTCGTGCATGTGTATGTGCGTGTAAATGTTGATTGAGGTGTAAGTGTATGTGCGTGCGTGTCTGGATGTAGGTGTATGTGCGTGCTTGTTAGCATGTAAGTGAATGTGTGTGCGTGTGTGTATCTGTGGATGTTAAAGAGACTATTCAGCTCCATATTTGTAACAAGGTTGCCTAGCAAGCTGCTTGACAACCGCACCTTGGAAACCAAAGGTTTAAAGTTTTCAGACTACAGCGCTTCGGTCTCTGAAAAAAGATCCTGACTTCGGCTGTCGCCATTTGTGCTGTCGGAAATTGCTCTTCCCGCTTGTCGGTCTCAATTTGCACAGTGATGCCCACAACTTTAACAAATGAGGATTTGATGAAATCTCCATTTTGTAACCCGAGTGGAAGTATACACATCAATAGCGAGGTAGTTTCAGGTGTGTGTGTGTGCGCGCGCGCGTGTGTGTGTGTATGTAAATGTATGCGTGTGTATGTGTGTATGTGTTTGTGTATGTAAATGCATGCATGTGTATGTGAGTGTGAGTGCATGGGTGTCTGTATGTGCGTGTATATTGAGTGTGTGTAGCCGTGTGTAGAAGCGCCGATATGGTTGCAGGTTCACTTGAGTCCCGTAATAATGTGCTAGCTGCAGTAAATACAGCAATCCTTCATTTCTTCTCAGATTCACGTGCCACACCACACATGCCCCCTACATCCCACACCATGTGTCCCCGACAGCCGACACGCGTCTATACAGCATACCAATACTCAATAAACAAGTGTTAGTCAAGTCTCAACGAGTACCGCCTACGGCCTCTCAAACATAAGTTTCGATTTACCTTACGCAACAGGGGTATATCAGTACGACCATAACGGTACCGCCCGCATTCTTGCCCGAGGTCAGGGGTCACTTCCGATATAAAAGCCGTATATCTAGATTTGCGTTCGTGGAAAGGAGAGGACAAACTATCAAACTTTATATCCACCCTATCGCTTTTATCTCACACATCCTGACCTATGTAGGTATTTTTACCCAAGCAAGTATACTTTCGAGAGATTTTCGACGAACCGGCGAGTGGGTGAGGGTGGTCTTCTCGGGTCCCCTAGTGTGGGTGAGGGGGTTGATTGCAGAACGGGGCTGGCTGGACTGAGAAGACAGAAAGCAATGTTGAAAGTAGCAGGGGTGTTGTCTTTGTCAATATCTCCGACTACCTGAGTCTACCTCGTTTTTTTACTTCAAGTTGCCATCGACCTTTCTGGGCTCCGCCAATGTTTGACAATCCCATGCGCCAGAAGAAGACCCCCCACTTGTTTTATCAAGCTTCATCTTTATTCTGACACAGCTCAACGGCTTGCCAATTGATCGAGAGGAGATCACATGATTCCCTTATTTGCATATTTCTTGTTTTTCAATCAAGCTCCCAGCTATAGAATGAGATTGAGCTGATTGGGTAATTAACTTGCTACTGCATCCAGCTGCTCTCCATCTCACGAATGGCTCCTCATTTCAAACATCCTGCCTTATCAAGCAGCCATATTAAGCAACGAAGATTATACACTAGTCTATTCCGGGTAAATACCATTTACTTTCACGTCCAAGTCAAACATGCTGAACCGTGTGTTGTTTTTATTAAACTACGAGCTGTATCAGACAAAACAATTCTTGGAATTTCCATGGAAATTTCGGGTGTTGTCTGTGTTTGTTTGATGTCAACTGTGCCGGGGATAATGACATGCAGGGATTGGACTGTTCGGTATATTGTCGAGTGATCACATGCGTTATATTCTCCGTGAACGAGTGAACAGCAGTAGAGGAGGTGTCAAGCCCTAGGCCATGACACTGTTGTCTCATTCCCACAATATGGCTCCAGCAGACGATCTACTTCAGTGACGTCATCCTAGTGTCTGATGCGCATTTAAATTCAAGGATATTGACATGTAACTGTTTGTGTTCCAACATGGAGCGCCTACACACAAGGCGATTGTGAATCGTGATTGACGGCTTCTGCTGTCGGCAAAGGAGCCGATAAGTTAGAAGTGTTTAATGATCTATGTCTTATTGACGTGAGGATGAGTCGGTCACATTCACCGACCATGCCCCCACCCCCCAATAGCACCGCACACCTCCACATGTCAACCGGAACGAGGGGGAAAACTCCCCGATATAGAAAGCGTCCTCTGTCGTGTATGATCGCCTCGGTAGCGCCAACACCCCTCTCTCTAAATCAGCGAGAAGCCATGCCTGTTTGTGCTCTGCCTGATGTTCGACCGTAGGAGCGGTCGTCTGGAGGGCTTCGTGTTCGTCATCACCCAGCTCTAAGTGTAATATGAATGATGACAGGTTCTATTCATGTTGGTGGCAGTGTAAAAGGCGTCATGCCTAACCCGACTCGTAGTTTTAATTTGACTTAGCCTGGGTATTGCAAGAAAATGCCTCTTTGGAAAGGATCCAGCCGCCCCTGCGTCGTACGACACGCGGCTGTAAGCATGATCAATACGCTACTTGTGGCCCCATGAGATTAGGACCGTAAAAGCACGAGAGGTCAAGTAACTTGTCTTGCACTGTGAACGAGATTTATGCATATTCATTACAAAAATATTTTCCAGGTGATAAGATATGACCCGAGCAACATGCCACTCGATGTTTGGCGCCCACGTGAACAGTCCATAGATCTCATGGCTGATTCCAAACAAGATACTAGAACTTTGCGCTTCATGAAATGATCCCTGTTGCACACGTTAGAAGGTATATAATGGCCCCTGATCTATTGGCAAGAAGGTACTGGAATGTGCAAGTTGTATTACTAACTAAGTACTGGAATAAGCCTGTTGTTTCTGATGCGGGTTGAGAATCGGATGAGAGCGACGAGATTGACTATCATACCTGTCAAGGCGATACGGCCAACGCCCGCCGCACCCTGGGCACTGCAGAAGGGGTCCTAATAAAGACTGTCAATAGCCGCAGACAAGACCTGTGTACATTCGACTGCATCGAAAACAACCCTAGTATGCACAGATGACCCAGCCGGAGATCAATACGAGAAGGAAGCTGTTTGTGGCTACTATTTGTGGCCGGTGTCTGCTTCTGGGATGCTTTAAGATGCAAGGAAGAAGGGTTCGGGTCGTCCGGTAGCAGGAACAAGGGAGGTGCTAGTAGCATTCGAGTAGTACAGACGTCGTCGAGAGTACGCTGATGACGCAGGGTGGGGACAACGTCGTGGCGTGGTTGTATCGCAGAGCAGGTTGGGCGAAGGTTGCTGTCGGTCCGACCCAGCACACGACTGGGATGGTTGGGCGGGAACCATACGTCATCGAGGAAGGCTCCTCATCACATGGGTTAAAATGAGTTGGCATCCAATTGTACACTCTTAGTCGCATACGATTATGATTCAGGACATACTAGCATGCATACATACATACATACATACATACATACATACATACATACATACATACATACATACATACATACATACATACATACATACATACATACACACATACACACATACACACATACACACATACATACATACATACATACATACATACATACATACATACATACATACATACATACATACATACATACATTCATACATTCATGCATATGTATGAATGAATGAATACATGCACGCACACACGCACATACATACATACATACATACATACATACATACATACATACATACATACATACATACATACATACATACATACATACATAAATACATACATACATACATACATTCATGCATGCATATGTATGAATGCATACATGCACGCACACACGCATACATACATATATACATACATAAATGCATACATACCCGTATATGCGTATTCATACATACCATCACCCCACCCAAAACCCGCCGACAACCGCATCGCTTCATAGCAGAGACACCTTGCCTCACCTGTCACTTAATGAATACTGCATTATAACCCGCATGTAAGGATACCAGGACCGCAGACAATCGCAATCTCTGTAACCTCGTGGCAAGCGAGCTGATAAATTATAGAAATCGATATTATATTGAGCGCTGTAAGCCCAGCAATGGAGGCAATAGGTTGGACGCCCTTCATGGATCGGCAGCAATTCATGATGAAATCGAGCCGTTTCGTTGACTGATGACGATCATGATACGACCCCTGAACATAGGTTTAATTTTAAATTTTAATTTTTTGATTGATGTCACCTAAACGATTTCGTCCATTACTATCATCTGTACCGAGGGTTCGCTACTACAAACCTGTCATAAACGCTACTAAGGTCAAGGTCATTTTATGGCGACCGTCACCACAGAAGACCCATGATTTTAACGATGAGAGGAAATGCTACAGAGATCTATTATTCTGCATCATAACCGGGCTTCGTAGGTTTCTGTGTGGGAGGAATGTCGTCTTTGTCGTTAGTCTTCCGAGCCGTTTGTAATTCAGACTGTGCTACTAGGTTTAGTGGTTCTATGAACGCCAATGCGTTCCATGAAGCGTTCGCGAGTTCAAGTCCCGTGAAGCGTCCGCTTCTGTGGCTTCTCTTCTTGGCAGGATAAACCGCAGTGTCTAAAACGTCGCCTGGTCTATTTTAATCCTCTCGTAGCATCCTCTGCCACGTCCGGTCGACTGCAGCAGCATCTGAAAACCACAGACTGTCTCACTTACTAAGGAATTCGGGGTAGAGTGACGGGTGGGTTGGGGGGGGGGGGTGATGTTAAGTGCATTTGTATTGCAGTGATCGATACTCGACGAACGAAAGTAATCTTTAATTTAATTTAACCGTCCTCTCCGCCGGCTCTCAAATCACAGACAAATTTGTTCCCGATTTAACCTCTATTTACACACGAGTTGTGTAATCGTAGATGAGATTATGGTTGGCATCACATTACATTTTAAGTAATTTCAACGTATCCATGAAAGCAATCAGTGATATTTCCTTTGCGCAGGCGTATATGCTCGTCACTGTTGGCTGGTTTGAATGCCCCCATTGACTGGAGCATTTCCCTAGATAAACTGTTTACGCCATCATCACTCGTACGAACATGTTGGGATTTTTTTGTAACCTGTTGCATTAAAATTTGATTACCTTACTGAGAAATGAAATGGTTATATATGTATACCCGTTACGGCAATTTCTCGGGTAAATATTATTAGAATATATGCAAATGTGACGGCGAATCCAATAGATGTATGAGCAGTTTTCATTCAATGTAGAGATCAGAATAACTGTCAATCATACCCCAAGCGCTACGTCTCATTCGAACATCGATCATAGCAATGAATGAACCCTGAATGGGTTTTAAATTTTCGTCCACGCCAATACTAACCCTCGGTTTGCAGCGTCATGAATATGCATGTTTTCGGCGTAAGTGCCCGGGCGGTTACTGTTGGTCTTGGCCGGCGCAGCCTATATTAGGACACGTGACCAATAACGTAGCTTTATAAAGCGCTCGGCCCTGGCTCGATCCCTGTCTCCTCAACACGGTCGACGGTAAAGTTTGTTGTCAGATCTACGCATCCTCTCTCTCGTGCACCTCTTAGTCGCGTTTTCAGTCAACCTAATCGGATTTTCATCAACTCAAGATGTCGTCTCAAACCAAAACGAAATCCACTACTTTGGAGGGTCCCTCATCGACGACGAAGACGACGACCACCACGTACCGTACGAAATCAAGCAACGATGGCATCCCAGCGTACCGTCCGGTGACCACACGTCGTTCTACGGTCGTGTCGAGGTCGACTGGAGGAGCGCCCATGATGCAACGTAGTGTCAATATGAGTTATAATTCGATGCCGATGATGAGCGCTGGTGCTTACACGAACGTAGCCAACCTGGGCATCACGTCTGTCCGCGAGGGACGCGATCAGGAGAAGAGGGACATGCAAGATCTCAACGAGAGGCTGGCAAGCTACGTCGAGAAGGTCAGATTCCTGGAGGCACAGAATCGTAAGTTAGCTGATGAGTTGGACAAACTGAAGAGTAAATGGGGGAAAGAGACGACGGCCGTGAAGGCGATGTACCAGACAGAGCTGGACGAGGCTCGTCATCTGCTCGATGAGAGCGAGAAGTCCAAGGCCGGTTTGGATCTCAAGGTGTGCAGCCTGGAAGATCTCATCCGTGATCTCGAGGACAGGTCAGCGGGCTTTTTACTCATTGTAGTCATTATCATTCTTAGCCCCGTGTCATTATTGCATTACGTTCATCGTTTGCCCAGGCAGTCTGCGCTGAATTTCTCCCACACTTGCCGTGAGCCTCATATAACCCCACTTGTTTATCATCATCTGTCCCAAGGAATGCGTCTCGCGAGATCACGTTTCCTCCGCCGTGAACGCGAGAGGCAGATTGATTTCTCCCAGACATGTTCACTCGGAGCCATGCAGTGCACTAGTCAGCAAAACACGCTTAACGAGAGACAGGTCTTTCCAACTCAGTGATGCTGTAGGCACGGGGAATTTTTGTGTAAGTCTGACAACGAACTAGCGAGCGAGTTGGTTATGTCCGAATCTGCGTGTCGCGTGTTTTGTCCGGGGCATCGCATCACTGGGTCTCGCAGTTAGGCTTCATCATCGCTTTACCCACCATGAAATGGTCGCTTATATTATGGCTTAACCGCCTTACTTTCCATTCAAGTCCGCCCAACTTGCATTTTCATGAATATATATATATATATATATATATATATATATATATATATATATATATATATATATATATATATATATATATATATATATATATATATATATATATATATATATATATATATATATATCATGTGTGTGTGTATGAACTGCCATTGTTGGTCTCGCTTAGCACACTGTTTTCTCATAAGCTATGCGCCAATTGCATCATATCGTGGTGTATACAGGCATATGGAGCAGGAAAGCTTCCGTTGAGTGTCCTTCACAATTCATAATTATGGTAATTGTATGTATATTAACAATTACCTCTGGCGGTTGGGGGGAGGGGGTTATTGCTGGTAGATCTGGGTGTGCCGGTTGGAGCCGCTCGCCCCATACGTAGCTAGCGTCCCCTGGTGAGTTACAGCGGGCCTATCATCCTATTAATAGCCACTGGGGTATAACAATGGCACCTGCCCCATTGTAACTAGTCATTGCTATCTTCTGTGGGAGATACGCGCTTTGAACTGATCCTCCGTAATATCGACTCTCCTCTCAAAAGAGGAATGGATTGGGAGGTTTATTTAGATTCAGCATATGTGCCGACACTGCTATTCTATTGATTTGCCTGCGAAGACTGTGTTTAAAAAGCACATCGCACGAGGCGCTGATGGGAGGGTTGCATAATGTGCACAGCCCTTATGAGCCAAGCATCTTATTAGACCAAGTGAAGGTCTGTGTAATGGCTGATCGACAGCGCCAGCTCCTCGTCAGACGCCGGCCGGCCGGTCCTTTTTTTCGGAGCGATGCTTCGTAAAAAAATGAAGACCACATGCTCAGTGCAAGCCCCGCCCACTTCAATGCCTAGAGTTGAGTGTCGCGCCACTCAAGTGAATAGCTTCATGCAGCAATGCTTAACTGGCAGGAGTTCTGTCTGCGGACACCTATCATTAGGTTCTGCGTGTGTGGACCTACAGAGGGTTCATTTTAACATGACATGGGTGCATATGTCATACAAAACAGACCCAGAGAGCTTTGTGAAATGGCCCGCATAATTGAAGCCATTTGCTCCCTCGGTATCGGTAATATCCAACCCCATTCGTTGCCATCGTTACAAAATGCAGCTGCTGCATGCTGTATATCAGCCGCTGTCATTGCCGCCCCCCCTCCTCCTACCCCCACATATCGCCCCCCCCCCTCAACACCAGCCCCATCGCTACAAATCATACCCAACTAAGTTCATCTTTACATATCCCTGTTGACATATGGTCATGCCATGTCAGTATTCCATAAGCATGTCCCTCTGTGTTGCCAAACTACAATAACCACCAAAGTCATAATTCCCGCAGCTTGGGCGCCGATTATGCAGAGGCATTTTGATAAACTCGGCAAGTTTTGACCGCCTGAGGGTGATCCGTACCTTATACGGCCTTCCCATTAGTCAACCTATCTATAAATCCACAGCGCCTGTCAACCTCTTCTGCTTAAGAGATCCAATAACATTATAAGCTTTCTTATTCTGAATGATCTCGAACAGAGGGATCTTATAGCCCTGCATTCATAAAGGTTTAAGGTACACACAATGGAATGCAGTCAACGCTTCCAATTATATATATATTGGTTGAATTAAAGCTGCTCTTTTCGGTAGACAAGCATCCCTTTGATGAGTGGGATATAAGATGTTGATGGAGAGCAGGATTGTTCCCCCACCCTCCCCCCATCTAACAACACAGTTACCCCCACAACCGCTACCCCCCCCCCCCCCCCCACCATTTCGTACGCTATTCACGAAGAATCAGTCAATAACCAAGTCAATAGGTTTGCATTCACCTTCATATATATCTCGACAATTACAGTCGTGACAGACTTACCTGATGACTGCCGACTGTATAATTCATACTGACAGTCATCCGATTTGACATTGGCTACCATGACCGTGTAAGAACCTCACCCAAGCATTCCACACACGCTCCTCGAATCAGTCGTTGATAGTACGAAAGAGGCTTACACAGAAACAATAATAATCTCTCCACATGTATGTATCAGAGTTTCAAGGGCTATGTGATCCTGGCTCATAATTCATCGGGATTTTACGTCTGATTATGATGTAATCCTGGCATTCCCTGACGTACATATGTCGCCCTGTTGATAGATAAGGCTTATCATCAGCCAAGCAGAATTCTAACGACCCCCCCCCCCCCCCCCCCCACCCCGACCCCCGGCTGATGGCCTGGTTTCATGTAGGTGTATTTACTGTTACATTTCATAGTAACCACATCAACATGGTGCGCCACTGTCGGCATGTCGCCACATTTGCATACATGGGTTAAACTAATGATCTAATGATGAATGACATTGTTCACTGCAGGGGTACGTTTATCATTCGCTGTATGTGTGCACGTCGCAACGTGTCACCTAAGTGCATTTAGAATGGATATACTCTGCCCAAATAGAATCATATGTCAGCAGATTCATACCTACGCTAACTTGTCGAGACAGGAATGACTAGTCATTTATTATTCAATGCCCGTAATATGGCCTGCGGCTATAATTCTTCCGACAACTTCCCAGACAATACGTGTTTCCATTGTCAGTGTCTGTTGGCACGTGACCCATTGACCCATCCTCTCCCTCTCCCCTCCTGGCCACGTGACAACGCGATATCTCGACGTCGTCAAGTGTGTGTATATAACTGTCGCTGGTGGCCCGAGGACACAGGGCTACCCTACAGTCCACCGCCGTGTAATGTGTACATTAGACGCCTCGCTGGTCGTGTATGACATAGTGATCCATTGAGGGTAATCGGCTGAGGCGATTAAAGCCATTCATCTCCCCCTCTCACCCTCTTCCACTCATAGAGCGCTGTTTAAAACAAAAGGTCCAATAATGATGGCAGCAGTTACAATATCAGATCGCCTTGCTTCTCGTCATTTCAAACAAGTTTCGTTTATCTCCTCCTAATCCATGCTGTCATGAGACGAGACGCTACAAGTCGTGATTAGATAAACAATCGAATGTTCTAAAGAGTTGTCAACCCATGTCGATCCCAACAACTGATCCATCGGGGTACTGATTAAGGGTTCTCTATAGCCCCCTCCCCCTTCACCCCCTTCACCCCACCCGCAATAACCACAACTAAGGTTGGACCTGGTACACTGGTAGAAGTAATCGGCTAACGATGATCCGCTTTCCATTCAGTAGAATCGGTTTGGCCTTCTTGGTGACTTATTGGCCGGAGCTTAAACGCGTGTGAATGAGGTGTTTCGTTGTGAGGCGCGTCCTCGTATCAGTGTCTGTTACACGTAATCAATCATGAAAAAAATATCGGGCTTGCCTGTGCATGCCATGGCGGGCTAACCTGAGTATGGTTGAGTGAATGTAGAGGTTGCAATGTCGCGTTCTCAGTCAATGAAGGCTCCCTCGGCGAGAAAAACAAAATCGTTCTGTAAAAAAAGCCATACCTACTCATCCATGGTCACATATTTGTGTCAAATGACGGGTCGGGGTGGTGTTATCCCTGGTTGGTAGGAGTCACATGCGGAAAACCCGTGTATATGTGTGCACGGAGCATGTGGTAATGTCGTGACCGCCTTTCTACGGGCCGGCAGTTGTAGGCAGCTGTGGATGGACCTGGCTGCAGGCGGCTGTGGATGGACCTGGCTGCAGGCGGCTGTGGATGGACCAGGCTGCAGGCGGCTGTGGATGGACCAGGCTGCAGGCGGCTGTGGATGGACCGGGCTGCAGGTGGCTGTGGATGGACCAGTACGCCATGACTCACGCGTGTTCACTTAATATAGGGGTTGCAAAGGTTGGGGGGGGGGGGGGTGGGGTAAGGTAGGCGGGCGGCTACGGTTTGTATGAGGGGTAGGGGGTTATTGAGCGTGGTGATGAGATAGTGGAAGTGGGGTTCAACATGGTCTTGTCACCATCTTCGTGCGATAGCCTTATTGGGAAGGTCTATCCTGGCTTCGTGGAGGTGACGTGAACTGGTGCACGATGAGCATATATGCATTTGTCAGATCCATCAAAATATATTGGAGGGACACACTTAGAGGTTGACAGAAGTCGTTGAAATGCAAGCTGCGATGTCGCTCATCGACGCTCAAGTTGGGAGAATACTAATTCCTACCATGCTTGACACTCACCTGTGAGGGTCGGTTAAGATTGAGCCAGGACAGTCTTTGACAGGGACTGTCTTTGTCAGTCTCTCCAGTGCGTGTGTCCCTTGACCATCCCTTACTCACCCTCCATCGCGCACTCATCCGTGTCATCTATTCATCTGTTAAAACCTGGTCGACAGGGTAGGGCAGGGTAGCGGGTGTTGTTGTGCAGAAGTGAATGTCTTAATCAATAGGAGTATTACGTCACCGTTATCTCAACTGGTCGAAGAAGAAACGGAGGTGAACTAAGGCATGTGTCTATCTGTCTGCCGGGACCCAATACTGAGAAATTCTCTATTCCCCATTTGGCCATATTGTGTTGGGTCGCAGCTTCAGTCAGACTGGTCCGGGTAAAATGCCACATGGGACACCCGAGGTGCCAGCCACACGGCACAGTGTTGTAGCAGTCATTTCAATGGCTGATTAATGTAGATTATTTCCAAATATGGCTTATATATGACCTTATATGGCTCTAATATGTAGGTCATTACCATATATGGTAGAACACGATTGCCACCGAGCGTCCTAAGTGGATTTTTGCATTCAACCCGACCTGCTTGACTGAAGGTGCGACCTGGCACATCATTGGTGCTGTGTGTATTGTCGCTAGACAAGACGAGGTGATTACCACTCGTGGGTGCATATCTACGCCCCCCCACCCTCCTTATCCCACCTCAACATGGAGCAATGCGTTCGAATACTTCAGCCCCGATGGAGGCACCCAGCATTTCCACCTCCCTCAGACAGCGAGTTAAAAGATTACGTTTAGGAGGCCTATGTCCCCTCGGTCCGTGTGCACTCTGCCTTTTTCTTTACCAGTCCATCTAGTCTACCAACATCCTTTGGTATATATTATCTCTCAAACTCCGACCGTTTTCATTTGTGGGTGTCTTACAGTGTCTATGCCGCGTGTGATATTGTATATGTATATATTTACAACCGCGACTGGGACAGGCAGTGTCACAGATTCATCTTTCGGCTAGCATTTCCATCAGCAATCTGGGAAGTTATTTCTCCACATCAGATTGTGTTGATTGTTTTTACGAAATTCGACTTTAATACAGGTTCAATGCTCCGCTTACGTAATCCGTCCCAACCGATAAGCGTATTAGTTCTGCCATGGGCTCTCTCAGTGGGATTAAGGCATTTGATATGTTACGCGGTTAACAGGGTTAACGAAAGTACACGCTCCGGGACGTTGTACCATCTCTTTGTAATTCATACCAACTATATGTCTGCATCTCCTAATTGTCTCCCTGGCTCTACGCCTGGTCCTCTTTCATAGCACTCCACAACCCCCCCCCCCCCCCCCCCCCCCCCCCCCCCCCCCCCCCCCCGGCTCCTGTTGTCCATCCGAACTCCGTTCTCACCCCATCGTGGCTGTCTGTTTTAGGCTTCAGGATAGGGAGGGAGAGCTGGAGAACCAGAAGGCTACAGTGGCCCGCCTCCATGATCAGATAAGTCAGTTTGAGGCCGAGATCAACATGCTGCGCAGGCGCAATGACACTTTGGAGGAAGAAAGGAAACGGGACAAGGCAGAAATCGCCCGTCTTCAAGCCGACATTAAGAGAATCCGCATGGTAAGTGCCAGAATTCCAAACTCAGTCGTTGTTTCATCGTCACCTGCCCCGCCCCCACTCACCCGCCCCGCCCACACTCACCCGCCCGCCTTCTTCCGTTTACCGAGCCACTAATAACCTGTACGCGTACAAAACAACCGTAAGTTAGCGCAGTAAATCACCGAAAACGGTCAGAAAAACGTTATCCACACAAAATAAAGCAAAACAATCCTGCTATGTTAACATTATCAGTCAATATATTCGGTTGCCTGAATGTGGACCCCCAACCCACTCAGACACGCTGCATCGCCCGCTCAGTTGATGACATAATCTGCAAACGTTATTGTGCATATACAGCATCGACCCATAGCCGAGATCCGAGCATCCCAGGCGTATCTTATTCGTCCGTTGTAGTCAAGAGGTCCCCAGACGACGTCGCCAGTCGGATAAAGGCTGCTGATGCTGTTGTCATAAGCGGCTTCCTCACAGCCCCATAGTTCGGCTCTGACTGATAAGCGGCTTCTTCACAGCCCCATAGTTCGGCTCTGTCTGATAAGCGGCTTCTTCACAGCCCCATAGTTCGGCTCTGTCTGATAAGCGGCTTCTTCACAGCCCCATAGTTCGGCTCTGTCTGATAAGCGGCTTCTTCACAACCCCATAGTTCGGCTCTGTCTGATAAGCGGCTTCTTCACAGCCTCTTAGTTCGGCTCTGACTGATAATAACAATCTGCTATCATGGGGCATTGCAGCATCGTCATCCTTATTGAAATATCGCCTACCTCGATAATGCTGACTGAGTAATCCCAGTCCCACCACTGATTTCGAAGGCCTTGTTTGATTTAGTATGCTCCTGGGTTGTGGGCCGGTTGACTATGCGTCGTGGGGTTATGGCTGGCCAATGCCACGCCCACATGACTGTGACAACATCGCCCATTAATAAACTTCGTGAAACCCTGCGATTGTGCGGCAAATATTGATCTCGAAAAAGACGAACAAAAATACACCAGACCTCAACACATACAAATATTACCCGATTTGATACTTTTGCCTGCTTCATGAGGTTCGAATTGCACTGACAAAATTTGGAAGGGGCGGGGCCATTTCCGCTGCCGGTTATTTGACCTGGTCGCTCGCTGTAAGAGCTGTTCCAAGAACGCTGTTTCGCTCGACCTCACTCGCCCAGTGCCTGGGTTGAAAAACCCCTCCATGTGAATGCATTGTATGGATAAATAATATCTCCCACATCCCCGCTTGTGCACACAAATTTAGAATAATGTGAAATATGAACCTCCAGAGCCGAGTCTAACGACCGTGTAGTTTTACCCACGAGGCAACGAACCATGGCTGTTGAGACGCCATAGGTGCTTAGGGGAAATGCCTTTCAATGCTTAAAAAACAAGTTCCCACAAACACGCTTCTCATGAAACGAATTCCTCGGCTTCATAACAATATTGTCATGCGAGGCAGGTGGTTCCAGGTCACTGACAGACATATTTGGCTGACGTCACTGTCACGTGGTACATCGAGTGGTCGAAACGCTACCATATTTGGTGGTGAATCCCAAAAATGACACCCAACAGGATACCGACACGTTGTTGTTGGTTGGACGAATAAGAAGTCGTTGGCGCCACAAAACTTCCTGTTGGGTGTCTGCGCGTCTTGACAATCGTATATGGCGCTTTTTGTTTAATGGCAATCCTTATTTATCGACTCGCTGATGAGCAACCTGTCGGAGTCGCCGGCTTGGTGGCAACAACGTACTTGGTAACATGCAACCGTACTTACAACCTACATCTCACCTCAACTTGCCAGCCCCAATATTCCCCGCCATGGCGCATGCGCTCTTAGCCAGTAAGACGCAACACAAGTTTTATTGTCTCATGTTCAAGTTATCGGCAATCTCAACGATGACCCTGTCACCCAACTTCCATTCATTTACTATAATGAATAACGTAGCTGGCTGTAGCAAAACTAATGGCTCATTAATTATCCGTGGGTAGATATCGAGTAACAGCAGGCGACAGTGTACAGTGATTAGTTTGTGTCAATATTAAATGCTGACTTGACCATCGTGTTTCGTTTTTAGGATTTGGATTCCGAGTCCCTGAGCCACATTGAAGCCACCAACCGAATTCAGACTCTCGAAGAGGAAATCGAGTTCATGAAAGCAGTCCACGAACAGGTATGACCTCACCATGATCTTACAATTATCTCGCTTTGACCTTATAGTTATCTGACAATTACGTAAAAATAATCTCACTGTGACCATACTATGATCTGACTATACCCTGACAATGATCTCAGTGTGACCTTATCATGACCTTAGGAAGTCTTCCAAGTCCTCGCGTTGTTGAATAAGCTTGTCCTCATGCGGGCATATTGTGGCCTAAGCAGACAAGGTCATAGCTGATTGACAGATTGTTTGCGAGGCGCCGCTTACACAGTGCGATGTTCCAAATGTAGGGTGTGGGTGGGTGGGGGTGAGGGGTCAAATATGTTGCTACTTAGGTCAAGTTACTTCAAGGTAGTAGGAGGAATTGGGTGAAATTTGGCCCAAGGAGAGTGGGAAATAGGAGTGACACCGAGGTAACAATGGACCTAGTTTGGATCGCATTTGAAGCCAGTCAGACGCTCAAGATTGCACTCACACTTGGTCGCACTTTTAGACTCCTGACGTCCAGGAACCATTTCACTGGCGCCCATTTCCGTGACGCATGCGCTCAAATGTCTCACTCACCAAGCGCTTTCTGAGCACTGCGCATGCTCCTGTGACCGTTCCACTTGATTGACTTAGCCCATCGGCTGACTCGGTCGCTTTCGCTCTTAGCTTGCTGCGGTAGCGGTACCGAGACCGTGCTCGCACGGACAGTCCTAATATTAAAGTTGACGCACAAAACGAGACCCCTCAATTGACAACGCCGCCATCTTGCTGTCACTAATTGGTCATTCTGAATTGGAAAGTTACAAGATTCTTGTTATCTGAAAGTGCAATTCATTAATTATGACTGTGGAGCATGGCAGGTGAAATATTATCTCTGGAAGCAAAGTGCACTTCGAAACACGTCAGAGGAGCGCAGAGGGGGTTGGTCGGGGTCGTGGTGGTAGGGTTAGAACTGGGGGAGAGACGTGACATCAAGTGTTGGGTCAATGACTCTATTACCTATCGAATTAGCGTGATATCGACCAATCGAAACATGTTCCTCTATTATTATACATCCAGCACGTGTTTATATAATATCACCCCTTCAGCACCGGTGATCCTTACCCATTCAATTCACTTTGATTTTGTTCCCAACAGGAACTGAAGGAACTGTCAGCTTTGACCTACCGGGATACGACGTCCGAAAATCGTGAATTCTGGAAGAATGAGATGGGTGAATGTCTCCGTGAGATACAGCAGACTTATGACGATAAGTTGGCCGGTATGCACACCGAGTTGGAGTCCTACTACAACTCGAAGGTAAGAACATCGTCACCCAGCCAGTTCTGGGTTTTAATCCTAAAAGATTATTTCATTATCAGAAGCTTAATTGTGTCATTGCAATTTTCTATCATTTGTAACAGAAGATTGACTATAAACTACATTATATGTCTGGCTATGGCTGGAGATTATGCAATTGTAGCCTATAGTATACTTGGTTTGGTATCTTGGGAACCACCTTATGAGAAAAAAACAATTTCATATGGATCATCACTGGCCCTGCCCAATCCACGGGGCCCGACATGTCCGCTTCTAAACAAGGGCATCTATCGTGCATTCCGCCTATTAATACACACTCTGTGAACGTCTAGACATCTTGGCAAGCTGGCTAAACGAAGCCTGGGGATGATCTGTACTGGCGCCAATTTGTGTCGCCGGTTTGTGTCTGCTGCTCCCAAGGCCAGACTTACTCGCTAAACACTATCCCCTACAACATCTACCTCGCGGAGCCTACCATTACATACCCATAAGAGCTACCCACCCACCCCCCACCCACCCCCCCCCCACCCCCCACCGCTGTCTGTATCAGGGAGAAATCGTAAAGGGCAGGTTATGTGGGGACCCTAAGGGGAGTTCGATGCAGGTTGTATACGTATGTTTCGATTGCAGCAGTCAAGGTTATAGTGGGGCATTTGATCCGGGCTTGTATGTGCTCCATTCACCAGGTGGCCATTATGTCACCAAAAGTCAGGCATAACGTGCAACTGAATGAAGCGTTCAACATTACGACTGCGATGGCATAACAATCATAACGTTCTCGTGTGTGTCCTTTTGAATTACTAGCTGCAGGAATTCCGCCATGGCGCCGCCAAACAAAATATGGAGACGACCAACGCCAAGGAGGAAACCAAGAAATTCCGAAGCCAACTGGCCGATCTCCGCGCCAAGATTGGCCAGCTCGATGCCGAGGTATACCTCATACACTTTGATCTCCCTGATTGTTTGGGCTACAATATTCACGTTATGAACTCGACCAGGTTGACCGCCCTTATCTTTCAATACAATATTCAATAACTCAGTCTGATGGAGACGAACCTATTCATTGTGTGTATTTCAGAAAATGCAACTGGAAGCAAGGTTGAGAGACCAGAAGAACGAGTCGGATATAATAATCCGAGATCTTCAGGATGATCTGGCTAAAAGCCAAAAAGACTTAGCTGCATTGCAAGCAGAGTTGAATGCTCTATTTGATGAGATGCAGAGTCTTGTTGACAAAAAGCTGGGTTTGGAGCTTGAGATCGCTGCCTACAGGAAGCTGCTTGAGGGTGAGGAGAACAGGTAAGCAGCACCTCTTTTGTACCCACCTGGACTGATTAATTCTCACCCATTAGATTATTTTCTTCCTGGGAAGAACAAATATTACCTCCATTGCATTGTTGCTTCAAATAAATCTTGAGATTGCTACGTTTTAGAGGCGAGATATGTATGTATGATAAATTGTGTGGCAACATCAATGCTCTCTTCTGTCCTTTGGTTCTCAATAGTTTAGTAAACAAATCAATGTCCTTGAATTGTTATTTGATATTGTGGTGCCAATGAATTGGAGAAGAGGAGAAGCGACCTGGTTCCATCTGTTAGACCTTGGTGAAGACAGATCTTTCTAGAGTCCTTTTGTATATGAATGCAACATGAATGCATTATATCACAATGCTTCATTTGCATAACATTGCCCCCAATTGAATGTTGCTTATGAAAGCTTGATCAGGATTGCATATAATGGAGTGTAGCTTGGCTTCATACCATTAACAGTGGATGGGATTTGGAATACGGTAATTACCCAATATCTAGCCATCTGTTCAGCAGTGGATGGGATTTGGATGCAGTAATCACCCAATATCTAGCCATCTGTTCAGCAGTGGATGGGATTTGGATGCGGTAATCACCCAATACCTAGCCATCTGTTCAGCAGTGGATGGGATTTGGATGCGGTAATCACCCAATACCTAGCCATCTGTTCAGCAGTGGATGGGGTTTGGATGCGGTAATCACTCAATATCTAGCCAACTGTTCAGATGCCAGCAAGTGACATGCTTTTCCACCTTCAGTTTCCTGTTGCTTAATGCTCAGTGGTCCGTTCCCTAGTTCGTTTTCAGTACATATATTCTCGAGTATATATATAAATTCCCATCCTTCTCCGCACAGGATCGGCTTAAAGAATGTTGTAGACACTATGCTGGGCTCTGGCTTTCCTGCCAAATCGGATGGTATGTATTCTCTGCTGGGGCCATTTTCTCTATGTCTTGTAGTGGTGGTGGTTGATTGCAGACCTCCATAAACAAATCAACTGCATGCTGTTTTATCTAGACCTCCATTTCTATCCCTCTCTTTTATAATCATATCACCCCATTGACTCGCACTAAGTGGCAATCCTGTTGGCTTCGCCAATTCTCGGATTGGACCAATATTTGATGATGTATATATTTTAGCGTTCGTGCGGTAATGGTTGCGGAGTTATTCAGTTGACAGCATGTTTTTTTTTACTCGTATCGACCCCAACTAATTTCTCCTGTCATTTCCGATAGGTGTCTCTGACCCTCGACAACAACCCTGACCCGGATGTAGTGACGTAGTCGTGTGTCTAACGTGATCCGTGTTAATCTTTTCTAACACTAGGATGCTATGATATGCCGTGAGAGTGACACTCATCTGGATTCTGTTGTAACCGTTGTCTAGGATGGGCTTGAGTCAGGTGGTGAGTTCCATGATGTCATCCAGTTCGTCCTACGACACCAGTCAGATGCACGAGGGAGACGGTATGTGATCATGTATACTATCGATCTAGCCTAGTAGCCAGATACGCCACTGGCTCACTGCGGCTCGGGTCTCTCAGCTTCTATATCTAACCGGATTCTATTCCAGCAATTCTTTATAGACTGCTTCCTGGACCACTAACCCGACATTGACCTTGACCTTTCCCTGTATCTTGTCTTGCCTTTTAATGCATGGGGTATTGAGAACAACTGGTGCCCATCGCTCCAGGTTCACTGTAAGTGTGCTAAGTGGGCTAACTGGATTGGCCGAGAAGACATCCTCGGGATATAAAGAATCTTCTGGCGGAGTCACTATAACATCCTCTTCCTCCTCCTCTTCCTCATCCACTGCGGGGGGTACGAAGATCGTGAAAACGGAGAGTAGTCGCACAGAAGCGATCATCAAAGCGGACGACAGTGAGGTGAAAAAGGACAAAACTGACAAGCCAGAAGGTACACATTGGATGTGTGTGATCGGTGTCCTCGCCTTCCCAGTTGTGGTTCACCCCACCGCCGCTCTTTTGGTTATCAACCATGTTGATTTCACTCAGTTTCCGCATGCTTATTTCTGTTGCGTTTCTATTGAAGCATGCCACATTCGTGTCGTGCCTTCTTTCACTAGATTGACCAGAGACGGAATACCTAGTATCGTGGCGGCTGTCACCTCGCTCTCGCCGACCTCTGTATTAACACTTAACAACCTATATACATACATGAATCCTACTTTGCTTGATTAGGATCGGTCTTCGTCAAGTAGTGGATCAGATTTTAATTCAGCAAACCTCAGAAGAAAGTAGTCAACAACCTATTGTGGAGCAAAAACCGGGTGGGTATTCTAACTGACGCACCGACTCTTATATATTGCCACTAACGTGCTTGCACATTTCAGGACGATATTCTGTTCAACCTCACTCTTTTCATCTCCCTATCTTTTCGTTAATCGCTAATTGGATTAGATTTAGTATTACGCATTGCTTTTCATAAGCACGGTATTTTCTATTTCACCCTTTCTGTATTACCACTTTCACACGATCCTATGAATAAATGTTGTGGTATATATTACTGTAAAGCTGTAATACATTTACTCAACATATTGATTGCGTAATGTACTCTTTGATGTCGTGTTTGCCATTTTCACACTAATATTACTGTTGTTTGACATATATTTGCAGTAAATCGTGATGAACTATTTGATACCCGCTATTTGCTCCTTTTAAAGGGTATCGCATGTGTATAAATTGTTTTTGTAACAAATCAGCTATTTCGTCATAGCCTTTCTAGCATAGCATACTTTAGTTTTTTCAAGATAACACAATTACGTTTTTTTATATTTAAAACAGTGACTATGTTTTCATGCGTATGCACGTACTCGGTTTCTCTCAACCATTCCAGGGGGCAAGTAATTGCGAGCGCTTATAAGCCAGGGGTAAGCTTTATGTTGTGACGGTGTTCTGTGTGGTGCGATCATGGACCGAGTCACATCCAGTGTCTCTCTCGTTGTTGTCACGTTCTCTTCAGTTGCTCGTCTGCATGCTACCCGCTGTCACACCATGTTTCCTGTTTGCACACATTCTCTCTAGTTGTACATCATCCGGCTAGATCGTACCCATCTCGTTACACTTACTCTTCTATGTCTCTCTCAATTTCTGCCCTTACTCCATCGTCGCAATTGCATTGCCCCTGGAGTGAGGCTGCGAGGGAAACAAAAATCACTAAAAAACGTATCGATCAATCAATCGATCAATCAATCAATCAATCAATCAATCAATCAATCATCAACCCCCAAGCATGTATCTATGCCGCCTATCCACCCTAATCATGTCAGCCTTCCCATTGGGCCCTCAGACGATGCCAATCTTAGAATTAGCCAAGTCGTCAAGGGCGAGATGTCCGCCAAGACCACCTACCAGAGGAGTGCCAAGGGCCCAGTCTCCATCCAGGAGTGCGCTTCTAATGGCGAGTACATCACCCTCGAGAACAATGGATCCAGAGTAAGTCCTTTTCCTACACAACTCGGACCACACTCATCTGGATTGTCTGACTTTCTGTGATAAGGAGAAATACCAGGCATAATTGACCCGCCAATACCAGGTTATGGTAACATTGAAACATTTTGCTTTTTGTTTTAATTTTAGGACGAGAATCTTAGCGGCTGGTGTATTATGAGAACAGTTGATGGGAAGGAGAGAAAAGTTACTTTGCCCAGGAACGTAATTATCCCAAGGCGTGAAAAGCGAATGGTGAGACACACTTTCATGAAATAATGTTGATGATGGAATTTGTCAGCAACATTTTGCAACTGATAGAGACTCAAGGTAGTAAATTTGACAATATGCAATTAACAGTGTTGATTTTACAGTGATGCTGCCACACGCAATGATTGCACATTGAGTGTGACCTCAAATTGTCGAATGTCTGTGTTCAGTTCCTTTGCAAAGGTGTTGAGCGCAAGACCATCAATGACATTGATTGCGGCATTGACTCCTTTGGTATTGGTTCCGATATCATCACCAAATTGTGCAACCAAGATGGCGAGGTATTTGAAAGCTTGAATAACTAACTGGGAGAGGCTGAATACTTATCTAATCTTTATTCAATATGGCGACCAAGATGAGACCATCCTGATGGTGTTTCTATGGCCGGTCACATTGTCCCCTGACCTATTAGCACATCCCATGATACATCCACTGTGCTTACCATTAGCACTAAAGACAAGAGCTTTGCATAGCACCTAGAGCTTGTCCGCAATTTTTTCTAACTTGATGTCTAAACGAGACGGCCACCGTATATAATTGGCGCCCCACCTTTCACAGCCCGTTCACCTCCAACTTCATCCTATTTTCCTTGAGTGCTGACAAGTCACAAAGTATAAAGCCGTGCTATCTCTGTGCAATGACTGAGAGTTTCATGGGTGATACAAAATGTCCAGTAATTACTCTGGTTGCAGTATATTAGGGTGGTTAATTAAACTGTTCATGTGTTTTTTTCAATGTTATACATTATATATGTTTATACATATTTTTGTCTAACCTTTGACCCATGTTTTTCAGGTGCCGGTTCCCTCCATTCATTCCCCTTGTCATGTCATCTATGTATAATCTAAATCATTACAACTCAATGAATATTCATATCATACCACCACACGCCCACCTCTCATTTGCATATAACCTTCGATTGGTTTGTGTGATCCAAAATGGTGGAAGTATCAAAACCCCTGGCAATCTCAGACTACTTCTGATCCCTTATCATGCACTTCTAGTTTTAGTATTGCACCCTCTATGACCCCTTGCTGACCCCTTGCTATCATCCCTCCCAATGCTTGTACTATTCATAAGTATAATTGGATCTTAATGGAACGTGCTTGGTGGAATGTGTATTATTTTGCTGTTCCATATTTTGTTTCAAGTAATTCCAATAAGTGATCTGTATTATTGTTGATGTTGCAAGCCATGTGTTTTGTGCTTTATGAATGCCAAGCGGATGAATTAACTTGGTTGTCCGATTTGCAGTGGTTAAATTTGGGACATTTTAGTTGCATTGAATGTTTGCTACATTGGACGTTTTTAGTAATGCTTTTCATTCTTGCGACTCAGTGAGCTTGTTAATTGGTGTCATGGTATTGTTGCATGGTGTCACAGGAGAAAGCGAGCCACATCCAGAGGACACAGTACCAATCGTAAAAGAAGAGGTAAAAGAAGAGGAGGTCATCAAACAAGACGAGACAACCTCGTCAGAAGAAAAAAAGGATTAGTTATGGTTTATACATCCATCAATGATAGAGAATTAACATCACAGCCATTACATCTCCATCAATAAATGAATTTCTTAGCTGTGCATTTCTCCCAATTTTTACTTCTTTCGAATCTATATGTGATGGGATAGAGAGATGAATGTTTGAGGCATTCACCTTCGGGGTTTGAGTGTGATGTTACTGATATTAACATGTTGTTAGAGAAGTGTTTTATAATGCCACGCAGGTGTCGTGAATGGTGTCTATATACGTGCAGCAAATCAGATTTATTTTTGCTGTTGTTTTATTGGATTGGAGCAAATTATTGCTGCTAGTTATTGTAGAGAATATCAAACTATTGTTATATGCCCTATTTGTATATTATGGTTTTAAACCCATTTTTTCACTGTGTTGAGCTTTGATGCTTGTTGGGTTTTAACTTTTGTTCTGTGAAACAATGTTTTTTAATGCCTATTAATGTGACCCCTAGGACCACCAGGTTTTGTGTAAACATTAGAAATGTTGCACTTTGTTAACTTAAGTAGTTGAGAACTGTAGGAAGCACCAAGGTGGTGGGTGACATTCAAATGTCTTAACATTTTTACTTGATGCTGCTAATTATTCAAGCTTCTGTTGGAACACCCAATTCACTGATCGGTTAAATTGATATATTTATGCATTGTTTTTTATACCATGCCTTATAGTGTCTTTCATGCTTGATTATTATTGAGCTTTTGCAATGTTCTTTGTAGAAACCAGATGAATTATTAATACTTGCTTATCAAAAATGGTGTAACATGGTGAAATATTGTAACCATTGTGCTTCCTGTTATGCCTATAATGTTCCGTAAAATGTCAAACATCTTCGTGATGTTAGCCCTGTATTCAGGAGCCCCTTTCTCCAAAGTTGATCCATTACAAGCTATCAGATAATTTGGTAAATGCATCTTCACACCTTAACATTCTAAATAAGTGATTGGTCTGCATGACGAACAACATGGACAGAATGTGAAGTGTTTAGAATTCAATAAAGCTTCTTTGGAACAAAGACGTATTATTGTCGCTTTATTGGGACGTGTTAATGTGACTGTCGATGCACTTCTAAGTCGACCACGAGAACTACGCGTAGTTGATGGAACATTAATGTAGTTAATCTACTTGTTTAATTGGTACATCCTCAACATTGAAAGCAGCCTGTGGTTGTTTGAAGCCACTCGCTAGGCAAGCCGCCCCCACCGCCTATAAGGTCACATGAGTTCCCCTTAAGCTGCCAAGAAGGGAAGTCGCTGTTAAATAATAAAGCTGGTATTGAAGCATACTCACTCACGCCTTGTGTTCCCTGCCGTTTTCAACACATTGCACTACATCCGTTCTGCGTTCATAATCAAAAAGGTAACGCATGTTACACCCGGGGGCACGACCAGCCGTTCAGTTTTGCTTAAAAGCTCCCCAAGAATTGGATGCATAATTAAGATTCAATCTTGACAAAATGAAACAATTAGATAATCATTTAGGCATTAACGTTTGAAAAGGAGACAATCCAAGCGAGGACAATGCGTCGCGTAAAACAAATTCTGGGCGTTTCTTTCATTCTGGGGTGCGTCTGCCTGGTGGCGCGGTGGCGCTTCCCGGCGTGTTCCAAGTGGCATGGTGCACAAAAATCATGACGGTGATAATGATGGATTGGAAGCGTCTTTGTCACCGACTATGCTACATCCGAGCTATGCTATGGATATGTTAATGGAGATATATTATTTGCAAATGACCTGATTCACTCTCCGAAGAGAGTCAGTTTGCATTTGTCCAAATTACCCGTACCGTTGATCATAGGACGCAGAATCAATTACCATGCTGCCATGCAGGCATGGCGACCATGATATAGAGTGATTCGGCTGGTGTAAGACTTATGGGTTAATGTCTTGAATCTACTTGTTTAATTTGTACAATAGCATCAACGAAAGCAGCCTGTGGTTGTTCGAAGTCACTCGTCAGACAAGCACCATTGCACTACATCCGTACTTTATCAAAAGGTACGCAATGCTACGCCCGGAGGCACGACCAGCCGTTTAGTTTTGCTTAAAAGCTCCTCAAGCATTGCATGCATAATTAAGATTCAATTCTGACTAAATGAGTCAATCAGATCACCAGTTTGGCATTAACGTTTGAAAAGGACACAATACAAGCGAGGACAATGCGTCGCGTAAAACAAATTCTACTCGCTTCTTTCATTCTGGGGTGGTTCAGCCTGGCTGTGCGTTGGCGCTACCTGGCGTCTTCCCAGTGGCACGATATACTTAATCATGACGGTGATAACAATGGATTGGATATGTCTGTGTCAAAGACTATGCTGTGGCCAAATATAGATGAGGGCGAAATAAAAGGTAATTCCCGTTTGCTTACATTGTTTACAACATTTACAAGTAATTTGCGCCGAAGGGAAATCAACAAAAGAACGATTTTGAACTGGGCTGCACTTAATGTGACAACCGTGCTGTTTACTGTGAGGGAGACAAGCCACGAGATCTCGCTTTTGGCACGTGACAATGGATGGCACATTATTCCATGTCAACACGCAGACGCGAACGATATACCGATTCTGAAATATTTGTTCCGACAAGTCAAAAGTGTATCGATATCTAAGTTTTATGGATATGTTAATGGAGATATATTATTTGCAAATGACCTGATTCACACTCTGAAGGGGGTCAGTTTGTATTTGCCCAAATTACCCGAACTGTTGATCATAGGACGCAGAATCAATTACCATGCTGCCATGCACGAGATAGGTGACCTCTCCTGGTATCAACCGCATGTCGTGAACCACAAGTCACGTAAAGGTCACATGCACAGCTCTAACGGTCAGGATTACTTTATCACCACATCAGACGGCTTTCCTTGGGACATCATTCCTGACTTCGTCGTCGGTCGAGCCGGTTATGACAACTGGTTAGTCGTTACGGCCATTAGTAGAAATGTTGCTGTCATAGACGCCACTGACACAGTGACGGTACTCCACCAAATGGCACTTGGGGAGCACACTCGCAGCCATCTTCATCCTCTTAACGGAGACCCTACAACAAACTACGCGCTCGCTGGGGATCAATTTGACTACGCATTGGGCTCAACGGATTGTTCCCAATTGAAATCCCGCTGGACCACAGAGAACATTTCAAACGGGATAAACATTAAACGAGTGACACTGGTTGGCAAGAAGTTCAATAGTTGTCGCTTTTCATATTTTGCAAAGAAACGAAATCCATATTTTTACAATAAATTCATCTCCATGTGATTAACATCGACTACCGACCAGGTTCTGATAATGGAGTTATTGCATATAATATGAATGGAATATGATAAGACCCGGATGTTGAACTTGAGATGTCATATCACGACGGTCATGGTTGACAGTGATTTGGCTGGTGTAAGACTTCCAAATGGGTTAATGTAGTGAATCTATTTGTTTAATTTGTACAATCGCATCATTGAAAGCAGTCTGTGGTTGTTCGAAGCCACTCGTCAGACAAGCACCATTGCACTACATCCGTACATAAACTTCCAATTCCTCCAACAGCGATACTCGACCCTTGTATTGTATTTGTAAAACCAATACTTTATTGAAATTATTCAGCCAATATATTATTTTACAACAAATCTACTGGAGCGCATCCTTAACAACTAATTGTATCCAGCTAAACAGAAATAACCCTGGTTCCTTGGAAAGCCCATAGTACAACTTATTTGAACTGCCTCGAAGTACAGCGCCTCCAAATATGCACTCAATCAACTCAGCAAAATCGGAATTTTGCCGAAACACATTAAGTTTGCGGAATTCAAAGGAAGCATAATAAAGGTGTGGTATTTGCGATGTTTCCAACAACTCCCTGCTCCCTCAGGGAACTTCCATACAGATATTCTTGGCTGTATCGAAATGGTCTTTACATGGGGATAATTGCAAATATACAGCGAGATATTTGCATTGACAGCTGATTTACTAGCCAAATTGTACAATCTCAACATTTATAGCAACTTCTAGTTGCTTAAAGACACTCGTTAGACAAGGTCTATTGCACAACAGTCGTAATGTACCACTAAGAACGCTATTCAACACCCGGGGCACCATCAGCCGGTCAGCTGATTAATAACTCCTCAACCATTGCATGCATAATTTAGATCCACTTTTGAATAAATGAATCAATTAGATAATCATTTAGACATACATACATACATACATACATACATACATACATACATACATACATACATACATACATACATACATACATACATACATACATACATACATACATACATACATACATACATACATACATACATACATACATACATACATACATACATACATACATACATACATGCATGCATATATATATATGTATATTTCTTCATATATATGAATGGATATTTGTTATTTTGTTTGCAAACATGTATAATGATGCATAAATATAAATATTTACAGATGTATATATATATAAATGAATAAAAATATAAACATATGTATGAATATGTGTGTGTATATATGCATACATGTATATGCATATATATATATATATGCATATATATATATATGTACGTACATATGTATATCTATAGCACTGTATATATGTACAAATATATTTATATTGATATATATATATATGTATATATATACATATACATATATATATATATTTATACAGATATATATATATATGCATATATATATTTATATATATACATATATATATATATATATATATATATATATATATATATATATATATATATATATATATATATATATATATATATATATAGATATATAAAACATGTATATATATATATATTTATACTTGCATACATACAGCTATACATCGGGGTCATGCCTCTGGAACTACAAGCATCGGGGGTATATCTATTGACTTTAAAGCATCGGGGGTATATCTCTGGACCTTATAGCATGTATATATCTGGACATTATTGCATTGGGGTATATCTCTGGACCGCATAGCCTCGGGATATATCTCCGGACCTTATTGCGTCGGGGTATATCTCTGGACCTTAAAGCATGATGTAAGGACACAAACATGGAGTCTGTGTGGAACCATTCACGTCATTACATTAAGACTACCCTGACGTCTCGTGACGACCTGGTGTAACAGCAGGACCCAGGCTGGACAGTGTTAGTGGTTATCTTGTCTGAAATGACCGAGCGTTCCTAGATACATTACTCATGTTGATATAATTCATTAAGAGAATGCCTAATTAGATAAGGCACGCGAACATGCGCATGGCTTGGGTTGAGAACGCGCCGTGTGGTTTAGATGGCTCCGTTACCAGGTTAGCTGAGTGAACATGCTCTTCTATTTAAAGAAGCATTTTTTTCCATAAGAATGGCATGCGGTGTTTTTGCTCCATTTAATAGAACAACTCTTTAGGAACCCATATGAACCATTTTGCGGACTGGTTCAACACTATATCGTCGATTACACCGAATCGAAATCTGTCGGTCACACCCATGTTTACAAACATGAGCACATGAAGTGTCATTTGTTTACAACACATAGTCGTGACATCACGTGCAGCGCAGATTCGACAGAAGGTGGAAACGCAAGCAGCCCAAATGGTGAGTCTTTTGATTCCTACATTTCTTGTATGACTCTTCTTTGATTGGAGTTTTCGAATGTTATATAAAAAAAAGAACCCGCCTCAATATAGTTAACACTATCGGTACAATAGATTACCGTAAATGTAACAATAAATAGCGTTACACCTGCGAACAAACCCTGAGGTAGCCCTACAAGACGTCCTATATATTTATATTACCGTTCGACCGGTGCTAACCCTGAGGCAGCGCATGTTAAAGCGTAATAAATACAATCCCTGTGTACTGAAACGTCCGCGCTAGGAGTTTGGGGTGGTATGTATCATCGTATAGGTTTGGACAAGGGACAGCAGACGGGTGGGGAGGTTTTGATTCTGATTTGGGTTATTTTAAATTTGTTGCAACCCACTTCGATGAGACTTATACGCATGGTTTAGATTGTGTGTCTATAATTGTCTACTTTAACACAATGCTGGTGTTATAGAAGCCTTGGATAGCTGGAATAAATTTAGTGAAATTTAGTGATAGAGATTACTTTAACTCTGTATTATTCACAAATTGTTTTTGGCTGACTTTTGCAGGCTTTTGGCTCAAACACTGTATCATTATTGATTGAATAATTCTTGTCATGTTTATTCATTAATTAAATTGAGCCAAGCCACTTTCAAATTTAAAGGAAATCGAAACGCCAAGAAGGGGATCACGTACAAGAAGAGGCCTTGGAAGGGGTCATGGTACAGATTCTGACAACCTGTGTGGAACTGAGGTTGGTTCCTATATTATTTGAATTGGATTCTTATCAAGGGTATTTTATTGAACTCAATACATCCATTATGACTGGGAAGGATGTGTTTAATGGTTTGAAATTGTTCACCATGACACAGGTGTCCAAGTTGGTGGAGGTTGCAGACCAGCCCGAAGAGATGGCAGAGGAGCCCAACCTTCTTCAAACAAGGTACTATTGGGCTTGCCTAAAATAATTGAATCAACTTGTCAGTAAATAGGGGGGTCCCATGTTGGACTTATTGAACCATATATTTTCACTGGATCTCATTTGTTTGTAGACTTCGACAGGCTGAAAGCGAGTCAATATTGTTCGCAGAGGCTACCTAGGCAACACACCAATAACTAGCCAGGTCCTACAGCAGAGTAGAGTGGCTGCTAAAGCTTTAGAGCTGTCACGGAAAGAGACACCGCCGAAAGAAGGATTCCACCCTCCATCAACTATCACTTCACCAGACTGGTGCATCTGCCTTCAATGTAGGTAAATGCCGACCCCTGTGGAGCGGCAATGTTGCACCAACAGCCCAGACTTTAGCACATATGCAGTACCTCAGATGGAAGGAGTTGGGCTTGACCCGATGGTCACTGAGGTTATTAACAGGTACCGGGTGGACTTGCTATGGGAGTTAGATGCGGTTGTGTCGCGGACCCCCAAAAAGATGCTATAAGACACAGCGCCTATCAGCAATTGATTCTGTGAATTCATGGCTTTTTAGGGGAGTGCAACAGGAGGGTAACTCCCTCCTGTTGTGTGTGGAAGATCAGAGACCTCTTCCTTGACAAGTATTGACATTATACAGGCATAATACAAAGTAGGTTTTGGTAATATACTAAGTTTAAATGTTTTAATTTGTAATTTCAATCAGGAAATATATCATTGTTATGATTTGTATTTTTGTGTGGATTATATTGATAAGTCCCAGTATTGAAATTGCCTAGTCTCACAAAACATGTGGTATTATTTGCTCTGAACATTTTTGTTTCAACAATCGCATAATTTTTCGTCTATTTGTTTTATGGAATGAGCATTCATATATTAGTCAATTTTTCGTCTCTCAAACACAGAAGAAAAAAATTATGCACTCATTATTATGTCAATTAGTCATGACACGTTATCTTCAGATTTGACTTTTTATGTTCATAATTCTAGCCCTGATGAAAAAAAGTGACATTAAAATGTGTTTTTTATTTGACAATTCCATGAGTTCTTCTATTACAGTGTGGAATTACAGACAAAAGAATGTGACTAATAAAAGATTTGTACATTTCAACAAAAACAAATTTCCAAATCATATTTTTAACCAAAACGAGACACCTGCAACCCACCTTTTTTTGGGGTAGATGGCCTTGGCACAGGAACAATGTTCAGACTGATGTTGCGGGGTCATCAGCAGAGCGTTGTGGGTGTTGTTGTGATTGCTGTCACATTGCTTGGGCCTTAAGATTTCTGTCATCATATCTGGTATATGGGCGTAAGTCTTGGTCTCTTAACCGATGACCACGTCTTTGACTGCATGTTGAAGTGAGTGCTGTACCTGCAACACAACAAAATTGCATTATATGGCCAAATAGCTAGAACACATTACATGTGCAACATCAGTATTTTGTTTTCTGATAGGTCATTTAGTCAGTGTGCAGTTGAGTGGTCATGAGAGACTATCCTTCTTGAGTGCATATGCCCGATCCCTATGCCTGTTGTGGTTCATTGCCACTACTTGATTGCGGGCAAGGTATGACGAACACCTGAACACCAGCCATTGAATTAGGGTCAAGAGGATGCAATAATTTCTCTACCTGAAATTTACAAAGTAAGGTATGTTTGCAACAACAATTAACAAATCCAAATAGTGCAATGGACACACAATAGGCCTTTAGATTTTATTTAATCGGTGACATTTACACAAGTCGATTCAATACATGCCGATTCGATAGCACAGTATGCATAATACAACGAGATTACTTACATGTTCAGCAAAAACTTTGCAGCTTCTCCGTTGGTCAAACTCCTCACTTCCCTGAATGCCTATCTTAAAGAGACTCTCGTGTTAGACCGCAGCTGGTCTAGCTCACGCTTCCTTCTCTTAGTTGTAGAATCTGTTAATAGCTTCTTTCTCTCTCCACCTTTTCTTCGTTTCTTGCACTGGTCGTCCATTATCGCAATGAAAAAAGCGCAAACTAAACACCCGCCGGCGGCGAACGGCACAGAGTGATGACGTTTCTGCGCTTCCGGAATTAATAATACATGAGCTTCCAAATAAGGGTTATTTTTGACGGGACGTGAAAAATAAGGAACTGCAAGTTTATTTAAGAACAACAAGAAATATATACGGCCATTCCAACTTTGGATTCCGGATATCAGCACCATTTAAGATACTCTTGCATTCCCTTCCCCCCCCCCACACACACACATCCATCCCTACCCCCGACATCTACCGTGATGTGCATCCGTGCACCATCGTCAGTCATGAGATTTATTACTGCTATTTATTCTAAGGGTTAATTTGAGGGGAATCACGTATTGACATCACACAAAACGCTAAAGTGGCGGGAAGAACATGTTTTACTGCAAAGTTTCTCAACGGGCGGGCGGGAAGAGAACAGTCCACGTGACAGGAGCGACTCCTGTGATTCGGTGGTCACTACCGCCCCAAGCGGAAGGGAAGCGATTTAACATAATGGCGCGCGAGAGCACAACAATCATAATGTGGCACAAGGGTCTTGTTGAGTTTGAAAATTAGAGGTGCTCCTTTTGTCATTCGTCTGTGCATCAGGTACCAGGTCTGCGTGGCCCATTGAGGAGCAATGAGGATCGCTTTTGCCCCATCGTCCTGCAGCTTCCGCGTGGAATGACGCTGAAAGGCGAAAACAGGTATAGGAATTTATTGTTCCGTTAAACGTGAAGCGAACATATCAATGTCGGGCTGCCCTCACAGTTCTACACAGTGCATAAAAGCGCAAGGGCTTAACTTCCACTCAGTCTTATCGTCAAAGAGCCTGCTTTCTTTGTCAGCTTACACAATGGCTATACCAGGGATATGCGTAACACTTATCCACAATTGATTTGATATACACCAAGTCCATTTATCATGTGCTATGCCGTCATGTACCTAGTGACTGCCTCCCATCTCTCGAATATACGATACAGCTGTCATGTTGTCCAACTGTATGAGCAAGTGGGTTTTATTGGTAGTCTTACAGAGCGCTTGCAGACCGAGTAAGTCTGCTAAGTACGTTGATGTGGTCTTGTTGTTCAGCCGTCGACCATCTTCCCCCAGACTATTAATTAACTTAGCACCCCAACCGTGAGAGGAAGCATCAGTTTGCAAGATGAGATCAGCTTTGCCATATGAAATACGTTTGGGGCAACAACCTGTATTGTCGACTGCACCATCGTGCAGCGCATGCGCAGAGAGGTTCATACTACACTCAAAGTTACCCCTACATTTACTCAGTGCAACAGTTTCATCTTTTTTCAAAGCCCTAAAATATCGAAGCCCATATTCCACGCCCCATATATTTGATTTTATCAATCTTTTCGTTCCGATGTTCACTGTCATACTAGTTGAATCGAGTAGGAAACCCAAATGCTGGAGTTTCTGGGTGGTAGTTAATACGGATTTAGAGTCATTTACATGAAACCCCAAATCTCTCGTGAGACTCCTGGTTGCCTGTATATTAGCAACACACGATGCTTGTACATATAAGTCATCAAGGTAGCCACTGGAGATATGTCCCGATTGTTTTAGCTTTGAAAACACTGGCTTCATAAGCTTGGTAAATATCCTAGGTTTCGAGCCTAGTCCATTTGGCAAACATGTGTATTTGTAGAGCTGACTATTAACATGGAACTTGAGATATTTCTGGCCACTTTCTGTCACTGGCACTGAGTAATACAAATAGGCGTCCGTTTAAACAAGGGAACCCATATAATAGTCATTAGATTCAGGCAGTGTTGATGAGTATCCATCTTAAAGTGGTGGTAAACAACATGTTCTTTCAAGTTCAAAATCAGCCTTAAAGTACCCTGTTTCTTGGGTCTCAGAAGAACTGAAGAAATAAATTCGTCAGGCTCATGCACACTCTTAGAAATAAAGGTTCTTGTGGGTTCTATGTTGAACCCCGGGGTGCTATAAAGAACCTTAAGGTTCTATCACAGGTAACAAGGTTCGATATGGTTTCAGAAGGTTCTAAATTAAATTTTCAAGGTTCTTTTTGGTTGGGTTGATGTGAATTTACCTTGAAGCCTTGTGTATTCTAGAGTTATAGGTTTAGTGTTGTGTCAGCAGAAGTTGGTGTTTGGTGATTGTTGTAGAGGGGGTGGGGTATTCATCTTTATCTAGAACTGTTCCGAGAATTCTTACAAATGGCGTCAGAAGAACAAGCACAACAATGTGCTGTGAAGGTCAAGCTTACTTCTCTTACAAATGAATTTTGTTACGGAATCCTCTTTGGAAACTTGTTGTTTCCAGTAATACTGAAATTTAATTGTACACATGGAATGGAATAAACGAAACCAAAGACTGAATTGTCGTCCCTGATACGGCAAACAAAGCACCAGAAGGGAAATGTTTATGTGAATTCATTGGGTTTGACAAGAAAATATAATGAAATGACCATAAACTACACACATTTACATTGGTTTAAATACAAGGACATATGTCCTTAGACATAAAGTGATCGATCGAACAGGTCTGCCATTACACTTGCGCGCCGTATGTTTATACATCTTTTTTCGTGGGGTGTTGGGAGAAGATTAAGAGATTCAACTGTGTACCCAAACGTTGTAAATGTGGGCGTCGCCGTCGAATGTTGCAGCAAAACCCAAGGTTAATACGAATACACAGACAAGTCATAAAGCCTGATATCAAAGGCGACCGTTAAATTGTAAAACTTGGGAGTCCGCTCAAGGCTGCTGATGAGACAGGGGCACTTGTAGAACTGCCTAACCATTTTATTAGGCTAAGCATACTATGCAGACTATACAGTTGCATGTAATCCTGGTCAACCGGTAAGTGCCTCCCCAATTTATAAAGGCTCGTTGACCTGATGCTGCGCGGTTCCGGCTGCGTCACATATAATCTTACCAGTCTACGGCGGAAGCTCGACCTCGTTGGAGCGTTCCAGTAATTTTCCGCGCCTTCAACGGATTTGGAAATCCTGTCGACCGACTTAACTTTCTTCGGTAAGTGTGTAAAGAATATTTGATTTATTCCCTATAACGTGTTATAGTTCTCACTTGCTTTGTTCGAGAATCTGTGCCCGTATATTAAATTAATTAATTGCCGCTGTTGTTGATTTCAGACCCATATGTTCAAGAAGGATCCAGACAACAAATTGCAGGAAAACTTGGCCTTGGTTGCAGCCATAATTTGGTTGCATATAGGCGCAGCTTTGCAAGAGTATGTGAAAGTTACGAGGAAGCATAAAGGAAAGGTATGATGTGTCTGTTTCTTAAAATAATATAGGCAAATTTTTCAAGGTTTGTTTACATACTTGGTTCGAAACAATGAATGAATAGATTGAAACATTTAATAGTGTTCCAGAGAATAATCTGTGTCAGCCACTTGTGAAATGTTTCTGTCAACCTATTTCATCAACATTGCTATGATGTAATGTTGCTTGGAATACTATATTTTATGCAAATAATCACTTTTTGCAATTGTTACATGATTTTCAGGAACCTCCACAGCAGACGCCAACCCTCTTCAACCGGACAGTGCTGATCTGTGGCTGGACAGAAAGGTCGTGATTGTTTCCGCGGAAATGGACCCCTACTTGGCCTTTAGCTGTCTTCTAGCTATGCGTTGGACCTTTGGGGTCCACTACCCAAAAAAGTCTTAAAAACACATTGTCCTATGCTGAGGTTTTTCTTTCCATGCTTACTGCTCAACCGTCAATGCCGGCTATAATGCAGCACACTTTCCTGTGTAGCTAGGAAGTCGTATTATATGCATCTATTCTTTTTTTAAATAAAGATTTGGTTTGAAAAACAAATATTGGTTTTATTTATATTGTGTAGTATTTATTGATTATAAGTAATATGGATCCGCGTTATTTTAAATTAGAACGTTGAAGGTTCCATATATGAATACATACATAGAACCTTTCAAGGTTCAATATTTGGAACCCTAACAGTGATACAAAAAGAACCTTTGAAGGTTCTTTATGCTTGGGGGAGATATAGAACCTTTAAAGGTTCTATATGCTTGGGGGAGAATAGAACCTTTGAAGGTTCCAAATAAAGAACCTTTAAAAAGGGTTCATTTATGGAACCCCATAGTAGGGTTCCAAATTGAACCTTTAGGGGTTCCTTATCTATACCGGGTACATAGAACCTTTAAAGGTTCTTTGTAGAACCTTTCGTGTTTAGAGTGCATCGACTTAACAATGACACCTTTACCCAATAAATGATCAATTTCTGCGTTAAGAAACTCTTCTTCTTTCTGCGTGTAACGTGAACGCCGTGGTTCATACCTTTGCACTGGGTTAGAGACAAATTCAATAGATAGACCTCGTACAATGTTCAAAATGTTCGGGTCTCTGGTGACAGCATTCCAACTATGAAAGTGGTTTTTAATGTTGCCGGTCCTAGTAATATTGAAAGGAATCTCATCTCTCACCTCAGCTTTTGCAAGCACATTGTTTACGCATTGTTGTGCTTTTGAGATTTGTCCCACCTGGTCGTGGGTTAGCGCTTCCCTTTATTAGGGCGACTGGATAGTTGGGTATGGCTGCTGCCGCTGTCGTAAGGTCGAGGTCGCCACTGACCCCGCTGGCTTGACCCTTAAAAAGGGAAGCGTTTGTGTAAAGGTGCGATCACGTGCCCCGCCTCGCGAATGTCTGCTGCATCCAGTCAGCTGGCGGGTACCTTGGTGGTTTCACTAAGGCTTTTGACAGTATTTCCCAGCTCTTCTCCGAAAAGCAGGGTAGTGACAGGCTCTGACTAGTCTGCGTACCAGACTCCAGGGGTTCCGCTACGCTTATCACCCTTGAGTCTATGACAAGACAAGCTCTAAAACTGGCGCGTCCGAACATTCATTAGACACGTTCGTTAATCTTCGTGACCAATCAACGCAAAGGTTGTGAAACGGATTGACCTTAGTTGCGCTTCTCCGGCTCATGAAACTGGCTTGTGATACACACCCTCGGTTTTATGTGACGTCATGTACATTGTTGTGGTCTGCGTCCAATGAGAACACATTGAATGTCTTCTGGAATCATGGGGCGTCTCAAAAGTTCAAATTGGCACCACAACTAGCGCTTTAATCGCTTAGCTGCACGATAGTATGTTTACGTAATAGTCAGTTAAAAAGAACCAGTTGTGTGTCTGCTTCTCTCGCCGACTGTGTGATTAACGGTACCACTCAGCGTGAAACAACAAATCGGAGTGTTGTAGAATGTGTGCCCGGCTCATAAAAATTACTCGTCCGATTGGACAAGTTGACTTGACAAGTCACTTGTCCGACATGACAAATCACTTGTCCCGGCAAGCGGACAACCATTGGTGTCGAACCCTGACCCATTCCAAGCATTGCATCGAGAGCAGTAGCTAACAACGTGTAGCAAAATGTTTCCCCGTCCCCAGTAGCCACATTCACAAAACAGTCACGACCCATCACGCAACCGAGCGAACAAGTCTTTCTAACGGAGCGTACCAAAACAAATATGTCGCCGAATCTTCGGAAAATGTAGAACTGACCAATGAGAGACAACGACTGAAAAGTGACCGAGAGACATGGCTTGTGATTGGAGTATCCCAAATCTGGGAAGCTAGTCCAGTTCAAGACGTTATCGTGCCCTAGACTGATGGTGAGACTATTGAATATCAGTAAGCAGGGCCCGCAGCCAACAGGCTAGGGGACCTTGACTAGTCAGCACCCGAAGTTTTGAAGTTGTTTTTTTTATCCACGCGTTGAATTAGACGAACACATCATATACAAGACTTGCACCGACCAAGTGGATTTATTACGCAACTGATTATGCATTGCATAATCGATGATGAAACTTTAGTCATAACATTACACAATCAATTACGTAACACTAACTAATATTTGCTCATACTTAATGACATAACATGATATTAATAATTTTGAATTACGAAATGACAATAAGTAATGAGAAATCCCCTGGAAAGGGGTAAATAACACGAGAAAAGCGATATTGATAACACAACTTTGTAAAATTTAAAAAGGATGTTGATAAGCAAGAGTGGGCATGCATGGCGGGAAAGTTCGTAGTTGCTATTGCTGCTGTCGCTGTTGTTGTAGCGTGCTGGGCTGTCGTCTTGGAGAGGAAGATAAGCAGGAACCCAAATTCAGGACTCTTATAACTGTCAGCAGAGGTGCCACGCCCAACGGGACCAGTGATTCCCGCAAGATGCGACAAGGAGGGATTTAAGTTTGCCTACCCCTCTAGCCCAAGCCGGTGAACCATCCACCCCCAAGAGAAATGCCTGATTGCCGTTTAACCCCATGGAGATAATCAAGGTTGCCCAGTTGATAACGTCGTCGAGCCTGGGACTCTACAATCCCACATGGCTTGACTTCGGTCACAGTCAACTCTGCATATTCCTCAGAGCCACAGGCTCATTACGGATACCGTGGTCGATTGCTTTGGCCTGAATCTGCCCAGCAAACACACTACGTACGAACTACGTAGTACTACGTAGTTCGTAGGTAATGGTTAGGTAATGTCTGGTAATTACGTAGTTTAAACGTTTTAATTACGTAACTCGTGTACGTAGTGCCTCTACGTAATAATTACATACTGACAATACGTCGTATATACGTATCATTCCGCTACGTAACTCAAGACACGTATTGCGGACGTAGTCTATACCATGTATATAGTCATAGCGTGCGATATAAACAAAACGTAATGACAATCTGGTTGTTGCAATTGCCGCTGAGGTTTTATGGTATATTCAAATATCTGGTCTCAAATTAAAGTAGAAATGGAAAAGTAAGGAAAGAAAGTGAATATCGACTAGCTTTTACCAAAAGGGTATAACATTTTATAACAAAGCAATAATAATTTATATCTTATCGAACTATTGTGGTAAAAAGGAACCGGAAGTTCTAATCACTTCGTTGTTTTTGACTTCTGCGCCAAATTTGAAAAGGAATATTTGTGAAATATATATCCTAAGTCATCGCCTTATTTGTGTGTCATCCTAAGGTATGTATTGAAAAAATATAATGACTAACGTGAACAGTATGTTAATCCACCCTCAAAACTTTTTATATGTTCCTGAAAATTTACGGTTATACAGTTGAATAGTTGAGATTATCAAGCCCTGGTGTACTTTCAGCACGTATGACCAATTATTATACTTTCATGACCATTTAAAGACCCATGTTACAGATCTTATTTTAAACCCATTCAAATTATGCTCTCGATAGTTTTTGTTGTTACATATTTGACATAAAGTTAATTCTACAATGAAATACAGATGGAGACAACATAATTGTACAGTTAAGAAAGAAGCGAGTTGGACACAGAGTTGGTCATTTGGCAGAATGGCCTGGTTTGTCAGCACATTCAGGATCAATACAACTGCTGCATGATGCTCCCATCATCAACAAGAATGGTAAGAAATATGGTGATATTTCTGGTAGTTGTATAAGTAAATGTCTGTGTAATTGGCAACATCAATCATCAACAATGTCATCTTAATATGGTCTAGAATATTTTATCACTGGAATTAACTTTATTGTCTTGGTAGAATATGACATTAAATAAACTTTAAAACACAATTTTAGGTGACTTCAAGACTGTGCTGCCATGTTCAATGCAGGCCCTGCAGAGGGGAAATGGGAGAAATCACCGATTCCTCCAGTATCGGTAATGAATCAATTTATACTTTTGAAATTTTATAGCTATTTCCCTACATGGTAAATTTGATCTAAGTACAACCACAATTTCAGGTTTTTTTCTAGCAGTGTTTGCTGAATGTCTTATGTGTTCAGGTGAAGGATCCGTTTCATCACCCTCAACCCATTCCACAAGTCAAATCAACTTGTCAGATAGTGAGTAAAGCACTGAAATTTATGTCTGGTGAAGCTTATTGAAACTATCATATTGTTCAGTCTTGTATATTGTAAATTGAAATTATTCATTATTATCTGTTCCAGGTAATTAAACAGATGCAAATTAATCCATGCAATTAGTAACGGGGTCCTATTGGATTGAGCAAGTTATTAGGAAGTGTTTGTGGGTGGGGTAAGAGCTAGCGAGTGATTTGAGCTAGGGGAGTTTGTAGTGTTAAGTTGAACACTATCAGATATCAGTTGCTCATTGGACACCAAGTATAGACTTAGTTTTAAGTATGTTTTTGGTAGAGAGTGAATAGGGTTCCTCCCATGAATGAATCCTGTGGGTTTTTTCTAATTTTAAGCATTAATGTGATATGAATTACAGAATCATACTGTTTTATACATCTGTAAAATATATCCACTTATTACATAATCTTCTATCCTATGTGTTGACAGGCACAAGCTTCTACATCCAAGAATAAGAAAGCCCGTCCCTCTCTTCCAGCCAATGACACTTCACATTCTGAGGAGGGCTAGCCAAATTAACCAAGCTGTTGATAACCAACTTTATGTACAATAAAAACATTTTGCTCATCCTATTTTGTTTTGAATGGCATTTTTGCTGTCAATGATAACGTAGTGAGAAGGTAGCATACAGGTGCCCAAATATCCCAAATAGGTTGTGGAATGGTAATTTCACTACGTATTTTAAATACGTAGTTAAAACGTTTCTGGTAGTCCACACTTTTACGTAATCGTAACGTAAAAACACTACGTAATCACTACCAAACAACTACATAATAACAACGTATATAGTACGTAAATTGTTTGCTGGGTGGTTGACGCGGGTCAGCGACTACGCCATACGGACCAAGTCTGTTTTGATAGTTGCTTTGCATATCCTGCCAAACTGGGAGTTCAATTCTTTGCCCGCTGAGAATCGCATTTCACTTCTTCAGCTCTATTTTCAATTGCTGTAAGGTCAGACGGCCGTACTTATCCATCAGTAATGATTTGCTCCAATGTTACCAACGATATAACTCGAAAGGTTTCAATATGGAAAACTGTGTGTATTAGAATACCGGAAGCGGGCGAGGGACCGCATGGCTCGGTGGCGCCGAGTAGCGGATTAACGCTCTCATTATTGACAGAGGTACCGTTTGCCGGACAATGAACAAGGAAGCTCGTGTGGGGATGTATCTACAGGTGTAGAGGGGAGGCATGTTATCTTCCCATTCAATCCAATTTCATAATAATGAATACCATGCATTGTTCAAATCACACCAAATTCTGGCTCTAAGTATAAAAAACAGTAACCCAACTCACAAAAGAAGCTAACAAAAACACTAAGTTAATGGTTACAGAACATGGTAATCCAGAGACGTGTGAGAGCACCTTGAGGCAAAACAGGCTAATGATCTCCTGGCTCTCCCGCGCTCGCGATCCACCATCACGTTACCCATCAATCATGACCCATCATAACGTAACCCACCACCACGTTACCAACTACCACATGACCCGACAGCGCCTGATCCACCACCACGTGACCCACTTCCACGTGACCCATCACCACTTGACCCACTACCACGTGACTTATCACCACGTAACCACCACCACGTTACCGTCCGCTGCGTGACCGAACACCACAAGACACAATACCACGTTATCCACACCACGTTACCATCCGTCACGTCTAGTGTATTCGAGTCACGTCCTCTCTAGTCCTCAACCAGGGTCTTAATTACAAATTAATGACACATCTTGCGATGGCACAAACATACGGGAGAAACTTCATATTTCACCCAATTGCAATTTGTGAGCTTCATTCCCTAGCCAACAGAGTAGACCAAAAGTTTATTAGATCTGGTAGAAGCGATACCGCGAGGCAGACATTTCAGAATGGTGCTCCAATCGACCTTGCACAATGTACGCCAGTCAATCCTCGAACATATCATGTTTCATTTTAGATAAGGTATAAGATCGATATAGACTGGGACCAAAGCTGGTCGTAACTCCATTCACCATCGTTAACATATTATGGCTTTGATTAAACCCATGCGTCATAAGAAGCATTATCAAACAGAACTGTTTTTATTTTGATCGTAGATGTGCGGCCGTGCTGCGTCGCTGTTTGTCTTTAAATGAGCTGTTTAAACTGTTTGGCTAATTCTTTGTATCCGCCTGGGAGGCGCGTGGACGGGCTGGCGGGTGGACGGGTCTGCCCTCAACTGAAGAGTTATGTTTGTGTCTTGGTCGATCAGCTTTATTTCAGGATGTTAACCACAAATATCAATGAATAAAAGCATTCAAAGTTAGTATGCACTAAACCGCTTTATTGCCTACCTTATAGGGGAAGCTTGACATCAGCCCGTGTTATACGATGTGTGCTAGTTTTGTCAACATCAAACATTCCTGAATATTTCCACTGAGATCAAACGATTTCATGTAGACATACGCCGAATGATTATAACAGGGAACACGGCTCCATTGCATTTTTAGCATTAATTATTCAGCTACGGTTCATTCAATGGATAGTAACAACATCAACTTTATCTCTCTCCCCCTCTTCCACCCCCTCTCTCTCGCTACCCTCTCTCATCCAATGGATAGTAACAACATCAACTTTATCGCAGGTAAAATGCGATGTACAGTGCTGTAATAAAGCGTGTTTTCTACCATATCCTCTACACCCAGAATAAATCAAACAAACTATCATTAAATGCTCAGATGATAAATAGCAAACCAATTTCCAAAAATACTAAAATATTGAGTCACCATTTTTCTTACACAGGGCAGGACGTGGGAGTATTGGCATGGGGTATTACTCACGATAAGAACTGTACCCAGGGTAACAATTGTAACCAAGGCAACAACTGTACCCAGGGTTACAATTGTATCAATGGTTACAGCTGCACCAAGGGTTACAACTTTAATCAGGGTGATAACTATATCTAGAGTAATAACGCGACCAAGTAAAAATATAAATAAATCCTTCTTTATCAGAGTCACAAACGTAACAAGTGTAAAAACTTTACGGAGGGTAGCAACTGTTTAGAGAAGTAACTGTACCCAATGAACCAACTTTATTAAATGTAACGAGTGTGCCAAGAGAAACAACTGCACAACGACAAAATATAATGTAAAACCTGTACCAAGGGTAACAACTGTACACAATAAAATAACTGTGCCGAGTTCAGCAGATGTCCGAGTGCAAAGGCTGTACCAGTGATATTGTACTTGTTATTTTCGCTATTTATATGCCCATTGTATGATGCGTATTAGCAATGGAAAGGATCTGCGAAACGACATTTTTCCTGCTCTGATTAATCACAATGACGTCAAGCCAGTATATACATGCAATGTTGTTTATTACAAGGAAACGTCATCTAACAATGACTGCGTGTTATTATTAGGAAAGCGATCATCTCAGAGCCACTTGGGGTGAATCCACTTAGCAGAGCCACTTGGGGTGAATCCACTTAGCAGAGCTATCAACTTTTTGATAAAGTTCCTTGAATAAATGGCCACTTAAGAATCCAAATATTCAATGCAATGCTTATACGACGACGTTGAATGTAGTTTAGTATACATTGATTGAGTTGCTGACTCCTTAAGAAGTGCCATTAAAATTTCTTTATTTTTATTTATTTGATAACAAATTACTGGCGACAATCTGAAGTGCCATTTGCCATAGATCTCTAGTTGAATAGTTTTATTGAACCATTAAAACTAGTGTATTAGTTTAACGAAAGCTTAGAGTATGTCCTGAAGAAACTAAATAAATTTTTGTGAACTTTATTTTTACATGATGGAGAAGCGGTTACATAAAATGTGTCAACAAGCATGAAATGGGGAGTCGAGTTGATTTGTTGTTTCCAAGCAACCGTTCAACTTATTTAGTTCAATTGGTGCCTGATGTATTTAATTAAGTGAGACTGTCATTAGGTGGGAGCGGGGCTGTCTTTTGTATATTTCAATCTGGACGCAGCAGAAATTCAAACAGCTAGTAAGCTTAAAGTTGTTGGCTGTGAAGAGACAAATAAAACACCCATGTTCTTGTCTTCCCACGCCAGATACCATGCAGCCAGCTGATCACTGATCTATGCAGAAAGTTTTCACTAACAATCGAGGCACGTTAGTTGTGTAACGTTTTCTGTGAGCCTATCTATGCCATCGGTTTATTAAAGTAGGTAAGACATGATAGTATACAGCCGGAAAGCTTTCTTATCTAATGTGTTTGTCGGGTTTATGGTTCAAGCGGCGCTTAATCACACAAGCCCCACTGCTGCTGTTGTTTTGAATTGGAGGCGAGGTGTAGGCGGGAATCTACCCGCCAGCCGGGCGGCTAGTTGTGCTTGCTTAACCCGCCCGACACCAAAATCACCCGCCATTGGCGGACGGGCGTGTGATACTGAGTAGTAATATGTTTTCGTCCGATGTCTGTCTGTTTGTTTGTCTGTTAGCAAGATATCTCGAAAAGTTAAGAATGGATTTTCATGAAACTTTCAGGGATCTCTGGTCACGTAACACGGGCCTTCACAATTATTATAAGTTTGGGCAAGTAAATGGCTGACCCAACTTTAAATACTCCATGTAAATAACACTATACACTTGCAATAATTTTTAGAATGGGTTCCCTCCCATCTTATTTCTGTGCAATATATCCCGATCTCTTATTTTGACCCAATGTTAACTCAATATACATAACTTCCACTAAATGGTTCTAGATAGTTATAACGTCGATGGGGGTATAACGAATACAGTTTTGGGTAGCCTAGTGGGTAGCAAGAGTTTTATCTGTGGGGTTCTCCCTCCCAGATTTTTTTCCTGATGATCGATCAACTTCCGGGTACAGAAAGCTTATCCGCTAAAATAGTGTTTAAACTCGAATAAAGTAACCTTTTGTGTGGCAAATGTCTAGGCGGGTGGTTTTGTTGGGTAGAACGACATGTTCTCAATGGACATGGGGCGCGACAGGCTCATAAACGGTACTTGGTTTGATGCGAGATTTTTGGTGAGCTGGTGGCGAAATCGTTGTCCCTCTTGGGTTTATGTATACATAGAAGATAGTGGTCAGCCGGCCAATGCAAATCCCTGTGAATATGCAGCGATGTCTACAGTCGCGCCAAATTACAGCTGGTGTCAAAGTAGTCGCAGGATAGCTATCTCCCTGTAACGTCATTACGCTCGCCATATTGTGATTGGAAAGGATATTTTTTGTTTGCACTTTAAGAGCTTTATTTAAGGCTCCAGTCACCATAAAGATATGATTGGTATTTTAGAAGAATAAATAATTGAATTGAACGCCTTTACACACATAATTCCCGTCAAATCACGTCAGTAGATTCAACCAAACAATGATCACCAGTGTTATTTCCATCATAGATTTTATTTAAATAACTTTAATGAAATTAATTAATTAATCACATGCTTATCTGATCGCGACGCAGCCGCACCACACCCCAGGCTAAGTCTGATGATCATCTGCTAGCATTACTATTCGATCTGAAATGCACAGGTCAATTAAATAATCAGTGATCCAGCCCCACTATCCCTTGAAACGTGTTGGTATATATCACCTCATTTCCCCACGCGCTCTTCTTTCCCGCTGCTATTCGTCCTTGACCGTGGTGAGATGTATATTTAGATATTTCGGTGACGATTTGTGGTTGCGGTGAAGAAACAAAAAAACTGCTTTTACGTTTTGATGCACATCGAAAAGCCATTAATTTGTGACGTTTTCATCCGAGAATGCACAAACAACGCGCTGAAGTCGGCGTCGTCAGTAAATCACCAGCAGAAGAGATGTGGATGATGCGTCGTCACCGACCTACGTAGCGTCTTTATCATCAATCATGGTCTCGAACATGGCACCTCAAACAATGAGGTGGTTACACTCCACCTCTCTCTCTTCCCTCTCTCTCTCCCTGTTTCATTCCCCCTCTCTACCCTCTCTCCTCTCCCCTCTCCCACCCTCTCTCTCTCTACCCTCTCTCTCCCCCTCTCCCTCTCTCTCTCCCCCCTCTTCCACTCCCCTCTCTCTCTCCTCCTCTCTCCCCTCTCCCTCCTCTCTCTCTCTCAGAAAAACCCTCTCTCTCCCTCTCTCCACCCCTCTCTCTAGCCTCTCTCTCCCCCTCTTCCCTCCCCCTCTCTCTAGCCTCTCCTCTCTCCCCCCTCTTCCACTCCCCCTCTCTCTCATAGAAGCCACTTCACCCCCTCTCTCCCCTCTTCTCCACCCCCTCTCTCTCCAAAAAACTCTTTCTCTACCCCCCTCTTTCCAACCCCCTCTCCCACCCCCTCTCTCTCCCTCTCTACCCTCTCTCTCCCCCTCTCCCATCCCCTCTCTCTCTAGCCTCTCGCTCCCCCCTCTTCCACTCCCCCTCTCTCTCGCTACCCTCTCTCTCTCTCTCTCTCTCGCTACCCTCTCTCCCATCCCCTCTCCCACTCTCTCTCTCTCAAGCTATCCTCTCTCTCCCCCTCTTCCACTCCCCCTCTCTCTCTCGCTAAACCCTCTCTCTCTCTCCTCTCTCTCTCGACTCTCTCGCTACCCTCTCCCATCCCCTCTCTCTCTCTCTAGCTCTCTCTCTCTCCCCCTCTTCCACTCCCCCCTCTCTCTCTCTATCCTCTCTCTCCCCCTCTCCCACTCCCCTCTCTCTATAGCCTCTCTTGTTTATAATTAAGGTTGAAAATACTAATCCATGTAGCCCGAAGTTCCTTACTTTAGGTTTGGACATACAGTGAAGATTCGGCAAATGTAAGAGGGGATCCACTCGCTACGTCGGGGTTCCACTGCCCATCCCTCTCCACACGAAAGTCAGCTTGTTTACGCCTCTGACGCGATTTGGCCTCACGCCCAACCTTTCTGTTGGTGCTTGATATGAAGTAGGTTACAAGACGTGGGCGACCAGTTCCTTTATTCGGAGAACCGTTTTTCAACCCTTCATCAACATACTTCAAATGATTGTGAATGATAAATTTTAATGCCTTCGTGGAAAGAAGTGAATAGTTGTTTTCGAACTGATATGAACTATTTAAGACACGTGACAATGTATTAAATTGTAGCCACACGCCAAGTTTGCCGTTTCGTGCGTTATATCCGATACCCTCTCCCTACAACACATATCACACGCCCATGTCTCATGTTCACAACCCGTGCCCATATCTCACGCACGTACCACATCCTTGCACGTCCCTTTTCTCACATACTACATGCATCGCATGATTTCTTATCCATACCTTGGCAAACAATATCGATATCATATTTGTGAAGAATATTCAGCGCAATATCGAAGTCAACTTCACTTCCATTCTCTGCTCCATCTCCAGGATCAGCGCCTTCAACAGCTGTCAATATCTCCCCTCATATCCCACACCCTCATAACCTTTACCACACACTTGTAGACATTTTTAACGTCAACCAATCTGCGATCATTATTACTACAAACTATTGCTATTCTAGATATACTATTATGCCATTGATGACAATTGTGCTGATAAGATGTAAATATGTCTATACAGCTACAACAAGATCAATCATGAGAATGGCACGAAGACAGAAAGCGGTACGTAAATATTTGCATAAACAGTAATCGAACAACACAAACCACAGGATTTGCCACATGCATGCAGAACAACCCTACTAAGCACTCCCTCGAATCAACTTGCATAACTAGTCTCATGCATAGATACATACATGCATACATACATACATACATACATACATACATACATACATACATATATACATACATACATACATACATACATACATACATACATACATACATACATACATACATACATACATACATACATACATACATACATACATACATACATACATACATACATACATACATACATACACATACATACATACGACTTACATACTTCGTGAATACATGCTTACATGCATAATTGCATTTATTCCTTAGTGCACACATAAGCATACTCATATATATGCATACATACATGTCTATATAGCATATTCTATTACGTATAATTTAGGCAAATGGTTATGAATGTTAAAATATTAATCAGATCAAGTTTGCATGCATGTATGTGTGTATATTTGTGTCGATGTGTGCATCTCTGTATGTGTACGTTCATATGCATAAATATATATATATATATTTACATATATTTATATATATATAGGTTTATACATATAAATATCTATATATATGACATAAATCAATATATATATATTAATATATATATAAATTAATATATATATATATATATATATATATATATATGTATACATATGTGTGTGTTTGTGCGTATGTGTGCGTGTGTGTGTGTGTATGAATCTAAATTCATCTGTGTATATTCCTGTTGAAAGATTAAGGTTCCGGATAAGAATGCGTAGTTGCTGAACGCTGAAGTGCCGATTTGTCGGATTCATCAATTCTTACATATTGCTCCGCCATTCGCCTGATAATGTGATTGTTTATATTCTCCAAAACATATTTCTTTGTTATTCACGGTTTTGGTGTTACAATAAGCATTAAGTTGTCTTGATATCCTGTAAGTTGGCTCTTTCATCCAACAATTTACACTAAATCGTTTTTTATGAGCAGGCGGTTTTGAAGGTTTTATAGATGCTTTGTAAAGTGATAACAGTGAAAGGGTGGATGTATTATCTGAATAATTGATTATCCATTGTTGTCCTTTGTTGTCAACACTGCCACTTCCTTAATTTAGTTTGTTCGATGGATTCTTTGAACGTTTGCTTTGTCGATTCATCGGTTTTGTGTCGAACGTACATTGTCGATCACAGGGCTTCCAGTGGTGGTGGGAATCTGATTAATCAAGAACCTTGTATAACAGCCCGCATAAAAATGCTTCATGATATCTTTCTAAAAACTTAATTGAGCTAAATATTCTGATAATTGGCTCACTTCATGATTTTGCATATACCAACGCTCAGAATATTTTCCGTCAACTAAATGTGTGCTAATTATTACCTGCTTTGGTGAAATACATACTTAGTGGGGTGCAGGGTGTTATATGTTCGTTTATGGAGTTTGTTTATAACAATTCGTTTTTGCTCATTACTTTGATAGATGCTACATATGATAGATTGAACCCTAGTTGTACGTGACATCATGAAGACTTTTCGTGTTGTATTATCAACTAGCCAAATAAGTTATTAATGATAAAGCAGTCTAAATATTTTTGATCTTGGATTTATATCGATGCATTTCAGATTTGGCATTAATTTATTATGTGTTTTATGAAGGAGACGGTTATTTTGACATGATATTTTGAAAATTTCTTTAGCAGCTTTTACTTTCTACAATTTCCGGATAGTAACACTATCATCCCTGTTGATGTGTGAATTGTGGTTTGATATCAAAATATATATTTTTCTTAACACAGGCTCATGGTTAGTTAGGTCATATGTGCATTTACGTAATTCTAATCATAATATATACTGAGATGGAGATTGGATTTTTCATGGTTAGTTAGGTTATATGTGCAATTACGTAATTGTAATCATAAGATACACTGAGATTAAGTTTGGCTTTTTTTTTGCGCTTCGTGTGATATGATATCGATGTTAGCTGGAACTTTGCTAATTAAGGGATGATTCTTACTTCCAATAAAACACTTAACTCTTACTGCAGTTTTCTCTCTTCTATACGTGTAAATCATTTGTGCCAATTACAAAACACTTTTTGACACAAGTTGTTTTAATTTATACCTTCAATTTAGGCAATTGAGTGTAATTTATCATGTCACAATCACTTGGGAAGCCGTGTGATTTGGCCTTATATCAGTAATCAACTGATATAATCAGATTGCAATCGACCCAACACATTACTTTCCGTCCCTAAAAGCGAGCAATTTTCCACAACTCTTACACGCCTAATAGTGATTTAATATTCTGCATGATTATCAACATATCAACTTATTTATCGGGAAGGTAATCTGAAAGACATGCTGTAGTGTGTTGTGACAGTTGTGCTATAATACGAATAACAGAATAAGGCTTGTCATTGCCAATAGTTCGATCCAAGCCGCGATTCTTGATGACGTCAGTAGTTGATGTTGCGAGGTGCTGAGTACGCGAAAAAAAATCACCAAATAAATAGGAAGCAGGAACAGTTAACACAATCATCATAAAGTATGGAACAATAAACACACAAATACAGATTAACTCCCTAGAATTGCTGTTTCACAGATACAGTTTACACAGTACCATT
>CM067352.1:48632069-48662069 GCA_034190875.2 Urechis unicinctus
AATTTATTATTAATCCAAATCAAAAATGGTCATGACCAACGTGGTCAGCTCGGTCAGACGGTTCCGAATCTGTCACTTTTCATTTTCAGGTAAATGTCAGGTATTTTGACCTTTTGATGACTTAATTAGGTAGCTTACTTATTAATTGTTATATCGCCCACTATACAATATACAATGTTGTCATAATGACGTGAACGTTATGCTCGAATTATACCGTCGCTCGGATATATCGATAATTAGGAGGTTTTAATCGTTCATAAAGAAGGACCGCCATTTTGCACAAATCCATTTAGCCATTTTGTCAAAAGTAGGAATCCAAATTTATAGCGATAATAAGTGAGAAAAGTGACAAAATGGCGACTTTTTGGCTTTCTATTATGCAAATTTGTACTACTTCCCCGTGCTGTGATTGGCTGATCGGTTACTTCCGGTTTACTTTCTGCTGAATCCGAGCCTGTGATTGGTCGAGAATTCAAATCCGCTGTTCCGGAGGCGTGGCCACTTTTTGGCGCCACATACAGGAGGTGATTTGGCTGGACCACTCTATACTACTATGGCTGACCCAACTTTAAATACTCCATGTAAATAACACTATACACTTGCAATAATTTTTAGAATGGGTTCCCTCCCATCTTATTTCTGTGCAATATATCCCGATCTCTTATTTTGACCCAATGTTAACTCAATATACATAACTTCCACTAAATGGTTCCAGATAGTTATAACGTCGATGGGGGTATAACGAATACAGTTTTGGGTAGCCTAGTGGGTAACAAGAGTTTTATCTGTGGGGTTCTCCCTCCCAGATTTTTTTTCCTGATGATCGATCAACTTCCGGGTACAGAAAGCTTATCCGCTAAAATAGTGTTTAAACTCGAATAAAGTAACCTTTTGTGTGGCAAATGTCTAGGCGGGTGGTTTTGTTGGGTAGAACGACATGTTCTCAATGGACATGGGGCGCGACAGGCTCATAAACGGTACTTGGTTTGATGCGAGATTTTTGGTGAGCTGGTGGCGAAATCGTTGTCCCTCTTGGGTTCATGTATACATAGAAGATAGTGGTCAGCCGGCCAATGCAAATCCCTGTGAATATGCAGCGATGTCTACAGTCGCGCCAAATTACAGCTGGTGTCAAAGTAGTCGCAGGATAGCTATCTCCCTGTAACGTTATTACGCTCGCCATATTGTGATTGGAAAAGATATTTTTTGTTTGCACTTTAAGAGCTTTATTTAAGGCTCCAGTCACCATAAAGATATGATTGGTATTTTAGAAGAATAAATAATTGAATTGAACGCCTTTACACACATAATTCCCGTCAAATCACGTCAGTAGATTCAACCAAACAATGATCACCAGTGTTATTTCCATCATAGATTTTATTTAAATAACTTTAATGAAATTAATTAATTAATCACATGCTATCTGATCGCGACGCAGCCGCACCACACCCCAGGCTAAGTCTGATGATCATCTGCTAGCATTACTATTCGATCTGAAATGCACAGGTCAATTAAATAATCAGTGATCCAGCCCCACTATCCCTTGAAACGTGTTGGTATATATCACCTCATTTCCCCACGCGCTCTTCTTTCCCGCTGCTATTCGTCCTTGACCGTGGTGAGATGTATATTTAGATATTTCGGTGACGATTTGTGGTTGCGGTGAAGAACAAAAACTGCTTTTACGTTTTGATGCACATCGAAAAGCCATTAATTTGTGACGTTTTCATCCGAGAATGCACAAACAACGCTGAAGTCGGCGTCGTCAGTAAATCACCAGCAGAAGAGATGTGGATGATGCGTCGTCACCGACCTACGTAGCGTCTTTATCATCAATCATGGTCTCGAACATGGCACCTCAAACAATGAGGTGGTTACACTCCACCTCTCTCTCTTCCCTCTCTCTCTCCCTGTTTCATTCCCCCTCTCTACCCTCTCTCTCTCTCCTCCCTCTCTCCCTCTCTCCACCCTCTCTCTCTCTACCCTCTCTCTCCCCCTCTCCCTCTCTCTCTCCCCCTCTTCCACTCCCCCTCTCTCTCTCTTCCCTCTCTCTCCCTCTCCCACCCTCTCTCTAGCCTCTCTCTCCCCTCTTCCACTCCCCCTCTCTCTCTAGCCTCTCTCTCCTCCACCCCCTCTCTCTCTTCCCTCTCTCTCTCTCTCCAGACCCTCTCTCTCTCCCCTCTCTTCCACCCCTCTCCCACCCCCCTCTCTCTACCCTCTCTCTCTCCCCCTCTCCCATCCCCTCTCTCTCTAGCCCTCTCGCTCCCCCTCTCTCCCCCCCCTCTCTCTCTAACCCTCTCTCTCCCCTCTCTCCCCTCCCCTCTCTCTCTCAACGCGGAGACCTCTCTCTAAAAGGCTAAAGAACCCCTCGCCCCAGTCTCTCATCTCCCCTCTCTCTCTCTCTCTCCCTCTCTCCCCCCCTCTCTCTCCCCCTCTCTCTCTCCCCCTCTCTCGCTCCCCTCTCCCTCTCCCTCTCTCTCGCTACCCTCTCCCATCCCCTCTCTCTCTCTAGCCTCTCTCTCCCCCTCTTCCACTCCCCCTCTCTCTCTCTCTCCTCCTCTCTCTCCCCCTCTCCCACCCCCTCTCTCTATAGCCTCTCTTGTTTATAATTAAGGTTGAAAATACTAATCCATGTAGCCCGAAGTTCCTTACTTTAGGTTTGGACATACAGTGAAGATTCGGCAAATGTAAGAGGGGATCCACTCGCTACGTCGGGGTTCCACTGCCCATCCCTCTCCACACGAAAGTCAGCTTGTTTACGCCTCTGACGCGATTTGGCCTCACGCCCAACCTTTCTGTTGGTGCTTGATATGAAGTAGGTTACAAGACGTGGGCGACCAGTTCCTTTATTCGGAGAACCGTTTTCAACCCTTCATCAACATACTTCAAATGATTGTGAATGATAAATTTTAATGCCTTCGTGGAAAGAAGTGAATAGTTGTTTTCGAACTGATATGAACTATTTAAGACACGTGACAATGTATTAAATTGTAGCCACACGCCAAGTTTGCCGTTTCGTGCGTTATATCCGATACCCTCTCCCTACAACAAATATCACACGCCCATGTCTCATGTTCACAACCCGTGCCCATATCTCACGCACGTGCCACATCCTTGCACGTCCCTTTTCTCACATACTACATGCATCGCATGATTTCTTATCCATACCTTGGCAAACAATATCGATATCATATTTGTGAAGAATATTCAGCGCAATATCGAAGTCAACTTCACTTCCCTTCTCTGCTCCATCTCCTGGATCAGCGCCTTCAACAGCTGTCAATATCTCCCCTCATATCCCACACCTCATAACCTTTACCACACACTTGTAGACATTTTTAACGTCAACCAATCTGCGATCATTATTACTACAACTATTGCTATTCTAGATATACTATTATGCCATTGATGACAATTGTGCTGATAAGATGTAAATATGTCTATACAGCTACAACAAGATCAATCATGAGAATGGCACGAAGACAGAAAGCGGTACGTAAATATTTGCATAAACAGTAATCGAACAACACAAACCACAGGATTTGCCACATGCATGCAGAACAACCCAACTAAGCACTCCCTCGAATCAACTTGCATAACTAGTCTCATGCATAGATACATACATGCATACATACATACATACATACATACATACATACATACATACATACATACATACATACATACATACATACATACATACATACATACATACATACATACATACATACATACATACATACATACATACATACATACATACATACATACATACATACATACATACATACATACATACATACATACATACATACGACTTACATACTTCGTGAATACATGCTTACATGCATAATTGCATTTATTCCTTAGTGCACACATAAGCATACTCATATATATGCATACATACATGTCTATATAGCATATTCTATTACGTATAATTTAGGCAAATGGTTATGAATGTTAAAATATTAATCAGATCAAGTTTGCATGCATGTATGTGTGTATATTTGTGTCGATGTGTGCATCTCTGTATGTGTACGTTCATATGCATAAATATATATATATATATATATTTATATATATATATATATATATAGGTTTATATATATAAATAAATCAATATATATATATAATGACATAAATTAAATCATATATATATATATATATATATATATATATATATATATATATATATAATATATATATATATATATATATATATATATATATATATATACATATGTGTGTGTGTTTGTGCGTATGTGTGCGTGTGTGTGTGTGTATGAATCTAAATTCATCTGTGTATATTCCTGTTGAAAGATTAAGGTTCCGGATAAGAATGCGTAGTTGCTGAACGCTGAAGTGCCGATTTGTCGGATTCATCAATTCTTACATATTGCTCCGCCATTCGCCTGATAATGTGATTGTTTATATTCTCCAAAACATATTTCTTTGTTATTCACGGTTTTGGTGTTACAATAAGCATTAAGTTGTCTTGATATCCTGTAAGTTGGCTCTTTCATCCAACAATTTACACTAAATCGTTTTTATGAGCAGGCGGTTTTGAAGGTTTTATAGATGCTTTGTAAAGTGATAACAGTGAAAGGGTGGATGTATTATCTGAATACTTGATTATCCATTGTTGTCCTTTGTTGTCAACACTGCCACTTCCTTAATTTAGTTTGTTCGATGGATTCTTTGAACGTTTGCTTTGTCGATTCATCGGTTTTGTGTCGAACGTACATTGTCGATCACAGGGCTTCCAGTGGTGGTGGGAATCTGATTAATCAAGAACCTTGTATAACAGCCCGCATAAAAATGCTTCATGATATATTTTTAAAAACTTAATTGAGCTAAATATTCTGATAATTGGCTCACTTCATGATTTTGCATATACCAACGCTCAGAATATTTTCCGTCAACTAAATGTGTGCTAATTATTACCTGCTCTGGTGAAATACATACTTAGTGGGGTGCAGGGTGTTATATGTTCGTTTATGGAGTTTGTTTATAACAATTCGTTTTTGCTCATTACTTTGATAGATGCTACATATGATAGATTGAACCCTAGTTGTACGTGACATCATGAAGACTTTTCGTGTTGTATTATCAACTAGCCAAATAAGTTATTAATGATAAAGCAGTCTAAATATTTTTGATCTTGGATTTATATCGATGCATTTCAGATTTGGCATTAATTTATTATGTGTTTTATGAAGGAGACGGTTATTTTGACATGATATTTTGAAAATTTCTTTAGCAGATTTTACTTTCTACAATTTCCGGATAGTAACACTATCATCCCTGTTGATGTGTGAATTGTGGTTTTATATCAAAATATATATTTTTCTTAACACAGGCTCATGGTTAGTTAGGTCATATGTGCATTTACGTAATTCTAATCATAATATATACTGAGATGGAGATTGGATTTTTTTCCCTAACACAGGTTCATGGTTAGTTAGGTTATATGTGCAATTACGTAATTGTAATCATAAGATACACTGAGATTAAGTTTGGCTTTTTTTTTGCGCTTCGTGTGATATGATATCGATGTTAGCTGGAACTTTGCTAATTAAGGGATGATTCTTACTTCCAATAAAACACTTAACTCTTACTGCAGTTTTCTCTCTTCTATACGTGTAAATCATTTGTGCCAATTACAAAACACTTTTTGACAAAAGTTGTTTTAATTTATACCTTCAATTTAGGCAATTGAGTGTAATTTATCATGTCAGAATCAATTGGGAAGCCATGCGATTTGGCCTTATATCAGTAATCAACTGATATAATCAGATTGCAATCGACCCAACACATTACTTTCCGTCCCTAAAAGCGAGCAATTTTCCACAACTCTTACACGCCTAATAGTGATTTAATATTCTGCATGATTATCAACATATCAACTTATTTATCGGGAAGGTAATCTGAAAGACATGCTGTAGTGTGTTGTGACAGTTGTGCTATAATACGAATAACAGAATAAGGCTTGTCATTGCCAATAGTTCGATCCAAGCCGCGATTCTTGATGACGTCAGTAGTTGATGCTGAGTACGCGAAAAAAAAATCACCAAATAAATAGGAAGCAGGAACAGTTAACACAATCATCATAAAGTATGGAACAATAAACACACAAATACAGATTAACTCCCTAGAATTGCTGTTTCACAGATACAGTTTACACAGTACCATTCTATAGGTTGACATTTTTCGTGCCCCACAAGCGGTTTCTGACTATCATGGATGTAACTGCTTCCGGAGAATCAGGAACACGCAGAGCAAATACAGAAGCAGAGTTGTAATACATAATTAGGTAAATAAGATGTACTTTAGAACGATGTGTACACGGTCAATATTCAACAATTCAATTGTTCGATTGATTGATTACGCGGGTGGGGGCGGGTCTAATGCGATTATCAGTGGACCTTCACAGCCTTAAGCCTACAGCAACTTATCAAAAGGACTCATCACAATGATTGCTAACTGAATGATGTTGCTGAGTATTGAATCAATCAAAGCGATGCAAATTAGTTCCTTGGTCATCTCGGGCCGAAGAGTGACGTGGTTTCGGTTGTAAAGTAAAGTATTGGAAGTCCTAAATGGAAACCGGTAATTTGGAAGGCTGAGATTTATATAATGCAGAGTGGTTGGTATAGAAGAGGATTAAAAAACCAATATGAATATCGCAAAGTTTGCTCATTATCCTTACATGCCTTTATTTGTAATGTGCGGGGACAGGCATTGTGCCCATCGTGTAATGTCCATATTAAAGGCTTTCAGGCAAAAGGTGCTAAGAAGTCAAAATATAGGCATTATCATCTTCTTACTGCTGACATGATAACTGTACGCACATATATATATATATATATACATAAATATAGATATATATAAATATATATACATATATATATATAAATATATATATATATGTGTGTGTGTATATATATATATATATATATATATATATATATATATATATATATATTATATTATAATAATAATAATGATAACAATAATAGTGCATTTCAGCCACCGGGCCCATGATACATAAGACATGCATATAAGTTAGCGTTCAATGCGGTGCATATAAAATAAGGTACCAATAGGTCCATGTGGCACCAGACCATACTATGTAAAAATCATGCAAAGATTTTATTAACAAGTTGTTGGAGAGTTCTATCCTCCTTATAAATGCATAGGTAGATATTCTGATTTATGCTTGAAATCCTGTGATTCTGTTTGAGGCGACCATATGACTGGCACTGTCTCTTTTTGATGCACCCAAAATATTTCGGTACATGTTATTGTAAGCAACTCTAACTTTATCAAGCGACATTTGTGTATAATTAACCCATAGATATGGACAATAAAGTGTACTGCAGTAGGTTTTACAAATTCTCCGTTTTACATGCAATGAGCATTGGAGTTTAAGACTGTTTGACCGACCCTATAAAACTCAGCATATCATTATCATCATTGGAATTTGCATTTGCAGTCCTAGATATTTACATTTTTCAACATACTGCAATTGCATATCATTCAACGATACTAATGGACAGAACAGTTTACGGGTCTTTGGTTGAGTCACAATTCAAACCGATTTCGATGGATAGAACATTTCATCATGTTGAGTTCCGAATCGAGAACAAAGGTCAAGAAGTTTTTGCAACCCATTGGCGACATCAGACAAAGATCGTCCGCATGAAATACACGGTTAAGTACATGCATGCATATATAGATGCATAGGTATATATTTGCATACCTTTGAATATAGAAAGAAACATCATTAATACATAAATACATACATGCGTACATGTATACTTACATATCTACATACATACATACATACATACATACATACATACATACATACATACATACATACATACATACATACATACATACATACATACATACATACATACATACATACATACATACATACATACATACATACATACATACATACATACATACATACATACATACATACATACATACATACATACATACATACATACATACATACATACATACATACATACATACATACATACATACATACATACATACATACATACATACATACATACATACACACATACATACATACATACATACATACATACGGCCTGAATGATATTGAGCGGGCAAATCACTATTACCGACGAGCGTTGACTTCCATCGGGGGCGGGTAGATAATCTGGGAGCAAATGGTAAATCAGGCTCTTCCCATATCCCGTTGGTAGATTGGCAAGAACGTCTTTTCCAACGAACAACTTCGCCAAACACTCTCGTTGCTTATCTTTAAGTTCCAATCGTGGCTTGTAACTCTCTATCGCTTTTTTCAGTCGACTTTCGATTACAAAATCGTTTTCACAGCTGACTGCCGCCATTCTTAAAAACGCTTTACAGCCATGAAACGTCCGCGGAACTATGTTTTCCGATAAATGCCTCATATTGGGCCTATGAAAAGGTTTTCCATAACAAAATGATTATTATTATTCTAATCACACACAACAGAAAATATTTTTGTAATATTTAAGAGATGACATTTCGTAATAATATTTCGTCGCGTAATGGCCCGAATTAGGCCCAAAGCGATCAGAGTGGTGCAGAGGCGAATCCCAGCCTGCGCAGAAGCCGATGCGCAGGAGATCGGTTAGCCCCATCAGCTGACATGTAGGACCATGTCACCCTCATTGCGCCAACATTGATACGCCCGCCTCGCCTGCGTATGCAGGTCTTTAACGTACTCATTAAAACCAGGGACGATTAAATCGCGACAGGAGTTAACTTTACATATATCAATGCATTTAGTACTGGCCTTGCGTACCGCTTTTAAAATCTCGCAATACAGACGACCGATCTGCGCCCTATGATCAGCAGAGGAACATTGTACATCGGTACAGGTAACTGTGTCCGGGAGCGCCACATCCAATAAATAACGTTACGACAGTTTTTGATAAGCTGCAATATTCGCTGATGAGTGATGGGTTCTTTTAGTTGATAATTACCAGCAGCTATTGGTGAGCTTGCATTAAAGCGAAACGAAGTAGCAATTAGCAAATGATCCGAACATGGTAATTTGTCTACAATGAGCAGATTTGACAAAATGTTACGTATGTCATGACTGCAGATAAGGTGATCCAGCCATGACGTCGACGAGTGTGCATCACTGACATATATAAATGTATCAGACAATCTACCTAGACATTCCTAGTCAGATATCACAAGATTAGATTGTGAACACATTTCGCGCAATTCCATCTCAAACTCGCTATAATAGCTACTTTGATGGTTTGGGCGGATTCAGACATTGTTCTGAGGTAACCTATATATTCAAGGTTATACTCCGTGTTAGCGTCACATTGGCAGGGTAGGTAAGCATTTATCAAGAGGACTGAGGCACTGCCCGAGAAATAGAGTAACCAACGGGCCCGACTCCGCCACGCTAGTTTGCCTTTCTCTCCAGTGAAGCTCACCAAAAGTGAGCAGTGAGTAATAATCGGAATCCTGTATAAGCCATAATTCAACATGTAGTAGAGATAAGTAGGGTTTTGCCAGAACCGCCACTTTGTATACTACTTGTGGTGCTGAGGAGCAGACCTATGATACCGCCAGGAAGCGCTATAGGCGAGCCTCTAAAGAGTCACACAATTGGCTTTAGCTACCGTGTCACAACCATGTGACTAACCATCACGTTGCCCACCACACAAGACACATCATAACGTAACACACCACAACATGACCCACCACCACGTTACCTTCCACCACGTGACCGACCACTTCGTGACCCACCACCACGTTACCTTCCTGCAAACCTCCAACTGCAAACCTCCAACTGCAAACCCTTTTTATTTCCACCATAGTGTACAATTTATGATCGTTATTCGCATTACTGTAAAGGACGCCGCCGTACCACAACACGGGCCATTAAGTATGATGATCATGAGCCAGCACTTCTGTTTTATCTGAGATGCATAGGCCTCGGATAGCAAATGTCTTCGATCCAGCCCCGCTACCCCATGAGGCATGTTGGTATATATCGCCCCGCACATCGTGTTTATGATTCTGGGGGAAATTGCTATGCCATGCATGTAGCCGAAGTTCTTACCTGGACTGGGCATGAAGTCGGTCACTCGTAGCGTGGGCCAAGATCAAAACGTGGGCGACGCATGTTTAACTTTCAATAGGAGCATCTTCTTTTGGCGCCAAATCTTCCATCACGTGACAGATTTTAAGTCGACCACTGACTGCATGAATCAACGTCACGTCGTCGACGCCAACACAGACAGAGATGTTTTATGAGGTCACAAGATCTCTCACTTTATTGTTCGAGTTTGTTGCTTTTAATAAAAATTACTTGCGCAGCTTCTACATGTTGGTAAACACATTCTTTCCTTTTATGAATCCCCAAACAAGAAACTTGAGTGTTAAAATGCAGTTTCTTTCTTGGGGCCATTAATACTATTTATATATAAGTGTGATATGATTGCTTCCCTGTTAAACCGTCCCTTTGAATCCGCGGTACGGGTCATTTTACGACAGTAGTCCGAACTTCTGCACTGGGACGTTTATTGTCGATGAAATTGTTGTAGTGGTCAATGTAATGAACTCAGCCCAAAATCAATAGAAAATCGAACAGAACAACCTGCGAATGATTACACAGGGAAGGAATGTTCGAACGAACCGCCTCATACCACGTGCAATTATTGCTTTTAAATTATACGTTTTACTCGGCATTCGTCCATGACCTTGGTGCGAGATATATTTTAATATTTTGGCGACGCTTGGTGGTCTCGACAAAGAGTATAGCTAAGATTGCTCACTGAAGCATCAACCGAGACAATATGTGAAGACGCCATCACTGAGCCACCGCGTGTTGCTTTGACACAGCGTATCTTAAAACCAAGAGGAATTTGGAGAAGCGGTCGCCTCGACATGGCCTCAATACCTGAGCGGACGTACACGGCTTGTGTGTTATATATTATGCGCGGTCTTTCACATCCCATGCCTCACACCTACACGTCACATCCATCACCTCATTGCCCACACCTCATAGCCCACATGTCACATCCAACACCTCATAGCCATCACCTCATAGCCCAGATGTAACTTCCAACACCTCATAGCCCATTCACTATAGCACACACCTCATATCCCACACCTCGTATCCCTTACCTCACATCCCACACCTCATAGCCCACATCTCATAGCCCATACCTCATAGCCCACATCTCATAGCCCATACCTCATAACTCACACCTCATAGCCCAAACCTCATAACTCACACCTCATAGCCCAAATCTCATAGCCCACACCTCATAACCCACACATAATAGCTCACACCTCATAACCCACACCTCATAGCCCACACCTCACATCCCACTTCTTATATCTGACACCTCATAGTGCAGACCTCACAGTCCTCACCTCATACCCCACACACTATAGCCCACACCTCAAGTAGTATAGAGACTGGGGGTACGAGCGCAGCAATCTAATACAGCAACCCAGAAAACACACACACACAGGCTGACTCACATGAGCCAGCGAACCGCTCGCACCTCCCCCCCCCCATATGCTACCATATGAGCCCAGCCTTTCCAGCCCCTATGGTATAGGCCCACTAAAGAGGGCGACAGCAATGTCAACCATCTACAACAGGACTCTGAGGAATAAGCTCTTCTAAACGACTCACGCGCTCCAAAAGGTCCTCATACTTCGATTCCAATTCCCTCACCTTCTCCTCTACACCAGGACCCTGAGGAATAAGCTCTCACGCGCTCCAAAAGGTCCTCATACTTTGATTCCAAATCCCTCACCTCATTCTCAAGGTCCACCTTCTCCTCCCATATATGTTCCACATCTGCTTGCAGCTCGGCCACCCCAATATGTTCATCGGTGCTCATTCTATACCTCAGCCCTCATATGTTCAACATATCGACGCGTGCCCATAGGCCAGAGTGTCTACACCACCTGGAGTTATCCACCGCTTTGAGTCAAAGGGGGAGAGAGACACCTTGTTAACGTGGAGCCCATATATTTTATGGCAGTCACTCCTGAGCATGTTCATTCCGTGGCGAAACTGCTTTTGGGCGAACAGTGACTCCACGTACTGAGCGTGTCGTAGATGCTTCTTCACCACCACCTTCTTCACACCTTTTGCTTTTTTGATCTCATCCCGGCTCGACATCAAGATCGAGTACATCTTAGGGCGCAGACCAACATACTCCTTGATGGGCACGCCGGCACACTCATCCTTCATCTTCCCCAGAACCTTCTTGTTCACACTGCTGTAGAGACTACGGGAGGGATGAGAGTTGCTGGTGTCAAAGAGATGGGCATCTTCCTTCATGTCAGCATACACGTCAGGCGTGCGTATCTCCATTAGCAGCGAATCCGTATCTGTGTACAACAAGCCAAGGTTCTTGCCGTATCTGGGCTTCATGGTATTATAATAGAAGTCGTACATCAGGTGTTTGGAGAGGTCGAGTATACACATGCCCACATACACCGGGCGGTTCAGTACCAGGTGAGTCTTGTGCATGTGCAGAGCGGCCAGGTCATTATCGAACACCTGATGACGCGCGTAGGCGGGACTTGCAATAAGCCTACGCATTCTTTCTTCTTCCTTTGAGCGAACAATCTTGACAACGACCCGCCTGCAGAGGTTCTCCATGGTCTTGCCAAACACAGAGTTGTTCATAAGTTTATACAGGTCCTTCTCAAAGTCGCTGGTGGCCACCTTACGCAGATCCGTATTCATACGAATGTAAGGCTCCATCCAGGGACTCTGGTTAAAGATTAGTGCACGATGGATCTTGGTTAGCCTCATACCAAGTGAAAGATACAGCTTGAGGTTCCTGTAGTGCACCACATACTTCTCCTTATTCCGCAGATTTGGGACCAGCTTTTCAACCTCGCCCAGGGTGCCACCCAACTCGCCCAGGAGGTTCTTCTGATAGATAGACAACCAGTTGTTCTCTACAAGAAGCCGCTCCGGAGCCAGCGGGTAGTCGTTGTGCTCGTCATGAAGTGCAGTAGGATACTCCAAGCCAACCTCAAGTATGTATCCAGTCTCGACATCATCTGGGTGGTCCTGTATCCGTAGATCCTCCGGCCGAGCCACCCACTCAATACCCGCAGTTGGCAAAGGCTGACTCATAGCCCGCCCATACAAATTGTTAGCATCAAGGTACTGGATGTAGCTCGTTGGTTTATCCTGGTCAAAGTCATCCACGAGCGGGTTATTGGCCTTAGCGTGGCGGCGTGACACCATGCTTATACCGCCGCGTAGACCTTTCTCAATGAACAGGTGCTTGTCATAGTCGGTGAGTAGCTCGAGTTCCACGCCTGTGCTCTTAAGCAAAGCATCCCATGACAAACCGGGGCTGGTATAGTAGTGGGCCGGATCCAACCCGTACTGCTTAAGACAGGTCTTGCGGAACACCTCAAACACATCTGCCAGGAGCAGTACATCTGTCCGCAGGTACAGGTCATGGTAGTCACCCATGTTCTTACACCCGAACACGCTCCAGACCTTTTGTGCATGGGCATAGTCTACAGTAGATATACCCTCCTCTGAGAGCTTGCTGTAGAACTCCTGGATTGGCGGCAGAGGGGAATCAAACTTATCCCAGCTGTCCATGAACTCATAGGGGAAGACTCGCTTACGCAACAGCAACCGCCGCTTCATCTGGTCTGGCTCATATTCCGCCGTCACAGCAAAGGCATCTGGGTTGTTCGCAGACACCAGCTTATCAAGCGAGGCCAGGAGAAACTGTGCACTGTCAATGAAGCGCAACTGTCCAAGCGACAGGGAGATATATTTCTCCATGTTGTTGGGGATACAGTTGATGTTTCCCTCCACTTTGCTTATACCCTGCATCAAGAGATGGGAGTCATAGCCCCGCAGATTATGGAACACCACAGGGATGGGTGTTGTCTTGGGACTCAGCCGAAGTTTCAGGTTACACACGTTATGGGCTGGCCCTCTGTACAAGCCTGTTATATGGCAGTGATCGCGGACAGAGTCACAGCCCAGTTTTTTCTTACACACATGACAGTGAGTTGCAGCCTTATGTGCCCTTTTATCCTCCTGAGTCATCCGCATAGGGACAGGCTTGGACAGAACTGCTTTGATCTTTTGCTCCTCCTGCTGCAGAACCTGTAAGAACTTCTCCACAGCATCGCTTCCTCTGTAAACCACAGGGGGTTCGGTCTTACCGTCACAACGAACAACCACATAGCCGTAGCCGCATCCTTGGTGTTCCTGCGTTCTCTGCATGTTGCTCTTACCAGGATTAAGCGCAGGACCCGGAAGCTTCACTGTGAGCGCCTCAAAGTCAGCATAGATGACGTAGGGAGCAGCAAACTGTTTCTGCCAGTTCTGGAAGGATAATATGTTCTTCCCTTCCTCAGGCATATCCACTCGCACAGCAGTTTGCCCTATCCCCATACACTCAGGTTTATGCGCCAGGAGCAGACCCTCTGAGGTATATCCATGCAGACATAGCTCACAGAAGAACTTGCGCTCTTTATGTTTCGTCTGGTCATACAGCAAGCGGTTCAGGTCTTTGATTTGCGTGTAATGAAACTTGCCGTCCTTCTCAATCAGCATGAGGTTTATACGGGTACCAGAGTGCTTACTGATGCGGTGTACGATAGTGGTCTTCCCATCCCAGCCAAAAACGTTCAAGGCTAGGTTAGCATGCTTTTCTATCTTCTCAACATGCGACACCGGTGTAGGATATTCTACACCTGCACCCTCCAGCAGATCTAAGAGCCACTGTATGTTATATTTTGATGGTCGCTGTGGGTCCTTGGCTACCGGGTGCAGAGCGGCTACAACAGCCCATAGAATGCAGAAGTCATCCCAGTTCTTTACATTTATGATGGCCTGCTTAGCCGCCAGCGCAGCCGGAAGTCGCAGGTAGGAGCCACCCTTCAACGGTTGGTAGTTGGCAATATCAATCCACAGAGTTGTGACCGCCTCAAACTCCCAGCCAGAACCTTGGTTGGTCCACTTCTCCAACCGCTCTTGGATATTAACAACACTCTGGTCCAACGCAACATCCATGTCTTCTGAGGAGAGAACCACCTGCTGCTTATTACGCAACACAGGCTCAAAATAATCAGTGCTGTCATCATCAGCGTGCTTGGAGAGTCTTACCTTAAGGGCAAACTGACACTTGATTCCACCTAGCTCTTCAAGCTCACCAGTCAAAACTTTATGCATCTTCCGACGCATGCCCTTAAAGAACATCAAAAGGTCCGAGCTAAGGGGGTGAGACTCAGGAACGTTCATCACCCATCCACGCAAATAGTTTTTAACAGCCCACTTAGTCTTCTTGAAGGCAAGACGCGCTGTGGGGACTGGGGACTGGGTTGTGGGGATGCGTGGGGCAGGGAAAGGTCTGCGTGGGGCAGGGACTGGTCTGCGTGGGGCAGCAGTGGGGATGCATGGGGCAGGGACAGGTCTGCATGGGGCAGGGACTGTTCTGCGTGGGGCAGCACTGGGGACAGGGGTGCGTGCCACCCCAGCCTTTAATCTAGCAAACATCTCCTTGTATGTACGGTCATATTCATTACGCACTTGGAGTGCTTTGAGTGCAGCCTTAGAGCGTGGATAAGGAGGCTGAAAACCGTGAATTGAAACATAATCGTTTTGGGCTTCACGTGCTCGCTGATTATGAGTCATGTTTACTATACAGTTCCATTAGTCTAAAAGGGAATTCGTTGATACACAAAAGGCAACAACAATACAGCGAGCGGACTTTGACCTATGCAGTAAACACACGTCTCTGACAAGGTGCCAAGCTTCGTTGCACATAGGCCTAGCCGCCAAATCATGTTGTTGACAGCGCCACAAGATTTCTATTTTTATACAGTGGGGAATCCCCGTTCAGTGGCGCCGACTGGCGAGTCAGTGTCCCCAGCTATAGGCCGTTGTGAAACAATCTTTTGGGCAAGACGAAGACGACTGTGGTTGACTTTATCGAACCCACAATCCATGCACAATCCTACCTTATTATTTTTTATAGCCTTCTGACAACCCGTACAAAGACGATTAATGACACCATGTTTTATCTTATATCTGTGTAATCCACAAAACTCTTGCTCTTGCGTACAGGGCCTGTTACAGGGGACTTTCTTTCCGAGCAATATCCATGGGCATTTATTGTCAAATACTACCATTGTTATATATATAGATATCTATTAGTCTAATTGATAATACCGTCTGGCGGCAACTGGGTATCGGACGGCACCACAAGCAACTCCTCCTTTACAAAGCCACGGAGAGGTCCATCCAGCAAATAGTATAGTACAGGCTCACCAGATTTAGTGACAGAGCTTCCAATCCGGTAAACATTGAGCGACCACACAGGGTCAGTGGCCCGCCGCCGGTGGTCTTGCTCTGCCTCACCAGGCTGGTAGAGGTAGCGAACGCCAACATCAGAGGGAAGCTTTTGCTCTTTGACCCCCAGAGGGCGCCCTGGTATGACTGCAGAGGGCTTTTGTGCAACTCGTTTTGCCTTTATAGCATCTTTAGGTTTTTTTCCAGTCAAGCGGGTCACCTCATTATTTATCGCACAGACTACAGCCTGCAGTCGAGAAACCCACTCAGTCGATCGTTTTCCAGTATCCATTAACTCTACGGCATACTGGTGACCAAAGAGTCGTTCAGCAAGGGTTCGGTTAAAGCGTTCCACTATACCCTGGTCTCAATGGATATTCACACGGCCACGCCTGACTGATACTCCATGTTTTACTAACAGCTGATTCGCTGCACCCATAAACTCCCGTCCGGGGTCCACCTGAAGTAGTTTAGGCCAATGCAGCGGTCCTCGTTTGTATATCCTCTCAAGTGCACCTGCGACCTCCTTAGCCTCTTTTGTAGTCAATGGCTCAGCCGCTTTGTAGCGCGAGGCCACATCAACCAATGTTAGGGCATACTTGTAAGTCCGGCGCTTCACAACGTCATGAGGAAGAAATAAGAGATCGGCTTGGTGAACCTCATTAGGGACAGGGACATCAAACTTTGGCCTGGGAATGTGTTTTGGCACCGGCAGGTAGATTTGCCATATAGCTTGCTTTGTTAGCCACCCCCTGGCAACTTCCTCAGAAACCCTTGCTTCTGTTGCAAGCTTCTTGATAGCAGTAATGCCTTTCCAGTATCCCTTAGGACTATAGTACATCTCTTGCATGCGACGATCCATATACAGTAAACGTTCGAGTCTCCAAATGACCTACTTAGCAAGCCTGTATGCAACCATCCCAGTCGCAGCCATACCCAGTATAATGAACGCCACCTCACGCCCCCTCTGTTCATCTGAGGGCTCGTAGAAGTCTGAAAGCTGAGGCTCAGAGCCCAGCGGGTCGACGGTTTTATTCTTAATTAGGGGGTACTCACGCATAGCCTCGTCCGCATCCTTAAAAGTATGCTCGGCGTGGCCCTGGCGGCGCAGTTGCTCATTGATGAAGTCTAAGCGCTCAGTTCTCTTCTTGGCCCATGCTGCCTGAGCAGATTGAAGCTGCTCGATTGCCATATCATGGCGTTTACGTTCCGCGTCCACTTGGCTGCCTCGTAATTTAGAGAATAAAAAGTTGCTCCCAGAGATTGCAAGGGCGTTAACAAGAGCACCCCCAACAAGTAGCCCAAGTGTGGCCATTACTTCAGTATATCAACTGGTAAGATTCCTTGTTTGATTAGCATATCCTTTGTGGCCATAGCTAGTGATACATCGGCAACAGCCATAGCCAGGTTCCGTGGGGTGAAATCAAGACGTGGCACCACACCACCCAGAGCCATCTTAGCAAGCTTGGCATAACCTATTGAAATACCGGAAACAACTAAACCGTGGTACAGAGCGTTTACGAGCATTTTTCCATCAGTAATTGGTGTTGTCATCTTATTCCATATAAAACGGATCCTTTAAATGAGCGTCTGGAGGCTTTTGTACCACAACCTGTTTAGGGTATGAGGCTACCATCTGGTGCCTGTAGCAATACAATGCCAACACGCCAACACCGCCGACAACCAAAGGCACAGCCCATGTTGGCCACGTCCACCTTTCCAGAGGTTTGCTCGTTGATATTGGCTCGACAGCTTCATCTCAGCGCTCATCTCTCGGACTCTCTCTGCTAAGATTGCTTTTCGAGCTGCTCTCCCTTTCCCTGCCGCCCACTGACGTTATCTCCACCGGTGTTGTTCCCCTTGATTCGTGTTCGTTTCTTCCATGTTTTTACTAAATTTTATTTGTCCAATTGACAGCTCTTAGAAGCAGTGCTTAACACATGTATGGAGTTAAGCACATGCAGTATATCAGAGTTAAAAAAACTATACCAAGTGGTGTCTTCCTCTCCAGCGTTGATTGATTCGGTGCTTGTTTTTCCTCAGTGCAAGTTGTTAAAGCCGCAGTTAAGGGAGCTTACCATAGCGATGCGCTCACAAGTGGCAGTGCTTAGCGCGTGTCCAACAAACGGATCCGTCTTGAGGTCTGTAATTAGCCTTGGCTGGTGTTCTGGTGGGATTGGTAGAAACATACAAGCAATACCTGAGTACAGCTGTAGCAGTGTCTGACCTAGAGTACGTGTCATGCTGGCACCTAGCCGAGCCTCGTATCTCACATACAGCTTTATGATCTCTTCATCAGACATTGATTCAACCTGGTCAATTGTAAGGCCCTTCAAACCAAGGTACTGACGGGCCTGACCGCCGGCTATGACGGCAGCAAGCCTATCTCTCTTAGAAGACATATCTACACCAGTGGTGCAACTAGGTTCCCCTACCCCAGACTTTGTCTCCACTAAGCTAGTCGAGTCCTGTTCAAGGAGTTTATCAATAATGGTATCAGGATCCATGAATATACGTATACGCCTTCGAGCTTCAAAATACTGCACCGCTACCCAGATGAAGAAATCTAAATTGATTACTGAGGCAGCGGCTGCTATCAAGGCCAATATCACTTCAATCGACAGCATATGCAGTAGGCTGATCAGTCTTCAGCAGCAGTTTTGCGTGCTTGGTCTTTGCTAGTAGTTGGCGTACTGTGGCACGTTCCTCCTTTGTTGGAATTACATCATTTTCACGTAAGGCGTCTTCAAACGAGTCACGGTCCTTGGTGTGAAAGAGCACCATCCAGCGAGTCTGCTCACGTAAGTCCTTCAGCACAGAGTTGTACTTTTGGGTGAGGACCCAGACACTTTGCTGCGCATGGCGGCCGCTAAAGGCCAGTTCGGATAACATGTCTTTCTTCTTGGTTAGGGCCTTTGTTGCCGAACAGTCATCAATAATGTACAGGGTTGGCTCGCCCTTAAAACAATGGTAGAAAGCCCTCAGGTGGTCATGGAGCCGCTCCCCTGGATCAACCACGTACACCTCTGAATCATCCCACACCCATGACCGCGTCCGATAGGCCTCGTTGAAACGTATGGTAGGGCAGAGGATTACAATATGCAAGAAGGCACCAAAGAAGGGCCCTTCAAGTAGGTTGAGGATGAACGCGGTTTTCCCACATCCTGTCTGCCCACAAACAATTGCCGAACAGGGACCATCTGGAAATGTAAACTTAGTAAACTGCGCTGACGAACCTGCCATCTTTAATGTTAAGCTGTGCATCCATTACAATATACATATAAACGTTCAATGCACCGGCCGCCTCTGCCTTTTTCGTGATCTGTATGGTGATGCCCTCAGACGCATTCTCCACAGCCCTGCCACTACCGTGCAGCTGGTCGTCATCACTCGTCCTTAAGTCGAGCCACAGAGCATACTTAGTGGTTAGGTACTCTCCTAGGGACACGTCTGACAATGCCAAGTCTTTTGCAGCTATTGCTACACTGGGGTCTCGTTTACTCGTTGCTGCAAAGGCCTTCTTCACCTCGTCCCACTGCTGGTAGCCACGCATGCCCTGGGCATAGAGCTGATTGGGGATGCCCTCAATGGTCACCTCGACCTTCGTAATCTTTGGGTTGTAGAACGACTCTGTCTTCCTGGCGTATGAGACATTGGCTGAGTCTTCAAAGAGCAGTAGGATGCCCTTCATGCTGCGAGCCGGCACGTTCAGGTTGATGTTCCACAGTGTATCTCTTTTATTGTATACAAGCTTCCTGTGACGAAGCACACGGTCATACAGAATTGAGAGTCGACCTGTGTACTGGGTGCGTATCATACGGGCCAACTCTGGTTGGGTAACCATGTCATACTCCAGCGAGATGCCATCAATTTTGTAGCTGGAGTCGCTTGTTGCGTGAATCACGCGGTTGTAGTCGTTGAACGTGAGCTCGTATTCCAATCTGTCATTAAGCGCGCTCTGGTAGAATGGCATGTGGCACTCGAGGAGTTCAAAATCAAGCGGAACGTAGAACCTGTTACCATACACATCGGCTACGGCCTTGTCCTCTTCCTCGGTATCAACCTTGTCTCCTGCCCCCAGTCGTATCTTAGTTGCGTTTCTATCATCTGATGTGTCAATGCCCTGGTACTGAAGGCCCTGTCTCTCCTGTGCTGTCCGCCACAAGTCGTGGTAACAGTGGTACATATCGCTGTCATCAATAGACATGACCTCATTGCCAGAAATCTTGATTGTCATTTTCTTAACCACGGCGCGACCCAAGTTTTGCACAACGCTGCGGTTAACATAAGCCGAGGTCAGCGTGATTGTAAAGGCCAGCCGTGCTGTCTCTGGAACAATGACGTCTTCTGCACCTAGATTGGGGAAGCGAACCAGCAGTTGTTGGTTCTGATCAATAGTGCTTGGATTGTTTGTAACGACTACAGATTGTCGCACGCCCTTTACCCCAAGGGGTTCGCGTATCCGGCGGTGTGGGTTTAGTTTGCGTCCGTAAGTACTCGTCATGTTGAATGTTTAATTACACTTATATCTTTAACACACAGACATGGAGTTTGATAACCCAGCATTTGACGACCCTGAGGAGGAAGGGGCTATGGGAGGGGATAGGAATGAGACTAGCTTTGATGATGAGGAGACTAACCTGATTGACGAAACTTTAGATACGTCGTACTCGACTATACCACCATGGGCTATTATTGAAATGCCTGCTGGGTTAACAGAAGATCAGGTGGCTTCCATAGAAGAAACAAAAGTCTTAGTTACGAGGTGGAAGAAGGCAGTGTCTAAGCATGGGCTGCAGGCCCGTCTGGAGTTTAGATCGTCTAAACAAGGTGACCTTTGGGTTAAGTGGGGCCGAGAATGAAATCTTCTGACATGGAAGAACAATCCAAACAAATTCCTCTCTCCTAGGAGTATCCTAGATTACGGTGGTACACAGCTTGCTCGGGCTCTTGGAGTGACCGCTGAACTATCCACAGAAGCAGTAAAAGCCCTACAAGGCATTGACGAAGCTGCTGCTTTAGCAGAAGCTGCACTTCCAGATATGTTAGAAATGAGCAGCCTTGAAGCTGTGACAGAGCAAGGTGGTGTGGAAGAAACAGGATTCATAGAGGACGTTCATAACACCATCCAAGACCTAGGTACACAAACAGACAACGAACTACCACTCAGAGAGCTTATAGGGCTTGACAAGGCTATGCAGACCCAGAGGGGTGAGCTGGTCAACAACCTAGCTAAGATAACTGAGTTAGAAAGGGATATAAAACATCGGAAAGCTAAAATGGCAAGCCTGGAGGAGGAAGGGAGGGGTGATAGTCGAGCATGGAGATTCCAAGCAAAAGAGCTTGCAGAGCTGCAGGACCTGCGGAGTGCCCGTATTGAGGCTGCCTCTGTAAACCGTGAACTTCTAAGGACCCAAATTAACCGCATCAGGGAAACGATCAACAGACTTCTTAACGAGGACACAACACTAGCTGAGCGTGTACGCACCCTGTTCCGGGAGCAGGGCATAACAATCGCCTCCATCCTCACTGCAATTGGATTGGCAATCTCGGCCCTGGTAGTTGCTTTGACGGGCGGAGGGAGCACTAGTCCAACCCCGGCACCAACGCCGACGCCAGCTGATAAGCCTGGGGTAAAGGAATGGATTAAAAAACAGCTGAACTCCTTGGCAAACGTCCTGAAGGGCCTAGCCGGTAAGGCAGCAGCTGCCCTTCCAGGAATCATTGGCTCCATCGTATCATGGCTGCTTACGTCAGCTGCAAAGGTGGCTGGTTGGATGGCAGAACATGTATGGGCCGCAGTTGTGGCGGTGGGGGGAGTTATCCTCCTGATACTCCGTGACTTACTACGTAGCAAACCAAAGCACAGATAAGCCTATAGCGATTCCGCCTATAATAAGAGCGGTTTTCTCATCCTCGTGCGCCCCATGCAGACCGGTCTCGGCCATAGGGGCGGGCCCTGGAGAGGAGAGTTCCATATCTGTATCTGTATCTGACGGAGGGTCAAAGCTTCCTCTATCTGGAACAGCCGGAACCGCGTTGACATCAGTATTGCTGCCGATCTGCTGCTCCTCAGTTGCAATAGTAATCAGATTGTTGTACCCAGCAACGTCTCCAATGGCGAGGCTCATATCTGATGGAGCCATGTACAGGCCCGTTCCAAACACATAATCAACCTTTGAGGAGGCATTCTGGAGGACGTTCTGATACCGTCGAATGGATGATGGAATATCCACTGGGGAGTTGATGGCATCCTCAACGTTAGCCTGAAATTGTTTTTGGGCATCAAAGGACGTTCCAACACCTAGTATCTCTGAGCGGGTCTGCGCCTGAGCACTAAGAATGGCCCAGACATAGGTCCGAATGCTGTCGTTAATTCGCTCAACGCCGGTCTGTGTAAAGCCCTCAGACGTGTCCAGTATGAAGGTACTCCAGGCCTCGTCTGCTTCAGGTCCCTGTGCTAGATGTAGAACAGCACCCATTTTCTCCTGAAAGGATTGTAGGTTACTCGCGTGGGCAAAACCTGGCTTTGTATCCTTTTCCGCCTCAAAGGCCATCCGTGTAGGGTCATAACGAACGTTTCGACCAGCAACCTTGACGACACTCCCGTAACCATACGCATCATGTGCATATAAGATACCAAGGCCACTATTAGCTACGGTTGCCTTCTGACGCCAGTCTGTGTTTAGTTGAACACCAAAGTTAGTGCAGAGTCTGTCATATGCTCTCTTGTCATATGTATTGTTATAGGGGTCATAGGCATGATCCTGAGGTAGAGGCGCTTGCAGTTCTGCTAATAGGCGACGCACTGTGTAATAAAGGTGAAAGGTGTAGAGAGCTTTCACGAGTGGAATCCCAGCCTCAAGGTGGTCCTGGGAGGACACGCCGCAGCCGGCTGATGCACACCACACTGCAAAGTTTAACTGGTTCTGCCAAAACTGCATTGGATTTGTCAACCAGTCTTTTACTACTTTGTCCGCTGTTACCGGCGGGCACCTTATAGTTACTGAATAGATCAGGAAACTTTGCTGTGAATGTACCACCATTGTGAACAACTTGAATTGTTTGTCGGGTTAGTTTATCTCCCACACCATATGTGGCTGGATACACCCCGCCCGCACCATATGGGGTAGCTTTTCTATTGAAACTATAGGCTTGTTTATTCATAGTGCTATGTATCACACTCTGTCAAATGTTCAAAGCGGCGGCGCTGTGTCCCTGCAAAAACCTATTGACAACACTGAGGGTGATCTATGTGTTGGCCTAAGGTCAATCACGTATACTGTGGGCTGGTACAATCTCGAAACAGATGAGACCATTCAATGGCGGTCAAGGACTTCAGGAGAGAGAGGAAAAATTGCCTCATTAAAACCGGGCCTCTGGAGTTTCAGCCTTCTTCAGGAGCAGATTACACCATTAGGTGGGTTTAGTACCCTAACAGTTCCAGACAATGGGGCTGTGAATATATCAGACGGAGTGTTAAAAATGTTGGGTCTTGATGACGGCCTCGGGTGGATACCTTCAGGTACTTACACCGCCTACCGGCCCATCAACTTTAGCATGTTCTGCACATTATATATTCACCTCGATCAAGTCAGCACCACACACAACATGCTAGATGGTGCACCCACTACGCTTCTTGAAGTTGTTGGCTTAGAGGGTGGCTCTTTCGGTGATATTATAACCACGAACATCACTAATCCTGTATGTAAGCGTGTCACTAGTGGAACAGTGCATGAGTTAAAGGTTCAGTTACGCGATAATAAAGGAAGGCTATTGGATAACCACGACTTACCTGTTAGCGTTGTTCTTGAATTTACAAGATGTCAATAAAAACGAGTATTTATGGACCTAGGCAAAAACCGACAGACACTGTTCAGGGCGCCGATCTCTCGGAATATGCTACAAAGACCTATGTATCCATTGGCGACTCACAAAAAATGGATAAAAGTGGCGGTACTATGACTGGAGACCTTGAAATGGGAGATAATAAAATTGTTCAGTTGGGAGACCCAATATCGCCAACGGATGCTGCTAATAGAAAGTATGTTGATGACAGACATAGACAGCATCGCAGGGACCTGAGTGAACACATAAACTCCCAAACGAAACATCTCATTACTATTTGGGCAGAAGCAAGTGGCCCCCTTCGCAGAGGATATGAGTGGTCGTTTGGCCATGGGGCTAGGGGTCGAGACTCACAAGACTCAAGCTGTGGATATACCATGACATGTGGTGGTAAGATCATTCGTATGGGGTTGTCTTCTGGTGTTGGTGCTGATACTGCTGCTGCTATAACAGTCGTTCCTGTTATTAATGGGAACGAATCAAGCGGTAGGAATAAGTAAGCCTGCTGACCAACGGGCTGTTGTAGTATATTTAGAACCGCCTTACAGCTGGAAGAAGGCAACGTTATTAACTTTTATACAACCGCACAAAACAGGGGCGACTTGGTCTGTAGCTTCATTCCTAATTGAACTTGATATATAGACTTATGTATACAAAGACAGTATGAAACAACAACCAAAAAAAACGACTGCACCGTTAAAAAAAATCCGGAGCCTCCTCCATGTGATCTGGGGCACTCCTATCGGCTGAATGAGATCAGTCTTAAGAAGCAATACCTTGAGAAAGAAATTGAAAAATATGGTGCTATGTACAAAAAATATAGGTGCTATGTACAAAAGTAAACTCAGTGGACGCTGTAGACACTGCTTTAGTTGCTGTGGGTATGTGTCTTGGCGCAAGTGGTGCAGGTGTAATGTCTACAATAGTTGCCATTCCTATTGCCACAGTGTTGGGTGCTACTGGAGCCGCTTGTGGGCTACTTGTAATTGCTGGAAAAATTCATCAGTAGGCGGCTGACCATTAAGTTAAAAAAGCATGACAAGATCCGCATTCTCGCTCAGAGCAAATTGAATACCATTGCTGACATTGTATCGGCGGCGCTTGAAGATGGGTATATCTCAGATGATGAGTTTAAGCTCGTTTCGGTCGAGATCATGAAATATAGTCAAATGAAAAGTGACATTAAAGCAAAATGTTTGAAAGCGGCAGAATCGCCTCCTAGACCTGCTAAGGTATGACCCGGACAGTCCATTTGAAGAGTGGGGGTTGCTAGATATAATGGAGGTGGCGATAAAATCTTTCTGCAACGATCATACTGGAGTCAAACAAAATACGGACCAGTGGGAGACCACGAGGAAGGGCTGCGTTGGAGGAAGTGACTACTCCTCTATCATAGGGCAAAACTACTTCAGCAGCTATAGCAAGAAGCTGACAGAAAAAACTAGCAACGAGGGTGTTCGCTTTAGCGCACCCTGCCTCTGGGGTACGACTTTTGAGGAGGTTGCAATTGCGGTATTGGAGAAGGTGTACGACACCAAGGTCTACGGAAATAATATCTATATTGATGGCGGCGCGACGGCCTACTCTCCGGATGGCTTTTGTGTGCTCCCAATCCGGCAGGCTGGAGTGGATGCTGTCTGTCTGGGGCATCCTGAAGGAGGTTGTGTTGCTCGAGATAAAGTGCCCCTACACTCGGAGTCCTGGGAGGGTGATTCCGAATATGTATAAGCCTCAGGTTCTGTTGGGGTTGCACCACAGTCCGGTGGCGACCATCGGGGTGTTTGTCGACTGCGTTTTCAGGTTGTGCTCCTTTGAGGACCTGGGGAGAGCTGAGACGTATAACCAGGTGTATCACAAGGATCAGAAGAAGTATAAGGAGACGGTGGCTTGGGGGTGGGCGGGGGTGGAGGGGCTTGAAGACGGCGACTATAGTGCGAACGGGAGATTTAATAGTTGCCTGGGCTTGGAACAGGAGCATCACGGTCCTTGGTTGGGAAGACCGAGTGGGACCACAGAGAGGCCGACGGGGGCTTTCTACTGTTGGAAGCTCTTTACGATGAGATTGATAACCGCTCGTCCTGATCCCGACTTTATCGAGAAGAACGACGCTAAGGTTGCCCAGTTTATACAGGACCTCAACCGCGTGAAAAATGGAACTTACAGCGACGGTCGCAGATATTTTTCACTCAATGACCTCTATGGTGACTAACTACTGGTGTGGGCCTATACCATAGGGGCTGGAAGGGCTGGGCTCATATGGTAGCATATGGGGGGGGGGGGAGGTGCGAGCGGTTCGCTGGCTCATGTGAGTCAGCCTGTGTGTGTGTGTTTTCTGGGTAGCTGTATTAGATTGCTGCGCTCGTACCCCCAGTCTCTATATTACTCCTCATAGCCCACATCTTGTAGCCCACACCCCATACCCCACACACTATAGCCCACACCTCATATCCCACACCTCATAGCCCACACCTCATATCCTACACCTCACCCACACCTCATATCCCACACCTCATATCCTACACCTCATATCCCACACCTCGTATCCCACACCTCATATCCCACACCTCGTATCCCACACCTCATATCCCACACCTCATAGCCCACACCTCATATCCTACACCTCACATCCCACACCTCATATCCCACACCTCATATCCTACACCTCATATCCCACACCTCGTATCCCACACCTCATATCCCACACCTCACATCCCACACCTCATATCCCACACCTCATATCCCACACCTCATATCCTACACCTCACATCCCACACCTCATATCCCACACCTCATATCCTACACCTCATATCCCACACCTCGTATCCCACACCTCATATCCCACACCTCGTATCCCACACCTCATATCCCACACCTCATATCCTACACCTCATATCCCACACCTCACATCCCACACCTATATCCCACACCTCATATCCCACACCTCATAGCCCACACCTCATAGCCCACACCTCATATCCCACACCCCGAAATTCTCTACGTCACATTTCTTATGTACTTTAATTCTCAACTCAATGCCTTCATTTGCCATTTGTGTCGGTTCACCTCTTAAGTCTCGTACCTGCCTATTTACTTCAATCCATATCATCATCATCATCATCATCATCATCATCATCATCATCATCATCATCATCATCATCATCATCATCATCATCATCATCATCATTCATCATCATCATCATCATCATCATCACTATCATTCTGCATCATCATTATTAATCCACATCATCGCCATAACCATCATTCAGTACCATAATTATCCTCCTCCTCATCATCATCATCACCATCATCCTCATCAACAGCGTCACCTTCTTCCTCTTCGTCTTCTTCATCAATCCTTTGTCGTCCTGACGAAGATCTAAGCTTAATAGGAACGTCAGTTAGAATGTTTCAACTTTACTGTTTCCCTTTACGTAGACACGACTAACACAATTGAACTTGAAGGGTCTAAACAGACCAACTAACTTTAATGTCGAAACTTGCTAGCAATCGCAACTGCATTAAAACAGTACGCGCCAGGCTTTCCCTATTTGCTGGGAATGCTTGTGTGTTTTGTGTGGTATAGCCATGCTCTGCTAAGGTCAATGCCACGAAGTGGGTGACGCCGTTCTGTATCGCGCTAAACATGGAAATAGGCCATTGTGTCATAATAAAGATACATATGTATGCTATGGAAGCTTCTTTCCCTCAGAAGCGAAAAAGGAAAAAAAATCCCCCGGCAGCGAGTCACTGGAAAGTATATGCGCGCTTGCGCAGAAACTACGAACTTGGCGTGCCTCAAGTGGTGGTATATAAGACCTCAAATGATGCATTAAAGTTAACTACACCTTCGATGTTAAGGATTAGAATACACTTCCAATGCAAAAGCAAAGCCATATAATCTTGCACAAAGGCAACAACGATGTTAAGAGCATCACAGGAAGCCAGGCGGACATTCATCCTTCTCAACCACAGGCTGCAAACTTTGTTAAAATCCATCGAAACATCCAAGCAGACCCTTGATGTAAAATATAATGAGGAATTTCAGCACATTATTGAAAGGTGAGGAGCATTTTGTGTCACTTATCGCCCGTGCATTGGCTTGTACATGATATGGTACACATGGTGTTCGCTTCACAAAGGCCGACAATGACATCAGCAATACCCAACATTGATCAACAGCGTTAACAACCCAATCATATGTTTCGTCACTTTATTTAATATTTCATATGAGGCAATTGTCTTATGATATTTAAAAATTAAAATAAGCAAGAAAGATTTTATGTTCACCTGTGGTTTCTCTTCCTTCGTGCAATAGCCCGTTAATATGATCAGAATATCCCCGTATCTATATCTTTCTCTTTCCTAACACGATGGTAGTAACCAATGTCGCTATAGATATCTCTGGCCAAATTGAGGTCTTCTTTTATAAGAGTTACCCGGAGTCCTCCTCAACTCCTGATGTTCTCATCGAATTTCGTATTCCATAGATCCCAGGTAATCCAACCCTTTCGCAAATCTGATGAATCTTGTTACTTTAATTCAGGATCTTTCTCTTTCATTTACTATTAATAAAAGAGCTATCATTGTCGTCTTCTGCTGTAAATAGGAAAACGAGAATGTCAACACTTATTGTTTATGACGTGTCAATTGTCCACAGACAGCCTGTTGGGGGTTACGACAATAAAGTTTATGAGAATGAAATACAGAAGCAATAAAGTATCCCCAAAGAGTGTAAAGCTTCTCTAAGAGCACTCACTGCAGCCTCAGCCCCTGACAAAAACGCCACCTGCCAGACGCCGTGGGTAGCTTTGTCACGGCGTCTCTTAAAACCTCGTGGAATTCTCTGATTAATTCGGAGACGTGGAAGCCTCGACCAATTAGACGATTCCATGTCTTTAACAGACGAGGGATCAACTATCCCATGTGCTTTTGTTGATTTCACCGTGTCGTCGCCTGATGACGGCGTTGTATTTTATGTAATTTCATAATCCCCACACTGCTTAGCGAAGCTATAAACTCTACACTCGAGATCGTCACATGTCCTTCGCAAGCCCGTTTCCTCGCTCTAGAAGGATGTTGACAATCACAATCCACAGTGCGGGCATTAAAGATCGAGAGTAGTAAACGAAGAGGGCGCTGTGAAAGGCGAACTGCTTTCGACAGATCTACCGGGGCAAGTTGACATTAATTTCATATTGTAGTTGTTATCTTCGGTATTTTTAAGTCTGTGTGCGACATGTTTGCGCAACGGAAAGAATCTGTTTTCCCGCTCTCATCAACCGCAGAGATGTCAGTCCAGTATTTTCATGTTCTTTTGTTTATATCACGGTAGCGCCACCTAACGATTGCAGTGTATTATGATTAGCGAAGCGATCACCACAGAGCCACGCTTAGAGAATCTATACACTCTTTGGTATCACGCTCCGGTGGACAACATTACTTTTATATCAAAAACAGGCTCCTAACACAGTCGACTGAGCTTGCTTTAACTTTTGTAGATGGTAACTGTTCCGCGTGTTCACTACATGATGCGAAAAGCTATATCTTCTTATTTCTAGCCTTATCTTTGGCTTTAGCAAGGTTAATGGAGTATTGAGGGTTTTATCAGGACTGAAGGCCAAGATATACCCACTGCCAAGACTACACCTGGGGTTACAGTGGCCTAGGCCAAACCATACCCCCCCCCCCCACTAGGCCAGATTACACACCCCACCGTCACTCATAATGTCCAAGGATAAAGTTTTGACTTAGTAGCTATTGGAATATGTGCATTCTTTGCCTTCTTATGT
>CM067352.1:48669569-48944569 GCA_034190875.2 Urechis unicinctus
ATATAAACATATATGCCTATATATATCATTAATATTCATGTTATTGCACATATATTTGCATTTCTATATATATGATTATTCAAAGATATATACATGTATATATTCTAATATTATATACATATATATGTATATTGATATATATTTTTATATATATAAATATTTATTAGGTGTTTATTTATGTAATTATATTCATTATGATATATACACGTATATATATATGTGTATATGTCTGAATATATATATATATATATATATATATATATATATATATTAGCGTATGTATTTATATAAAGATACATTCATATATTTACATGAATATATATTTATATACTGATGCATGCAGGTGTAGTTTTTTATAGTGCCACTTGCTGTCTGCTATCATTTGCCAGATATCCCGATGAGTTTGGTGGACAAATTCGACGCTATACTATTGTATGAACTAGCTGAGGTGGGAGTGATCAGTGAAGAAGAAAGATTTATTCTGGTAATTGATACATTATTCGTGAAGCAGAATTTGTTTCCGGGACTAACACGACATTTTAGGGACTTTAAATGTTTGCCTGATTCAATATTCAATTGTTGAATGATTTCGTGGCTCGATCGTTCAATAATTGCTTAGCCATTCTCTGTATAAACTGTTTAACTTCTCATGCAATAATTGTATTGCTCCGTGGTCATGGTTGTCTCTAGTAGCAATACTATTTTGCTCCCTCGTAAGTTATTATTATATCATTGCTTTTTCTCAACTTTCAACAATTGTAATGACGAAACGACTGCATCACATCACCACCAGTTACATTTATTAGGACGTCATTCTGATTTCTGCATCACTCTCACTACAGTTAGACCAATGATGATACCATTGCGATTGCTGCGTTACGGTCTCACCAGTTAATAACGATAACGATCCAATTACAAAAACTGCATCCCTGTATATCACGCTACGGTTTTATATTATATCCATCTTAACTTCCAATGACCCTCTTAGATGCCCAATCCTCCCTATGTTGCACTTATAGGGGGATGAATTATTTAATATAACAAGTCGATAATCTACGTATGTCTTAACCCCAATTACAGCCCCTTTCAAATACGATGACGATGAAAGAGTGCCCTGTTAACTTACTTTTGTAGGATATATGCCATTTTCCAATAGCTAGAGGACGACAACAAGGCCGGCAATATGAAAGAATTCTTTAAAACCCTACGAAACGACTCCGAGAAGAAGTTTGACTTCCTCTCCTTTTAAGGAATTCAAATATGGAGAACACAGAGAAGTTATGCGAGAAATAATTGGAAGATGATCAAGACTAAAGTGCAGACGCGTCAATTCTGTTTATTCGTTCATTTTTCCACAATTTGGCTGTGAAAGTAATTATGCGCCAAACTACAGACTAAAACAGCTTTCATTGTTATTCAAGGCATTCACGCCACATTATTACAGCAAGAAGCATACTATAGTTGTCTTAATATCCTGCAGGTACGCTCATCCATTTATTGACGCTAAATCGGTTAAATCAGGCTGTTGTGTAGTTTGTTCATTATTTTGTTTTAGATTTTAACAGTGAAATGGAGAATAGAATATCTGATTAATTGATTATCTATATGTCCATTGCTGTCAACACAGCAAATTCCTCACCTTGGTCAGATCAATTGATTATTTGAACATTCTCTTGGTCGAGTCGTTCATGTTTCGAATTTATTCAATGCTTATTGGTGTTCACAGGGCTTATAGTGGTGGCGGGAATCTGATTATTCAAGAGTCATCTGTACCCATCTGCATTAAAATGCTTAACGATATATTTCTTAAAACTTAATTGAGCAAAATATTAAGATAATTATCGCATTTCATGATTTTGTTGGCATATCCCAACAGTGTCATGGTTTGTTGATTATTATAATCTTACAAAAACACAATTGGGGTGTGAAGAAATAACGCTCAGAATATTTTCAATGAACTATGTGTGTGCTAATTTAGTGTATTTTAACTTCATGTTAGTTGATGGGGATTTTCATAACAATTTCTTTTTGCACATTATTGTGCATTAATGATACTACATATAATGGATTAAACCCTAGTTGTACCTTTTCGTGTTGTATTATCTACTTATCCAAATAAGTTTTTAATGACAAAGTAATTTGTATCAAGATGGGTTTCATCAGCATCTAAAGATTTTTATCTGGTTTTTAGATCGATAATTCTCTGATTTGGCATTAATTAATTACGTGTTTTTATGAAGGAGACGATTATTTTGACATGATATTTGGAATATTTCAGTAGCAGCTTTCTCTTTGTACAATGTCCGGACCATAACACAATCAGGGCTTATATTATCTCTGTTGATTTGTGAATTGTGGTTTGAGGTTCCCTTTTAATACGTCACAGTCTTCTGCTGACGAATATTGAAGTAACATGGTTAATATCATAATAAGCCTATATGTGGTTCTAATCATAAGATGTACTAAGATGGAGGTCGGGATTCTTATTATTTGAATATTTAAGTATCTACTGTTCTGAACACAGGACTTTTTGGCGTCTATTGTGAATGATATCGACGTAAGCTGAAAAATGCTAATTACGGAATGATTTATCATGCTTCCAATAAAATGCTGAACTTTTATTGTAATGTTCCCTTTTCTTTGACAGATGTCTCCATTGAACCTTTTCAAAATCACCAAAATTTCGCCAAAAATTCAATACATTTACACCTTGCAATTAGACCAATAAGTTATATTATGTTACTTTGGCCTTATATTAATCGACACATTCCTTCACTTCACCCGTATACAATATGCTGCTGAATGCATTATTTGTGTGGCTATGTCCGTAATCTTGGCGTGAATACACAAACCTACATATCCACAGGCGTCGTCAACACACAACCATTCTATAAAGTTTGACATTTGACCCACAAACGGTTTAGAACGATGTGTACATGGTTTTTATTGAACAATTTAACGGTTCTATTGATCGATTACGCGGGTGGAGGCGGGGCTATCAGTGGACCTTCACTTTGCCTTCAACCTACACAACTTATCGAAAGAATGAGGCTTTGTGCCCTTGTTACAGGCTCCAACCTAGCGTATATAAAAAGAAGTATATATAATATAGTATATATATATATATATATATATATATATATATATATATATATATATATATATATATATATATATATATATATATATATATATATATATATATATATATATATATATATATATATATATATATATATATATATATATATATATATTCAATATACGATTCAAGCTTTTTGGAACAATTCACTGACTATTCGTGAGCGTAGTCACATTATTGAACACATCCTGAGTCCCCAAATAGTCAAAGGCTTTTTCGTACTTTAAACGCTTTGTATATATATGAAAAATGCAACGCGGAAATATTTTGAATCGACTTTTTTCGAACATGATGCTAAACAGTATTGTTCTCTCGAATGGTTTTGTCATATATATCATTATTCCAACTCCGGATACATTGTTCAGATTTACTTTCGTTGCAAATATATTCTAATACTATGCGATCCGAATGTAAAAAATGAAGAAAAAAATTGTTTTGAATAATATATATTTATATGCATATACATAAATACCATTGAATCACAAACCACAATATCGCTGACTATACAATTACCAACGATTATCTACCAACCAATCACGTCGCACAACACCGACAACCCAACTAAGCAATATCAGACCTTTGCCATCACCAACAAATCAATCCGGACCAGTCAGTCACTGAACACATAAACAAGGACTGCACAATAAGCGAGGATATTAAGCCGACCATACTATCGCCGACCATACAATCTACGACCATTCAATCACCCACCATACAATCACCGAGGATGCAACACCGACCAAGCTGTCACCCACCATTCATTCACCGACCATCGTGTTGAAAGGAAGATAAGAATAGTTTGAGGACTGATCGGTTTTTTTGCTTCATGCCTTATGGCTGATGATACAACCTGCTTGAGTGACCATCAAGCTCTGTTTACATGAAGTGGAATGTCTAAGCTTTTTAGGCAAAGCGATTATTGCCAGGCAGGCAATGTGTAAGGATCATATCGCATCTATTTGGTGAGTTTATCATGCATACGCATATTTACACCCATCGCCAGTAGTAACTAGAAACTTTTTCCCTGTAAAGAAACCTGGTACAACAATTGATGACGATAAAATATTGTGAAATAATAATGATTACTCTCTATTACCTATTTTCATAAAATCAAAATGAGTTGTTTTCTTAGAACATGTCAACATTTCGAATATTTTAACTAGATTAAGCAAATGTTTCACTAAAGTTGATCTTTCCATTGCTAACTGAGCAATGTATAACCAACAGGTTAACCTAGCAAATAAAACCTGTTCTGTAAACCATATGCATAGGTCACATATGCCTGCCCTCAGGCTACAGGTATACAACAAACTAGGTGTGTAAATATAAAAGTTACCAGTACAACTTTGAATCCTATTGTATAATATGACAAATCCCTCGGCAGCAGCTTCTTTCGCAAGTCTTCTGGCTACCCTAAATAGATACACCTGTCAAGTTGTGCAATGTCAGCGACAGACAATTATGTTTGCTTCAATGCCATTCGGCATCCCACATTACCTTTAGTCATGTTCAAAGAGTTGAGAATGACTGAAGTCATAACAAATGTGCATGTGATCAAATGTATTTATGATGAATTGAAACCGTTGTACCAGATTCTGCATAACTTGACCTAGTTTTAATAGTATCAGAGAGAATGCCCGCCCTCATTCGTGAGGATTAAGTGTTAGACGTCACAAGAGCTACTTCAGTCAGAGTGTGTCGCTAAGAGGTGTCTGTTGGAGGGTTTGGACTGTATTTTATTCCATTTATTTGGACTGGATAAATTTGTACTCCTCGATGATAATTGATTTGGCATTATTACTCAAATAAGCTCGGTATTCAATTGCCCGCAGGCCGATACATTGTAAGAGAAAAAGAGTCCTTACTTTAAAACCTGCTTTATTACATCGGGTGTTGTGTCCCTGAGCGTGATTGGCTGATCATTGACAGGATACATCTGTTCAATCAGGCTTCGATAAAATATATATATATATATATATATATATATATATATATATATATATATATATATATATATATATATATATATATATATATATATATATATATATATATATATATATATATATTATATATATATATATATATATATATATATATATATATATATATATATATTCTGTTCTGTCTTGTGAGGTTTGACTCCTGACTCCGTCACCAAAACGACAGCCCATATCCTCTGCGTTGTGGCCCACTTGCTTCTGCCCAAATAGTAATGAGAGGCCATTTCCGAGTTCTAATATATTCTGTTGTGTCCCTGTGCTGCTGTCTGTGTTGTGCATCACATTGTTATTGGCGCTCCCGACTGGAGATATTCCTATCTATGTCGATAAGCTGCGCCAGGTTGTTGACCAGATGACCCCTACATGCCTGCATAACCTTGTTATGCCCGATGAGATCCCGGAATGGCAACCCAACTATTTCGGTCTGTGTGCCTATGTATTCTATAGCGTTATAAACGCTCAAACTTTGTATAATCGCGGCCGAGGGTTAGTGTGTGACCATTTTCAGCTAAAACATTGGAATAGTTATTGACGGCGTCTATAATGAACTAGGCCTCCCTGTAGTATAGTCTGATCCATCTCAATCCCCCCCCACTATAGCACCCTGAGATGGCAGAGGGGCCTCTGGGGGGGGGGTTTCTGGGAGTACCTCACCCTCTCCTCCTACACATCACTGTCGTCGATGGACATGACCTGAGGTTGGTGATACTACCAGGGCCGATGCCTATGGCAGCCGGGCATACGTCCCGAGTGACTGGAATATTGGCTCACATCCAATGACTACAATCGTATGGTTCACACCAAAGGTGACACCAACACCAACAACACAGTCGATTGCATCTCACTGGAGTATGACATGGAAACCCAGGCAGAGCTGGTCCACATGTTCTGAACCCAGTACATAGGTCGGCTTGCGACTCTGTTCGAGCGTGTGTTCACACCAAGGACCGTGACTGGTTTGAAGTTGCCCTGGGTGAAAATGATGTGATCCCGACAAGGAAGGAACGCGTCGCAGTACGCCAGGTCCTAGCTAAGACCAAGCAGGCAAAGCTGCTGCTGAAGACTGATCAGCCAAGAGCAATTGCTGGGGTCTGCGATTGAAACAATCTTGCTCCTGACTAGCTGGACAGCAGCTGTGTCATTGGTTGCTGTGTATCTGTTAGACTTTGAAAGTATGCATTAGAAACAGCACGCTATTTGCATTCTTATAGCATCATTGATCAACTCCTTGCAAGGCCAGCTGAGTCTCAACGCTCTGGAGCTGCTATCCCACCCGAAAACCGACCAAAGCTGGTTGCAGACCACGAGGCCGACCCGTTTGTTTGGCACGCGCTAAGCACTTCTTTTTGCAAGTTATATCACTGCTAAGGCATGTACTTAGCTCCCATAACAACGGCCTTAACAACAGCCAAGCACTGTTAATTTGGACAAACAAGTTAAGTAAGTAAACATTTCGTCAGAGGAAACGAATTCAGCAGAGACAATGAATCCACAGATGGCAGTAGTGAACCCACAAAAAACCCGAAAAAGTTTGGTGCAGGGCGGAACGGCGCCGCAGCTTGTAAAGCCAATCAGAATAAGCTCCGTGAGGCCACGCTTAGATATGAAGCCACCGTGGAAGGGCCTCATCCTACTGAAGTCATAGAAATGCCTTCTTCGCCTCATCATTTTTGACCGACAGCAAAAACTGCTACGTGGGCACCCTGGGTTGCCGGTGGCGTCAGGTTGTTTAGACTAGCATGGTGGTACAGGTTTTACTCGAAAACACACAGCGCCTTTAGCCTGTCCACCCTGGACCATGTTGTCGGCCAAAAAAGTCAACCAAGAAAGGTCGTACAATGAAAGAATCCGTTCTACATGGAATGAGTATAATATGACAACACCAAGTACTGATGAAAAAAAAATGTTCGTCAACTCGCTGTACCACGGTACAGTTGTTCTGGTATATCTATAGGTTACGCCAAGCTCGGCAAGAAGGCACTGGTTAGGGCAATCCCCAATGTTGACCTCACGCCATGCGACCTGGGTATGGCTGTTTCCGAGGTCACAAAGAATATTCTAATTAAACAAGGAATTAAACCAGGTGATATACTGAAGTAAATACCATGGCCTCGATTGCGCTGCTTGCTGGAGGTGCCCATGTCATCGCCCTGGCGTTCTCTGGGAGCAACTTCTTATTCTCTAAGATACGAAGAAGCAATGTGGACGCGGAACGTAAACACCATGATATGGCAATAGGAAGGGAACTGAATGGCTAGACTTCATCAATGAGGAGCTCCCCCGCGAGGGACATGTCGAGCATACTTTCAGGGATATCGGCGACGCTACCTGATTCCAGGCAAATCCGTCATCCACTAGACTCTGAGCCCCAGATTTCAGACTTTTACGTGCCCTCAGATGGCCAAAAGGTAAGTGAGGTGATGTTCATTATCCTGGAGAAAGATCAACTGAGTAGGTTTCGCGGCTGCAAGCAGTTGTCTCTTCAATAAACAAGGAGGTGGCCTGCTTGACAGGAACATAACCTAAAGATGATATAAAGGCAAAATAAGTTGCACAAAAGCCCTTGTCCGTGGTCCCAGGGCACTTGAGAAGGCTCAAAGAGCAAAAGCTGCCCTCTGGTGTTGGCTTTCTCTACTTGCATCAAGAGGTGGGCGTTATAGGCCCAGTAGGTTGTGAAAGACATGGCATGGTTGTTGCTTTTGGACTTTCCTGTTATGTGACAGTGGTCGTAAAAAGAGCCGCCCACCAGTGGCTTGCTACATATATGATATTGAGTTGCTGCCCAGTGGGTTTATTTATTCTGCAGAGTCATCACCATGGTAGCAGCATGTATCAGGTATGTATGTATGTATGTATGTATGTATGTATGTATGTATGTATGTATGTATGTATGTATGTATGTATGTATGTATGTATGTATGTATGTATGTATGTATGTATGTATGTATGTATGTATGTATATATGTATGTATGTATGTATGTGTATGTATGTATGTATGTATGTATGTATGTATGTATGTATGTATGTATGTATGTATGTATGTATGTATGTATGTATGTATGTATGTGTATGTATGTATGTATGTATGTATGTATGTATGTATGTATGTATGTCTGTATGTATGTATGTATGTATGTATGTATGTATGTTGTATGTATGTATGTATGTATGTATGTATGTATGTATGTATGTATGTATGTATGTATGTATGTATGTATGTATGTATGTATGTATGTATGTATGTATGTATGTATGTATGTATGTATGTATGTATGTATGTATGTATGTATGTATGTATGTATGTATGTATGTATGTATGTATGTATGTATGTATGTATGTATGTATGTGTATGTATGTATGTATGTATGTATGTATGTATGTATGTATGTATGTATGTATGTATGTATGTATGTATGTATATATGAATGTATGTATGCATGTGTGTATGTATGTATGTATGCATGTATGCATGCATGCATGCATGCATATGTAGGCATGTATGTATGTATGTATGTATGTATGTATGTATGTATGTAAGTATGTATGCATGAATGTATGTAAGTATGTATGTATGAATGTATGTAAATGTTTATAAAATCATATTCCATCAAATGATGAGCATGTAGCTACCGTCATGATTTAGTATACCGTGCCACTGGGAAAACGCCAGGTAGCGCCACCGCGCAGCCAGACTGATGCGCATATAAGAATGAACGAGGTGACCAGAATGTGTTTCACACGACGCACTGTCCTCGCTTGTATTGTTTCCTTTTCAGACGTAAATGTCTAAATGATTATCTATTTGATTGATTTATTCAAAATCTAAATTATGCACGCAATGCATATATAATGTGAATAACTGCAGGAGCATATATATTGTGATTAACAACTGGGGCATATATAACAAGAGATACTGCGTGGGGGTTGGGCAAATATATCATACGAAAGTTTAGGGACATATATATTACATGTAGCTGCAGGCGCGTAGATCTCATGCGTAACTGCTAGAGCGAACAATGATGGTGCAATCGTTGTAGGTGCTGATCATGGCGTGCTATAAAACTAGCTGTATGATGTGGACTCCCTCCTTATCGTTCAGCTGCTGATGGATATACGCGGATAACCAACAGCCGAATACAGCACTATATTGTATCCAGACAACAGGTTATGATCCGATCAGCTGGTTTAGCACCAATGTCACCAATGCGCCAACTGAGATGGTTAAATCTATCTTACGTTTTGAGAAGAAGAAGTTCTGTTCGTAATATGGTAAAAAGGATAAATTAGTTCATAATTTTCCGCAGGCTTCAGAACTTGAACATTCGTTGAGAAGTGATTTTCCTATTGATATGAACTCAAAAAGATTTGCCCATTTAGGAGACTGTATACATATATCAATGCATATATCAATGCATATATCAATGCATGTATGTATGTATGTATGTATGTATGTATGTATGTATGTATGTATGTATGTATGTATGTATGTATGTATGTATGTATGTATGTATGTATGTATGTATGTATGTATGTATGTATGTATGTATGTATGTATGTATGTATGTATGTATGTATGTATGTATGTATGTATGTATGTCTGTATGTATGTATGTATGTATGTATGTATGTATGTATGTATGTATGTATGTATGTATGTATGTATGTATGTATGTATGTATGTATGTATGTATGTATGTATGTATGTATGTATGTATGTATGTATGCATGCATGCATGCATGCATGTATGTATGTATGTATGTATGTATGTATGTATGTATGTATGTATGTATGTATGTATGTATGTATGTATGTATGTATGTATGTATGTATGTATGTATGTATGTATGTATGTCTGTATGTATGTATGTATGTATGTATGTATGTATGTATGTATGTATGTATGTATGTATGTATGTATGTATGTATGTATGTATGTATGTATGTATGTATGTATGTATGTATGTATGTATGTATGTATGTATGTATGTGTTTGTGTATGCTTATAAAATCATATTCCATTAAATGATGAGGATGTAGCTACATTTTGGTTTGTATGTATGGAGTGATCGCAAGTGAAGACTACAGGTAGCCACATCACTCTCACCTATGACCGTCGTGATGTGACATTTCACATTCAACATCTGGGTCTTATTATATTCCATTCATATTATATGCAATTACATGTTACTCCATAACAGAACCTGGTCGGTAATCGATGTTAATCACCTGCAGATAAATTTATTGTAAAAATATGATTTCGTTTCTTTGCAAAATATGAAAAGCGACAACTATTGAACTTCTTGCCAACCAGTGTCACTCGTTTAATGTTTATCCCGTTTGAAATTTTCTCTGTGGTCCAGCGGGATTTCAATTGAGAACAATCCGTTGAGCCCAATGCGTAGTCAAAATGATCCCCAGCGAGCGCGTAGTTTGTTGTAGGGTCTCCGTTAAGAGGATGAAGATGGCTGCGAGTGTTCTCCCCAAGTGCCATTTGGTGGAGTACCGTCACTGTGTCAGTAACGTCTATGACAGCAACATTTCTACTGATGGTCGTTACGACTAACCAGTTGTCATAACCAGCTCGACCGACGACGAAGTCAGGAATGATGTCCCAAGGAAAGCCGTCTGATGTGGTGATAAAGTAATCCTGACCGTTAGAGCTGTGCATGTGACCTTTACGTGACTGGTGGTTCACGACATGCGGTTGATACCAGGAGAGGTCACCTATCTCGTGCATGCCAGCATGGTAATTGATTCTGCGTCCTATGATCAACAGTTTGGGTAATTTGGGCAAATACAAACTGACCCCCTTCAGAGTGTGAATCAGGTCATTTGCAAATAATATATCCCCATTAACATATCCATAGAACTTAGATATCGATACACTTTTGACTTGTCGGAACAAATATTTCAGAATCGGTATATCGTTCGCTCGCGTCCACGTGTTGACATGGAATAATGTGCCATCCATTGTCACGTGCCAAAAGCGAGATCTCGCGGCTTGTCTCCCTGACAGTAAATAACACGGTTGTCGCATTTAGTGCAGCCCAGTTCAAAATCGTTCTTTTGTTGATTTCCCTTCGGCGCAAATTACTTGCAAATGTTGTAAACAATGTAAGCAAACGGGAATTACCTTTTATTTCGCCTTGTACTATATTTGCCCTCAGCATAGTCTTTGACACAGATTTCTCCAATCCATCGATATCATCGTTATGATTTGGTAAACCGTGCCACTGGGAAGACGCCAGGTAGCGCCACCGCGCAGCCAGACTGACGCATCCCAGAATGAAAGAGCCGACCAGAACTTGTCTTACACGACGCATTGTCCTCGCTTGTACTGCTTCCTTTTCAAACATTAATGTCTAAGTGATGATCTAATTGATTCATTTATTCAAGATTGAATCCTAATTATGCATGCGATACTTGAGGAGCTTTTAAGCAAAACTGAAAGGCTGGTCGTGCCCCCGGGCATAGCATAGCATATCTTTTTAATACGGATGTAGTACAATGTGTTGAAAACGGCAGGGAACACAAGGCGTGAGTATACTTCGATACCAGCTTTATTATTTAACAGCAACTTCCCTACTTGGCCGCTCAAGGGGAACTCACGTGACCTTATAGGTGGTGGGGGCGGCTTGCCTAGCGAGTGGCTTCAAACAACCACAGTCTGCTTTCAATGTTGAGATTGTACCAATTAATCAAGTAGATCCACTACATTAATGTGCCATCAACTACGCGTAGTTCCCGTGGTCGACTAGGAAGTCAACGTGTGAATGGAGGAGGGCACTGAATCAACACACTTTCCGTGCAACGACAGTCGCATTAACACGTCCCAATAAAGCGACAATAATACGCTTTTGTTCCAATGAAGCTTTATTAAATTCTAAACACTTCACATTCTGTCAATGTTGTTCGTCATACAAACAAATCAATTATTTCGAATGTTAAGGTGCGAAGATGCATTTATCAAATTATCTGATAGCTAGTAATGGATCAATTTTGGAGAAAGGCGGCCCTGAATGCAGGGACAGCATCCCGAAGATGTTTGACATTTTATGGAACATTGTTGGCATAACAGGAAGCACAATGGTTACAATAGTTTACAATGTTACACCAATTATTACTAATTCATCTGGTTTCTACAAAGAAAATTGCAAAACCCAATTATAATCAAGCATGAAAGACACTAAAAGGCATGGTATAAAAACGATGCTTAAATATATCAATATAACCGATCAATGAATTGGCAGTTCCAACAGAAGCTTGAATAATAAGTAACATCCAATAACAAAGTCGTTTGAATGTCGCCCACCACCTTGGTGCTTCCTAAAGTTCCTAAAGTGCAACATTTCCAATGTATACACAAAACCTGTTTTGCTGAATAAAAGTTAAACCCCAACAAGCACAAAACCTCAACACACAGTATATGAGTGAAAAAATGGGTTTAAAACCATAATATACAAATAGGGCTACAACAATAGTTTGATATTCTCTACAATAACTATCAGCAATAATTTGCTCCAATCCAATAAAACAACAGCGAAAATAAGAGATAAACTTAATCTGATTTGCTGCACGTATATAGACACCATTCACGACACCTGCGTGGCATTATAAAGCACTTCTCTAACAACATGTTAATATCAGTAACATCACACTCAAACCCCAAAGGTGAATGCCTCAAACATTCATCTCTCTATCCCATCACATGTATAGATTCGAAAGAAGTGAAAATTGGGAGAAATGCACAGCTAAGAAATTCATTTATGGATAGAGATGTAATGGCTGTGATGTTAATTCTCTATCATTGATGGATGTATAAACCATAACTAATCCTTTGTTTCTTCTGACGAGGTTGTGTCGTCTTGTTTGATGACCTCCTCTTCTTTTACCTCTTCTTTTACGATTAGTACTGTGTCCTCTGGATGTGGCTCGCTTTCTCCTGTGACACCATGCAACAATACCAAGACACCAATTAACAAGCTCACTGAGTCGCAAGAATGAAAATCATTACTAAAAACGTCCAATGTAGCAAACATTCAATGCAACTAAAATGTCCCATATTTAACAACTGCAAATCGGACAACCAAGTTAATTCATCCGCTTGGCATTCATAAAGCACAAAACACATTGCTTGCAACATCAACAGTAATACAGATCGTTTATCGGAATTACTTGAAACAAAACATGGAACAGCAAAATAATAAACATTCCACCAAGCACGTTCCATTAAGATCCAATTATACTTATGAATAGTACAAGCACTGGGAGGGTTGATAGCAAGGGGTCAGCAAGGGGTCATAGAGGGTGCAATACTAAAACTAGAAGTGCATGATAAGGGATCAGACGTAGTCTGGGATTGACAGGGATTTTGATACTTCCACCATTTTGGATCACACAGACCAATCGTAGGTTATATGCAAATGAGAGGTGGGCGTGTGGTGGTATGATATGAATATTCATTGAGTTGTAATGATTTAGAATATACATAGATGACATGACAAGGGGAATGAATGGAGGGAACCGGCACCTGAAAAACATGGGTCAAAGGTTAGACAAAAATATGTATAAACATATATAATGTATAACATTGAAAAAACACATGTACAGTTTAATTAACCACCCTAATATACTGCAACCAGAGTAATTACTGGACATTTTGTATCACCCATGAAACTCTCAGCCATTGCACAGAGATAGCACGGCTTTATATTTTGTGACTTGTCAGCACTCAAGAAAAGTTGAAGTTGGAGGTGAACGGGCTGTGAAAGGTGGGGCGCCAATAATATACGGTGGCCGTCTCGTTTAGACATCAAGTTAGAAAAAATTGTGGACAAGCTCTAGGTGCTATGCAAAGCTCTTGTCTTTAGTGCTAATGGTAAGCACAGTGGATGTATCATGGGAGGTGCTAATAGGTCAGGGGACAATGTGACCGATCATAGAAACACCATCAGGATGGTCTCATCTTGGTCGCCATATTGAATAAAGATTAGATAAGTATTCAACCTCTCCCAGTTAGTTATTCAAGCTTTCAAATACCTCCCAATCTTGGTTGCACAGTTTGGTGGTGATATTGGCACCAATACCAAAGGAGTCAATGCCGCAATCAATGTCATTGATGGTCTTGCGCTCACCACCTTTGCAAAGGAACTGAACACAGACATTCGACAATTTGAAGTCACACTCAATATGCAATCATTGCGTGTGGCAGCATCACTGTAAATCAACGCTGTTAACTGCATATTGTCAAATTTACTACCTTGAGTCTCTATCAGTTGCAAAATGTTGCTGACAAATTCCATCATCAACATTATTTCATGAAAGTGTGTCTCACCATTCGCTTTTCACGCCTTGGGATAATTGCGTTCCTGGGCAAAATAACTTTTCTCTCCTTCCCATCAACTGTTCTCATAATACACCAGCCGCTAAGATTCTCGTCCTAAAATTAAAACAAAAAGCAAAATGTTTCAATGTTACCATAACCTGGTATTGGCGGGTCAATTATGCCTGGTATTTCTCCTTATCACAGAAAGTCAGACAATCCAGATGAGTGTGGTCCGAGTTGTGTAGGAAAAGGACTTACTCTGGATCCATTGTTCTCGAGGGTGATGTACTCGCCATTAGAAGCGCACTCCTGGATGGAGACTGGGCCCTTGGCACTCCTCTGGTAGGTGGTTTGGCGGACATCTCGTCCTTGACGACTTGGCTAATTCTAAGATTGGCATCGTCTGAGGGCCCAATGGGAAGGCTGACATGATTAGGGTGGATAGGCGGCATAGATACATGCTTGGGGGTTGATGATTGATTGATTGATTGATTGATTGATTGATTGATTGATTGATCGATAGTTTTTTAGTGATTTTTTTTCCCTCGCAGCCTCACTCCAGGTGCGAATGCAATTCCGACGAATGGAGTAAGGGCAGAAAGTGAGAGAGACATATAAGAGTAAGTGTAACGAGATGGTACGATCTAGCCGGATGATGTACAACTAGAGAGAATGTGTGCAAACAGGAAACATGGTGTGACAGCGGGTAGCATGCAGACGAGCAACTGAAGAGAACGTGACAACAACGAGAGAGACACTCGATGTGACTCGGTTCATGATCGCACCACACAGAACACCGTCACAACATAAAGCTTACCCCTGGCTTATAAGCGCTCGCAATTACTTGACCCCTGGAATGATTGAGAGAAACCGAGTACGTGCATACGCATGAAAACATAGTCACTGTTGGTACGTGTTTTAAGTAAAAAAAAACGTAATTGTGTAATCTTGAAAAAACTAAAGTATGCTATGCTAGAAAGGCAATGACGAATTAGCTGATTTGTTACAAAACAATTTATACACATGCGATACCCTTTAAAAGGAGCAAATAGCGGGTATCAAATAGTTCATCACGATTTTCTGCAAATATATGTTAAACAACAGAAATATTAGTGTGAAAATGGCAAACACGACATCAAAGAGTACATTACGCATTCAATATGTTGAGAAGTATTACAGCTTTACAGTAATATATACCACAACATTTATTCATAGGATCGTGTGAAAGTGGTAATACAGAAAGGGTGAAATAGAAAATACCGTGCTTATGAAAAGCAATGTGTAATACTACATCTAATCCAATTAGCGATTAACGAAAAGATAGGGAGATGAAAAGAGTGAGGTTGAACAGAATATCGTCCTGAAACGTGCAAGCCCGTTATTGGCAATATATAAGAGTCGGTTTCGACTCCATGCGTCAGTTAGAATACCCACCTGGGTTTTTCTCCACAATAGCTTGTTGACTAAACAATAGTGATGAGGCAGCGACATTCTGTCTTGCTTTGTTGGCAAATTTGGTAGCAGATGGAACGTAGCCTTGTGTTTGTCCAAGGGCAATAGACTGGTAAATAGAGGCTTGCTCGTCCCCGTTAAGGAGGGAAGTGTTCTGTGTAAGCATTGCAAAATCTAGGTTGGTCATGGTCGGAAAGCGAATCTCAAACAGAACATCACCCAGAGCTTCCCTGCGGTTTCTGTCTGAGATTTCCCGACCACTTTCTCTACATCTCTGCTCCGCCCATCCCATACATGCTTTGTACACATCCACCTCTGTAACTCCATCATAATGTCGCTCTTTATGGCTCTCATCAAGGCAGGCTGAGACATCGTAGAGAAGTCATCCGATTCAAACACTCGTTTTGTGTTTTTGGAAATCAGCTCCACACATTTGTCAGCCGGAGTGTTCTCGCCGTGTGTGATGCTCTGTGTCAGTATTTATGGGCAAATTTTTCACTTAAGTTTATTTGTCCATTGCTTGGTTAAACCTGAAATAAAACCTGCTCGTTATGGCATAGGGCATACAACAAACTCCGTGTGTAAATATAAAAGTTACAACTTTGAATCCAATGACGTCTGGCTGCCCTGAAGAGATACACCTGTCCAGCAACAGACAATTATGTTTGTTAAATGCCATTCGGCATCCCACACAAAATATAGTCATATTCAAAGAGTTGAGAATGACTGAAGTCGTAACAAATGTGCAGATGATACGATGTATTTATGATTAATTTAAATTGTAGAACCCCTCGGATATAAAACCCCCCCCCCCCACCTCCATCCCGACTAACATAACGTTTTTCTTTTTTTCAACCGAAAATATTCAGTTATGCCCGCCCTCATTCGGTGGATTAAGTGTTTGACGTCACAAGAGCCACTTCAGAGTGTCGCTAGGAGGTGTCTGGGCTGTATTTATTTCAGCTATTTGGACTGGATAAATTTTACTCCTCGCTGATAACTGGTTTAACATTATAACTCAAATAAGACCGAAATTCAATTGCCCACAGGCCGATATATTGTATGAGAGAAAAAGAGTCCTTACTTCAAAACCTGCTTTATAACCTCGGGTGTTGTGTCCCTGAGCGTTATTGGCTGATCATTGGCAGGATGCATCTGTCCAATCAGGCTTTCGAAATAAGGAGAGCCGGCTATCAATATAAACCTGTGGGCCTTGATGGTCTCCTGACTTCTGCCTTGACCCACCTTGAGTGTGACGTCACAGGCGTATTGTCCCTCCATCATGTACTTGATGCGTTGGAGGAGGGAGAGTCCTTCTCGCCAGTTGGGAACCTCAACATGCGCCATCACTGGTTGATATCAGCTGTTGCAGAGGACGAGGCATTGGCAGGTTTGAACAGACTTTATCGCTCTAGTTATTATCAAGTAGGCGCAATGAGTCATCTTGTTCCGGCATACAGACAATATATGCGATATAATTGCTTCACTTAAAATAACACTGAAATAAGCAGTCCACTTAGGGATGATAAAATCATCTCAGCTTAAGAATGATCAACTAGCAAGATTCAAGCATCTGCATGCAGAGGCACGTAAATGTAAAGTTGACGTGAAAGCATTGGAGTGGTGGTACAGGTAATCTATACTTATCATAGCTTATACAGGATGTCATACAGTTGGCTGGTGCTATTTGTAGGTAAACTAGCCCATAGGTCAAGACAACACCACCTCTTTGAATCAAAAGGGGAGAGTGACACCTGGTATGTAAGGGCTTTCCACTTAACCATCTTCATCCCTTCAAATTCGCTACCTAGAAGATTCTTTTGGTAGTCTGACAACCATTCATTCTGCACAGACATTCGCTCTGGCGCTAGTGGATAATCATTGTGATCTGCATGTAACTCTGCAGGGTATTCCAGATCAACTTCGAGTATATATCCGGTTTCGGCATTGTCAGGATGGTCCTGTTTCTGTAGATCGGCCGGCCGATTCACCCACTCAATACCCGCAGTAGGCAAAGGTTGACTCATCGCCCACCCATATAGGTTGTTAGCGTCAAGGTACTGGATATAACTCGCTGGTTTATCCTGCTCAAAGCCCTCTACGTACGTGTTATTAGCTTTAGCGTGGTGACGTGATACCATGCTTATGCCACCGCGCAGGCCCTTCTCAATGAATAGGTGTTTGTCATAGTCGGTGAGAAGCTCGAGCTCCACTGCTGTGCTCTTAAGAAGGGCATTCCATGAAAGGCCAGAACTGGTATAGTAGTGAGCAGGATCTAAGCCATACTGCTTAAGACAGGTTTTGCGGAATATTTCAAATATATCAGCCAAGAGTAGTACATCTGTGCGCAGGTACAGGTCATGATAGTCGCCCATGTTTTCACACCAAAACATGTTTCGGACCTTCTGTGCATGTTCGTAGTCTGCAGCAGATATACCTTGCTCAGAGAGCTTGCTGTAGAACTCCTGGATTGGCGGTAGCGAGGCATCAAACTTATCCCAGCCATCAATAAACTCATAGGGATACACTTCCTTGCACAGTAAGCAGCCAGCGTTTCGTTTCATCAGGCTCATACTTAGCCGTCACTGCAAAGGCGTCTGGGTTGTTTGCAGAGACCAGCTTGTCAAGTGAGGCCAGGAGGAACTGTGCACTGTCAATAAAGTGTAACTTTCCAATCGATAGGGATATATACTTCTCCATATTGTTTGGGATGCAGTTGATCGTCCCATCCACCTTGCTCACGGCCTGCATCAAGAGGTGGGAGTCATAGCCCTCTAGGTTATGGAATACTACAGGCATGGCCGTTGTATTAGGATTCAACCTTAGCTTTAGGTTGCATACGTTTTGGGCTGCCCCCCCCCCCAACCGTATTTACCTGTTATATGGCAGTGGTCACGGACAGAGTCCCTACCTAGTCCTTTTTTACACACATGACAATGGGTTGCTGCCCTGTGCACTCTTTTATCCTCTCGCGTCATGCGCATGGGGACAGGTTTTGACAGAACTGCTTTGATTTTGAGCTCTTCCTGTTGCAGTGCTTGCAAGAATTTCTCCACAGTGTAACCTCCTCTATACATCACAGGGGGTTCTGTCTGACCATCACACCGGACAATTACGTAGCTGTAACCACATGGCTCATGTTCCTGTGTTTTCTGCATGTTGCTCTTGGTAGCATCAAGTGAAGGGCCTGGAAGTTTAACCATGAGCGCCTTAAAGTCGGCGTAGATAACATAAGGGGCAGCCAGCTGCTTCTTCCAGTTCTGGAAGGATAATATGTTCTTCCCTTCCTCAGGCTTATCCACTCACACAGCAGTTTTCCCAATACCTATACACTCAGGTTTGTGCTCAGCGAGCAGTTTATCAGTGGTATAACCATGGTATAACCGCAGACGAACTTGAGGTGTTCGTGTTTACTCTGATCATACAGCAAGCGGTTCAGATCTTTGATTAGCGTGTAATGAAACTTGCCATCCGTTTCAATCAACATGAAGATTATACGTGGACCAGGCTGTTTACTGATTAGTGTATGATAGTGGCCTTCCCATACCAGCCAAAGACGTTCTAGGCTGTTTTACCATGCTTTTCTACCTTCTCAAAATGCAACACAGGTGTTGGATATTCTACGTCTTTACCTTCTAACAGGGTAAACAGCCACTGAATTTTATATTTAGATGGTCGCTGTGGGTCCTTGGTAACCGGGTGCAAAGCCGATTCAATGGAATATAGAATGCAGTAGTCAGTGTTTTTTATGTTTATGATAGCCTTCTTAGCTGCCAGCTTACTCGGCAGTGATAAGTAGGAGCCACCTTTCAATGGCTGGTAGTTGGCAATATCAATCCACAGAGTTGTGACTGCCTCAAAATCCCAACCGGACCCTTTATTGGTCCACTTCTCCAATCTTGGATATTAGCATTACTCTGGTCCAGCTCATTGTTAATATCTTCTGAGGAGAGAACCGCCTGCTGCTTATTATGCAATACAGGCTCAACATACTCAGTGCTGCCATCATCGGTGTGCTTCATAACTCTTACTTGAAGGGCAAACTGACACTTGATTCCACTTAGCACTTTTAGCTCATCAGTCAAAACTGCCAACGCATGCCTTTAAAGAACATCATAAGGTCCGAGGCGAGGGGGTGAGACTCAGGAACGCTCATCAACCATCCACGCAAATAGTTTTTAACAGCCCACTTAGTCTTCTTGAAATTAAGAGGTGGTGTGGGGACTGATGCTTTGCGTCGCGTGGGAAGTGGGGCTTCGCGCGGCGCGGGGACTGGTGTGCGCATCGTGGGGGTGCATGGGGCGGGGACTGGGGTTGCTTTGCGTGCCACCCAAGCATTTAATCTCTCAAATATCTCATTGTATACGAAGTCAAATTCATTGCTGTGAGGCGTATTGTTTACAGCTTTGCGTGTATGGTGTGCTACCATGTTTACTATACAGATCCATATCTCTAAATGGAAATTTTATGATACACAAAAGTCAATGACTAGACAGCGAGCAGACTTTGACCTTGTTGACAGCCCCACAGGATTTCTATTTTATACAGTGGGAAATTCCCGTTTTTTTTAGGCTCTGTGTCAACGGCTGGTGAGTCAGTGTCCCCGGCTATAGGCTGTTGTGAAGCAATTTTTTTCTTTTGGTAAACACGCCTGTGGTTGACTTTATCGAACCTACAATCCATACACAATGCTGCGGACCCAAATCAACCGCATCAGGGAAACGATCAACAGACTTGTTAGTGAGGACATCACGCTAGCTGAGCGTGTATGCACCCTGTTCCGGGAGCAAGGGGTTACAATCGCCTCCATCCTCACTGCAATTGGATTGGCAATCTCGACCCTGGTACTTGCTTTGACGGGTGGAGGGGGCACAAGTGGCGCCCCAGCAGCAACGCCAGCTGACAAACCTGGTGTACAATAAGAGCGGTTTTCTCATCTTCGTGTGCCTTTCCTACGGGTCTATCATGAACGCCGTTCAGGATATGTGGAGAGGGGCTGCTCATATCATTGGACGGGGTGTAAAAGCTTCCTCCATTTGAAATTGCAGCATCCACATTGACACCAGTGTTGCTGCCGATCTGCTGTTGTTCACTAGAGATGCTAATCAGGTTGTTATACCCAGTTACCCTTCCAACGGTGAGGCTCATGTCCGATGGAGCCATGTAAAAGCCCGTTCCAAACACGTAATCAACCTTTGAGGAAGCATTCTGTAGCAGGTTTTGATACCTGCGGATTGATGAGGGAATGTCAACTGCTGAGTTTATAGCATCCTCAATATTAGCCTGAAACTGCTTTTGGGTGTCAAAGGATGTGCCCGTACCTAGTATCCCTGAGTGCGCCTGCGCCTGAGCACCAAGGATGGCCGAAACATAGGTTTGAATACTGTCATTGATCCGTGCAATACCTTGGGTTGTGAACCTTCAGATTTTACAAGTATTTAAGTACTTCAGGCAGTGCTTGCACCCGCTTGGTCTTGCTTTATGTAATCAATATGTAGCTTGCTGCCCTGGAAAACAAAGCTGTCTGTTGATTTGTCAAAGGTTTGCCTGACGGATTCCTCCAATCGGTATTTCGGCAACGCCAAACTCATGGCAGAGTTCATGGTAGATTCTTTTGTCAAAGGTATTATTGGTGGCTGACCATGTGGCGTCATCCGGTAGTGCTACCCTCATTTCGTTCAGAAGTCTCGGAAGGGTGTAGTACACGCGAAATCTATACAGATTCCTTATTGGTGGGACTCCAAAGTTAAGGTTGTCCAACGCAGATACACCGCAGCCACTGGTTGCGCACCATACAACAAAATTTACCTGGTTCTGCCAGTATTGCATGTGGTTGGTTCTCCAGCCAACTACAAGTTTATGGTCGCTTATATTTGGCACTAGGTAGTACTCAAACAGGTTGGGGAACTCCACCTTGAACGCTTCTGAACTGTCGTCCACTTGCACCTGGATGAGGAGATGTGTCAGCTGCTCAGCTGCTATATATGGTGGGTACAGCGGTCCCGGTTTGTATGTTCCATTTCTATTGAATATAAAAGCTTGTTAATCCATAGTGCTATGTATCAAACTCTGGCAAATGTTCCAAGCTGCGAGGCTGTGTCACTGCAAAATGCTATTGACAATAGTGCAGGTGATCTATGCATAGGTCTGAGGTCAATCACATATACTGTGGGTGGGTATAACATTGAATCAAATATAGCCAGTGTATGGATCAGGGCGCCGACCTCTCTGAATATGTAAAAAAACCTATGTTGATGCGCTTCACAACCAGCCCTCACCAAAGCCGAAAACCCTCATCACTATTTGGGCGGAAGAAAGCAGTCGGTTGGTTGATGGATTGCATGAATGGTCATTTGGTGATCGCGCCAGAGGTGTTGACCAAGCATATCCTATGATGGTGCCGGGTTGAGTTTTGCGTATGGGGCTATCGACTAGTCTGAGTGGGTATCCTGCCCTTCTATAGGTGTAACTATTATTGTTAATCGTGTCCAACAAAGCAGCTATTATGTAACCAAACCAAGGAACGAATATCTGGGCGTCCGAGTGTTTACCACACCTCTCGAGTTGGCTGCAGGTGACCAAATCAGTTTCAGAACACATGGTGATGCTTCCCATGAATCAATGTCAGTAATATCACTCCTAATTGAACTTGACGTATAGAACATGTATACAATGGCAGTATGAAACAACAACCAACCATTACTACGGCACCGTTATATCCAGAGCTGCCTGATAAAAAATCCAGGGCACTCCTATCGATTGAATGAAATCAGTCTCAAGAAGCAATACCTTGTGAAAGAAATATTGTGCTATGTACAAAATATATAGGTGTGCAGTAAACTCAGTGGATGCAGTAGACACTGCTTTAGTTACTGTTGGTATGTGTCTTGGCGCAAGTGGTGTAGGTGTAATGTCTACAGTAGTTTACAGTAGTAAAAGCGTGCCAGACTGTTTCAATCGATGAAAAAAAGGCGTGGGAAAGACAAAGCATTGGAAGGTATCAAACAAACATTGGGTGCTTCCCTACCCCTGCTACACTGTACCATGCATGAGTGGAGACAACAGGCGAATTGAATCACAGCCGTGTTCCCAGGCCCCACTACAGTGTACCATGCATAAATAGAGACAGCCAGCAGATAGACAGCTTGGCCTAAACTGACATGCTATGGAAGCTGCCTATTGAATAAAAGAGGGCATAAGGTATAGAAATGAACACCATTGATGAACTTGAAGGTTGTGTATAAGAGTTGAAGTTAGAAGATTGATTATCTGAAAGACGATAAAATTGCTCTGGAGGACGAATTGAGTGATATTCTGGTAGATATGGAGACTAAATACAATGACCTTGTGGAACTAAAGGACATAGCGAGAGATCTGGAGGTTAAGAATGAGAGTGGATCATCTAGAGGAGCTTGTCAACAAGTGTCATACGAGTTTGTGAGTCGTGCACCGTTAGAAAATATCTATCCCCCGTTTGGGGGGTCGGGTCCGACTTAGGGTGAGCAAAAATCTTGTATAAGCTGCCAAAGATAAATTAGGGGTGGTGCGCCAGTACCGCCACTCCCTATAGTACTTGGGGAAACACCAAATGTTCATGGTGACTTGCACAAATATACAACCTGGTAGTATAGGCAATGATAGTCCCAGAACACTCGCCCAAATGTACCCCCGCCCCCAAGGAATACTCTCCTCAGAGACTCGTGGACCTGCTTCAACCCCCCAGAGGGGGTCCATCGGGGGGCAAGAGCTGGAGTCTCCGGACAGCGGACTAACTGGGGGGAGCAGTGGGTAGGGGAACCAGGTCCACAATCCCCAGGGGTCACGAGTCGCAGGGGGCAGGGCCAGGCAGCCACGAGTCGCAAGGGAACCACCATTACCTGTACTACCAACCTCCAGGTTTCTTATCCATAGAGGTCCTTAAGCGAAAACATTTCAGGTCCGGGACCACCCGTGTAAGTTCCATTTTTCACGCGGTCGAGGTCCTCTATAAACTGGGCAACCTTAGCGTTGTTCTGGTTGATGAAGTCGGGATCAGGACGAGTAGTTATCAACCTCATCGTAAAGAGCTTCCAACAGTAGAACGCCCCCGTCGGCCTCTCCGCGGTCCCACTCGGTCTTCCCAGCCAGGGACCGTGATGCTCCTGTTCCACGTCCAGGCAACTATTAAACCTCCCGTTTTGCGCCATAGTCGCCGTCTTTGAGGCCCTCAATCGACGCCCACCCCCAAGCCACTGTCTCCTTATACTTCTTCCGATCCTTGTGATACACCTGGTTGTACGCCTCAGCCCTCCCTAGGTCCTCAAAGGTGCACAACCTGAAGACACAGTTGACAAATACCCCGATGGTCGCCACCAGACAATGGTGCAACCCCAACAGAACCTGAGGCTTATACATGTTCGGAATCAACCTCCCAGGACTCCAAGTGTAGGGGCACTTTATCTCGAGCAGCACAACCTCCTCAGGATGCCCCCGACAGACAGCATCCACCCCACCCCGCCGGATCGGGAGCACACAAAAACCATCTTGAGAGTAGGTCGTTGCGCCGCCCTGAATATAGATATTGTTTCCGTAGACCTTGGTGTCGTACACCTTCTCCAATGCCGCAATTGCAACCTCCTCAAAAGTCTGACCCCAGAGGCAGGGCGCGCTAAAGCGAACACCCTCGTTGCTATTTTTTTCAGCCAGCTTCTTGTTATAGCTGCTAAAGTAGTTTTGCCCTATGATAGTGGAGTAGTCACTTCCTCTAACGCAGCCCTTCCTCATGGCCTCCCACTGGTCCGTATTTTGCTTGACTCCGGTATGATCGTTGCAGAAAGATTTTATCGCCACCTCCATTATACCCAGCAAACACCACTTTTTAAATGGTCAGTCGGTCGGCTGGTCTGGGGGCTCTCCACTATTTATATAGACCGGTACTGGATTTCTGCCTGCCAACAAGATCCTCTAGATGCTCCAATCGCCCCATAAGATCATCGTTCTTAACCTCCAGATCTCTCACCAGTTCCACAAGGTCATCATACTTGGTCTCCTTATCACTCAGTTTGCACTCCAGGTCTATTTTTTCGTCTCTCATATAATCTGTATCTAACATCAACTCTTTTACACCACCCTCAAGTTCAGTAATACGCTCTTCTGTGTTCATTTCTATATACCCTCGTTTATTTAATAGGCAGATTCATGTGTGCACGTTATGATTGGCGGCTGTGATTCATATGTGCACGCTATGATTGGCGACTGTGATTCACATTTGCACGTTATGATTCATAGCGTTCATATATGCACGTTATGATTAGAGCACAAACCAGTGACTACTATGATTGGATGTGAACACAGCATATTTAAGCTAATTAGTCGCTACAAATGTAATAACCAGAAATCTAAAAAATCTCAAAACAACCCATTTTTAACGGTGCATTGTTTTCCAGGGCGGCAAGCTTCATATTGATTTTATAAAGCAAGACCAGGATGGAGCAAACACTGCCTGGAGTACTTACATCCTAGAAAAATCAGTGGGGTTCACCGCCCCAGGTATCATTGGATCAACGACAGCCTTCGGACGTATGTCTGGGCCATTCTTGGTGCACAGGCACAGTTCCGCTCAGAGATACTAGGTGCTGGTACGTCCTTTGATGCTCAAAAGCAATTTCAGGCCAACGTTGAGGGTGCCATCAACTCCCTAGTGGATATTCCCTCATCCATCCGACGGTATCAGAACGTCTTCCAGAATGCTTCCTCAAAGGTTGATTATGTGTTTGGAACGGGCCTGTACATGGCTCCGTCGGATATGAGCCTCGCCATTGGAAACGTTGTTGGGTACAACAATCTGATTACCATTGCAACTGGGGAACGGGCTTATCAGCTGGCGGCGGTGCCAGGGTTGGACTAGTGCTCCCTCCACCCGTCAAAGCAACTACCAGGGTCGAGATTGCCAATCCAATCGCAGTGAGGATGGAGGCAATTGTTATGCCTTGCTCCCGGAACAGGGTGCGCACACGCTCAGCTAGCGTTGTGTCCTCGTTAAGAAGTCTGTTAATCGTTTCCCTGATGCGGTTGATTTGGGTTCGCGGGTCGCAGAGGCAGCCTCAACTCTGGCACTCTGAAGATCCCGCAGCTCTGCAAGCTCATTTGCTTGGAATCTCCATTCTCCACTTTCACCCCTCCCATCCTCTTCCAAGCGTGCCATTTTAGCTTCCCAACGGGCTATATCCCTTTCTATCTCGCTTATCTTAGCTAGGTTGTTCACCAGCTCACCCCTCTGGGTCTGCATAGCCGTGTCAAGCCCTACAAGCTCTCAGTATGTCAGACCATCTGTCTGTGTGTCCGCGTCTACTATAGCGTTATGAAGGTTCTCTATGAAGCTTGTTTCTTCCGCGCCACCCCCCATCCCAGAAATGGCTTCAGGGCCGCTCATTTCTAAATTTTCTGCGGCTTTAGCAGCTGCTTGGTCAACGCCTTGGAGGGCTTTTGCTTCCTTTTGTGACACTGCTTTTCGGGACCACTCAGTAAACCCCAACCCATCACGGATGGCCTTAGCCCCCCCAGGGTTAGCTAATGTTTGAAGTGAAAGCGGGTTTTTGGTGCGAGAATTTGTAATACATATGTCAGGGTAGTCCAAGCGTAACCCTCCTCCAACAAGTTCAAACTTTGTATAATCACGGCCGAGGGCTGGTGTGTGACCTTTTCCAGCCACTGCATCATAATAACCATTGACAGCGCCTATAACGAGTCGGCCTCCCTGTACTATTGACGTATCCATCTCAATGTCCCCTTCTATAACAGGCGGGAGAGAGGGGGCCTCTTTGATAGGGACCACGGAGAGTTCCTCATCCTCTCTTTCAGGGTCGTAATCCTCCTCCACTGCGTCGTTAAATGTTGGGTCATCAAACTCCATGCTTGTGTGTTAAAGATATACTTGTAGATAAGAAGTTCAACATGAGGAGTACTTATGGACGCAAACTAAACCCACACCGCCGGATACGAGAGCCCTGCGGGGTAAAGGGCGTGTGACAGTCTGTAGTTATTACAAACAATCCAAGTACTATAGACCAGAACCAACATCTGCTGGTTCACTTCCCCAATCAAGGCGCAGAAGACGTCATTGTCCCAGGGACAGCACGGCTGGCCTTTACAATCACGCTGACATTGACCGATGTTAACCGCAGCGTGGTGTAAAACCTGGATCGCGCCGTGGTTAAGAAATGGACAATCAAGATTTCTGGCAATGAGGTCATGTCTATTGATGACAGCGATGTGTACCACTGTTACCACTACTTGTGGCGGACTGCGCAGGAGAGACAGGGCCTCCAGTACCAGGGCATTGATACATCAGATAACAGAAACACAACTAAGATACGAGTGGGGGCAGGAGACAAGGTTGAGACAAAGGTAGAGGACAAGGCCGTAGCCGATGTGTATGGTAACAGGTTCTACGTGCCGCTTGACTTTGAACTTCTCAAGAGTCACATCCCATTCTACCAGAGCGCGCTTAATGACAGACTGGAATACGAGCTCACGTTCAAGGACTACAACCGCGTGATTCACGCAACAGGCGACACCGACGCCAGCTACAAAATTGATGGCATCTCGCTGGAGTATGACATGGTTACCCAACCAGAGTTGGCCCATATGATACGCGCCCAGTACACAGGTCTGCTCTCGATTCTGTATGACCGTGTAATTCGTCACAGAAAGCTTGTATACAATAAAAAAAGGTACACTGTGGAACATCAATCTGAACGTGCCTGCTCGCAGCATGAAGGGCATCCTACTGCTCTTTGAAGACTCCCAGGGCGCCTCATTCGCCAGGAAAACAGAGTCGTTCTACAACCCAAAGATTACGAAGGTCGAGGTGACCATTGAGGGCATCCCCAATCAACTCTATTCCCAGGGCATGCGTGGCTACCAGCAGTGGGACGAGGTGAAGAAGGCCTCTGCAGCAACGAGTAAACGAGACCCCAGTGTAGCAATAGCAGCAAAAGACTTGGCATTGTCGGACGTCTCCCAAGGAGAGTACCTCACCTGTAAGTATGCTCTGTGACTCGACTTAAGGACGAGTGATGACGACCAGCTACATGGTAGTGACAGGGCCGTGGAGAAGGCGTCTGAGGGTATAACCATTCAGATTACGAAAAAAGCAGAGGCAGCCTGCGCATTGAACGTCTATATATATATTGTTATGGATGCACAGCTTCACATTAAAGATGGCAGGTTCTCCGGCGCAGTCTACTAACAAGGGCTTGATGAAACCGAAAAGTGAGTTTACATTTCCAGATGGTCCCTGTTCGGCAATTGTTTGTGGGCAGACGTGGGAAAACCGCATTTAACCTCGACCTACTTGAAGGGCCCTTCTTCGGCGCCTTCGAGCATATTGTAATTCTCTGCCCTACCATACGTTTCAACGAGGCCTATCAGACGCGGTCATGGGTGTGGGATGATTCAGAGGTGTATGTGGTTGACCCAAGGGAGCGGCTCCATGACCACTTGAGGGCTTTCTACCACTGCTTCAAGGGCGAGCCTACCCTCTGCATTATTGATGACTGTTCGGCAACAAAGGCCCTAATCAAAAAGAAAGACATGTTATTCGAACTCGCCTTTAGCGGCTGCCATGCGCAGCAAAGTGTCTGGGTCCTCACCCAGAAATTCAACTCAGTGCGGAAGGATCTACGTGAACAGACCCGTTGAATGGCACTTTTCCACACCAAGGATCGTGACACGCGTTAACGCCCTACGAGAGAATGATGTGATTCCAACGAGCGAGGAACGTACCACAGTACGCCATCTACTAGCAAAGACCAAGCACGCAAAACTGCTGCTGAAGACTGATCAACCCACTGGATATGCTGTCAATTGAGGTGATGCTGGCTTTAATAGCAGCCGCTGCTTCAGTAACCAATTCAGGTTTCTTCGTCTGGGGAGCGGTGCGATATATTAGACTTTGAAGGTGGATACGTATATTCATGGATCCTGATACCATTATTGATCAACTCCTTGAACAGGACACAGCTTGCCCGCTGGCCACAAAGTTTGACCAAGCAGAACCCCGTTGCACCCCTGGTGAAGATATGTCTTCTAAGAGAGATAGGCTTGCTGCTGTCATAGCTGGGGGTCAGGCCCGTCAGTACCTTGGTGATCAGCACCGGTTGACTGCAAAGATTGAATCAATGTCCGATGAAGAGATTACAATGCTCTATGCGAAATATGAGGCTCGACTGGGCGCTAGCATGACGCGGACTCTGGGGCAGTCATTTCTCCAACTGTTTTCTAGCGTTGCTTGTATGTTTCAGCCAATCCCCCCAGAACATCAGCCAAATCTGATTACGGACCTCGAGACTGACCCGTTTGTCATGCACGCGCTAAGAACTGCCACATGTGAACTTTATCATCACTATGGTATGATGTTGGCTCCGCTTACCGCAGCCCTACAACCGCTAAGTACTGCCAATTTGGAGTAAGCACCCCCGCCATCCGGGACCGGCCGTCCGACACCCCTCCTGCAGAGGACCTGCCTGGGTGCTGTCAATTGGAGTAACAAAATTAGTAGGTAATATGTAGAACGCAAATCAAGGGTTGGCGGTGACTAGTGATCAGCCTGCGCCAAAGGAGAGACCTACAAAAGACGCTAAAAAGGTTGAGGCAGGCCGAAAGGGGGCTGCGGCTCGAAAGGCTAATCAAAATAGACTTCTGAGATAGCTGCGGGAGGCTAAGTCCGTGCTACAGTCTGAAAATTGGCCCCCTCCTCCCGCCCCCCAGCACAGTGAAGGGGGTTCCGCCGCAGGGCAGATGGGTTCGACTCAGTCTCGGCCCACGTGGGTGACATCACCTTTGTTTGTTGTCGGAGTGGGGGTGTGTGGACTAGCATTGTATTGTTACAGGCAGAAACTAGTGGCCTCTGCCCCATAACAGGCTGTGGGGGATCCCCGGTCGTGAGGTCAGCACCTCCGGACGCTCATTTAAAGGATCCGTTTTACATGGAATAAGATGACAACACCAATTACTGATGGAAAAATGCTCGTCAACGCGCTGTACCACGGTGCAGTTGTTTCCTGTATATCAATAGGTTATGCCAAGCTTGCTAAGATGCTTCTGGGTGGCGGGACTCCACGTCTTGATTTCACCCCACGCGACCTGGCTATGGCTGTTGCTGATGTATCACTAGCCATGGCCACAAAGGACATGCTAATTAAACAAGGGATTATACCAGTTGATATACTGAAGTAATGGCCACAATCGCGTTACTTGTTGGAGGTGCTCTTGTTAACGCCCTTGCATTCTCTGGGAGCAACTTTTTATTCTCTAAGTTACGAGGCGGTCAAGTGGACGATTGATATGGCAATCGAGCAGCTTCAATCTGCTCAGGCGGCATGGGCCAAGAAGCAAACTAAGCATTTAGACTTCATCAATGAGCACCTGCGCCGCCAGGGACATGCCGAGCATACTTTTCGGGATGTGGACGAGGCTATGCTTACCTTGACGGGTAAACCCTTTGACAAGCTGGACACTGAGCCGTGGCTTTCAGACTTCTACGAGCTCTCAGAAGGTTAAAAAGGGCGTGAGGTGGCGTTCATTATACTGGGCATGGCTGTGACTGGGCTGGTTGCATACAGGCTTGCTAAGTAGGTCATTTTGGAGACTCGGGCGTTTACTTTGTATGGATCGTCGCATGCAAAAGATCTACTATAGTCCTAAGGGCTACTGGAAAGGCATTACAGTTATCAAGAAACTTGCAACGGAAGCGAGGGTTTCTGAGGAAGTTGCCAGGGGGTGGTTAACAAAGCAAGCTATATGGCAAATCTTCCTGCCAGTGCCCAAACACATTCCCATGCCGAAGTTTGATGTCCCTGTCCGTAATGAGGTGCACCAAGCTGATCTCTTATTTCTTGTAAAGCGCCGGACTTACAAGTATGCCCTTACTGTGGTGGATGTGGCCTCACGCTACAAGTCGGCTGAGCCATTGGCTACAAAAGAGGCTAAAGAGGTCCCAGGTGCGCTCGAAAGGATTTACAAGCGAGGACCATCAGGAATCAGTGGCCAGTCGGAGGTGGAAGATGTGATACACCAACGGTAGAATATGATACACCCTGTCTGCCGGCGGTCTACGCCGGGTGGTAGGCCTGGGTGCGGCTATGCCCATAAGCCAGGGTGTGTACACCACCCGAAGCTATCCATCGCTTTGTATCAAAGGGGGATAGAGACACCTTATTAACGTGCAGCCCATATATCTTGTGGCTGTCACTTGGGAGCATGTTCATCCCATGGCGAAACCGCTTCTGGTCGAACAGCGACTCAAGGTATTGGGCGTGGTGCAGGTGTTTCTTGACCACAGCCTTTTTTATGCCCTTTGGGTCGACATCAGGATGGAATACATCTTTGGGCGCAGGCCTACATACTCCTTGATGAGGACACCGCCACACTTGTCCTTCATCTTTCCTAGTACCTTCTTGTTCGCGTTACTGTGGAGGGGGTGGGCTGGGTCATAGTTGCTGGTGTCGAATAGGGCACTTTCCTTTTTCATGTCGGCGTAGATGTCCGGTATGCGAATCTCCAGGAGGAGGGAGTTGGTGTCGGTGTAGAGTAGGGTGAGATCGCGGACGTGCCGGAGCTTCATGGTGTTGTAGTAGAAGTCGTACATGAGGTGCTTGGACAGGTTGAGGATACACATCCCCACGTAGACTGGGTGGTTGAGGACTAGGTGGGCCTTGTGGATATGGATGGCGGCCAGGTCGTCGTCAAAGATTTTCTGCCGGACGAAGGCTGGGCTGGTGATGAGCTTTCTTATTTTGCTGCCGTCTGCGGCTTGGACCAGCTTCACGTCAACTCGCTTGCGGAGGTTCTCCATGGTCTTGTTGAAGACGGAGTTGTTCATTAGTTTGTATAGGTCCTTCTCGAAGTCGCTGGGTGCGGCCTTGCGGAGATCTGTGTTCTTCCGGATGTAGGGTTCCATCCAGGGGCTTTGGGTGAAGGATAGAGCACGGTGGATCTTGGTCAACCTCATCCCCAGGGCCAGATACAGTTTGAGGTTCCTGTAGTGGAGTACGTACCTTTCCTTATTCCTCAGGTTCGGGACCAGCTTCTCGACCCCGTGGCTGCCGTATTCGTCAAGAAGGTTTTTCTGGTAGTCCGAGAGCCAGTCGTTCTGGACGAGGAGTCGCTCTGGGGCAAGGGGGTAGTCGTTGTGGTCGTCGTGAAGCTCAGCTGGATACTCCAGGTCGACCTCAAGGATGTACCCGGTCTCGGCGTCATCGGAGTGGGTGCGGATTATTCTGTAGAGCGACTCTGGCCGGTCCACCCACTCAATCTTGGAGGTGGGTAGGGCCTGGCTCATTGCCCATCCATAGAGGTTGTTGGCGTCGAGGTACTGGATATAGCTTTTGGGCTTGTCCTGGTCGAAGTGTCCTATGTAGGGATTGTTCGCCTTGGTGTGGCGCCGTGAGACCATACTTATTCCTCCCCACAGACCCTTTTCGATGAAGAGGTGCTTGTCGTAGTCGATGAGGAGCTTTACTGACCCCCATGCTCTTGAGTAGAGCATCCCACGAGAGGCCTGGGCTGGTGTAGTAGTGGGCCGGGTCCAGACCGTACTGCTTTAGGCTGGTCTTCCGGAATGTTTCAAACACGTCGGCTAGGGGTCGTGGTAGTGCTCCAGAGCTTTTGTGAATGGGCGTAGTCTGTGGCGGATACGCCCTGCTCCGAGAGCTTGATGTAGTCCCAGGCTGATATGCCCTGCTCCGAGAGCTGTCCATGAACTCTTGGATAGGGGGAAGACTTCAAACTTGCACAGTTGCGCAGTAGTAACCCTCGCTTTGTCTGGTCTGGTTCATACTCTGCCGTCACGGCGAAGGCGTCTGGGTTTTTGGCTGAGACCAGCTAGTCGAGGGAGGCCAGGAGGAACTGTGCACTGTCTATGAAGCGGAGCTGTCCGAGGGATAGGGATATGTACTTCTCCATATTATTGGGTTTACAGTTGATGTCTCCCTCTACCTTGCTTATGCCCTGCATTAGGAGATGGGAGTCATAGCCCCTCAGGTTGTGGAAGACCACGGGGATGGGGGTTGTCTTGGGACTCAGCCTAACCTTTAGGTTGCAGGCGTTGTGGGCTGGCCCTCTGTACTTGCGGTTATGTGGCAATGGTCACGGAACCGGTAGGTTTCCAGTGGTTTGCTGCAGACTCCAGGGTCATCCGCATGGGGACTGACTTGGAGAGAACTGCTTTGATCTTTTTTTTCCTCTCGCTTTAAGGCCTTGAGGAACTTCTCCACAGTGTCTTTTCCCCTGTAGACAACTGGGGGCGAGGTCTTTCCATTGCACCTGATCACTATGAAGCCATACCCGCAGCCCAGGTGTTCTTGGGTCTTCTGGGTGTTACTCTTTTCATGATTGAGCACCGGCCCTGGAAGCTTCACTGTGAGCGCCTCAAAGTCAGCGTAGATGACATAGGGGACGGAAGCTGCTTCTGCCAGTTCTGGAAGGATAATATGTTTTTCCCCTCCTCAGGCATATCCACACGCACGACAGTTTGCCCTACCCCCGCACACTCAGGCTTGTGAGCCAGGAGCAGTTTCTTGTTGGTGTACCCGTGGAGGCAACGCTCGCAGAAGAACTTGTGGCCCACGTGTTTGGTTTGGTCGTGGAGTAGGCGGTTCAGGTTTTTGATCCAGCTGTAATGGCATACTCCATCCTTCTCGATCAGCATGAGATTCATGCAGTTGCCGGTGTGTTTGCTAATGCGGTTGACCATGATGGCTTTCCCATCCCAGCCAAATATGTTTAGGCCTTGGTCGAGAGTGGTTTCGATTTTTCCTGCGTGGGAGACCGGGAAGGGGTACGCCACACCTGATCCCTTATCTATGAGCCACTGGATGTTATAGTTTGAGGCTCTATGTGGGTTCTGGGTAACTGGGTGGGTGGCTGCGTCGATGGACCATAGTATGCAATGGTCATCCCGGTTCTGCACGTTTATGATGGCTCCCTTGTTTCCAACTGGTGGTGGTAGAGTGAGGTAGGAGCCGCCTTTGAGTGGTTTATACTTGGCGATGTCGATCCAGATGGTTTTTTGCCGCCTCGAAGACCCATCCAGAACCTTGGTTGGTCCACTTCTCCAGCATCTCGTGAATTTGAGGAGTGGCTTGGTTTAACGCGGGGTCAATGTCTTCTGGGTCTAGAATCACCTGCTGCTTGTTTCGTAGGACTGGCTCGTAGGACTGGCTCGACATACTCCGTGGCACCATCTTTCTCGGTCTTGTAGAGACTTACCTTGATTGTGAACTGGGTTTTGAGGCCACCTAACATAGCCAGCTCCTCGACTAGAACTCTTCGCATTTTCGGTTGCACGCCTTTGTGGAAGATCAGGGGGTCTGAGGAAATGGGGTGATCCTTGGGGACGTTCATGACCCATCCTCGTAGTTGGTTCTTGATGGCCCCTTCAGTTCTCCTGAAGTTGAGGGGAGGTGTGGGGACCGGCCTGGCCCGCGTGGTGATTAACCTTGGGCGGGGCCCGTGGGGTGGACTTTCTTGGGCAGGAGTCTTCACAACCTCAGAGTAGAGACGTGGTTTGGGGACTGGGGGTTGGATTGGTTTGTTGAATATCTTAGTCCTCATTCTTGCGTAGATCTCCTTGCACGTCCTGTCGAATGCGCTTTTCTTTTCGAGTGCTGAGAGGGCGACCTTTGAGCGTGGGTAGGGTGGAAGGGGTTTGCTGTGGATTTCAGCATAGTCAGCTTGGGCCTTTCGAGCGCGTGTGCTGTAAGACGTCATCATACCTCTAGTGTTTTATTAGTTCAAATGGGAAAACTAAGGGGATCCCGACAAGTCGTGGCAAAGCCCTGGCCCGTCGCCTGAGGCTCAAACTGCCCCGGCTCTCCCCTGCTACCCGCACTTAGTCCGGAGACTCATGACCCGCTCCCCGCTCCCCTGAGATTCGTGACCCCTGGGGATTGTGGACCTACCCTACCCCTGCGACTCGTGACCCTGGGGATTTTGGACTACCCTACCCCTGAGATTCGTGACCTGGTTCCCCTACCCCCTCCGCCCCACTTAGTCCGCTGTCCGGAGACTCCAGCTCTCGCGCCCAGATGGGCCTCCTCTGGGGGATGAGAGAGGTCCACGAGTCTCTGGTTAATATTGATATCAGTAACAAAAACTTACTTGAAAGAAGGACGTGCACGTCTAATAAAAGTCCAATACAATGACTGCTAGAAGCGAACTCAGGTCGTGCAACAAGCCGATTAACGGTGGGGGAACTTTTCAATCTGAATATTTTTATGTTAATAAGATGTCACCGGCAGCCAAAATATTCATACACTAATGGATCCCCCATATATATAAGGGGCTCTAAAAAAGCTGATATTTTTATGAATAATAAACCATTAACCTTTTCCTATACTCAGTTTTTTTTCCATTTGATATTTATTAATGGGAAATAGAAACACAAGTTATTTTCTGTTATACAAACCATTAATATAACATCGGTATAATTGATTTCGTAAGGTTGACACCTCACCAGAGCCAGCCAGTATTCGTCCTACCACAAAGGCGCTATTTCTTTATGATGGTCGTCCTCGTTTCTTTGTAACTTCGCAAGTCACTAATACATATGCAGGTAGATTAGCTTATCAACTTGGATACAAAAGGTCACCTCTGCATCGGCATTTATCCAAACCATGCGATAGGATGATGGAGAATGAACGGAGGTATTTGAGAATTAGTAGAGTGATTGAGAATTAGGGGGCCATTGAGAATTAGTGGAGATGATTGACAACAAGTGGAGGTGAATAAGAATTACTTGGGTGATTTAGAATAAGTTGAGTGATGGAGAATTAGTGGAGTTGATTAAAATGAGCGGGCTTATAGAAAGGTGATTGAGAATATGTGAAGTTGACTAAGAATTAGTGGGGTGACTGTGAATAAGTGGGGTGATTGGGAATAAGTAAAGTTGATTGAGAATTAATGGTTTGATTGTGAATTAGATTATGTGATTGAGAATTAATGGAGTTGATTTATTATTAATGTATGTGATTGAGGATAAGTGGATGTGATTGAGGATTAGTGGTGTTGATTACGCACATTTGAGGAGACTGAAAATCAATGGAGATGATTGAGTATAAGTGAAGAATATTGAACATTAGTGGAATTTTTTTTGAGAATACTTCGGCTGATTTAGACTTAGTGAGGGTCATTTGGAATAAGTGGAGATTACTGAGAATAATTTGAGGTGATTAAGAATTAGTGAGGTAATTAAGAAATAGTGGAGTGATTGTGAATTAGTGAAATTCATAACGAATTAGTGGGGCGATGGATAATTAGTGGAGGTGATTAACAATATGTTAAGCTGATTAAGAATCACTTGGGTGATTGTGAATAAGTGGGGTGATTGGGAATAAATGAAGTTGATTAGAATTAATGGTGTGACTATGAATTAGAATATGTGATTGAAAATTAGTGGAGGTTTTTGAGAATACGTCGGGTGATTTAGACTTAGTGGGATTGAATTGGAATAAGTGGAGATTACTGAGAAAAAGTGGAGGTGATTTAGAATTAGTGAGGTTAATGAGAAATAGTGGAGTGATTGTGAATTAGTGAAGATGATAACAAATTAGTTGGGTAATTGATAATTAGCTTGGTGAGTTCGCCTCTGCAGTTAGCTAAATCCCAATTATGTCCAATTGTTCAGCTACGTTTGGAAAAATATGCACTGAAGAATTAACACAATATTTTCGTAAGCTATAAATAGTAGTGAAATTGATGCTTCGTTTGATTTCGTTGGGATGCTCCACTGAAGTCACGTATAACTTATTTGATTTGTTTAACAGCGAGCAAACGAGTTTCTCAATTTTATCTGATTAGGAAATGTTTCTCCAAAGAAATGACCCAAACAAACATCAGGGTAATGTTTATCCGCTTGTAGATTGACTAATTTACTTTGTTTCCATCGAAAACAATCATTAATCACGGGACTAAATATAAGCCCCGCCTCTACATCACCAGTATTTCTTCTATTGAACCCGCCTCTTGAACATCTAACACTGACAGCCAAAATATGACAGTCACTCTGTATTTGACCAGCTTGTTCTTTCATACAACACAACCATATCATACCAAGGCATGAACTAGACTCAGCCGTCACAAATTTCCTTCGAATTTATATGGAAGGATAGGTTTGTATCACATTTTAAATAATAAGAGGTCAAAGTTAATGCTGAGCAGATGAGAGGTTCGTGTGAGATTTGCAGTTGCTAGCTTTGTTTATAAGAAATTATACCATCGAAAGTGCACAAACCGACGGATGCACGTCACTTTGTGGTGAATACGGAAATAGTTGATTATATTATTGTTTACAGTACCATTAAAAAATTCTATCTACTGCTTCCATTCCTATTCATATTGCATCCTTCATACGTACATCTTAGTCGATTTGTCATAGTTTTGATAATCATTCTGGGTTAATGCTTTCAGTAGGTGTCATATGTAGTGACAAATTCAAACTTCATATAAATACAGACAACCCTATTATGGATATGACTCACGAAATCAGTTTCTTTATGCAAGTGCAGATATATTAATTCCTTAGGAATTATCATAGCGGGGATGAGTAGGAAAGAGGCATGTAATTCAACAGCACCGAATAGATGGTTAAGCCCATACCGGATCGTACGATTTTTGGATCGTGTGATAGCTGACAATTTGGTCAAGGTACGACCAATCGGCAGTGTTTGCTACCATCTCCATTTAGGATGGCATTCTGCGATTGGTGGTAGTTAATCGTACGATTGGTGGTACGCGTGGTCGTACGATCACCGACGATTTGAGAATATTGGTCGCAAGTTCAATCATAGGTAATCATGCCAGGAGTGGTAGCAAGCAGCGACCGTTTGTACGTTCAATTGTGGCGATCAGTGACCGATCGTAAGATCAATCATGGCGATCTGCGAACACTCACACAATCGATCGCAGCCAATCATAGCAGTCGCAGCCAGTCGTGAGATTGGTCTCTCGATCATATATACAGGCTCACGATCGTGCGTCATCTAATAACTATCAAGGAGTAAGCATCTTGGAACTTAAATTCGCTATGCCTACAAAGAGGAGAAAGGGCCATAGGAAGAAGATTCAACCGGTACCGGCCACACAGAATGGCCCTACTGGGAAACGCTATCCAAACAACAGGGTGCAGGTGACCACTCAATAGAGGATGAAACAGCGCCCCTCTATAGTTCCCGCATCAGTTTGGCATAGTTTCCGTAGAAGGACCGCCTCCCGATCCAGGGCCGTCTTCTCTCTTGGCCCTGATGTCTTTGTAGAAGAACAACGGCTGCACCTAGCTATTGTTGTTGCTCCAACTGCAGTCGTGCCAACATAAGTTGAAGTCTTCTCGGCAGCACTGGTACACCCGCCGTAATGAAATGCTGTCCTTGGGAGACGTAATGGAGAATGACCTGAACACCAGAAGCCATTCCAAATATACTGGTCTGCGAACTAGAGATTTGTGGTACCAACAATCGTAAGGTCGTGTAACCTTTAGAACAGGTCGTGACTGGTCGCAAGACCGAATGTGATGTCGTAAGACAGGTAGTGCCACCAATTGTCAGGTGACAGGACCAGTAGCACGACCAAACATGCGACAACTTGACCCGCGATTATGCACGACTGGCTGTGCCATCATTCGCGACTGGTGGTAAAACCATGTAAGAACTGTCCGCGACCTCTTACGAATAGGAATGGCTGGTCAGTAGTTTTTGAGCATGACCATCGACCTTGCTGCGACTGATTCTGCTCCGGCGATCACCCACAACCTCTGTGATCAGTCGTGCGCTCTTCATACGATTTGCCTGCAATTATGACATTTTTGGGTCCCAGCTAGGTCGTAACCTGGTCGCTAACCCGATGTGACTGGGGTTTTAGACAATACAATAGAGCGTAGGTCCACAAGGAATGCCACGTTTCTACTCTGCTTGTCGAATCGACCAACAAATCTTGCCTTGCTGGTGCTGGTCAGGCTCACTACCAACTGTCATCGCAAGACATTTAGTGGAATTTAAAGTTCTGGCAATGAAATGCATTTTCAATTGCATTAGCTATTGCTTATGTCCAATTTATACAGACATATTCTTATATAATTTTTCTTTTACATCAAGACAGACTTGATGTTTGAGTTGCCCTTATCAGAGAACTTATTGTTGCACTTCGTGTGATCGTCATGAACCGAGCTTTCGAACGAGTCTTCTGCTTCACCACTACGAGCAGGTGCTACCATTTATATAAACAAAAGTATCCTGGGTTTTTATTTGGCATCACCGCAGTCCTGTTCTTGTAGCTTATGCTGATAGAACTGTGGTGACTTACTTCAAAACTAGCTAGTCAACCCTGTAACACAAAAATTGTGATGGCTTCGATCCCAAGACATGCTAACCTGAATAGTTACCTGCGACTCATATGATCTCTGTCCAAGCATCAAATTATCACCCTCGTGATGTTACCAAAGAGCTTATAGCCACTCTCATTCGTGCCTCCGACAAAGAAAATATGTAATCACAACACGTGACCAGCGCTGTGCTTTTTGTCAAAGCGTCTCTTAAAACCAAACGGAATTTTCTAATTTATTTTAGGACTTGGTTGCTTGAACGAATCAGAAGACTCCATATTGTTAAAAGACGCCGAGCCCCAAGACGATGGATCAACATTTTACCTTGTTGTTGCTGAAAGTGATAGCTTTCCATTTATTTCATTTATCCCTTCGAAACCAGCATTGGATTAGCTGTAGTGTCAGCTGTTGTAACACCTGTCATGTCGGCTGTTATGTCAGCTGATGGATCGGCTGATGGTTTGGCTTCTGCGTCGGATTTTTGTGTTGGATTAGCAGTGGTTTGAGCTGTTGTGTCAGCTTCTGTGTCGGTTGTCGGGTGAGCTGTTGTGCTGGCTGTTGTGGCGGCGTTTTGCATTGGATTAGCTGTTGTATCGGCTGTTGTGTCGGCTGCTTCGGGTGGCTGTATTGAAACACTGGTCGGCATTGGTACAGCACAGCTTCTCTTTTCACAAGAGACAGCAGTGGTGATTTGTCTTTTTATGTTCGAACATTTGGTTGCAGCTTGGACGGACCCTGGTAATTGTCCGAGAGCAATCGACTGGTAAATAGAGAATTTTACAACCAACAGGTTCACTTAGCAAATAAATCCATTTCTGCAAACCTTAACCACACACAACAGGCATACAACAAACTTCATACGTCAATATGTAAGTGTATCCTATTGTAAAATATTCCATATCCCTCGGCAGCAGCTTCTTGCCGCGTGACCTCTGGCTGCTCTGAAGATGTCATCACTGGGAAAGATGTTCACTTGGCAAGTTGCTCAATGTCAGCGACAGATATTAATATTTGCTTAAATGCAATTAAGCATCCTGCACGAACTTTAGTCATGTTCAAAGAGTTAAGAATGACTAATGTCATATTAGATATATATGTGATATGTCGCATTAATGATTAATTGAAATCCTTGAACCCCTCTCATGTAATCTCCACCCCCCACCACCAACAGACATGAAGATTTACCTATTTGACATTGTGTGACCGAAAATATAATCTGACCCACATTATGTATAACCCGACCTAGTCTTAAAGGTATCAATCAGAGCGAACGCCCGCCCTCATTCCGTTTTAGACGTCACAAGTTGCATTCTTGATCCGTTTAATCACAACGCATGGGTGGGGTCGTTTGCCATGATACACAATACCTTCAAGTTTACATTACGGTTCCCCCGTTACAAGAGCTGCTTCAGTCAAAGGTGTGTCACTGGGAGGTGTCTGTTGGAGGGTTTGGACTGGATGCATTTTACTCCTCGTTGATAATTGGATTGGCATAATAACTCGTCGAACTGTGCAGTACACATAATCTCAACTTAATTGAAGATTCAAGCACGTATCAATAACAACACACGATCAAATACTCGATCAAGTACGTGAATATAAAGTTGCCCCTCCACGTGGAAGACTGGGTAAACCCCAAATATTTTAATAAGTAGGTTTCACGCAAACTAAAACCTTTCGACAAGCCTTTCATCAATTGCTGGAAACATGCTCTCTCCTGAACAATCACAGAATTTATATTTGCCTTTCCCTTCGAGAGTCTGGACACCCCCATGCTTCCATGATTCACCAACCTTCAAAGTCGATGACGTTCATAGCGAATGGCACTATCCCGAGGCAAAGAACTGGTATCTAAGTTCTTTAACAGAAGGCATTACCAGACAGAAATGATAGACACATTCCATGAAAGAAAACACATAATAACGTTAATATTGAAAGGAGGACGAGTGCAGCGAAACTGTTGTTTGCAAATACAGCAAATTCATATCGCGTGACAAGCCGATGAACGGTGGGGGCACTTTTGAATCCGGATATTTCTGTATCTATAAGATGCCTCTGGCGGCAGCAATATTCATTCTCTAATGGGTCTTCCATTTATATAAGTGCCTCTGGAGACGCTGAAAAGTTATAAATATTTATTAAAGGGAACTAGAAACAAAAGTCATTTTCTGATATACAAACCATTAATATATCATCTTTAGAATAGATTTCGGTTAGTTGATACCTGACCAGAGCAAGCCAGACGACATAAGAACTCACAGTTTTCGTCCTATATCAAAAGGCGTGGTTTCTTTTGACAATGGTCCTCAGGAAGTTAGGTATCTAACACATATACAGGAAGCTCATCATCTTGGATACCTTTCAAAAGGTCAACCCTAGCATCAGCATTTATCTGACCCATACAATCAAATATTTCCAATTACAAGAATTAGCGGAAGTACCGCTAATAGATTCGCAGATTACATGCTGTTATCATTACAATTTAAAGGTATACTTCATATGCAATGCACTTAAGCATTAATCAATGACGTAATTAAGCAACAACATGCGATACAATCAAGGGTTAAAACCCGGTTATGCTTAAGCATCAATGGACAATTTAGTTAAGCATAAATGCACAACGCAGTAAAACATAAACGCGCAATAACATAAGCATCAATGCGCAGTATGATTAAGAATCAATGAAAAATGAAGTGAAGCATCATATCACTATGTAGTTAATATGAAATGTCGCTAAGCACCAATGCACTATGTAGTGAGGCATGATTTCACAATATAGTTATGCACCATACCACAATGAAGTTGGGCATCATATCACAATATAGCTAAGCATCATATCTCAATGAATTTGTGAATATATATATATATATATATATATATATATATATATATATATATATATATATATATATATATATATATATATATATATATATATATATATATATATATATATATATATATATATATATATATATATATATATATATATATATATATATATATATATATATATATATATATATATATATATATATATATATATATATATATATATATATATATATATATATATATGTATATTTAAGAATATTAGAATTTTGCCTTTATAGCCAGGGATATTATAAGTCTTATGGGAGCATACTTGTTCGCCCATATAAACCAAAGAGTTTGTAGCTACGCTAAGAGGGCTCACTTCGAGTGGCTCTGCGGTGATTGTGTACCTAGTTACAATACATTGCAATCGTAAGGTTGCGCTACCATGACACAAACAAAAGCACTTGGGAATACTGCGTCACTGCGATTGATGAGAGCTGAGAGCGGGGTAAATGTCGTTTTGCTGCTCCTTGCCACTGCCAAAACTTATAAATAGCGAAAGAGCAAAACCACTATCTAATAAATGTCAACTTGATAAATCACCCGGACTGGGGTACACCTTTCGTAAAAAGTTCGCCTCTAACTGCGTCTGCGCATTTTACGATCCTCGATCTTTCATGTCCGCACTGTGGATGCTAATTTTAGACCATGAAATCAACAAAAGCACATGGGACTGTTGATCCAACGTCTCGGGACTCGTGGCTGTTAAAGATATTGAGTCAGATGATTCGTCAGGCGACTTCAGCTCCAAAATAAACAGAGAATTCCACGTGGTTTAAAGAGACGCAAAGACAAGACACTGTGACAAAAGGCTTCGGTTCTCAGGTGGCGTCTTCACATATTTCCTCGGGTGAAAAACTCGAGTGAGCGCTCTTAGCGAAGCTATAAACTCTTTGATAAAACCTCTAATTACGTTGGAAGGACGGGCTATGATAGAAGAGTTATTTTGGCGTTGGTCTTTCTTTTCGCTCCGCTGAAATGTCAGTCTGGTGGAGTTAGCATTGGTCTAAACTCACCTATTGGTTTATACAGTGGCCTTTTATTAAAGACTTCAGTGCATCAGAGAGGCTAAGTGAGAAACAATCGGTGAACGAATATTAACGTTGCCAGTGACGTCTTAGTCATACACAGATGTTTATTTTGCAATGTGCCCTACCATTCGCCGGCTTGACACGCAGTCTGAAATCGGATTGTATCGACCTCAAGGGATTGTATCGACCTCAATGCACAATTTGTCCACGTTGTCTATGAATAGATATGCGACACGATGGTGGCAACGGTATACAATTGGTGACGTCCATGGATTCCTCGGACCATTGTGTAGGAGGAGCAACTTTTGTGTGATCGATGAAGAAATCCAATTATGAATGAACATTTATTGTTAAAGATGCATTTTTTCCCAAAAAATGTTATGCATTTTTTCTTATCCATTTAATAGAACAACTCTTTTGGAACCCATACAGACCATTTTGCGGACTTTGTTAAACGCTATACCGTCGATTACACCGTATTGTCGGTCACACCCGTGTTTACAAACATGAGCACATGTCGATGGGAAAATGGCGCATGCGTATTCAAGGGTCATTTGTTTACAACACATACTCGTGACGTCATGAGCAGTGCGGATTCGACAGAAAGCGGGCACGCGAGCAGCCGAAATGGTGAGTGTTTTGATTCCTATATTTCTCGATGAGTCTTGGAGCGTAAGTCTTGGCCACTTCTGTGTGGAGAACAGCACCTTGGGTGCGAGTTTGGGGTGTGTCACTATGACTTGCTGAGAGAGTTCACTCTTGTTGCTCGTGTCATTGTCATACATGGAAGGTTGATATTAATATTGGCTAAAGTAAGTCAATAAAGCAATTTACCATGTGAGCTTGCTCCCATGCTAATATGGTGCCGTCAATGATAGGGCGGTGAAACCTTCTCAACAGCACACTTAGTCGTAGTATGGTGGCTAGCTTTGTGTCATCAAAACCTCAACAACACACTGAGTTGTAGCCCGTGTCTAGCTTAAATATCACCATTTCTCAACAACACACTCAGCTGCCTGGGGGTTATCTTTAAAATGTGTCATACAATATTCTCAACAACACAGTTAGTTGTAGCCCAGTGGCTAGCTATGTGTCATCAAACCTTCTCAACATCACACTTAGTTGTAGATTGGTGACCTAACTTTGTGCCATATAAACCTTCTCAACAACACAGTTGTAGCCCAGTGGCTAGCTATGTGCCATCGAAACCTCAACAACACACTGAGTTGTAGCTTGGGGGCTAGCATTGTGTCATCAAAACCTTTTCATAAACACATTTGTAGCCCAGTGTCTAGCTTTGTGTCATCAAAACCTCAACAACACACTTAGTGGTGGTCCAGTGGCTAGCTATTTGTCATCAAAACCTTCTCAACAACCCACTTAGTTGTAGTCTGGTGGCTAGCTTTGTGTCATCAACACCTTCTCAACAACACACTTAGTTTTAGCCTAGCCTAGTGCCTAGTTTTGGGTCATGAAAACCTTCGCAATAAAACACTTAGCTGTAGTCATGTATCATCAAAACCTTCTCATAAACACAGTTGAAGCCCCGTGGCTAGCTATGTGTTATCACAATCTAGTCAACAACACACTTAGTTTGGTGGCTAGCTAGGTTGTGTATCTCCTAATAACAATACCTCCACTCTATGGTCAAGTAACTTGGCTCATGTTACTTGACCAGTTTTCCTCAATTGAATTTAAGTGTGGAGGCTCCCTTAGATGGGGATCGGCTGCGAAGAAGCAGTGACCTTCATGTCAGCCCTTGCTATATATATATATATATATATATATATATATATATATATATATATATATATATATATATATATATATATATATATATATATATATATATATATATATATATATATATATATATATATATATATATATATGTTTGTTATGTATATATGTATATCTATATATAAACAGAATATCTCACTTGTACACGAAGACAATGTTCGCACACTAGCAATATTGTCCCTCCTTTGCATTAAGATTCAAACCTTATATATCGCTAAGATGGCGCATGTGGAGGCTCACAATTGGAGACAAGGACTCTCCAACGCGTCGATTACATGATGAAGGGACAATACGCTTGTGACGTCACACTCAAAGTAGGTCAAGGTATAAACCAGGAGACCATCAAGGCCCACAGGTTTATACTGGTCGCAGGCTCTCCTTATTACTTTGTTGCTTGGAGAAGACGATAGCTAGGTTTTACACGATAAGTTTTATTTGTAAAATTATGTTTATATATGAGTTGCAGGATTAATAATGACGCCGATGTTATGCATAAAGACCTCTGTTATGTGTAAACCAGCGTTGTTTATATAACTTTCCCATAGCTTTTGATCAGCCACATCTCAACAATAATATGATGAAAATATCAGCATTTTTTTCTGCTTAATATATCGACCCCTTACATTGGCAATACCTGGTGTGCTCTAGCACTGCCCCTTGACACCACGAATATAGGCCGCACCCCAGACGCACTGTCTTAAAATACATCTACATTTTATAGTATGAATTCAAACTCTTCCTCTTGGCATACGCTGATGCCAGGTCAGGTCAGAGGTCAAACATTATATATTTCTGGTGATAATGGTTTTCTCTTAATGCCAAGTGCCTGATCGACAGGTGCGCTGAGCTGATCTCCCAAAACAGAAATCGAGTGTTTGAATCGGATGACTTCCCAACAATGTCTCGGTCTGCCCTGATGAGAGTCGTAAAGAGCGACAGTATGAGGTGGATGTTTACAACGCGTGCTTAAGATGGGCGGATCAGAGATGTAGAGAAAGTGGTCGGGAAATCTCGGACGGAAACCGCAGGGAAGCTTTTAAGGACATTCGTTTTGTTTGGGATTCGTTTTCCGACCATGACCAGCAATGAATTCGACGAGCTTTCGCGGAATTCCACACTGCTCACTTTTTGCGACAAACTTTTAATCAACCAATGCTTGGCGGCTTCCAGTACTGGTTGTCTTTCACATGTCATGGACATGGGGTTTTCCAGCGAGCGCAGACAAACAAAACATCAAGGTGCTTCCGCCTAGCCAGTCTCTGCTGCACCCATTATACATCAGGACGAATTAGCATTGTACCTGTCATTATCCAACAGACTAAAGTGGCCACGACGAGATTTGCTGGTCACTGATAGTGATGACATGATAACTTCTATCTGGAACAGCCAGTCGTTGTATTTACCTGACTTTCATTGGGTCTGATTGATCAGCTTGGATCAAGTGAGATAATTGAGACCCATTATTCTATGATGCAGCCCTGATGCAGAAGCATAAAAAAAAATCAGGAAATTGATGCTCAGTCGTTTTCTTTTGACACAGTTTCGTTTTTAACCTAACAAGAATACAACTTGTACCAGCGTGATTGCAGTAGAAACTAAAATTATTTTATTTCATTTATTTAATTTTTGAAGGTTTTCTTTGGAATTGTATCCTGTGCATAGAAAATGGTAACATAGATTAATAATGACAGGTTTGTAGATTTATTAACCGGTTGGAATTAGGATTGTTGATATAATGACAGGTTGGAATTAGGATTGTTGATATAATGACAGGTTGGAATGAGGATTGTTGATATAATGACAGGTTGGAATAAGGATTGTTGATATAATGACAGGTTGGAATTAGGATTGTTGATATAATGACAGGTTGGAATGAGTATTGTTGATATAATGACAGGTTGGAATTAGGATTGTTGATATATTGACAGGTTGGAATTAGGATTGTTGATTTAATGACAGGTTGGAATGAGGATTATTGATATAATGACAGGTTGGAATTAGGATTATTGATATAATGACAGGTTGGAATTAGGATTGCTGATATAATGACAGGTTGGAATGGGGATTGTTGATATAATGACAGTCAGTAGAAAACGCCAACAGTTGGCTGCTATTGATGATGATGATGATGATGATGATGATGATGATGATGGTGGTGGTGATGATAATTGTGATGTTAATGATGATGGTGGCGATGATGATGACGATGATGATGGTGATGATGATGATGATGATGGTGATGATGACGATGATGATGATGATGATGATAATGGTGATAATAATGATGATGGTGACGATGATGATGATGAAAAATAGACCAATATTAATGGCATGCGTGATTAAACTACAGGCAAATATCCGTGAGTTTGGCGAGGTCACTGACCCCTGTTGCTGATAACGACGATAACAAGTAGCAAGCTAAGCTAATCATGCGGTTTCTTATGCATCAACAGCACCAGTGATATGATGATATAATGGTTTGTATGGAAAACATTACAACGCCAAACAAATTGTTTAATTTTATATTGATCTTTCTCAGTTATGGAATATTATGTGTTTGTGATGTGTATCTTTAACATAAGCAAGCAGACCCCTACCCCTGCAGGACCTCATATATGTATATCACCATCCGACCGGGGTCAAGAGTCCCATGTGCTTTTGTTGATTTCATGGTAGCGCCACTTGACGACGGGTGTGTGTTTCATTTAATTGCACACTCATTGCACAGCTGGTAAGAGTGAGCTTCCTCAGTATACCTATTAGATCTTGTGTGTACGTCAAAGAGCTCATAGCTACGCATAGCTTTAAGTTTTGACTTAGTCACTGACTGTTTGCTCCACGACATTGCATCAGAGTCAGCGATGGGAATGTAGCCAGAGGTGTGGGTGGGGCTCAAAGAGATAGGTATCAAGGCTACAATACAGGCTATGGTCTACAAATTTGTCGACAGTCACTGCCCCATTCCCCTCACTATTTGATTGTCGAAAACCCGACCCATATTGGCAGCACATCCCTACTGACCTTTATATAGAGTGACACCTCCCCCACTCCAACGGGCCCATTTGGCAACAGTTCCTGTCAAATTCGTCCTCCTGATAAAAGAAAGTCTGCTTAGAAATGGTCGCTATTTATGACAAGTAGTTCACCATATTTATCGTCAAAACGAGGGAAATATCATAGTTATTGCAGTCGACGATGTTTCGTAAATAAGTTACAACACCATCAGTTGGTGTAGAAGTTATTTTTAATGATATGAGTACACAACAACATAGAAGAGGATCACATTATCTACAGTAACGTCCGAGTTCTACAAAACAGAGTCCGTAAAATTAATTTACAATAAAATATCACATAATTGGTTTGGAAACTCGATTAAGTATTCAAACTATCATAAGAATGAGATAAGATACCATTCATATACACACCAGATATCCCCGTCCTATATAAGAGCATATGAATCATCAATCAAAAACAAATTGCATTTATACATCCCACGTGGACTTTGATCTCTTGCTGCTTAAAACGTAGCTCATCTGTACCATATGATGCACGGCTTGATCAGTGTATAAATCTTTAACAGAGCGTCCGTCTACAGAACACATTGGCGCAGTCGCACTAGAGACTATCCCCCAATGATTCAGAGCGCCTGTACTTCACGCCATTTCTACACTTGGATCATCCCTCAGCGAGACTCGCCGATAAGCTTCCTAAAAGTTTCTACAACATCCCCAATGACCAGTTTCTCGCCGTAAAATAGGTAAACAGGTCGGTGTTGTTTCTACTATAACATTATGGTAGATTGTGCTTATTTCTACCAATGCCAATTGGGCCAGAGGGCTTGATGTGGATGTTCGTCGTGGGAGGATTTTCTCCATCCTTAACTTACCCTCGTGTTCTTTACAGATAACCTTTAATGCGAATGTAGCGTTGAACGCGTCGGTTATAGCTCCATTTCGGGCAGGTCGTACACTGACTTCTATATTATCTTCGTCGTGATTGGTGTCTGTTATTGTCACGTGATGGGTCCGCTGTATTTTCTCCACGATATTTCGTGTGCGTCTTAAATACGTCCACATCCTTGTTTCAAACACAAGCCGTTGTTGGGTAGAGCCGGGTTCACTGAGTTGTCGCTCCGTCAAACTCCCTGACTTCGGTCGAATACGGACGGCTCGGTCGAGTGGTACATCTGACAGCGATATATCCCCCTCATTGAAGTTACCACCGCCATCACGACTCGCCCCACTATCGACAGCAGATTGAATCAACCTGACATTTTGCCCTTTTGGGTATTTTCCAGATATTCTAATAGGGGCCACTTTGGTTGGTGTGGAAGGAATTTGGGAATCACTGTCAATCCTATGTTCCTCATTCCCAGCCTTACTTTCCTTTCGTTGTCCAACAGATTGGCAGTTGATTAACCCGTGGTGTTTATCTGTGGTTCCTGGACGAGCAGCTGGTTTGCCAGTGTGTTTATCTGTGGTTCCTGGTGTGGGATCTGATTGGCCAGTGTGTTTATCTGTGGTTCCTAGTGTTGCAGCTGATCGGCCAGTGTTTTTGTCTGTGGTTCCTGGTCTTGCAGCTGATTGGCCAGTGTTTTTATCTGTGGTTCCTGGTTTTGCAGCTGATCGGCCAGTGTGTTTATCTGTGGTTCCTGGACGAGCAGCTGATTGGGCAATGTGTTTATCTGTGGTTCCTTGTGCTGCAGCTGGTCGGCCAGTGTTCTTATCTGTGGCTCCTGGTTTTGCAGCTGATCGGCCAGTGTTCTTATCTGTGGCTCCTGAACGAGCAGCTGATTGGGCAGTGTGTTTATCTGTGGTTCCTGGTCTTGCAGCTGATGGGCAAGTGTTCTTATTTGTGGCTCCTGAACTAGCAGCTGATTGGCCAGTGTGTTTATCTGTGGTTCCTGGACGAGCAGCTGATTGGCCAGTGTGTTTATCTGTGGTGCCTGAACGAGCAGCTGATTGGTCAGTGTTTTTATCTGTGATTCTGGGAGGAGTAGCTGATTGGCCAGTATTGTTATCTGTGGCTCCTGAACGAGCAGCTGACTTGCCAGTGTTTTTATTTGTGGTTTCCGGTCTTGCAGCTGATTTGCCAGAGTGTTTATCTGTGGTTCCTGGACGAGCAGCTGATATGTCAGTGTTTTTATTTGTGGTTGCTGATCTTGCAGCTGATTTGCCAGTGTTTTTATCGTTGGTCCCTGGTCTTGCCGATGATTGGCCAGTGTTTTTATCTGTGATTCCTGGTTTTGCAGATGGCTGGCCAGTGTTTTTATCACTGGTTTCTGCACGTGACGCTGATTGGCTGGTGTTTACCTGTGGTTCCTGTGAGTGGAGCTGATTGGCCAGTGTTTTTATCTGTGGTTCCTACACGTGTGTTTCCATTTGATCCTCCAGATTTGGTAGCTGTTTGATTGGGTTTATTGGAGGCGATTTCACTTGCTGTATCTGCTCTAGGTTTTAATGATTCGCCATCATTGTCATATCCAAATGTTTTCAACATTTTAGTAAATTGATCATGTATTTGCTTTGCAGTGAATTTGTTTCCAGTAATTGAGATTGCATCCTTGGTTCTCTTAAAGTCGATCCCTTTTGATTCAAGGTGCCTCAGGACGTCGTCTTCCCCAACCAATGCACACAAAACAGGGTTGAGTTCTGCTGTGCATCTAGAAAAAACCTGCACACATTACAAATTGGAATGCATCCAAACATGTATTTATATTTATGATAAGGAATCGCATACAAAAACAGGTAATTTGTGAAATAATGTATCAAGAATTGTTCAACAAAATAAGGAGCTTACATGTACATAAGGAGTTGATAGAATCAGAGTTTCTCCACATATTGTGTCTTTCATCCCTCGTTTTAGAACATTATCAGCAGCTGAAAATGACAATAAATAACCATATTATAAAATAGGGGATTTGGTGAAGTCTTAACGATACAGTTGGACAAGACAAATAGGATGAATGATGTGTAGAAAGACATCTTTAAGAATTCTAATTAAAGCACCCACTCCGATAGAATTTGGTGAGGAGTACATTGGCATTCGATGGAGAGATTAAATAAAACAGGTTGATTACCTATAATCTGCTGTAAAATACATTTCACTTATAGATTTCCAGACATTATTGGAAATTGGATCTGTGGTTGATACTAGTAAGGTACGTGATTGACACTAGTAAAGCACATGATTGACACATCCAGAGCTGGAATTTATACAGTGATACTCAGAAAAATAGATAGAATTACACTGGTGTAGTTAATTGAACTGTTGGATTGTTATTTACACCAGACAACTTACAACTTAATGAAATCGGCGGAAAATGCATCTTTAATGAAAACTCAGATCGCAGACACGTCTTGAACAAAGGTCTAGGGCTAAGGTCATGAAATAATGAAATCTGTTCTCAGGCTAATGTTATAGGCTTAGGTTGAGCAAATGAGTCCTATAATAAGGTAACGAGTGAGGTCTTGGAGTTGGTTGTATTACGTATAACAAAGAGGAAGAGTATGTCAAAGCCTGTGGAAGAAGCTGGCAAACAGTAAGGCAACTGAGCATTTTTATCTATCTATTCTTTATCAGTAAATTATAGTACAGCTTTTAGGCGGAACAAGTGATGGAAGCTGCAAAAGAATGAAGCTCCAAACCTTGTTTTGATTCAAAGATAATAAGTGCCTCTTCGTCATTGCCATTGTAAGAATGCAGGACGGATTTGACTTGACCATCGCTGATTTTCTCGTAGTGGCTCCTCATTTCTTTGACAGAGATGTTAGTGGCATCAAACAGACGGACACACTGCTCCTCGTCATAGGAAGCTTCAACACAGTTACCATACAAACGGATTCATCAGGCAACAATATAGTAGTATAGAAAGTGGCGATTCTGGCGCAATTAATTGGGACTACCTCCGCCCACCCACACAATCCCTAGACTCAACTACAAGGAAGGCACATGCACGGCCCTCCGGGGAATCCCCTACGCTATACTTTTTTTCGACCCTACTGCACTGTGTACATAGAAGTACCAACAATTGCGCCCTTTTAGACTAGTAGTACCAACTATCCATACTACGTATACTACAGCATGACAGTTGAATCTACCTTCCAGCAGATGGGTCTGCGCACCGCAGCAGGCCTCTCCTCCCACATACTTCCTGAAACCGCATAAGAACGCAGCCTTGTGCCAGACATAGCAAAGGTTGACTACTTTGCCGGCCACCAAGGGAGAACAGTTCTACAACCCCTATCTGGCCTTCCTCTATTCCTCGACAATATGTATGTATTTGGATATCTCTGAGTTTGTACAGAAAAAGGAACCATACTTCGCACTACTTGGCGTAGACGAATCCGCAAAGAAATATAGTGCGCCCCATGGTCTCTACAACCAAGGTAAGTATAGGACATGCACACACCACCATAGTACACACAATATCGGCATGCGGGCCAGGCCGTATCCGCCCGACCATAGCTAACATAGAAAACGCAACCAACCACAGAGCAAAAATTACATGGAAAAAAACTGCAAAAAGAAAAGGAGCGAGAGGGATACTATGTGGACAAGGTAGATGTGTGAGATCCCTATAGAAACCCTCCAACAAAGGCTTCCCCTATTCTGCCGCCTCCTCCAAGCACATGGCACCGAAATATATGCAATACACTACACACAAGAATTCTCCGGAGTGCTCAATCCAAAAAAACACCTGGTACAATTTCTGCGCAGCCACATGGAATGTGAAGAGCGATACATAGGGGACCCACTATCCTAGACCACACAGACTCGGTAGGGCAGTATGTGTGTACATGGATCGAAAAAAAGGGTGGCTACAAGATTAAGCTGTACATGGAGGTGGTATCCCACTTGGAAGCAGGAGAGGTACGGCAATCGCTAAGTGGCAATTGCAGAGTATGCAGACTGCCTAAACGCCCACCTACAACAAAACCTTTCTCCATCCAGTTGTACAGGCATAGAGCACTACCTGGTGGCGACAAGAGTGGCACCCAGGTAGGCGACCAGGATCCGGGAAGGCAGAGTGGCACCCAGGTAGGCGACCAGAGTGGCACCCAGGTAGGCGACCAGGATCCGGGAAGGCAGAGTGGCACCCAGGTAGGCGACCAGAGTGGCACCCAGGTAGGCGACCAGAGTGGCACCCAGGTAGGCAACCAGGATCCGGGAAGGCAGATAGTGGCAGATACCGTGGACTTCCTCTCTGGTCACAACCTCTCTATAGATCAACCACCCGCAATCCAATGGACCAACCTAGCAGCCAAGCTCGACCTGTGTATTGTTCTGGTCAACATACCCTTGGGAGAAATCTTCTTAGCCTGGCATGCACACACCACAACCAGAATGATCACAGGGACACGTACCAAGCTCGACACAGCGGACGACACCAAGTGCGAGCTAACAGTACAATGGACCACAGCAGACTTTGTCTTCTGCTCCCTATTCCGTGTAGATTGCCTAGAGCAGGAAGCTCTTGACAGTAGTGTTCGACCCACTCCGCTGCTACACAAAGTTCAGATCCACTATTCTGTGTGCCTCCAAGAAACCAACCCAGCTGCACACCGCAGGTATCCCACAGGTAGCCCTAGACATAGAGGTACCAACACAGGCATCCCTACAGCCAACCCTCCCGCACTATCCCTTCTACTATCAGAAATGAAACACATACGCTGGGGATTCAAGACGTGCCAAGCCATAGGGCGCAACCACCCAGCACAACACCGTGAGTGAGTGAGTGAGTGAGTGAGTGAGTGAGTGAGTGAGTGAGTGAGTGAGTGAGTGAGTGAGTGAGTGAGTGTGAGTGAGTGAGTGAGTGAGTGAGTGAGTGAGTGAGTGAGTGAGTGAGTGAGTGAGTGAGTGAGTGAGTGAGTGAGTGAGTGAGTGAGTGAGAGTGATAGGGTTTAACGGCACACCAACACCAATGTGATATATGGTGCCTTGAAAGGTAAATAGAATAATTTGACCTGAATAAGCAGCCGCCTTCTAGGAAAAATAGGAAAAAAAGACTGCAAGCACATGGATGATGATGATAAAGATTAAATGCAAACAATTATTCTAAGGCAAGTCACCACCAGCCGATTGACAGCACCAGGCCAATCCAGCCTCTCGTCCAGGTGAAATCTAGGCCAGAGTAAAAAGGACCGCTCCAGCCAACCATTTGCATCCCATTGTCCACCGACACGAGTCGCAACCGACGGCCAACAGGTTGCCCCTATTAGTCGCTCTAAACATAAGGGCAGTGCTATACTTATTTCTCTATACATAGAGCTAATGGTCTATACATAAGGGCATTGCTCTACATATAGGGGCATTGCTCTATACATAGGGGCATTGCTCTACACAATAGGGGTATTGCTCTATGCAATAAGGGCATTTCTCTACACAATTGTGGTATTGCTCAATACATAGAGGGCATTGCTCTACACAATAAAGGTATTGCTCTATACAATAGGGGCATTGCTCTATACATAAGGGCATTGCTCTATATAGAAGAAGTCATGGTTCTTTACAATCGGGGCATTGCTCTATACATAGGGGTATTGCTCTAAACGTAGGGGAATTGCTCTACACAATAAGGGTATTGCTCTATACATAGAAGGCATTGTTCTATACATGGGGGCATTACTCTTTACAAAGGGGTATTGCTCTACACAATAGGAGTTTTGCTCTTTATATAGGGGCATTACTCTGCACATAGTGGCATTGCTCTACACAATAGGGGTATTGCTCTATGCAATAAGGGCATTGCTCTACACAATTGGGGTATTGCTCAATACATAGAGGGGCATTGCTCTACACAATAAGGGTATTGCTCTATACAATAGGGGCATTGCTATATACATAAGGGGCATTGCTCTATACATAAGGGGCATTGCTCTAAACATAAGGGCATTGCTCTATATAGAAGAAGGCATGGCTCTATACAATCGGGGCATTGCTCTATACACAGGGGTATAGCTCTACACATAGGGGTATTGCTCTATATATAGGGGCATTGCTCTGCACATAGGGGCATTGCTCTATACAATGGGGCATTACTCAATACATAGGGGTATTGCTCTATACATAGAGGCATTGCTCTACACAATAGGGGTATTGCTCAATACAATAAGGGCATTGCTCTATATAAAGGGGTATTTCTCTATACACAGGGGTATTGCTCTACACAATAGGGGTATTGCTCTAGACTAGACATGGGGGTATTGCTCTATACATAAGGGCCAATGCTCTATATATAGGGGTATAGTTGCTCCCCACATAGGGGTATAGTTGACAAACTAACGTGACGGAGTCAGGTCCTTTAGACCCGACCCACCTTTCAGAGGTAGCCATAAATGGGGGCTACCATCATTTTTCACTTTCTTTCCAGTGAAGCTCACTCTGAAAAACAACAAAATGAGCAGCGAGCAAAAAGCGAAACACTGAATATGTCATAATTTTACGTGTAGTATGGATAAGTAGCGGTGCTGTCAACTGTCTATACCACTAATATACAAGCCTGGGGATATTGATCGTGAAGAAACGATTAGTTAGAGCAAAACGTTTGTGATGAAATGTGTTTATGAAGTAATGGATCAGTGAAGTAATGAGTGGCTGGAGTAATGGATCAGTGAAGTGATGAGTGGATGAAGTAATGGATCAGTGAAGTGATGAGTGAATGGATAAATGGATCATTGATTTAATAATATGATGAAACAACGGATCCGTGAAGTGATGAGAGGTTGGAGCAGTGGAAATTGGAGGTTTGTGGTTGATCCAGTGTATAGTTGAGAGGTAAAATTTACCTTCATTCCATTTCATTTCCTCACCGCCAATTGCATACCCTAGTGTTTTCAACAACTCTGTTATTGAATGGTTCACAGACAATATGCCATCTTTTTCAGCAGTCACCTCAACCACAGACCCTGAGGTCTTAAACTCAGCCATTGGTGACTTCATTAGAGTCTGTAGTTGTCTGATGACATCATCTTTCCCAATCAGATCACATATCACAGGATTTACCTCACAGGAGCATGATTTGAACACCTGAAACAAAAAACACACCACAAATTGTGAATCATAGATGATTGTATAAAACCATTCTCCTAATCAAAGCATCACTCAAAAATAAGTGTTTACTGTATCAGGCTTGACTCAGTCTGGGTCTACTGATATCCATGTATATTTTCATAAAATTGAAAGGATGCTAGCAAAGTGATCTTACTGTAACTTGTGGGGTAGACACAATCATTTCATGCCCTCCCATTTCATACTTGATGCTTCCAAGAACAGCCTCTGTTGCTATAAACACCGGGGTATTGGTGTGCATTAACATACGGTGAGGGATTGCTCCTAGATATAGTATGAGAGATGTCATAGAAAGGAGAGTAGAGATGAACTTTAAAAAAATACAGCATGGAGGGGATCATTTCCCTTCAAGTGGTCACATTAACATTATGACTTGGCAATGCCCAGAACCTTCAGTGTATGAGTTACGTGTGAATATGACCTTCATTGGAGCTGTAAATCAACACAGCCTGAGTGTCATCGTCATTGTAAGGGTGAAGAAACTGCTCCAGACAACCACTGCTTTTCTCAGAAAAATAATTCCTGACTTCCATAGAAGTGACATCATGAGGAATGTCAAACACCCGTACACTTCTCAAATCATCCATTCCAACTGAAAACAGACAATGCAGAATTTGTCTAAAGTGACGCTAGATCATACGAGGGTGGAAACATATTATGCATGTCAGTGAGACTACATCTTTCAGTCAAGATATTACAGTTTATAAATAAGTTAAGAAAATCAAGTCTAGAATGAAGTGAGATTTTCCCAGCGAAGACATTACTTTTAAACATTGTGGAGAATAATCAAGATCAGAGTAAAAAAAAAACTGAATGACTTCAAACTCCATGGGTGCATTTCTTTACTGTAAGTTTTTTGTTTGGCCATTTTCTTTATTGCAAGTTTAGTTAAGAATAAAATTCACCAAACATAAACAGGAAAAAGCATTTTTGTAGAAAAACTGCTGCTGAGCAACGAAGCTGACAACTAAACGATGGCTAAAAATAGCATATCACAACAATTTAAGTCATTTGGGATGTTGATAAACATCTTTACAGGTCATTAAATATTATGCAGTAACAATTGCGCATTATTGCCACTGTTAATATCAATTTCATCAAAAAAATTCACTGCAGTCTTTTTAATGGTGCCTGGACCACATCCATGTCTTGACAAAGTTTCATCTTCTTTTATCATAGAATAATAAATGAGAGAAAATACAGAATATAAACAGGTGAAGACCCCAGGCTGTGCCCTAACCAAAGGCTGCTGTATTCTGGGCAAGAGGGCTAGCTTTTGGGGTGATAATGAACTAACGTATTAGCTGCTCAGCTGGGACCGGACTATTGTCAGGTCAAGGAATACTGATTCACTGTATAATGGTTACACTATTTTCGAGTCGAATCAAACAAATTGTCTCTTTATTATTACACAAAATATATATAAGATTATAATCAATAACAATTAGTTTATGTTTAATAACATATAAAATTAATAAATGCACCTATGATACGTTGCTATGTGACCATAATTCAAGGTATTACTCGATCATCGTGGTATGATACAAACAGTCCTGTCTTACATCGACTCGATCGAGTTTGTATCATACCACTTAACCACGGCTTTTGAACTGCCACTGACATGTATTTCAAAAGAATAAATATGTTGAGCAAGACAGAACTTCAGTTGCTAAGTACCTCCAGCATTAGTTTTCAATCTTTTGCTGTCGTTTGGATAATATGCTGAGAAACGAAGATAAAATCTCACGATTATCACCAATTTCAAAACCACGAAAAACGAAAATGAAAGCACGACGGTGTGAAGCTGACGCTAACTAGTAGAACCAAATAAGAGCCCGACGGGACAACATACATCTGGTACAGCTAAACGTCAAATAGCTTACGCCGAACTTTAGCATGCAATCACACATCAGCTGATCGGTCGGGGGGTGGGAAGGGGGCACTTAAGTGTATAGAGGTAGTATATATGTGCCGCGCGACGGGGTATGTTTTTGGGGCCTCTCGACTTGTACGACGGGTTTTTGGGCCTCATACTTGTACGACGGGGTATGTTTTTCAGGTTCAATGTGTACGACGGGTTATACATTCGCATAATACCTTGTACGACGGGGTATGCTTTTTGGCCATTTTGACCTTGTACGACGGGTACGGATTTTTTAGGTCCAGCGGCACACCCCTATCCAGAATAAGGCCAAGTGCTCCCCCGGGGAGTGGTGAAACGAACAGGCATGTCCATTCTGACGTCCGCAAGTGGCTCTTCGCCTCTACAGCACGGATGTTAGAGACCGAAAGTAGTAAATAGCTCGGACGCTGTCAGAGGCGAAGTCTGCGTCCCTTACTCCAGGGGTTCCGCGACGCTGCTTGTCCAAAATGATATTAAAAAGAGAAATGTTGAAATCTGAATTGATATACGCTACTTGATGTGTTGCTTACATGTAGCACAGGGGTCGATTCCAACCAAACGCGCAATATTTGATATCCTATACGTGGCCAGGGGACATAGGGGACTTAGAGAGAGAGTTCCAGAGGCAAACGTTATGATACGAACCCCTTTGCTACTTCGTTTATAAATCATCACCGAGGAGTCTGTGGCAAGTGTAACAAGATTATCACGATGACCGAACTATTAAACATCATACATATTCAAACGATGGTTGTTTTTAACGCGGATTGCCACTGACACTTGGTCAACGATGCTTCCGAAAGGCTACATCATGTATATGTTTGAGAAAGTATCGGTCTGTCTGTGCAAGTGTCAATCTTCTCTTCCTAATTGACTGTACCAAGGCAGTTGTAAAATTGGTTATTACATGCAACTTTTCGCCAATAGTCTTGCGTTGTGCTTGAAGTTTGCAAGGGCGTCGCCTTCAAGGCTATAACTTGAATTTATAAAATTAACATATCATCGATTACGGAGGCCTGGTGGCAGTTGAGGAGCGCTTCCAGAGCATGTACTCATAATGGTTACACGTTATGATTGCCGTGGATGAGGAAGGGGAGCTGTAGCCCCGGTCGGAACACAGGGGTCGGACGGTAGTATACATAAACGTCATTAAGACTTCGTGCACGGCTAGGGGCACTGTAGGAATCACAAGCACTCGGTTCCCGATGCCAACTTCCGAGCATCGAGCTGCTTCCGAGCCTGACCTTCCGTCCGACCCCTGATCCTTCCCCCGGGTATGCCTCCAGCAGTGATTTATAGTCTAAACGCCCAGATTGGACCTACAGGCTCTAGCCTTATTCCCAACATATTACTATTACTATTACTTGAGCATCGAGCCGCTTCCGACACACCGAGCTTCTGGATACGTATGATAAACATCAAGCGATCATCATGATTGAAAAGGGATGTTCTTAGGGATATAATAAAGTTTGATGTTTTCTTGTGGTTACATCCGAAAACAATACAGAGCGTCATATTCCTAAGCGACAATCAGTGAAACTTCGACGATAAAAATTCCTTCGCTCCTAACAACCGCCGTGTATACAAGGCTTGAGACACTGACGACGCAAATATGTGCGCACCAACATGGTCGCGCCCGACGAAGAGAACACATGCTTTCCCAAAAGTTTATTAATTGATTATGGCTATTATACATTTGCCTAATTTGACTCAAAGCGACTTATCTTCTATAGTTTTATAATACGACACAACTTAAAGGCTCGGCGCTCGAAAGCGGCTCGGTGCCCGGAAGCTTGGCATCGGGAAGCTTGGCATTGGGAACCGAGTGCCCGTGGTGAGGATAACGGCATTCTATAAGCAACAACAACGCTTCGTCGTATAACCATGCCGAATTGGCCTTAATTCAAGAAGCCGATGCCAAATTGAGTTTATTTATGAGGTCCCCGCTTTTGCCTTAAATAAATGCTACTGATAAATACTGGCCTCAGACGCATTCATTGAAGTACTATTTATCCAAATAAGTACCAATATATAGACTAGGTTACATGGATATCGGGTCAGGATTTATGGCCTGATGATACTACACATACCTGCCAGAAAAATATAGGTAATTGTTGTATGCGTCTTTGTACCGAGGCGGTAGTTAGCGAATGAGGGAACATCCCCATTGTCTGAACAAGTAGGCCGCATCGAGTTCCCGGGCGAGTTATTTTCGTTTTAGTCCAGCCACCGATTGGACTAGAATGTACTGATATAAAACGGTATATTGTTTTCAATAAAATTCACCTTTACGTGTTATGGCACGCTTAGCAAGAGGCCTAACTCCAACATTGGAAACCAACGCAACAGGGCTACTACGTGAAGTCGTCATAATCTCACCGCTCGCAAAGGAACGAGAAATCAGATTATCCAATTATCTGTTATTATAAGACTTTTGACGACTGGTATCTGCTCTTCAAAATGTGTCATTCATGTTATCAGGTTATAACCCCAATCTTAATCCTGCCACCCAGACCTGACTAAAATGACTCAGAACATTCGTGCAAAAGAGCCAGTGAAAATTGTTATCAGCGTCGTGACGTCAAATTTGTATCCCTATACATTGGCGCCTTCGCATTATTGACTCAGAAGCCATAGAATAAAACTTAGGTTAAAGTTGCCTCCGCTTAATAGAATACGTTTGAATGTTTATGAATGTTTATGAAAAGAAAGCGGGTTTCTGACAGGCAAATTCACGATGTCGGCCAACCAAACTGTATCAGAAACCCCCTATCTCTACCACTGTAGAGCACCTTCATAAAACAGCGGGAACATTCTGTCAGTTTGACAAATTACACCCTGATTTGTTCTTACATTCTTCCCGCATCACCAGACACCAGACACTTGAAACGGAGCGTCTCTGCCGAGAAATCCCGGAAATAAACATGAGGGGCGGGGTCTCCTTCATGATATTCCCAGCCACCTGATTGGCTGATGGACATGAGGCGCTGTGGCGTGATTTTGTGTGGCGATAGGATCCCATATCTACTCATTGAAATAAACAATCTCTTTCGATTGCATTTTTAACGTTAGCAGCAACACAATTGTTTTTGAGCGACAACGCCCTGCTCCATCGCTCATGATCAAGTGAATGGTGTTTTTAAATTGAAATGTCAGCCACAATATCGCTTGTTTACATGCTCGTATAATTCCCGGCACATGGTACGAAACTCAAAGCAGCGCATAATTAACCACAAGCATGACCCTTGAATGGACATATAGTGACGTATCACCCCCGTCAAATAGCTGGTAATTTATTTTCATTAGAGGGACCGTAACTTACATTATGTAAGTTGGCACTCTCTGTTTAAGTAAGATGAAATAGAAGGGATTTAATCTCCATAAACCAATTATTGCTCAAATGAATTTATCCCATAAATGTTGTATTCTCATTTCGTAAATTTTTTATTGTTAAAAATATCCAAATAAATAGAAAGTGCCCCCATCGATCTACAGATACAGGGGCGTTCCTTGTTGGTGCTTTATGATTGGACAAAATTACGCCTGACGCGTCTCTACATTTGCATTAGAAAAATGAATGAATCCTATTTGCCTTGTAGTCATTTTGAATAAAATGTTTACAAGTATACTAACGAAATGTAATATTTTGAATTGTCTTGGAATGATAACTCTGTTATTTACGCTTATAATCCATTGCACCGCGGCCTTTCAATGTACATTTCTGCAGCACTAACTGGTTGGTTGGCGGATTTTGAATATTAATGTCTGCTGAATATTCATAGCCGCGGTACACCATATAATGACGTTAGTAGGGTATTTTTGTATTCGGCTTGAGTAGATCGCTACGTGTATTTGTACCTTTCAGTTCTTCATTCTACTGTCTCGCTGAGTTCGCTCATTGGAAGGCGGGAAGCACTTTAATCTTTAAGTGTTTCGGTCGGAGTGCGAGCATTCGGCCATTCGATTGGTGGACCGCGTAGGGGAAAGGTGCACATTGGAAGGCGGAAAACCGGGTGTTCGTGTAAAACGTGTGGAATCGAAGCTGTCACGATGAAGCCAAGCTCACTGGCGTTAGCCATATTGGCAACGATTGCTGGTAAGTCGTTGTGGCAATACATGCGAACATAATGAAGCTGTATGTTGTTTGTTTCATTCATAAGATAAGACTTTTGACATAGACCTAGTCTGTATTTTGGTACTTACTTGGGGTGTCGACCACAGAGACGGACTGAATCGCTAATGTCATGTAAACAAAATGCTCTCATAATTTTCATTCACGCTTTCAGCATTTTTTTCTACGTCTGCTAGATGACTACGATTGGTTTCATTTGTATAATATTTTCCGACAAACAAGCGGCATTGTTTTACCAGTTTACGTTGCCAATTTTCTTCTGAGCAATAAAATAATGCCGGCGTTTTGGCAACGTACTTAATCAGTTAATGTGGCTAAGCCCTAGGTTGTTATTGTTGCAAAGATAATGTGATTCAAAGAAATATCAAGAAATTAAAAGCTTCTCCATTTTGCCGTTGCCAAATTCGTTGAAATATTCTAGTTTTGTTTGGTATGCTGAGACTAACCTTCAGAGAAAAGAAGTCTGCCAACTGATCTTCATAATCTACTGTCTAGACTAAGTCATGTTTTGGGGGCGGGGTTTACGATTCACAAGTCTTCGTATACTAAACTGTAAACACTTGTCTGTTTTTTGTGATGAAATTTAAGACGTTGGCCTATTGAAAAATCTTGTATTAATTGACCGCGTTGATTCAATTTTCTTTTCCATTTGACTCGACCAGTCTTTATCATAGCATTGAAGTCAAGAGTTCCCTGATGCATACACTTAAGACCTGAAGTTGCAGTTGTAATAGTAGTAAATGTTTCTATATATGGTGATACGATAACAATTCATTCATAAGTATTAAGCAGCCTTAGTGGTCAGGTCAAATAGTCTAGATGGGGTCAAGTAGAAGTGTCGTGATTCGTTATCTAGCACCCGAGACTGATTGACTAGCTATATATAAATATACGTTAAAAAAACTATTAACGTCGGTTTTGTCCCTGATAGCGGGTTGATAAGTTGGTTTTTTTTTTTTTTTTTGCTTCATCAGCGAAGGGTAGGCGGACATCAATTCATAAGTTATATTGAATGCATACACCTCCTGTCATAGCGTGGGAATGTCCATCCGCCTCAAAATGCGAGTCGGAGAGTATGGAAAGGCGGGGTAGCTACATAACATTCAGGGTTTTTTTTTATGATAGACCACAACGATAATCAGAAGTCCGACACTAGCGTCGACACGTGCATTTTGTGACTTTCTCTAAAATTCGATTCATTGCTTTGAAACAAATGCATTAGATGCTCTTAATGTCCAGTCATGCTTGTTGCCCGAGCTTCAATTTCACCTTGTAACCCAAGATTTGCAACGATTACATTACTTCAGCACCTCCAACCATCGCACTTGATCAACAGCCCAACATGAGTTCCTCAAGAAATTTGTAGAGCTTAGTAAATTTTCCTCATTTCGCGATCTCTCATCATTATTAACTATTAAATTTGCATGTCATTCACCTGCCAACACTTGTCATGTGATGAATAGCAAGATTGACTAATTGCTAGAAAATCGCTCGATTTCCTTATTCATTGATCATAATTATTTTGGTTAAATTCGTCTTTTATATTGAATATAAATTTTCCATCAAAATGTATTCAAAAAATGTGTACATGGTTTGCGAATGAGTCTATTCCTATCTTCATCTACTGTTAAATTCTGATGCAGCTAAATATATTAAGTCTCATTTTGTGCTAATTACGATAAAGATAATCTGAAGTACGAGTTGGTATCGGCGTTATTTTCTGAGAATCGTTGACAATTTGACGCTTTTTGGTCTTGAGTGACCCCGCCGTTATTACAGTGACCGCATTTCTCGTTAGCGCAGTGCAAGTGCACTTGGCGCCTCGCCATGTTCGAACAGCGCGTCTGCGTCCAATCGGGTGACAATGAGAACACGTGGTCGCGTTGACAACATCTGGACCGCACGGATTGCGCGGGGGAGAACGCAGGTTGTGGGGTGGCTATCATGATGAAGATCAGTTTATTACGAGTCATTTACAGTAATACTAAATGCAAGCGACTGACGTAGCTGCGAGGATTAAATGTACATGTATACAATTCTCCTATCTGAATTCATTTATTTGAAAAAAATGTATGCATTACTGTTGTTACATTGAAATATAGAGCATGCTTATTAATGTAGTTGGCTGACAATTATCAAATGTTTATGTTCGAGCTGGTTTCTTCCTCGATCCCTCTATTGTCCAGATTGTCCTTAATGACCTTTACTTGATATGGTAATTATTGTTGTGCAGTGTCCGTTTCCGGCTTGTCATTGCGCGTGCGCACTCCTGGGGCCAGCCATGACGAAAATCAGTTCAACTTCAAGATTCTCCAAGGCCAGAGCTTCGAGGCCGAATGCTGGCCGGATGAGTTCGAATATGACAGCGAAATGAAGAATTACAGCATCCAGTTCCTGAAGCGCGGCGCCCCGTACGAACCCAAGCCCATGTGGTCTGATGACCCAATGTCACTGGGCGAGTCCATCGTGATAAGCGGCAATGAATTAATTAACCCGGCCATTCCTGAGGCAGATAGGGCGCGTTATGAGGTTATCTTGAAGGAACACTCGGAAGATGGAACAACGGTCCCCAAATACGTGCTGTCTGTCACCAGTAAGTAGCCTCGTTCCCATGGACAAGCACCATCCGACGTGAATTTCAACCCCTTCACCACCCCCCCCCCCCCCATCCGATTCTCATGCCCATCCCTTATTAATTAATTCCCCGTCGCCACCAGCGACATACACAAATGCGCGCGCATGGAAATGTTTTTGGTGATCCTCCAATGTTCCTCATTGTGAGAGAACTTGTTATCAAGCCTCCATAACGTTTCCCTTTCCTTTCAAACGATTTCGTCCCGCACACAACTTTGTCAGCTGCTGCCGTTTTCCCATCAAACATCTGTGAAACCAACTAGCATTACCTCATGTGGAATATATTGTAATTTCGAGAGTTCAAGAGTTGAGAAAAGCAATAGATCGAATGTGTTGGACAGTTATAGGAGCTTACGAAGCGAGCCCTAAGCCCGTTTGGGGAATAACGGGAAATAGGGGCCTGTGCTGCGGGGCAATTTTATTACAATGGCATGGACAATAGGTGAAATTGCTAGATGGGGATACCGGAGTCAGGGTTGAAATAGCGTAATTGAAGTTGTCCCTTGCTACTGGTAATTGTTGGGGAAACGCCAAACGAATCTGCTTCGTGTATAACATGCTTCTTTACTATAGGGCTTACTACGGATGGGTTATATCAATCGTGTGGTTTGATACTTCACTCCTCTCCTGGAAGTGCATTAAGTGCAGTCTGGATTTGTTATTCTTTCCAATGTTATTTTGACTCAGTCGACCATGATAACTTTCGCCTTCTGAATGAGAACATCCCATGGCGCATCATTCCAAATAATTTGGGGATTTTTTGTGCAGTCTTAAGAGTCCAACTGATAAGTTTATTGCTTCAACTATGTGAACTGAAAGTTGTAGCTGCGAGTCGCGTAGTTCGTGTTGTATAGCGTGAATAGAATGAGAGCAAACAAGACTTCATAACCATATAATACTCCGCTGTCAAGGCAGCATGTGTTTACAATAAAAACGTCCCGAAGAATGATAATGATGGGTCCATGTGAAGCAACTACAAACGGTGCGTTGCTCGTCTGGAATGCGAAAACTTACCACCACCCCTCCCAGCCCTTCCTCCTTCACCACAATCAAAGGAAATCTTTGTTATCATTTATACATATATACAATCAACAATATTCCTTCCTTTATACAAATAAATAACTAATAGTGCAAGACGTGGTAGTGACCTGTGATTGATCGTGGCCTTTGTTTGACCTTTCAGACGCGCAACCCCAGGACACAGGCGACCTTGAGTGTTTCTTTGTGGAGGATATCACGGATCCCCTGGGGGATACGACGACTGGCGTTGGTTACGTGTTGGCGGAGGAGTGGGGCAGTTCTGTCATCGTATTGGGTGAGTCCACCTAGCGGTTTGCTGGTGACAAGAGATATGGGTTCTCATCCCCACCAGCTAGGATATGTTTATGGTTTGATAAATATGTTTAGTTCGGCGACGTGTAAGGGTCGAGTGCAAGCGTAGGCTTTTTTAAAATGCACTGTATTGTATTCGCCTTGAGTGGTTTCTTCTCGTCTGAAGGGTCTTGTTACGTTTAAGTCTGGCATCCGGCGGGACCTGGTGTTAGTCCAAGCTGCGATGCCAAAGTACGTTCCAGAATTCGTAGGAAGAGGAAGATAACACATAAATTAACGAGCTTAACAGAAAACCAGTTAATTGTCCTCGTCGCCTTAACCCGATCTGTTGACGTAATCAGAATAAGACGTTTATGCGCGAATTATGAGGTAAACATTGTTCTGGCTTGGTGAGGATGTTGACGAGCTGTGCACCAGCGACTAATAGGGGCAACCTGTTAGCCGTAGGCTGCAATTCGTGTTGGTGGACAAAGGGGTCCTGGTGGTTGAGTGGAGCTGTCCCTGTGAGGGCCATATCAGCAACATGCCACTTTAGTCCAGATTTCACCTAGACAAGAGTCAGGAATGGCCTGGTCCAGTCAATCGGCTGGTGGTAATGACATGTCCAGTCAATCGGCTGGTGGTAATGACATGTCCAGTCAATCGGCTGGTGGTAATGACATGTCCAGTCAATCGGCTGGTGGTAATGACATGTCCGAGAAGAATCATTCTTTTCCGCCATCTTGTTTCATCCGCGCGTTTTTCCCCTATGCATTCTAGACTTAATCAGGTCAACCTTATCTCTTCCTATTCATTCCACCTTTCGTGGTGCCATATAGCACATTAGTGTTGGTATGTCGTTAAACCCTGCACTCGCTCACACTTACTCACTTGCTCAAGGATGGGACACTTGTCGCGAAAGAGTCCCCCTCCCCTCTATCATTCCTTTCCCTGTACAAGTCACTGTCTCCAGATTTGACATTGACACGATATCGTAGAACTGTAAGCGCTGAATAACCGCCCGTTGAATAACGACGTTTGTAAATACGAAATGAGGGAATTGACAGGTTTTAATTAAGAATGCTGGAATAGGAAGAATAATCTGCGCAGCGTTCGCCTCTTGTCCCAGCTACGGTTCGCATTTGCCTCGTCGGAGATTTAAATATGTTCCATTTCCTGCGAGACTTCATCCTCCCTGTAGGAGTTTTCCCACGCGAGCGCACACGGTAAACGAGGCCGTTTTCGTCGTTAGCTGGAAATTGGATGTAAAAATTTGTCCTGTCTCAGTTTAATATATCTATCAAATAACGGGTCCTTTCGATAATAACATCAAATCGGTGCGCCTGTCCTTTGCACTAAGCTTTGGTTGGGCGAGGATGGGACCACGCCAAGTCGCCTGATCAAATAAAAATTCGCTGAACATCAGAACATGGCGTCTGATATAACGTCACATCGCGTGGTTCTAAAATGACGGGCGACAGTGATTTGAAGAACAGACATGTTTTAGCGCGGGATTTTCTGACTGACCCATATTGCATAACAGCACTTGTATATACGAGTCGCAGACCATTCCATATTTGTGGCAATCATCCGTGGAGTGGTGTTATCTGTAGGGGGTGGGGTGGGGCGGGGGAGGATTAGAAATGATTGGCGTCTTGATTTACTGCCAGGATCTCCAGTGGGAGTTGGTTGAAGGTTCCAAGCACATACCTGGCCTCATGCTCAGGTTTTTATTACTCTTGGACTGGAATGTTGGAATTAAGTGGTGTGTCGAGGTGACATACGTGCGTCAGACCCTTCCTTCCCAAATGTATGTTTGGGGGGTTGTTTCGGGGTGAATGTGTTATTTATCATTGGAACGGTAAGGGGTCACGTGGTCTCCTGACCAGATCCCATGACAATTGGTACATCAGTTATATGGCTCACTCGTCACCTTGTCCTTATGATAGCAGAGTTGATGATTTCAAAACCATGTGAGTACTTTGTGGAGAGCGCTTTGAACCAGCTAGGGGCGAATGGAATTGTTCGTTCTAGGTGACAAGCACTGCTCAAGGATAGCAAACCACAGATAGATGGGAAGGCGAGTGAACGACATCGTTGGGTGAAGGCTCACGAATTTAGCGCGCCTGTTTCTGCGTCTTTGATTTGGAAACGCTTTGATGAATGACCCCTCTGTTTACTCGGGCGTTTCCGTTTTCTTCTCGCGGAGTATGCCAAGATACCTCGATCGTATTCAGTCAAAGCATGCTAATTTTAAGTTCATTGGGGTTGATTAAACAAACGCGAGGAAACTAGGTTTCTCGGGGAATGACGTCATCACTTATGGTTCGTGTGTGCCCTGTTGACGTCATCACTTGTTGCGTAATACATCAGTTTGTCTTGCTGTCCAACTATTTGTTATTGACTGAATGTGGTTCCCCACGCCACATGTGTTCTACGCTATGACCCCAATGAATGACCCCGGGCGGACATCGTTCTTCCTTGCGTCTGCGACAATCCAATATTGGGGTTCAATCTCGCGAGAACTGATAGCGGTTGTGATACATTGTGCATTTTGCAAATCTTATTAGAACATTGAATGCAGTTAGTATTTATGAACACCTGGAACATAAATAGAACACATGCTTCAAATAGTGTTCCGCGCTAGCTAACCCTTCACCACTTCCCTGTAGGCAATCTACCTCGTTCCGTCGATTTGGCGCTTGGCCCCGGACCGCTCAACACGACCTCTTTCTCTTGTGATTTACAAGTGTTTGGCAATGTCTCCAAAGCTACGCTAAGAAGGTTCTTTCTGATTGATTGATTGATTGATTGATTGGGCGAGTGTTTCCAGCACACTGGCGCAAACAGCAACATCCATGCACATAGGACTGTTGTTTATGTAGAAGCAATGGAGTCCTCTTATTGGTCAAGGCGACCGCGCCTCCAAATTTCCATGTGGTTTTAGGACAGACGTTATGACAAACTACGCGCTGACACACGGGTAGAGGTTTCATGCATTTTGTCGGAAGTGAACCCTCCAAGCGAAGCTTAAGGTTTAAGGTTCTTCGGTGTCTCGCCAAGAATTCTGGCCTGTTTCAAGATTGCGTAATTCACAAATTGGCTGTTCAGCTTTTAGCTCTTATTTCACCACAGAAAAGGCTTGATTGATTGGAGGCGTCGAGCCGCGTGTGAGAGCGGATTTGTAACACCTCCGTGAGGTCAATGGAATGCCCTCGTCACAGTACATGGTCGGAAGATCGCCTCTTTCGGTGCACGACGCCCTGAGTCATGATACCCGCCCATACGCCCTACCCACATCCGGTTACGCGGGAAGTCACGCGGGAAGTATTTAAGTACCCAGGGTATGTAACTGGGGCAGGGGATGGGGTGGGCAACTGCCGTCAGTTGTGTATAACACAAAACCTGACTAGATTTACGGCTAGTCTGACGTAAGTTTATTGTCTCTAAACACTGGCGCTGTAGATAAGTGGCTTAGGGAAATTATGGTGTATTTTGGATGCAGAGGTCGTGAGAACAAACTACGATGCTGGCCACCTAACAGGTGACTGGCAAAGTACAGGTGAACTAAATGAAATGTTCATTTTCTCATTGGGGAAACACCTGCTGATCGTGGGCTGGTGACTGACGTCATGATCACGTGACAAGGAACAACGGCGGCTGGTCCTCTCACCATCACCCCGGATCACCGCCGCCGCGCGCACACTCTCGAGATTCGTCAGTATCACGCGTGAGAATGAGACGCGTTCTCTGCGTCTGGGTGAGCGAATGAGATTGGAGTTATACATTATTGATTAACTTGTGTGTACGTTAGCGTCGTTCCATCTACAACACTGAACCCCCATATTGATACGTTGGCCCGGATATAAGCACGCAAAGAGTCGTAATGAATCTCCAGTGTTTGGCTTGGTTGATAGCTATCGAATGCGTTCCTAACAGCAGCAGAATGTGAAATGACCGCGCGACGTAATGTCTGCTCATTATAGACCAGCTCTTGTCTGTTTACATCTTCACAAGCTCTATGAAGATATAAGTAATCAGAAAACTTTCGGACTCTAGCCGCGCGATTGTCGGCGGTTTAAAATATTGCCTATCCCATCGGCCATACAGAAACATTCACTTGATTGGTGGACGAAAATATCACCCCTCGGTCTGACAAGGTTTTCTCAGTGTACAATATCTTGGTTCGTCCATGTACACCCGGTACCTGCTTGGGTCGCGTAGAAAAACACCGTTGTGTTGTGAGCTCCAGTTCTACGATCTCAAACTGTAACATTCTCAGAGTACGCTCTCTTTACCATTATTGACAGGCAGACCATAAATTCAATATCGTTTTAGGGTTTGGATGGTTTTTCAGCCGTCGGCCGTAAAGCTCGGCTAATTCTCCTTGTCGGCGCTACACGTGGCCTTCATCTTTTCTTAACAACAAACGTACGCGTGGGATTCTCTTTCCATCATGCAGTGTTTCTCCAGTCACTGTTCTCTCATCGTCGTTCTAGTTAACTCCATAGGCTAGATCTCAAATAGTGTCAAAGGTGTAGGAAAATGTTTGCTATTGCATCAAATAGCCATTGAAGGAGATGAAGATTTGTTGTCCTAAGCCAGCTTAACATGAACGTGATGTCAACATGGGAGTGTTTTATGGCAGGCGATGTCGTCGAACAGTCAAAGCGTTGTCCTTATATTCAAGTTGCTTCACCGCACAGGTGGATGGTTAGTGCCATATCGGCGCCAGGTAACAGCCTACATGATCTCTCAGCTGGTCGGGAATGCTGACCTCATAAAGACAGGCGCGCGTGTTACAGTCCAAAAACCTGGCGTGAACTGTTGACGTGAGACCACTATGCCTTGTCTTACTACACACTACACGTGGAGGCGTGTTATGAGGTAGACTGGCGCGCCTTATGATATCGGTAACTCGGCATACGATAGAGGCGGAGATGGTACCAGGGGACGCGCGACTAGGACGCTGAGGTCAAACGAGGTGATGGTAACACTCAAACCGCCGCTACAGGGGTCAGACGCCGTAACAGATGGCGAGGGTCACGGCGTGGGTTGATTACGAGTGCGCATGCCCCTACTCCAGGACTTGACCAATCAGAGACCCGCTGCTTCATGGCGCTCTGAATGGAGCGCGATCACCCGAGTGACAATGTTTGAACGCGTATTTATGCCGCCTGTTCCTCGGAAACTCAATATGTCTGGAATTGGTGGACGTGATATATTGAGCGTATGTGTACGATAGGCTCGTCATTCAATTTATTTCTAAAATTAACCCTTTACAAACACATTTGGAACTGATATAAGTTTTGCATTAGGTAATTGCCATTGCATGAGGTGATGGTTGCGTGCTCATTCACTGACCAACACCCGGCCAACTCCATTCCTAATCGTCTATAGAAGTACTGTACGTCGAGAAGAGCTCGATGTGTCACAGCTTCGGGAACACTTGATGCGTGTGTTGGCTGGTATTCTGATAGCCCAACTCATCACCGTACCCGCCCGAGCGGCTCAGCCCACACAACGACCGCCTCCCTCTATATCCCATTCTACTTTGTGTTTAACACACATATATATATATTGATCTTAATCCTTGTGTACATTCACACCAGGCACCATGTTGAATTGAGAGGTACGGGAGTGGGACAATTCGTTGGCTAGATGACACCTTACGAATCGAATGACAACCTGCTCCTGTGTTTCTCATATCCCATTGTCCTTTCTTCTCACGTATTTAGGCTCAAAATTCAGGGGAAAAACTCATCCCCATCCAAGGTTAGAGTCAGAAGCGCGATCTTTGTCTCTTATGGGGACCATGGACTCATTGTGTTGGTTGGTGGGAACCGAGTGAGGTCACATAGTACGACGGGGTGACAGGGTGCTGTCGGTTCTCCCGTTACAGTACAGATCGCGGACTAACAGGGACGCACCTGTTATGGAGTAACCCCTCCAGGTCAAGGCGGGGAGGTCACCTCGGATAACCCTCTCTTGATTCCCATGGAAGCGCCTTCACCGGCCCTGTGATGATGACCTCATTATGATGTAGTTAGATGACTGCGCCTGCGTCGGGTGGTACGATGTTTTCTATTAACATATGTGGGCGTGGTTGGAAGCGAGACGCAACCTATAAAGGTCTATTCCAGAATCTCTAATGGTGATCCTTTCAGATGTCAAACAAACGAAATTTCTTGCCAAAGATAACACTGTGGAATGCCCCAGAAACTTTCTACATTGGATCAAAATTCCCAACTCTACTGTAATAAAAATTCAGTGACTCTTTACACATTGTGATTCTCATATCCACCCTATGGGTTACACCTCACTAAAAATTGACAAAATGCACCGTTGAATGTCTCTTATATGATTACTTTACAAGATTTTCTTCTCTTCTTCAATATGGTTATCTTACCTTTGTTATGCAGGTGATATAGAAGAGGTGCTTATGTTTAAATACACGATGAACAACAAGAAACGCTACCCGATTGAGTTGGAGTCCACCCTACATAACGGCGACACAGTGACTGTACGAGCGGGGGAACCCCTACCTGACATCGGCTGTCGCTTCTTCTACCCCTCCTATTACCCGACAGTAAGCTTCCTGTTGAAACGGGCGAGCGGTGAATTCGTGGAAGACCTCACCACCTCCTTCCATCGCTACCACAACTACAACCGCACAGTGGTCAGTCAGAATGGACCATTGTTTAATGTACGCTACATGCAGGACTACATCGACCAGACAAGCGTCTACTCCGGTCAGCCCAGATTTGTGGTGGCCCCCGAGCATCATGGCATGTATCTATGGTGTGAGGGCCAGGTAGTTGAGGACCCACATACCCTACCAATGCACTCAGTCCATGTCCGCCTGTCGGTTGAAGGTAAGTTCATCTTAAGGCTGACTTCGTGAGTCTTAGGTGGGTTTATATAAGTGTACAAGCTTAGTAAGTTTGACATAACCCTGTTGAGCTAGGTCTTCCTCTGACGTTTCATGTATTGAGTCCATGTGAGTGATTTTCTTCAAGAGACATCCTTTCAAGTGGGACTTGCTCATTGGTGATTACAGGTGAAGAAGGGAATGAGAAGAAGAAGTATGAGGAGGGCGGGAGTGATGATCCTGTCGTGCACATCGCCCGCCCAGACACCACCACCACCCCGACCGCCCCAGACGCTAAACAACAGCCCCCGAAAGACCCCAAGTCCCCAGACAAACCTGCTGAAGTCCCAGACAGCATGGAGGATAGGGAGGTGAACCCTGTTGTCGGCGGCGACGGCAGCTCCTCCACACCTCTGATGGTCTCTCCTCTGTTGATCATCTGTGCAGTTGTCTTCATCTTCTCCTCTTAGATCTGGACCTGTCCACCGATTGTGCGTTCCACTTTGAACTGATCTTCACCGAGATATTAACAACCAGTAAATGAATGGCATCTGGCCATGGGATAAGTCTTTGGTGCCCATTCAGAGAAGGATTTCACATTTCCCTTGTACCTGACCACTTTTTTTGACAGTTTCTTAAGGGAAATGAACTGATGACACAATAAGATAACCTATGTACCTCAATCTGCCTCTGCACCCTAGCCAGACCATTCTGTCCTTCACACCCTGTCACTTTGATGTGGACCTTGTGTCATTGGTGAGACCTCCCTTGTGTGGTAGTACCTGTCACTCAAGTTAAGAGGCAAGGATCTTAGACAATTCAAGGTCACTTGGATTCAATCATAATCAAATTAATGATAATTTTGTAACTGCAGGATCATTCTGCGCCAAACTGTTCTATTTATAATAGAGATCATTCCTGGGGGTGAAATGAGTTTGTGATGAGGTTATTTAGCATTGTCCTCTTCTTCCTGATCACATTGTATGGGGGTTATCATGTGGTTGTTAGTTGCATTTGCTCAGTCACTGTTGTCATGGTGACAACAGACTTTGTAACCATTGTCAGCACTTGTCATGGTGACAATGGTAATAACAGGTCACCCCGACTTGCTAATGTTGAAGTGTGTATGTGTGATGTCACAGATGTCTCCTTGTTACAGATGAACTAGTGCTTGTGTGGTGTTTGTCATAGAATGGTGGGGTTACTTTAATTTGTTGAGTATAAAATGAGATGTTGAGTATAAAATGAGATGTTGGATGTCTTGTCCCTGTGACTCAAGATGATCGATCATATTACATCCTGTTTCTGAGTCAACTTTTGTGTATGATTTGAGCTTGACTGTTTATCCTTCAACAAATAGCCTACATTTCTTTGCTTGGGTCAAATTACTGACCTGCGTCTCATCTTCTAGGAAAATATACTGTTGAACAAGGTGATGTCATGTATATGAATTACACGCATAACAAATTATTCGCATATAACTTGTGCATGCCTCCTGTTAATAATACCAGCGTGTTCATATTCCTGCGTACTACAATACAATAATTATGTTTATTCCACACATTTCATTTCAGCTTGGTTAGTTTTCCTCTTGGCCTTTAAGACCTCTTTAATCGCCTCCAATTTAAGTGATTCCCCATCGATTCCAGCTTTTTCATCTCTGCGACCTACGTGTGCTTGTCAATTGCAACATGTGTTCCACTTATCTTAGGTAATGCTAATATATTTATTGAAAATATTTATAGTTTATTAAGATGTGATGACTGTACATTGGTTGATCTTGAGAGATGTATTTAAGTTCTGTTTTCATTTGTTCCCTGTAATCACAGTGCGAAATATGACCCCAAAAAATATGGCTATTTATATATTTTGTTGTTTATTTCCATATGGCTGATGTACACAATTATTAACAGCAATGAATAGCTACAATTAACAGTAAGAGAGCTGTTCTGCTGCCTAGGTTGAGCCTATCAGTGCTGTTCTGACTGATGTGGCTGACCTTTAGGAGTGTTTCAGGATATGACCTTTAAGTAGTGCCTCACTTGACCTTGGGTTATTGACCTTGTTAAGGTGACCTTTAACATAAGCCTTGAAATAGCTAGCTACTGCCTCACTCAGTGATAATTAAAAGATAACATTTTCATTGATGAAGGTTGGGGCAACCTTTGAAATTTGTTTCTCTAAACTAAGCTGAAACTGATAAAAGACAACTGGATATGGCTGTTATTTATTTGAGAATGACCTAAGCAGTCTACTTGTGGCGATTGCACAGAGATTGATTCCTTCGAAACTTTCACTGAACTGTGCTGCCTCATACGACACTTGTCTTAAACAGTATTTTTTCTTAAAATATACATAGTGAGATCTCGTGATGTTGATTCAAATAGACCAAGAAGATATGAAAAGCACGGATATAATTGCAGCCGCAGACACTATGAGAGGTCGAAGATGCTATTCTTTAATTGTCTGTGTCTGTTTTAAATTCGTCTCGTCAGGTTCGACTTTAACCAGACGACATATCAAGCTACTACTAGTACTAGCACCCGTAGACCGGAGTGTCGGGCTGGTTCACAGTAAATAATTCGGGAGGCAATGACACTGCGACAGAGAGAAACCGAGATAGAATCATGAGGGGTTATATTCTTTTCTATGGTTCATGTTACATTTAATCAGCAAAATGTAAGTCACACCACAGGAAACAACTCCAATACTACCGGGATTACTATGATAAGTCCCCAACGAGGAAGTAGTTGAGCATTTCATTTGAAAGCGCCCAAATGAAAGAAAACGACGCCCATGTAAAAGGCAGTATATACCAGGTTAGAAACCCCCGGGTAACGATGCCACTGGTATTTGACCACCAACAACTTTCAAAAATGCATATGTTAACATTAGCTGAGCATTTAAAAATGGTTACAAACTTATTTCAAAGAAACGCAGGGTTACACGTGACAGTCAAAATTCAGTATATATATTTTCTTCTGGCGAGACAGAAAACAACAGCTATTAATAGACCACGGTAAAATCGGCAGGACGTGGGGGCAGTTTTTTTTTTTACATACTCCCTATATGAGGTTTAATGGGTATGTGCAGATGATCATGGTTGTCTTTTGGTGTATTTTGGTACATGAAGTGTCCAGTGTTGTAGGCTGCTACGTATATCCATAGGGCGGTCTTTCTGTGATGGTTATGTATACGAAAGGGTGGGGTGTTTTTTTCCGTGACTGACAAATGGTTCGGTCAAGAGAAGACACGATCGGTTGGTTCTGCCCGGGGGTTAGTTCCGGTCGAACGGTAATATGAATATATACCGTTCTGCTTCAACATTTTCCGCGCGTCCAAGAAAACGCGTTTGGCTTATGTGCTACATAATAACATATATCAAGAGCCTGTACAAAAAAAGTCCTAACGCACCAAAAAACTAGCATTAGTTGTCGATGGGTCACGTCATTCTGAGCATGCGCGATGCACGTGGTCTTGAACTTGAAAACAAACATGTTGCTGTGTTTCGGACCTTTTACCGCTTCCCAAATTTATCGAAGTATAACTAATTACCATGAATGAAATCCCCCGCCGAAAAGGAATAAAATTGTCCGTGAACATCATTGCATTCTAAAACTCCATCACTTGGGTATATTTTGTGTTTGGTAGTTTTCTGAATCGATCTAAAAAAATTACATTGCGTCGGTTTAAAGAGAAAGTAAGACTAGCCCAACAGACCAACAGTCGATCGGGTACTCCCTTGTTGTACCAAGAGGGAGCGCAAGCTCCACCTGGTTCAAAAGAGCTAAGTAAGACGTCTACTACCCGGGGGTTTGCTTGTGGGACATGGTAGTCATGTGGTGTGTTCAATTTTGTTTAAAAAACATGTGCAATCCCTTATTTAGGTATATTCAATGGATCTCTTTTAACTTATTTAGTATATCTATAACGATGGGTCCAATTTTCAGTTATTTTTCTCACCTCGGCTCGGTCTGAACATGGTCCGGTTTTCCCATCCCATAAAGGCTCCCTTTTGCTCTTTTTCTCGATCAGAACCGACACAAAGAATCATTATGATTCCGCTCACAATCTCTTCAACGCATCATAGCGCGTAGTATTCTTTAATTGGATAAAATGTGAACTAGCTCCATATACACCACCCATCACTACAGCAAAGAAGTGAGTTATGGATCCCACTAAACATTATCATATCATATTACTTAGGGCTATTACTACTGAAAGATGTACCTTACACATCTACACGCTAGAAATACATCAGGCCCCATATCAGCTTGTAGCAGCTGACCTGGAAACCACGAGGTAACAAACAATAATAAGTCTAATATACGTGTCTTCGGAGTGATACAAATCGTAGTTTAAATTATTGTTATGGGTGTGCACTCAGTGACCTCCATCACATGAGGATGCGTGCCAATTCCAAGATAGAACCACTTACACAGCAAATTAGTGAGCCAAACTACTGTCCAAATGGAAGTGCAAACTTTTCCCCACTGATTTGTGGTTGACCTAATTCGCAGATGTCATGGCAGGATACCTCGCCTGGGCCCTGTGGAATGCTATTATCTGAGGAACCATTATTCCCAGATAAACAATAAAATGAAATCATTATTTCATTATGAAAATAAACTTTATTGTATCAAAAGAAAAGTTTTCTTATTTGTCCATACTGCAACAGAATCTCATCACTAAAGTCACACTCACCCATAAACATACACACATTCACCCGTCACATGACAGACCAACAAATGTCAGTAGATTCACCTGCCAGCCTCTCACATATACAGGTATACACTGTCATACACTGCATGGTTACAGCACACACAACTCTCCCATAAATCTCACTGGCCATCATAACAATATTTAACACTTGATGTCATGCATGCACTTCCACACAATTGACTCGCTCGCTCAGCCAGCTGGTCGCTTGCACCACAGCACTTGTTGTACACACCCAGCTGTCTGACCTCCATTCATTCGTCGCACAAAGCACGGAGACTCACAACAGCAACAGAACATCGTTATCAGCAAAATTTGTGTCCAGAAACCCTTGGTTTCTTGTCATCAATCATACCCAATACTTGGCAGGAAGAAGTCCCGTGCGCACAAACAAAGGAAGCATGTTTAGTTTACAAAGGCAATGTCCCTACGATCAGATGAATTACAAACAAACAACATAAGCAAACAGAACTGAAACAAGGCATGACACTGTCCGGAGAACTCGGCCGACACAATTGTTGCATCGAAGCGCTATCCATTTCATATTTCACAAAAGGTTTTCAGAAGCAAGAATCCAGTCGAGGTCTGGTCAAAGACAACATGTCACTTCATCAAGAGGGAAGGCATACATGTTGTCTGTTTGAATGAGTAGATGTCAGTTTGGCAGAGTAACTTCTCCAGCCTTATCACGTGTTTTCATGCGGCCAGAGGCCTTCACTGGGGAGCTAGTTACAGTCTACCCCATACAGTCCCACAGTAGTTATATCACCACGTCAGGCATGTTGCGGTGAAACATGACTTGGTGGAGACATGCCCCCTCGGCCAGGTCCGCCCTGTCGACCGGGCAGATGGGGGCCATTGACTCCAGGGTGAAGCTTGCGACATGTTGGTCCAAAGCGACAAGTGCCCACGAGGAAATGTCGACATACGGGTGGATTCTCGCCTGAAACAAGAGACCACAGACCCAATAACACACACAGTGATTGTAGAGGCATAGTGTGACTAGCTTGTCACGGAGGTTTCATCAAAGAGGCTGATTATAACAAGGACCTGGTCGATGTCATCAACATTATATGACACCATAATAACACTTTATATTGGAGGCTAGGAAGGAAGAAAGGTACTGGTCAATAGCTAAGTTACACTCATTGAAATCATATGGAAGCGCAATAGGTTACAAAAGCTAATACCACAACACCCAAAACAGCCGGATCAGTCAGCAATGATATACCATCCCAGCCCCTCCCTATTCCACCCCAGTCCTTCCCTATACCACCCCAGTCCTTCCCTATACCACCTCTACCATCCCAGCCCCTCCCTATACCATCCCAGTCATTCCCTCTACCACCTCTACCGTCCCAGCCCCTCCCTATACCATCCCAGTCCTTCCCTCTACCACCTCTACCATCCCAGCCCCTCCCTATACCATCCCAGTCCCTCCCTCTACCACCTCTACCATCCCAGCCCCTCCCTCTACCATCCCAGCCCCTCCCCATACCATCCCAGTCCCTCCCTCTATCATCTCCCTATACCATCCCAGTCCCTCCTCTATCATACCATCCCAGTCCCTCCCTCTACCATCCCAGTCCCTCCCTCTACCATCTCTACCATCCCAGCCCCTCCCTATACCATCCCAGTCCCTCCCTCTACCATCTCTACCATCCCAGTCCCTCCCTATACCATCCCAGTCCCTCCCTCTACCATCTCTACCATCCCAGTCCCTCCCACTACCATCCCAGCCCCTCACTATACCATCCCAGTCCCTCCCTCTACCATCTTTACCATCCCAGTCCCTCCCACTACCATCCCAGCCCCTCACTATACCACCCCAGTCCCTCCCTCTACCATCTCTACCATCCCAGTCCCTGCCTCTACCATCTCTACCATCCCAGCCCTTCCCTATACCATCCCAGTCCCTCCCTATACCATCTCTACCATCCCAGCCCCTCCCTATACCATCCCAGTCCCTCCCTCTACCATCTCTACCATCTCTACCATCCCAGCCCCTCCCTATACCATCCCAGTCCCTCCCTCTACCATCTCTACCATCCCAACCCCTCCCGCTACCATCCCAGCCCCTCCTGGTATATCTAACACACTCCCTATACGATATCTACCATCCCAGCCCCTCCCTATACCATCACAGTCCCTCCCTCTATCATCTCAGTCCCGACTTCTACCATCCCAGCCCCTCCCTATACCATCCCAGCCCCTCCCTCTACCATCCCAGTCCCTCCCTCTACCATTCCAGCCCCTCCCTGTCTGTATTCTCTAAATAAACAAGAACTTGTTGCCCTATAGGTCACTTGTCTGTACTCTTAGCACATGCAGTTAGCAGCGAGTGTTCACCTCGGGTGGCAGGGTGTCCTCTCATGGGTCCGTTGGGCCTCATCGGAGGTCCACGTCCACGCATCATACCCGTGGGTCCTCCTGGTATAACCACACATAAAACCACCATCATCAAACCTGGTTATATGATAATTTTATCTTGTACAAGTCATTTGAAGGTGATTAACCCAATGCCTGTTGAGACAGTGACCAAGGCAATCTGACAAAAGCACTAACTCGCCCTTTATCTTTTTACAACATAACCACAGAGACATTGTTATAAAAACTAACCTCTAAATGGAGGTGGGGGTCCTTGCATAGGCCCCCCTATAGGACCCCCCATCATGGGTCTGTTAGGAGGGTAACCTGGTGGGGGCATGTTCATATCATACTGGGTGGGTTTGGGGAGTAGGGGGGGTCTGCCTGAGCCTGACCATTCTCCACTCTGCGGCTGCTGCTGCTGCTGCTGGGGAGACTGAGATGAGGACTGTGGAGGAGGCACAGCACCCTGAGCCTGTAACGTCAGCATCTCCTGGATCTGAACCTTCACGTTGTCTGATAAACTGTCCAGGGCAATCTGACCCGTCTGTAAAAACAATACCCAGTGTTAAGCACTAAATACAAACAGAAAAAACTCAAAAATAATAAACAGTAAGGTAACAAAAATAACCAATATAAATATATGTCCTGGTAACAATTTCTCTGTCATTGTCCTTGACACAGGGATCAGGTAAAGGAAGAGGTACATACCATGAGGGAGTTGATGAGGTCCTGCAGCTCTGACATATCCAGTTTTGGGGGTGCTTGTCGTGGCGTATTTCCTGCAAAAGGTGGTGGTTGACCTTGAAAATGTCCTTGACCTTGAAACTGAGGTGGCTGACCTTGAAATGGAACTGGTTGACCTTGAAACAGTGAGCCTTGACCTTTAGGCATCTGGAATGTTTGACCTTGACTTGTGGAGTTGAGATACATTTGACCTTGCTGAGCCATGGATGCCAAAAGGTCAGCCACATCTTGTGGAAGGCTGAGCTGAGGTGGATTTTGTTGCGGTTTTGAGCTCTTGGCTTCACTCGGTTTTTCTGTGACAGGTTTGGGGTAGTCGGTGTAAACTACTTCACCAGATTGTCCAGTTTCCTGTATTACAAAAAGAAGAACCAACTATCACTGAAATATCAAGTGAAATAATATACACAGGTAGTTAAGCCATACATATACCACTCCATTACAGGAGTAAAGAAACAATAATAAAGAAATAACCTAGGACCAAATCACCAAATGCCATGTTAGGTATGCAAGCCATTTGTTTGTGAACACTCAAGTAATATGGCTTTGCTAGCTGGGCAACACCAGCATTGGTCACTTACATCTTCCAGTGGCATTATTTTGGGTTCATGAGGAGAGACAACTTCTGCATCAGGTTCAGCGGCGGACTCCGGGATCCTACAACATAACAAGGCATGTTAATCAGTCAGACAGAACAAGTGAACTGAACACTGGTGACTGAGGACAGCTACTCAGGGCTGGTAATAACCATTGAATGAAATTCATAGAATTGCGAATCAGCAAAAGCATTAAACTGTCACAATGTAATGTATCCTGAAGATATTGGCCGCAATCAATTGATCAAACAGCAAGGACCAGGAAATCCATGACCCCCTACACCACGATCATAGACTGCCATTGAGATCCTGGTGGTAGAAGAAAACATGACGTACATGTGTTTACTGAAGTAGAGGGCAAATAAGACTCCATCCTCCCGTTTCTTCTGCCCTTCTTTTTCTGTCGAGTTAAAGCCGCGCTCTATTGTCTCTCCCTGAATGGTGATACGACGTAGGGGGCGCCAGGCCATGGCCTCCGCCATGACGTCGCCCGAGTGAGGCGGGTTGTGGAAGCGACGTGCCTCCTGGAACATCTCTTTCTCACGCATCAACTCCTTCTTCTGAATGTCAGCAAAATTGCCGTTCTGACGATTTACATTCACTGCAAACAAATTACACATGAGGCATTCTTATACATAATCGATAACTCATCGACAGATTATTTAACACAGACAGGAGGTTTTAATGCTGACCACCAAGACCCTCACCTCGCTCTGTCTCATCCAGCTCAAAGAAGTAGAAAGCACGGAGGTCATTGTCTTCTGCCCATGACACCTTCTTACGTTTCTTCTTCGGGGGTTCATATGATCCTGTCGACTGAACTGATTTGGAATCTGGGATGACCACACATAAGACAAATGATAGGCGAGTGTGGAGCATTATCAGATGAAGGTCATTGATCAATGGTGAGTCAAGTGTGAGATGAAATAGTAGCGGATGAATGTGAAGGATATTCCAAAGATGTAATGACTTGATCACAAATAGACAGAATTAAATCTTGTAACATTTACTAGAAAAGCCACACTGAGCAAGTCAACATAAAAGTGAATGCCATTGTGGTATAGTCTTACCGTCATCTTTATCATCGCTGGGAGCGACGCTGCTGGAATCAGCTGCTGAATCCTCTGCCCCGTTCTCGTTGCCTTCCCCCCCTTCCCCTCTCCCACTCAGATCTCCGTCATCACGATCACTTGTATTTAGCGTCTCCTTGTAAAACTGAAACATCCAAAATTATCATAAAAGAGGATATTCTAAGTAGTTTTGCTTCATACACTCTGAGTCATTAACCAAGAGGAGAAAGTAATATATGATAAACAACCCTCATGTTTCAATGTCTGTCAAAAAGGTATAATTCCATTGGTATGAGCAGATCACCAGGAAAACGCTTTGTATTGATCATAAGGTATGTATTTTGAGGCCTATGCAACTGAGTCTGGTTGACTTACCGAGGGTAACGTTGGCTTGGGTTCAACTGGAGATGAGCTTGGGACAGCATCACTGACGGCCTCCTCGGCTGCTGTATTGTGTTCTCCAACAGAATTACTCTGCGAAGATGACGCTTGTCTTCTGTCAGTTTCTTTGGCAGAGGACATTTTGCGCTTTCTGATTCTCAGTGGTGCCACAGTGTGTGGGGTCAGAGCATCCATAAAACCAGTGCTCTCATAGACTTCTTTAACAGGAGGTGCTAAGGTGAAAGGCAGATTCTTTTTATTCGTTTAAGGCTATATGAAACAATAATTAAATTAATCGTATTTCATAAAACAAATGATGCCTATTAGCATTAAATGTTACTCACGTCTTGGTCTGGCAGGAATGAGTTTGATTTTCCCATGTGTTTTCTCCTCCGTGGGAGAGCTCTCCTTGTTGGAAGAACTTGATGACGATGTAATACTGGTGTCAACATTTGGTCTTGATTTTTTCTCTAACGTAGGTGGCTTATTTTGACTGCAAACACATAATTAAACAAACGTATGAGAACATAAATTTTCAACTATAAAGTAAAAATTTATATGACATTTACTTTATTACAACCTCATAGGCTATTATTTCACAAATAACAAATTGTCTTGTTATTCCCTTTAATTAATATATGATTATTGAAGTCCTAACCAAGTATCTAACTAGTTAAGATAAATGACTCAATACGTATTAAACCTGACATTCCATCTCATCACCCCGCCTCCCCCCCTCATCCCCCACCACAAAGCATGATATGAATTAATTATGGACAAAATTTCTGTGTACCTAGGTCTCTTCAGGGATTTTTCTATTTTTGTTTTCTGTCCAGGTACTGTGTCATCAACTTCTAACAAGCCTACAAACCATGCAAAGACAACAATTGCTTATTTGCTTCATTCAAACAGATTTAAGCAATACATATAACAGCTTAAAGCAAGTGAACATTTTCTCCCGAGAGAATGGCGAGATTTAGGTGGTCACATTCCACATATAGAAGCTGAACCCTAGTTGTTCCCCACTACATCCACCCATACAATAGCAGTTTATTTCCAGTCATTTGACACTACAATTAGTCCTTTCAGTTGTCATGTGTTAGACAAACTTCTCTTCACTAATTATAATTATGACCAAGTCTTAATCAAATTTTCTCCACTTCCCCAGGATTTGAAATCTCAGCATTTGTTGTTACAAGGTTTAATGGAGAAACTAAAAAAACCATGCCATTCGTAAGTAATCTTTTAAGGATTCCTCAGACTGAACACATTGTTTTTATCATGTAATTTTGTTATTGGTAATGTAACTCCAGGTGTGTATAAAACTAATTGTTCTCAGGGATTGTTGGATAACTGAATTAGGTTAACAACCCAGTTACGGCATGCAGCATTTGGCAGGAAAATTGCTATTTCATTACTTTAAAAATGTCGAAATATTGCTGCAATGTACATGTCATATAGTTTCCCCCCAATTTTGACATCAAAAGGCTTGATATTCATGAAATGTCAAAATGCAACAAAGCCTCTGACTGTATACTTCAAAGCGAAGAAAAACCCCAACGCCCCAAAGGTAATGTTGCTGAGATACAAATTAGATATTGATATGCTAATCTGGATGTGTGGCCTGAGTGAGTGTTAAGATGGACCAACCTCTGCCATTCACCCCACAAGCAATATACATCACAAACTTTTATTTCTTTCATTTAAACACAGTATAACATTAAATAAATAAATATGTAAAATATCAAAAAAGCCCCCAATACTCAGCTTTCACAAAGCAAGCTATCATCACAGTTAAATGCCAGCATTTAACTGTGACGGCTTTTATTGTGACATTAGGACTCGCCCAACATGTAAAACATTTGATAGGACTAGAAAAATTGAGACGAGATAGCCTTCAAAAGTAGGCCACTGTGACCTACTTTAAAAAGACCATCAGATCTCAAATAATATCATTGTCGTAATTCATTGTAAAATCAACCATCTCTTACTGACAATTCTGCAGACTAAAGCATTTTTATCAGACACATGGGTCACCAACAGGTTACCCAAACCTAAAATAAATCCATGAACACAACATGGTGCATTTGGCAATTAAGTAATCCAAAATGGCTGCCCATGAACTGGCTTTGATAAGTCAACCAGTGTTTGATGGTCCTCACTGCAGCATCACCTCAACCCACAAGGAGCGGCAATATGGCAGCTCGGTTCCGCAGAAGACAATTACCTGTGGATCTGAACTTGGTGGGAACGGTCTTAACAGTTTTTGGTCGCACACTGGAGGAACTAGAGTTAGAGTCAGTGGGGCTCTCGCTGCGGCTTGGACTAGATCCATTACTGTCTACTGAAGATAAGCGATGGGAATGTGGCTTTTTGTCAGGGCTTCTCTGGTTACTGTCTTTGGGACGCTGGTGTTTCTCACTCGATTTGGACGTGCCATTCTCGAGGGAATTGGATGTGGACTTCTTGGAGTCTTTGTGATGCTTCTTCTGTTTGTCTGTGAAACAAATAGTTCATTGGTTGACAAGAACAACACCAAAAACTAATGTCCCCATTGCAATGATGGTGTTATTTCATCATCAATAACTAAATTATCGGCAGTCTATGTGAGTCATGTTGAACCGTAAATTAGTCCTAACAGCAACATGCATTGCAATGAAAACCAAACGGAGCCCAGTGTCCCCCTCTAGTGGCAAAATGAACCTGCTACAGATGACGCAGATTCAAAGTGAGATTGTAAGGAGTAGGTGTTGATGTCTACCTGCATTGCCCCGTACAGTCTTCATCCAGTGGTCTACGATAGCAAGTGCTTTCTTCTTCACATCTGTAAAAACACCAACACACACCAGACTCAAACAAGGTGTCCACTGCTGAAAAGAAATAAAAAGCTGACAAACTATAACCGCAAAGAAATCTCTACAATTCTTAGCTCTACTAGAATGGTAAAATAACCATAACAAGGAAATGGACATAAGAACAAAACCTCAAGGAGAAATCAAAATATTTCTTTCAGATATGAACAAAACCTCAAGGACCAATAAAAATATTTCTTTCAGATATGAACGAAACTTCACATAGGAATCAAAAATACTTCTTCCAGATATTTACAAAGCCTCAAGTAGGAATCAATATTTATTCCTTTCAGATATGGACATAACCTCATTGAGGAATACAAAATATTTATTTCAGACAAGAACAAAACCTCAAGGTGGAATCACAATATTTCTTTGAAGAATATGAACAAACCCCAGTGGAATGCAAATATTTCCTCCAGGGATATGAACAAATCGTCAACAAAGAATCAAAATATTTCTTCCCGAAATATGAACAAAACAGTGTGAATGAATCAAAACATTTCTTCCTGGGGTGTAAACTCAACATCAGGGTGGAATCACATTTCTTCCTGGGGTATGAACTCAACCTCAGGGTGGAATCACTTCTTCCAGGGATATATACAATTGCACAGAGGAATAAAAACATTTCCTTTATGGATATAAAAAAAACCTTATGGGGGAATGAAATAATTTCTCTCCATTGCATTTGAGGGAAACAGAAGTAATTATTGCATGTGAAACATCCATGCATAAGGGGAAGGACTAGCACAAGTTCTTAACATGCACAAGGCGAAGAACTGGCACAAGTTCTTAACACGCACAAGAACTCACCATCCAACACAAGGACTACACCAGCTGTCACAGCGAATATATGCTCTATCATTAGAAATACATCGGCTGTCATTAGTGATATACCATCTGTCACAGGGAATACACACTCTGCCATTAGTGATATACCATCTGTCACAGGGAATACACACTCTGCCATTAGTGATATACCATCTGTCACAGGGAATACACATTCTGTCATTAGTGATATACCATCTGTCACAGGGAATACACCAACTGTCACCAGGAATACATGAGCTGCCATCAGAAATATACAAACAGTCATCAGGATGACACCAGTAGTCATTGAGGAATCACCAACAGTTACTGGAAATAAACAATCTGTCATCAAGAATACACCAGCTGCCATCATTAATAAGTAATCTGTCACCAAGAATACACCACCTGTCATTAGTAATAAGTAATCTGTCATCAAGAAAGCACCAGCTGTCATCAGTAATAAGTAATGTCATCAAGAATACACCAGCTGTCATCAGTAATAAGTCATCAAGAATACACCAGCTGTCATCAGTAATAAGTAATCTGTCACCAAGAATACAACAGCTGTCATCAGGAATAAGTAATATGTCACCAAGAATACACCAGCTGTCATCAGTAATAAGTAATCTGTCACCAAGAATACACCAGCTGTCATCAGTAATAAGTCATCAAGAATACACCAGCTGTCATCAGTAATCTGTCACCAAGAATACACCAGCTGTCATCAGGAATAAGTAATATGTCACCAAGAATACACCAGCTGTAATTAGGATTACACCAGCTGTACCACCATCAACACCTGCACTAGGTGTCCCCATAATTAATTAAGACAAGGCATTCCATTAAAACATAGTGACCATGTATAGTTGAACAATGTATTAGATGACTGGTAGAAGACCATTGGACACTAGATCAGTCTTTCCACCAGCCATCCAGTGGAGTAGAAGTGCTGTATTCGTTGACTTCACACTGAGCTAGGAACTCACCGGGGTTGGGGCAGGACTTGCCCAGCTGCTTGATGGTTTTGGCAGCGGTGTTCTGTTTCAGCAGATCAACAGTGACAGGGAGCACATTATAGACGGCCAGGATCTCGATGAGTAGTGGCGTGTTATCCCGGTCGCGAGCCTGCTCCAAGTAGTCATGGAGCGCCGACCAGCCGCCAACCTCGACAAACCTACAGACAGCTATCAGGGTTAGCACTGGCCACATAGGGAGACTGACAACAGAGGGAGAACAGGAGAGAACAGACAAGACAAAAAAGAATGAAGGATGAGAGAGGAGACAAAGAAAGAGGCAAAATAGAACGAGGGATAACTGAGGTGGGGGAGGGGGTGATAGAGAATTGGATGTAGAGTGCAGAGATGGGTTATATGTTTGGAATAATACAGAGAACACACAACAGGGAGAAGACTGGATGAGATGAGAAGACTGGATGAGATAAGAAGATGGGATGAGATGAAAAGACTGGATGAGATGAAAAGACTGGACGAGGTGAGAAGATGGGATGAGATGAAAAGATGGGATGAGAAGATTGGATGAGATGAAAAGATGGGATGAGATGAGAAGACTGGATGAGATAAAAAGACGAGATGAGAAGATTGGATGAGATGAGAAGATTGGATGAGATGACTGGATGAGATGAAAAGATGGGATGAGAAGATTGGATGAGATGAGAAGATGGGATGAGATGAGAAGACTGGATGAGATTAAAAGATGAGATGAGAAGATTGGATGAGATGAGAAGATTGGATGAGATGAGAAGATTGGATGAGATGAGAAGACTGGATGAGATGAAAAGATGGGATGAGAAGATTGGATGAGATGAGAAGATGGGATGAGATGAAAAGACTGGATAAGATGAGAAGATGGGATGAGATGAAAAAATTGGATGAGATGAGAAGATTGGATGAGATGAAAAGACTGGATGAGATGAAAAGATGGGATGAGAAGATTGGATGAGATGAGAAGACTGGATGAGATGAAAAGATGGAATGAGAAGATTGGATGAGATGAGAAGACGATGAGATGAGAAGATAGGATGAGATGAAAAGACTGGATGAGATGAATAAACTGGATGAGATGAGAAGATGGGATGAGATGAGAAGATTGGATGAGATGACATGACAGATACAGGTGGACAGCATGTGAGGAGAGACGAGGCAATTGGCTAGAGCAACATGCAGTCATTCAATTAAATAATTGATCAAAACCGATAAACATAGCACACAAAACTAACATTGGGGCATTTATGAATTCAACTGAGTGAGACAGAATCTCGAGATCAAACAGTACATGTGGGCCTAGATCTGACCTGCGGAGGATGACCAAGTCTGTTGTAGCCTGGAGGGTGTTGAGGTAGGTACATGAGGTCACCATCTTACCCTCACTCATTTCCTCTGCCATTAACCTGTCACAGCATTTATGACATATCACACCATGTCACAAGTAAACAAGCCATCACATACAATGCTACACCACATGACAAGACGCTACTTAAGACAAATAATATCGGACCCAATGTCAGAAATTGTCTAATATCTCTCACAATGCTATCATAAAGAAAGACTGAACTTATCTTCAATGATCGACAAATTGCAATTGTAAATTGCATCAAGAAACAGCCACCCTTATGTACAAAAATATGATAGCCTCTTAATATGACATGATTAATATGCATGCTGGAATAATTCAGACAATAAGACAGATAGGCATTTTATCATCAGAACTGCAAGATTCTTTTTCCAGTACAGCAGTCAACCTTCTCCAAGGCATCATCGTACCAAAGCCACACCAAGGATCAAAGGGATGAAATATATCAGAATCAGTGAGTCTATTTACCGAGCAATTTCTTCAATTTCTTCCATTCCTTTTATATTCCCTTGGGCTCCAAGAAGAGAAGAGATGTTCTTCAAAAGTTCCCAGGGGTCAACACAACCCTGCTGCAAGCAACAATCAAATGTTTTTTAACAAGGCTTGGTGTTGGAATAGTAAGCAACATGGATAATAAATGTTGACATGCAAATGGGGAGGGAGGTACATAAATGCAAAATTGTCTGCATGCGACTAATGCATACTAGAATCACAGACCTGGGTTGTTAGTTCATCGGTTTCTGTCATTTATGCCGATGTCAATTCTACCACAACACACAACAGAAAGCGACTTAAATGAAATCGCAAACTAATCACATCCATGGACTACAAAGAAAACTACATGAATACATTCTAAAACACCCATGCATTAGTCACTACAAGTGAGGATGGGATCAATGGACAGCCCCAAGGGAGATTGGGATATATTCAGTGTACCATTTCACAAACTACGTTGACGTTCATTTCAGCCCCACGACACCCCCCCATGCAGCAGGGTTTGTTTGACATGTTTTTTTCAGCTATACCTGCCTCTGTTTGACTGATTTTCAAAGAACATATTAACAAACATTAGTTCTACTCATCTCAGCCACTGCCAAGTGATTATGGAATAAAAGCATCTCTCTATAATGGACACTTGCGTGCAGTTCCATCAGTTGCTACAAGAGCAGCATTAACCGTACATTACTGACAGCTGCATACACTCATATCCTCTACCCATTACATACTGTATTTGTTGAATTAAATTCATGCTTCTAGTCAATTAGCTGTCCTTAAATGGACAATTCTTGAAAGATTTGCAAATGTTGATATGGACCTATCCTGATTGATGATACTGATATGCTAACAAAACAAGCAAGTAAGAAATAGGTCTGTTTGAAACAGTGTGACGGTTGATAAGTCCGGCTACTTCTTAATCTTTCATTCTATATGAACATGCATTACGTAGGGTTAGTGTGCCATGTGGCAGATGATATATTTCAGAATCTCGAAAATGAACTTCACGTGACATTAAACTGCTAAAATTGAAATACAATTGATATTCCATTAATCAAGGTATAACATAAATAAAGCTATTGGTTAGAACTCCTGGCTTTAATATGTTCATTTTACAGCTATTTGGTTGGTTTTTCATAACCAGATCAAAGAATAACTGTTGTATCCTTGATATCAAACCATGAGATTTATACAGATCTCTTGACTAATTGAAAACATCTTCAATTTTTCCCTGAACTCAAACATCTTTTGACATAAGTCTTTCAGCAGCGCTACATTGCAGAATTTGAAGAAACACAAAACCAAACACAATCAATGAACCACATCACTGTTGATTCTGTGAAGATAGTAGAATCACTTGATAGCTAGGTACCCGATGGTTTATTTCCCTGGTCATTCATAGCCTCTTACAATGGGTCAGTTTACATTATGCTCAGTGTTTCGACTTGCACCAACACTTTTTCATGTATCATTGGAGAACCAGCCAGCGACCAACCACTGAACATTCCTGGTACAGTACCCTACCATTGCTCTTTTGAACGAAGTGGAGCTTGCGCAACTAGGGAGTACCCGATCGACTGTTGGTCTACTCTACCACAACCATGTAATATTAAGACTATATCCTCTTTAACACCGAATTGCTACAACTTATTCATATTTATGACGTTGTGAACAGTCGCAAGTAGGAAATGGCGTACAGCACAAGAACCTAGACCCTCGAAATATTTATGCCGCTCAGTCCGCCGGCTGTCACTTCTAGTAGCCGCAGCTGGCTCGGCCCGCTGGTGTGTCGATTGCTTCCCCGTCAATAGCGTTAGGCCAATATGTACACAGCCTCATAGGCGAATATGGCCGTGAATTTACGACATCCGCCAGTCCACGTCAATTTCCGCCCATACCCATATCAAATTGCATGGCTTGGTTTAAAGGACCCATTATGAAAGAGTAATCGACATGTTCCAACAAGCGTGGTCGCTGTTTCTTAAAGGCTTTCCTCAACTAACAAGCTACCACTCACAGCCGTATACCCGCACGATGACTCGGGAACGACCCAAATCGATTTCCAGCTATCCTGCCACTGGACCGTCGCATAGTTGGCAACCCGCCAGAACAAACCTATCCCGTTCCAGGACATTTAAAATCATAACGTATCTTCGCCCGTTCAGCCGATAATATATCGCCGGTTCGAACGAAAACAGCTGTCATGTGATAAAGCTACCCCTCATCCGATACACGCACAAATGTTAAGTCAAATGCGCGGTTTTAATTCACGCAAAGAAAATCACCTATATGGGTAAGAATACCGAATGCGGTAATAGCATCATGCCCGTTATGTATAGATGACGTCACCAGAAAAACTGCCAGCATAATTCATTACACGACGCAGTTAAAATAGCTGTTACCAATTCCCACAAAGAATATAAATGTTCCTTGGGGTTGTAAATAAAATTCTTTTGTGATTACAAAATAATGTATCTTGGCAACGCACTAAGTTCAGCTGAGAAGTAACGTACCGGTCACGTGATCAAAGCTTCCTCTTACACGCAAAACCGTAGAATATTACATAACACACCGAGCATGATTTAGATATCGATGCGGTCACCTGCATTTTCAATATCTCGTGACCCCCCGATTATGCCGGTTCAGTGAACGATCGCCATATTTACAATGAAACCAAGGCGAGTTCGCAACAACAAAATCGCACTTTTCTTATGCGAAAAATCGGTAAACGTCCGATTTCTGCTTATTACAAATCTTCATACACACATTAAAGATAGTCATTTCGTTTCCAATGAATACAACTTCTACCGTGCCAATAATTGATGGAACATCAATCACGAAAAATAGATTTAGCATACGTTCTCTGTAATCTACTTCATGAATCCGCATAATAAAAGCCATGGTTGGTTGGTTATATATTGTCTACCTTTATCCAGTGATTAAAAAGACTGCATAGAAATCAAACGAATACTGCTCTCTCAACAATAGAATGTCATACCGCTAAAAAAACGGATACTGTATTTTCTGTTCTGTACTTCTTTGTGCAAGTTTTCTTTACTGCATGTCCACAAATGTATACTCACCTTACACACATCTCTTAAATAATCCGTTGTTCCATAACCTTAATATGAAATATGCACAAGAAATTACTCCAATGTACGGAACACGTAGTACATCCACAAGTATCCAACTAACGATCGATATCCGTTGATAGCAGCTGTTTACAATGACATGAGCATAATTTTCACAACGTAAACACATGAAATATAAGTGCATATTGTAGTGAAACATCATTTCAAAGCTAACATATCCAAGCCTAAGTTTTTCCAAGCTGTCAAGAAATTTAAGGAACGCCTTAAATTAAAGGTGCGCCTGAGCAAACCCTACATTGCGAGAAAGGCGTTATGACAACAAGCCCTGCTGCAAACAACGTGGCCCCCACGTATTACTTAATTATTCAAAATGGCGTCAATGACAAATCAAAGACATTCACGAAACATACTCCGAAATACATACACCTCAAACTCTCACAACACGCACGTAAAATAATGTTTGAAATCACAAAATCTAGCAGAAACCGATGTTTATGTCAATTGAGTAGGTCTAGTGTATTGGGAAGGGCATCATTTGGGGACTAACCACGAGACAGTGGTTCGGCAAAGGTCGAGTGTCAGCGCAAAACTTACTATTTTTCAGCATTCCTTTTGTTCCTATATTCCACAGATAAACTAACTACATGAGAAGAAAACCTCGCGGAAAAAATATTCTCTGAGTTAGCCTAGATAGAAATAGGAAATCTGTGGATTTGGCCTTCTCTATATCAAAAGTATCCCGAATTTCTTCTGACCTCTTAGAATTGTTACACTCGACCTGAAACAGACGGGTAAAAGCAGATATTAAATGATTTGCTAGAAAATACGACAACACATCAAGCAATACTCATGTTAATCTTACCCATAGAGCACAAAATATCAAACCAAACCTCCACCATTACTTGCCTTAGCAAAAATGAGCAGATTGTACATTGGAACACGTAGCTATATTGGGAATTGACATTCTAAACAACTCCCTAATCATATTTCCGGTCATATGATCCTGAGAACAATTTCAAAATTATGATACTATTTAATAGACAATTTTAAAATAAATAAGGCTCTTTTAATTACATTAAACAATTGTTTTCCTAAGGATATAAAAAATATTTTTAACTACAAACTTACGGACGGTCATCTTAGTCGATACACAACCTCGTTTCCAGTAAGAATGACGTCATATCCTTACCCCTCTCACCAGGGGGCGTTAAAGATCCAGCAAGTTTGCCTGATCAGTTGAACATCAGTATTGTGCGGTAAGTCAAATTTGCAGTTGGTTCCTTAATACACCGCGACTCACCTCATCATTAGATTATGAATATGCAAGATAATATGCGACTCAAGATGTTTATGTCATGGGTAGTTCATATTAGGAAGACAGGCGATCCTAATTGATGCACTGTTCATTTCATAATCACAGGTACTCATAATAATATTCTGGTAGTCAGCCAACTGTCCTATTCCCTTTTTACCATAATGCTTTGTAGCAGTTATTTACTTCCAGCCCTTTCCATATATAATATTCTGGCAGTCAGCCAACTGTCCTATTCCCTTTTTACCATAATGCTTTGTAGCAGTTATTTACTTCCAGCCCTTTCCATATAACCCTAAGCCAAATGACCAAGGACTTGGATGATGAACTTGTCTCATTGCAAATTAACAGGCCTCACAAGAGCATCTTTAAAAGTGTAGACCTTTCGACCGGAGCTACTTTCAAAGCTGCTTATTTCAAGTCATGAAACCCTAATGAAAATCAAGTGGCGAGCACTGGGACATCTGCCTCATTTACTTATACAGGGGTGTTTTATTAACATAAGTTGAATCAGCATGCAGCCACCTTCACTATTTCAATCCATCTGCTCTGGTTTTTTCCACCTTTGGTGGGCTTGTGTCAAGTTTTTTTGAGCCCCAGTGTTAATTGACACCCAAATACCAACTTCTGGAGGAGGGACTAAAATCAGTTATTGTATTAATGAGTAAAAACAGAAGTATCATTATTCTCTTTATAGCAACATACAAATAAAATGCTAGTTGAAAACCAATATAATCACCAGTATTCTGGCATCCATGAAAGCCCTGGTTTATCAATATAACTAAGGAAGTAAATAGTTTACAGGAGAATCAGTTAAAACATTCATTCATAATTCACATGGTATTATTAAGCAATCAACCATTGCTAAAGAGGAAATATTCCTTCATATAATACCCTTATATAGAAACACAGCAGAGACTATTTACCTGTTGACTGGATGTAAAGCACCTAAGTGTTATACAATTGTTGATGTTAATGATCCAGCTCACCCCCCACCCCCCCCCCCATAAAAAAAAAATACTTGAAGACAATGAAATTATGGAAAGAAAAAACAGCAAATGCATATTAACCACACCATAGAATAAATGGGTTTCCAAACCTCAATCGCAGCATGGTCATCATGACAGCTATTGACAAAACACTTGATTCATTCACAAATAGCCACAGTTCTTACAAATTCCACATCGCTCTATTGGTTGAAGTTGCCAGCGTGAGGAATGCCAGCACCTCGACCCATACTGAGTAGTAGCATGGCCTGATATTGCTGGAGGAATTTCTCTTGTTCTGGAGTTAATGAAGGAAGCCTTCCTACTCCAGTATCAGCATCCCCCGTTAGATTCATCGCAGCAAATTGAGGCAGAGGCAAGGATGGTTGTCCAGGAGCAAAAGAAAACGCTTGAGGAATTGGTAGGTGCATTGCAGGCAGTAATCCTGGTTGCAGTGGCTGGAACACAGGAAAGGAGTTGAGAGGGAGTCCAGCTGATGTAGGCATAGGAGCCACTGTTTGTATGAGTGGGGTGGGCCTGGTGGTTGAAGCTGGGAGCTGCCTGGAAGCTGCAGGTTCAGGTCCAGGCTGTCAACACAGACAAAAGGTGTAACCATAAACTGGATTCCACAGAGCATGGCATTTTAAAATAATATGAATATTCATGTACCCGATGAGCTTGGTCAGAGACCCCGTAGCCAATGAAGCTCTCCTCAGGGGTGTTCTTGGTAGGAACTGACTCTTCTGCTTCAACTAAAGACAAATAAAACCAGAGAAATGGGACTGGCATTATGAAACAACAACTGCACACCAGTTTAAATGAATGCAGTAAGAGTAACAGGTTTTTATAAGATGAAACAAGACCTACTCAGACCATAACAGATTTAGACAAGGAACATAAATGCTACAAGGTATTGTGCAAGCACAAAGATTGTGGACGATTGGACTGAGATCATCAATGACTGATGTGCTAGCACTGAAGCACCTGTACAAGCAATAAACTTACTGATAGACTTGCACTAACATTGAGGTTGACTGGAACTAGCAGTGAGACTGACCTGCACCTACAGGGCCTTGTTTTGCTTTAGTTATGCGTTGGTTCATTGCTCTGAGCTGCTCCTCAATGCGACCAAGCTCCTCCACATGAGTGGTCATCTCTGTGTCTGTAGCAGCCTGCATGTGACTGATGGTCATTTTTCTGTAAGCACCAACAGCACACATGTAAAGCTCAGATCATTGAGTTAGTTGGGTGCATTAATCAGTTTTAGTAGTTTGTGTGCATTAAGTACTGACCATTAGTACTGTGGGTGCAGTAAGCCAAAACAGTTTGTGGTTGGGTGTATAAAGCACTGATGATTTGCGGTTGGTTGGGTGGATTTAGCAAAGATTGATTTGTAGTTGGTTGGGTGCACCATTTGTAAATGGTGGCTGTCAACACTGACCGTTTGTGGTTGAGGATCTGCAGACCTATTTCCAGTTCCTCTAGTGCCAACTCCACGTCATCGTCCTCCTCCTCCTCCCCCTGTTTAAACCACACACACACTCAGTCACTATCAGTCTGTCCACACAACAGACCCTATGCCCAGTGTAGGAGTTAATGCCAAAGGATCAGCAGCCCCGACAAGACTGTGCCACTTGTATACCCAACGGTTCACTGAACATGTCACTGAAATCTCACAAGTCTACTGGCAATAAATGTGCTCTATGGGTAAGGGAAGTTGTATATAGCCTACCATCCAGTAAAGGTCATTGGGGTCAAAGCTCTCAGCCAAATCGACAATGGAAGCTCGTAGCTCCTCTGATGGGGGATGTTTGAAAAGGTCTAAAATCTTCACCACACTATGCACATAACACATCAATTAATCATGAAAATATATGTATAAGAGACACTCAAGGGACAGGGTGCAACCATCCCTTAGACAGGTGGCTGTTAATAGCAGTGGCAAGTCTAGGTCATTACTGTGAAAGGACCAATTGTCTACAACATAAGTGTCTATTAAAGACCGTTGCCATCTGTTGGTGAGGAGAGAGTCTACCTGTCTATATGGTAGAGAGCCACATGTGATCTGAGGATCCCCTCATCTGTAAAGGTGCCTGGAACTTCATACCTGTAATCACACACCACATCAATGTCACCCAGGAAGCAATAAAAACAACACAGGCTGTTACACCCCCATCTCCCCAACCACCAGCCTTTCTCTGGTGAAATGCCCCTTTCTCCTGATGGCGATGAATCAGACTTACTCCTCGAACTCATTGAAGAGCTCCGGGTGTGTGTCTTCACTGATGACCAACTTGGTCAGTGCGTTCCCCTTCAGCCCGGATTTGCGTATCTGATCAACACATAAATTACAAATGTATTTTACAACCATGGATAACAATGATAAACCATGGCACTTGCCAAGCACCCTGTCTTGAGTAGATGTTAATTTTTGTAAATCAGAAGCCACATTAGCACCAGTTGACCTCTCATTGGGGAGTGGTTTGTGTCGGTGCATACTCACCCTGCTCCCAAGCTGGTCCTTGTCCCAGATGAGTCGAGAGATGTCACCAGCTATAGCCCAGCACTTGTCCTCCATTTTAACCAAATGAAGGGTATGGCCATCACAAAGTTCAGCACTGCACGTTATGATACACACATCACGTTATGAAGGTAATAGAATGAGATGGATTGATAAACCAAGCTCCAGTTGAATAAGATACACAACTCACTATCTGATGTTGGTTGGCACCCGTGCTTCATATTCTGATGAAGTTTCAGTCTTCTCTGATCGACACCTAACATTCAACACACAAACACTGGTAAGCTTAACCCTGTAGATCATATCATTTTATAAATGCAATAATCAAAAGCATAATTATATATGCCGCCATCAGTTATTATTCCTGGGAGAAAGTTAGGAAGCTGGGACTTACACAGCATCATCGGACTCCTGTGGAGATGTTATAGGCAGCTTGAGCTGGTTTGATTCTGACAGCGATCGTTCTCTTGATACATCAGGTGATCCTAACAAATCCTGCAAGGAAGGGATACAAATCTGCCACACGACTCATATTGGTCAGGATTATGTTGGACAATATTGCAGAGAGCACTGTGGACAAGAAAGATTCCAAGACAGTGCAAATCCCAAGATTATTTAATAGTTGAATACAGAATCAGCATTGCTACAAATCCCAAGAAGGTTACAATCACAGATGTCTATGAACTATCAGATGGTTACAAAAACTAAAAGGCTTGAAAGGAAGTAGAGTATTTCCTATATCCTTAATAGTCTCAAATAAATCTCTTCCTCAAGACAGTCGCTTCATCTTTTGGAGGTCAAAATATATTTGAAATAGAAGTGATGCTGGCAAATGACAAAGGGAACTTGAGCAAGCATTTCTAAGATCTTCAGGAAACACAGATGATGGGGACATCATGTTTGGTCGTTACCATGGTGATGTTGTGAGCCACGGGAGAACAGTCAGTATCCACGGAAACGACAGCATGCTCCTCAGCAACCAGAACATCATTTATGTGGATGTCTTCCTCCCCAGAGGTGTCGCACAGACACACAGAGACTATGAGGTGCTGTTAAAAACACACAGACACGATGAGGTGCTGTTTTAAAAACGCACAGACACCATGAGGTGCTGTAATAAACACACAGACACTGTGAGGTGCTGTAATAAACACACAGACACTATGAGGTGCTGTAATAAACACACAGACACTGTGAGGTGCTGTAATAAACACACAGACACTATGAGGTGCTGTAACAAACACATGGACACTATGAGGTGCTGTAACAAACACACATACACTATGAGGTGCTGTAACAAACACACAGACTATGAGGTGCTGTAACAAACACACATAGACTATGAGGTGCTGTAACAAACACACAGACTATGAGGTGCTGTAATACACACACACTATGAGGCATTTGTTACAACACCTCGGTGTCTGTGTGTGTCCACAAAAGATTTGTCTGTGATAAAACTCACGATGCCTCTCTACAATGTCTTAAAACTCATGTTGCCTCTAAACAATGTGATAAGAATCATGTTTTCTCTTAAGAATGTGATAAGACTCATGTTTACTCTTAACAATGTGATAAGACTCATGTTTTCTCGAGTCAATGTTACATGACTGATATGGCACCTTATCTATATCAGTGACAAGTGCTTTGAGTGGTTTGAAGGAGGAGAGGTCCAGTAGTCGCATCGTGGCACTGCGGGTCCACCACGACTGACACACAGCAACAAACACGTCATTAATGTCTGACGAACCCCCATTCACATGCAATCAATCAAACAAACAGGTGCTGGCCAGTCACCTTGTCAGTGGGCAAGATGTTAGCCAGTCGGGCACGAATGGCTTGGGCTGGTAGGCGAAGGAAGCGAGAGCTGAAAAAACATTCTTCAATTTTGAATGATTTTTAACAAATATCTCTGCAAATTTTATTCTATTTAACTTCTGCATTTCATTCCTTTCCTGAAGTGGCTACCTGAGAAGTTTGATGCTGCGCCTTGTAACTGTGCAACTTGTGCCGTAGTCTACAAAATACACCTACACTCAAAGATGATACAAGATTGTACAACATGTCAGAATGCAACCAGAGCAAAACAAGACAGAGGGGAAACACACTTCTTCCAATTTACCGCTTCTCAAACAAACCCATGAGCTATAAGGGAACAATGACTTTATACTGCTACACTTGCCTCCACAAAGTCCAGGTCTCGAAGCCCTGTGATGGTGACGCGGTGCCAGTTGTTGTCTTCTGGGTAAAGGGCAACACACACGAGTCCCACACGCAGCAGGCTGTCGGCCATCAAGTAATCTTCACCGATAGGATTGTTGTAAAAGTTACTGCAACGCATAACACAAGGAACAAGTGATATACCCCAGTCATCAAGTGACAGTAAACATGGTGTTATCTCGGTGCACTGCTAGCTCCAAGACAGGCCGGTAGTGACCTTGATCATTCACTTCCCTCGTTAAACTTTGAGGCTCGACATGGCACAAACTAACAACAATTGACTGTTTGATCAGCAACCCTTAATTGGCATCACCCAATGGGCACATACTCATTGCCTAAGTCAGCTTGCCAGCCCTATATCTGCTTGCCAGCCCCTACATCAGCTTGCCAACCCCTACATTAGCTTGCCAACTCCTACATCTGCTTGCCAACCCCTACATCTGCTTGCCAACCCCTACATTAGCTTGCCAGCCCCTACATTAGCTTGCCAGCTCCTACATTAGCTTGCCAACCCCTATATCTGCTTGCCAACCCCTACATCAGCTTGCCAGCCCCTACATCTGCTAACCAGCCCCTACATCTGCTTGCCAACCCCTACATCTGCTTGCCAACCCCTACATCTGCTTGCCAGTCCCTACATTAGCTTGCCAGCCCCTACATCAGCTTGCCAGCCCCTACATTAGCTTGCCAGCCCCTACATCTGCTTGCCAGCCCCTACATTAGCTTGCCAGCCCCTACATCAGCTAACCAGCCCCTACATCTGCTTGCCAACCCCTACATCTGCTTGCCAGCCCCTACATCTGCTTGCCAGTCCCTACATTACATAGCTTGCCAGCTTGCCAGCCCCCCTACATCAGCTTGCCAGCCCCTACATCATCAGCTTGCCAGCCCCTACATCTGCTTCTTGCCAGCCCTACAATACATACATTAGCTTGCCAACCCCTAGCTTGCCAACCCCTACATTAGCTTGCCAACCCCTACATCTGCTTGCCAACCCCTACATCTGCTTGCCAACCCCTACATTAGCTTGCCAGCCCCTACATTAGCTTGCCAACCCCAACCCCTATATACATGCTTACCAGCTTGCCCCCTACATCAGCTTGCCAGCCCCTACATCAGCTTGCCAGCCCCTACATCTGCTTCCAGCCCCTAGCCCCCCCTACATTAGCTTGCCAGCCCCTACATTAGCTTGCCAACTCCTACATCTGCTTGCCAACCCCTACATCTGCTTGCCAACCCCTACATTAGCTTGCCAGCCCCTACATTAGCTTGCCAACCCCTATATCTGCTTACCAGCCCCTACTTTAGCTTGCCAGCCCCTACATCTGCTTGCCAGCCCCTACATTAGCTTGCCAGCCCCTACATTTGCTTGCCAGCCCCTACATTAGCTTGCCAACCCCTACATCTGCTTGCCAGCCCCTACATCTGCTTGCCAGCCCTATCATCTGCTTGCCAGCCCCTTCATCAGCTGCAGTAATTGAGCCCCTACATCAAGGCACTCATCAAACAGGGCAGTTTCTGGAAAAGAAGGACTACATAAGAGGTGCCTGGGCCCTGGTCATCTACAACCTGCTGGAGGGTTTGACAGTAAAGCAGCACCATGAAGCTACTAGGATGAGGCAGTGATAGAGACCACATCCTCCCTATGAGAGATGCTCATACTAACTCTAATCTATCCATGAGTTTCTCCAATGCCTCCGTGGTTCTCATACTAACTCTAATCTATCCATGAGGTTCTCCAATGCATCCGTGGTTCTCATACTAACTCTAATCTATCCATGAGGTTCTCCAATGCCTCCGTGGTTCTCATACTAACTCTAATCTATCCATGAGGTTCTCCAATGCCTCTGTGGTTCTCATACTAACTCTAATCTATCCATGAGGTTCTCCAATGCCTCAGTGGTTTTCATACTAACTCTAATCTATCCATGAGGTTCTCCAATGCCTCCGTGGTTCTCATACTAATTCTAATCTATCCATGAGGTCCTCCAATGCCTCCGTGGTTCTCATACTAATTCTAATCTATCCATGAGGTCCTCAAACACCTCTGTGTTTCTCATACTAACTCTAATCTATCCATGAGGTTCTCCAATGCCTCTGTGGTTCTCATACTAATTCTAATCTATCCATGAGGTTCTCCAACGTCTCTGTGGTTCTCATACTAACTCTAATCTATCCATGAGGTCCTCCAACGCCTCTGTGGTTCCTGGCCCCTTGAGCTGCAGCCAGATGCGACCAGGACTGTCTATGTGTGAGACGAACACATCCAGGTATTCCCCTATGTCATCTTTAGGTAGAGGCAGGTGCTTGTAGATGACACCAGGCCCCACCGCATCTACAGGCACTCCCTTCCTTTTCTAAAACACGACAACGAGAATAACATTGTGAAACGGTGACAAATCCCACACCGCACTGAAGCACAGTCATAATGAACCATTTAAATTCAATTATGGGTCTAAGGTCCAGATCATCTACTCTAGGCTTAGTTAAGATAACCCCAACAGTGTGAGAGCATTATTCCTCAAATAACCCAAAGCAATTCTTACTTGAAGCAGTTAGAGCTGCTCATTATGCATTGTCTATTATTTGTTGTTATTGCTAAGGTGTTTTGTTTGCTTGTTTACCTCCTGTTGTTTGTGTTTGTTGAAGAGGAGGTCATCACGGTAGGGTAGCGAAGGGGTCAGCCGGGTACAGAATGGTGATGCCTACAGCCACAGGCACATACTCAACTGTTGCCAATGTGAGCTTGGATTGGGAAAGAGACATTAAACGTTCACAAACATAATAGTATCATGGAATGTAGAAGCAGCCTGGACAGAGGTTGACCCTTGGACACAACTGCCTCGGCTTGACCAATTTTATCCCTTCTCAATATAGCACCCACAACACAAGATAGTTTCAGCAAGATCAATGACCCAGAACCAACTGAATGTGTTATTTGAATACAGAGGCTTTAGTCTTAACCCACCAGTATATCTCAACACTATGTTGTTCACTATTTGCATGGCACCTATGGTCTTGGGTGACCATATTTGTAATCCTTAGTTTATAAAATCTAGCATCAACTCATTCTGGAGATCATCCCAGAGAGCTCTAGTAAACACAGCCCTGTACCATATATAACATTGATGGTCGAACCACAGAAGCATTTGTTGTAGATGACCAGACACAAACCTTAGCTCTTACACAACATACGCTGAGTGTGATCACTTAGTTGACAATGATTTCACGAACCAACAGGCTCCACAGATCTCAGCCGCCATTTCCATTCAGGTGTTATCGCAAGAGCCATACATAGAAGCATTGATAGAAAATTGGACATTATGACAATACCTTTGCCAAGACAGTTGAGGCGTACTGTACCAGTCATCTGGAGCAGGAGAGCTTCGAGGGAAGTGTAGCCAAGCTTCCCAATGTGGAGCACCTGGCCGGTCAGAGCCTGGGACAGCACAGAGGTTAAAAGGGTAAGGCAGTGCTTTCCAAGGCAGCACATCAAGGACTTGAGGATACATGCAACAAACACTGTTACTTGACAATGCTATACCATTGTTCCCTCATTTGGTAGCCATGGCAAGTATCACCTTTCAAATTAGCAATACAAAATCGGCAGCTGAACAACAAAATAAATCAACCAACAGAAATTTAACTGACTCATAATTTCTTACATTAAATTGGAAATGTACACACATTGTTTATAATACGCATAGTATGTACCAAAACAAGAAGACTATGTATACATGACTTAACATGGCTGACTTTACCTCATAAACTAGGTATAGATGACTTAACATGGCTGACTTTAGCTCATAAACTAGGTATACATGACTTAACATGGCCGACTTTACATCATAAACTAGGTAAACATGACTTAACATGGCCAACTTTGCCTCATAAACTAGCTATACATGACTTAAAATGGCTGACTTTACATCATAAACTAGGTATACATGACTTAACAAGGCTGACTATACCTCAAAGACCAGGTATACCTGACTTAACATTGCAAAATTTACCTTACAGACTAGGTATACATGCCTGAACATGGCAGACTTTACCTCGTACTTCTGGGGTAGTTCATGCATGTGCATGCCTTCTGGAAATTGATTGACAACTTGGCGCACTGTCTCGCTGAAGAAACTGGGAAGTGGTGGAGCAGTAGCCATGAGGTCTTGCTGTGGGTGCTGTCTACCAATGGGGGCTGATGGCTCCTCTACTGAGACACATATACCAAGTGTTATCAGACTCATACAGTTGGCTTAACAAGTTAAGTGTTATGAGACAATATATAAATGACAGGAATTAAATTTTGAAAATGAAGATTCATCAAAATTCTGCAGTGAAAAAGATTGTTTTGGGAAATAACATCCCTCGAGTCAAGCCCAATAGGTGACCAAGGCTATCTACATTGTGAATGTTAAGTTCGGCTGCTCTTAATAAGACTAACAAAAGTGACGATTTGTGCACATGGTGGACAATATGAGACCACAGAAGCAAAAAACGTGCAGAATTTGAGCGAATGGACTGTTACTCATTCAGTACTCAGGGGTGGAAATTAGCACAATGACGGTAATTTTATCATCAGACACGAAGTTTTAGTGTAACTGCACGTCCGTTGTGCTCGTCATTTTTAAAGGCAGTTGGTGTCCATTTAGACTAATGATTTCTACAGAGAGAGCCTTATCAAAGAGACACCACTGCTCGCAATTTTGGGCTTGTCTGGCTCAGGCGTGAAGGCAACAAGCTGGAAGTCATAAAAGGCTAAAAAATGCTTAAAGATAAAAGTTTATGAGTTTGTTTTGAAATAACACATGAAGATAAGGACACTGAGGCGTATATAAACCAGGAAGCCCCAGGAGGCAAAGAAATCATAAGGGTAATGAGATGGCAAAGGAATATGGGAAGGAGAGACGTCGACGTGGATGCGCGATGCAAAGGGGTTGGTGTTCGACAAGAGTTAAAACAGCATGCACTGCAGTGAATGTGTTAAGGAAGGAACAGCCATGTTCAGAGAAAGCATACGTTATAACAAGTCTTCCCAGAGTCACAAGTAATGTACCCATGCTGCTGCAGCCAAGACAGCTCCATCACAGGAAATAAAAAGTTTAATCCGTGCATCATTGCCTTTTTTTCTGGGTGGGTAAAAAATTATTTGGGTGTGTTACTTTGCCCAGTCACCTGCCCTGATGACGGAAGATGATTTTAGTTAATTTCCACCGCTGGTACTTATTTGACATATTTTGGCAAACATAGATGGAACACTACTAATATTGGTTTATTAGCAATGATTTGATGTCCGTTATATTTAACCAGTAAAAGATGAAGGTTCAAAGACACGGGACCTTCATTCATTAGTCATTGTATCTAAGCTGATCTGAGTGTCAAGGATATTAAGCATACTGCCAGGTATAAATGTGACTGCATCTGCAGTCACCACCGCATGCCGTACCCCTCCCCAAACCCACCAATAACCCATCTCATTCCACACCTCAACACAATCTTCCCTTCCCCTCCCCAACCCCTTATCTGTAGTAAGTGACTGTAGTGGACCAGCTCTATGCGCCAGCAAGAATGAAGTCAACCATACAATAATTTATCTCATTATTACGGGGCATATACTACTGTTACAGTAAAATGTTTCCATAGGATCTGTGTATTATCAGATGAGGGTCTTACTGTTCAAACATGGCTTGACAGCTTATGTCTAACATGGCATGACAGCTAATGTGAAACTTGGCATGACGGCTAATGTCTAACTTGGTGTGATGGCTAATGTGAAACTTAGCATGACGGTTAATGTCTAACTTGGCGTGACGGCTAATGGGCATGCAACTCATCCCATAGAGCCCATTAAGACTAGCTATCTTCTAATTGTCTCTTATCAGCTGTATTTAGATTGAGGGAGTGGCCAGCGAACACGGTTACACAAATAAACACGCGGCAGATGCCAATGGCGGACGCAGCAGGGAGGGTTGGACCGCGGTGCCCCAACCCTAGGGAGCCTTTAAGTCTATAATTACTCAGTGGTGGGACGCACGGACAACTTTTGACCACGGGTCCCGTTGGACCCCTGGCTTTTTGGCGGCACATCCAAAGGCATTCTCGTGGGTCCCTGACCTGGAAACTTAGCAGTTTACATTGGTAATAATTGAGAATGATAATAGCCACAAGTCAACCTGTTTGTAAGAACTGGTTACTCATGGCAGGTTGCTATTGGCCACAATACCTGGTGTCTGAGGCTGAGCTACTCGAGCATCATATAACATCCAGTCACCGGGACCCAGGCGCTTGATGGTGATGATGTCAGAGAGGGAAGACATCAACTCAATCACACTGTGATAGCCCAGCTTATGCAGGTTCAGCTCCTGTGCTGTGTAAAGCTGTAATCAAGACCCCATCCTTAACCACCCAATTTGATTGGCAGGCCTGACTTTTGTATGTCATTCACCACCCTGGACCAGAGCAATAATGACATTGGTTGAACCTAATGAACACATTAAAATATAGTTACCTACCTTATATTCTGTTGGGAATTGGGCAGAGCTTATCCCTGATGGATGACGAGCCAGGAGCTGAAAACCAATGTTTGTGGATATACAATCTTCTATAAGTGATCTTAAAAATAGAAATTCTTTACATTTTTCAATTATAGAACAACTGCAATTGACAGGTGGACTCATTGTACTACAACAATGTGGCTGAAACTTAAGCATACTTTGAATATGAATGATGAGACAAACCTCTTTGATATTAGTCTTTGTCAATGCATGCAAATCTACACAGGCAGTGTTTTCAGGGTAAATGCTCGCAACAGTATTGTCATCTTCAGTGATTTCATCTCCAAATGAAAGCTCCCGAGCACTTTGATCAGCTTCATCAAAGTCATCTTGCTCATTAGATACATCCATATATCTGGTATCTTCTTTCTTCTGGAATCTGGGTGGAATATCTCTATTGACAGGACTTTTGTTCTTTGAGCTTCCTGATAATCAACAAATGGGAAGAACTATTAGAAAATCATAAATAAGGATAATAAGATGAATTAAGACTAATGATTAAGCATTGAGCCCTTATTACTTGGGCCTTGTAATACATGTAAAATGAGCCAGCCCCGTTACCAGGCATTTTTTTAATAACGCGTCTGGTTTCTGTCAGCTTTGATTCTCTGCTGTATATTCTGTAACCGCCGGCAGCAATCTCTTCAAGCTCCACAATGTCAGTTAGCGTGGAAAGGAGGCCAAACAAATTGTCAAATCCTAAATTCTTGGGCGAGAGACATTGCCCAAATTTCCTGGTGAAAGCTACTTCAAAGTTGGCAGCCACAATTCCAGTTCCATAAGACCGAAGTAAATCCTGAATTTGTCCTCGTTGCACAGGAGGTACAACAGGTGTTCTGGCAGGCACTTTTGTATTTGCTTGTGCAAATGAGGTCGAGGATTCGGAACGTTGAAAACCCTGACGATCATGATTAGGCCTGTACAGCCCGCTCCGGGGATGGGAACCTTGGTACCCTCCCCGCCCTTTACCTCTACTACGTTTCTTAGATGTCTTTTGACTAGCCACCATTCTGGCAATATGTTTAGTTGCTTCTGTAGGGACAGCATTCAGGAGAATATCAGATCCTTGCCATGACACTGTCACAACATCTGGGATACTTTTAAAGAAATCTTCTGGCACATTGAATCCTAAGTCTCTGACAGGGAAATTGTAACCGAGTAACATGCGCCATGTTTTCATGAACTCCTTGCACGTGAGGCCCTTTGCTTCGGGCAGCAGAATAGACCGCACCTCCTTCAGGAGGGTATCTTTCATGTCCTTTTTCTCTGTCATGGCTTAAGAGATGTCAACATGTGAACACAGTACTCAAAGGTAAGTTAATAATCCAATTAAAACATTCAGTGGAAAATAATGTCAACTGATGTCTTTCTTGTATAAAAGGAGAACATAAAAAGTGTTGGATTTTATGGTCGGCATTTAAAAATACTTTCGGTATCACGCGGAGAGCCTCGTTTTAAAAAAAAACTAGACAAGCTAGTGAGTGATAACATACGGTTGTGTTGAATTTTGTCGCTCAATTGATTAAAAGCCAGGAAGATTATCATGTTTACAGCAATGGTCACTAAATGACCTCAATAATATAGATACATCAGAATAAGTAGATCAATCAAAAAGTGTTTGAATTTTGATAAAATTTATGTGAAAATACATGCATAACTCCATAGAGCGCACTACCAACCAGTCTTGCCTGGTCATCTATAATTACATTGAACTGGTACCAGCTCAATGTAATTAAAAATGACAAAGTTTTGAGTAATATTTGTTTTACTGGATAATGTTATTAGATAATTCATGTTTGATCTCATAACACTAAAGCACTCAACACGACACCTGCCAATGAAGTATTGGGTGACCATCTTTGTAAATAAACTATACTGGTGTCTGGAATAAAGCTTATCTATCTATCTACAGCATGGGCAATCAAAAATGATAACATTATTTGCACATATATATATATTTTTTTATTTTATTCAGAACAAAACAAAACTGGGTTGATACTTCAAAATCATAAACCAAATATGTCAAATTAATATAACATCTTCTCATCGGTCTTCAACTTCTTTGGAGCATTTTCCTGTACACACATTTGTTTAAATCACATCTTAATATGCAGTTGGCTGACAGACAGAGTAATGAAGGCAAAGCATGACTGGCCCATCAGACTATGGCTCATTAAAATCTTTAGGTACAATATAATAACAGCAATTTAATCAAGAATGAAAATCTTCAAATGTCCATAATAAATTTTCATTATGAATGTGATAGCAATGGAGTATACATATTCACCTGGCATGCTGTATGTGTTCTCTTTGTACCAATATGATTAAGGTAATGGGAAATTTCCCCCTTCACATGCCTGGACTTCACATCAGGGTGATCAGATTTACACTTCTCTAAACCAATGACAGGAAACAGCAGCAGCATTTAATAACTGTGATTGGTTGATAAATGAATATGAGTATGATGCAAAATAAACATTATCAAATGTCTTATTCATCATGTTTACTCACTGGTGATCATTTTCAATATAGGTGATTCTTTGAAAGATATCTTTCCATCCTCTTTATAATAGCTGAATTGCGACCACAAATTGTGTGTGCCTATTCTTGCGAGAATCTTAAACACTGTGTCACTGATGCTTTGTCCCTGGAGAGCTGCCAAGACAGTTTTCTGAGGAAAAGAAGCAGCAAGAAATCAACACTACAAAAAAGGGGCATTCTGAGACTACCAATTTGTAAATATACCTTAAACATATTTTCAGACCATACCATTTTTCTCTTGATCTTTTTATCCTCCAGTTTCTTGCACAAGGCATCAAATTCCTGGCGAGAGTTGATAGGAAGCGGAATAACACTTGCCCAATCCTCATTTTTATCAGTCTTGTCACCTCTGACAAGAGTTGGTCCATGTTGAAGGCTAGCTGCTCCTTCCAGACAGGACCTCTCTGTGGAGTTGACCATGTCTTTAGTGATAGCTCCGCCTACTCTCATAACTCCATGACTTTGTTCAATAACTCCATCCACTGTGAGATCTCCAGTAATGGCTCTTTGATCTAGTAAGGGTCCAATGTCTGAATTAGCACCACCTACATTCCCTGTGATGACTCCATCCTTTTGGACTGGTTCACCTCCCTGGCTAACACAAGAACTGTGAGGACCATCTACAATACTGTGGAAAATGTTGCCATTGACTTGGTTTTGAAACAACTGCTTGATTTCATCCACAGATTTTCCTAAATGTTTCAGCACTTCAAATAGTTCCTGGTGGTCTGGATACACAGTTGGTGATTTGTACATAACAATTACCCATGACACAGTTCAACAAAGAAAAGGCAATGATATTCTAACAGTATAGTTTGTTAATTGTCTTTGATAGTGAAGATTATCTGCTTAAATTAGCAAGAGTACCTTCTCCAAGTTTTTCAAATTTCTTGTTGATTGTTTGGTCACTAAGGCAAGGCTGTTTCTGTCGACTACTGAAGAGAAGGAACAATTCACTCAATCAACAGTTCAACAATGATTATCAAAGGTTTCAATGCAGCAAGTTGGTTTGGGATAGCAGAAACAGAATTGTAATCTAAAAGACTACATTTTTTTTATCAAATTGATAACAAAGAGCTGACAGGCAAATTCAGCAACTACAACTAAAGGTCTACAAAATAAAGTCATCATAATACCAATCTGACCCCACGTCCCACCAGGTGTGAAAACAGCCAGACAGGTTCATCAACAGGGGTGACAATGTTATAACATTGCTTTCCAACATAACAACTTTTGCTCCCTCTTTACATATAAGTACATAAGGCTAATAAAGTTATAACTATACTATACCACGATTTATCATCCTGTTTGGATTTTACGTCATTCTTCACTGCATTAGAAGGAGCACTAGAAATCAGGGACACAAACATTAAATCTTCCGTCAGTGAACTGGTGCAAAAGTACATAAATCAATGAAATCATTTAAAATAATGGGAGAATGAAATACAGAAGTGTTTATCAATATCAAGACAAAGAGCACAAAAATCATTGTTAACAATGTTACAGGTGCTTATGCAAGGAAGGTTTAGAAGAGGGATCACTTGGTCCCTTCGGTACATCAGATGAAAGAGTCGTGGAATCTATACACAGCAACAACAAGGAAATCACCAAGAGACACTGAAAAATATGATATACTATCACTAAAGCAATGGCATGGTTTGCTTATTGAGCTTTACAGTAAAATTGATGTAAATGACTTAGTAATTGTCTCAGGAAACCTCAGTATATTCTATCAGCTTTGGTTACAGTTTTCATCAGTTGACAGGATACATATCTCATGAAAACAACATATATATATAACTGTACACTAATTGCTCAATATTTATCAAGTATGAAATATGCATCATTAAAACATTTACCTTTTCCATACTTCACATTTGGTATTGAATGGTTTGATTTTGATGATCTGCAGTAAATTCTAGGGCCTTCTTTGTGGTGAACAGTTTGCAGTTGCACAATATCTGGCAATGCCAATACCAAATCATGGATGCTACAAAACCCTAATGATTTGTACTGAACTTCAAGGTCTGCATATGGAAACCTTTTCTTGTAAGAATGGGTCAGATTTGTAAGGCGAATTCCAAATATCTCATTTCCAAGAAGTAACTCGTGTAACTGGTTTTGTAAAATGATTGGCAGTTTTTTATTGGTGGGTTGAATTTGGGAAGATGTTTGCAGTAATATCCTTGTTTGTGAGTCAACCAATGGCTGATTTTTACATGGCTTAAATGGGGCGAGGGCCAGATGCTTTGTGTCTGGGGTAGGATTTTTAACCAAGTTTTGATTATTGACGGGCCTAAACTCTCTCTTAGGTTTCGTAGGTTTTTGACAAGCTACCATTTTAGCTATGTGCTTTGTCGATTCTGTGGGCACAGCCTTCAAAAGTATGTCATCCCCTTGTCCTGATACTGTTACAACATCAGGGATACTCCTGAAGAAATTTTCTGCACTCTTCGCATCTTTTAGTGGAAAATTGTACCCAAGTAATCGATGCCAAGTATTCACAAATGCCACGACTTTAAGACCCTTGGCTTCGGGCAATAAGATAGATCTTATTTCCTTCAAAAGAGATACATTATCCATTTTCACGATTTACCACGCGAATGAGTAACGAAAATGTTCTGAATTATTGGCGGCAAACAAGATATCCAGGTTCAATGTAACACTTTCAGTTTCGTTTATTTAAAATGCAAAATCAAACCAGCCTGGGATAAGGCATACTCATGACCTCGAGGTGTCGCCAAAGATGAAACATCGTATCAACAGACCACGACAAATTGGAACATGATAGAGGCATCATTACTCCGTGTGACTACAGAATGGCTTACAGTTTCCTATAGTAGACTTTTTTAAAATTTATCTACACTGTGAGCTTGAGTTTCCCTGAGAAGCAAAAATCAACCACCAACCTGATATCAAGAACTGTAGGTGTATGCATAAAATCGGACGTTCTCCTGTGTCTGAATAACTTGCAAAAAAAACGCTTGAAGCATCCAAAAGGTCTTTCCACTAAATATGTACAGTTATATTTATTTGCTTGCAGAGAGACATCGTAAGTCATTAAGTTACAGTCATAACCAGAGCCAATGCAAATACATCACTCAAGTCAAATAACATTCCCTCATGTTACACATAGAGTAATAACCCAATATTTTCTCGATCAAATCTATTAGAAAGCAACATGAATACTCCGTTGGTAGGTTGCAACAACAGTAACTTGACAAAAATACCTTTTCCAAAGAAATGGTATGCGGAGTAGGCCCTCATTTTCATGATGAAAGTACGTTACGGTTCTTGGATTTGGTTATTTAAATTAATAATGCTCCTCTTAATCGATGACAACAATAAAATACGAATATTATTCAGTTGAAGAATCATTGGTTCCGCTTCCAACTGCTAGCTTATCGTGACGTCGCTTGCTGTTAAATAGGGAAAATGGCGACGTCCTTGAGATCTCTGTCAACCAAATTTATTCCCGTAGTGTGTAGATTTTCTCACGGAAAAGCATTACCTGCCACAATTATCAATTTATGAAATTCTCAAGCAACAAACGTTGGGAAACCCCTTCCAGCCACCACAGACGCAACTATTACAGGTGAGAATTAACTGAACACATTGTTTTATCGCCCAGTAGTTTCGATTTTGCTGAATTCTTCCGATTTCTCATTTTCTTTCACGAATGCTAGCTCTTTTTAACCAAGTGAAGCTTGCGCTCCCTCTTGGTTCTCGATGATGGGATTTCCTATGTAGAAAATTCGATGATAAGAGCTTACCTTCACGATGTCAACTTGATTTAACAAGTCCAATTTAATAAGCAATCAGTATTATGTATCGCTCATTATGTACTGACTCACCTGTGAAATGTATTATCAGGCAGATGATGGTATGATGAAAACTTATCAAATTCCGCGCTGTCGTTTACGACAACGTCATTTAAGAGACCGTTTGGCAAAATCTTTTAGGATGAAAGCAAATATGCTCCCTCTTGCAATGCAGACAAGGGACAGTTTAAATAATATGCATTTTCATATCCATAAATGTCTCATCATCAATCTTTCCTAGAGTGCAACAACAGTCATACTCCTTAATCAACAGAATCAACGAAATCCAACACAATTCTAAGAATTGTTGTCCGACATGGCTACCACGCGAATCGAAAACGTGAGCGATATCACAGCAAATTAACTAAATTATGTTGCATTGTGGGAGTCGGCCATGTTGAGTTTTTGAACAAAGTTTCTTGATTTGCCATATTTTAGTCCTCAAACAGAACAATTATTTAAAACTATAGTAATAGAAACAGTCCTCCTATCATTTTGTGATATAATCTTTCATTTTGTTACAATTTTTTTGTCATGGAGGGCTTTTGTAAGGTTCATCTGTCCTTATGCGGTGAACAATACATGAGTTCCAATTTTACACGATAATGAACATATGAAGAATAATTTTTCACATATATGAATGTTTATTAATTAGTTTACGTGTGACATTTCGTCATAGGCAATTTAATCCGGCAAGACAAATTTTTAAAATTTCTTGTTTATTTTGAATGACAAGATCGGTTGCTGCGTGCACGCGCAGACAAGGTTCTTCGCAAGCGACATTTTGCTTATTCAGGTATATGTGTCATTTTGTCAATGATTATCTTTTGGCAATACCTACCTTAGAGGAGGGATATGTATTCAACGATATCGCATTGACAATTGAAAAAGATAACACTCATAGATTCCCGCAGCCTGTAGGGGGCACTTGGCTTTGTCCTGAGTAGGGGCATGCCCCAGGATCTCAAAAACACGTACCCATCGTACAAGGTGAAAATGGCCTGTCCTACAAATACGAGGCCCAACTTAACCCGTCGTACAAGCCGAGAGGCCGAAAAAACATACCCGGGCACATGTATACTACCTCTATATACTTAAGTGCCCCCCCCCCCCCACTCCCCGGGACCTGCAGCCACATGGCGAGTGAAGCTGAAACTGCTTTATATGATGTCATATGTCCAAAACGGGGGTTGCCGTGAACACAAGTTGTTATTCTAAAAGTTGATGTGACAATTGCTAAATAATCACGAGACCGTGGATAACCAAAATGGTGTCGTTCAAAGGATATTCATCTCAATTCTCTACATATATAGATACATAAGTACACAAAATTGATGAAGCTACATGCACTCGAAATAAAATGCTCACCGCACGAAGCACATAGCCTCGCACACGACGGTATATATTTATATTATCGTCGTGCGCGGCTATGGAAGACCGTGCTCCCAAAACTAGGTAATCGATCCGACTGTTGGTCTGCAGGCTGTCTACATAGACATCCTACAACGACTGAAATAAATGCAATGATAGCATCCACAATTCAAATCAGATACAATTTGCACCTATAATCACTAGTGATATATTCAACATGGACTGTCACTACAATTCCAGTTGTGGTGGCATCATCAATAAGCTCATGTTACCATGTTTATCTTTACAACGAGGCAGTAGCTGGGTGCAGACACAGTTCAGACTATTTAAATCAGATAACAGTTCGAAAAGCACGGTGAATGTTCAACTCTGCATCTCGGGGGCCAGCCTTGCAGCACATATGACTTCGTTACCTTTTCTAGATGCTAAATCCAGCAGTGCATTGAAAAACCAAAGTGACAAACTTGCCCATTATTGGGGTATGTGACAACCCTGGACGTTATGTTGTGTTATCTCTAGTGTTAGAACTTGCAACGACCTAGCCACTGTTGACTATAGGACTGAAATTTAATCCAATGCAAAGCCAAAATTTGAAATAAATACTATGAACTTGTAAAACCAAGCTAGCTTTTTGGTTTCATCATAAGTTTTATTAGAAATGAACAATTTGTCCCTGTTCTCATGAGTGTATTCTGGTGGCTTCATCAATGAACACACTCAGTCATGTTTTTCTTTACAACAAGACCGTAGTTGTGTGCTGGCGCAGTCCAAATCATTTCAATCAAAGAGGCTTTAAATCAAAATGTTCACCTCAAATGCGTTAAAGAAACATTGTCACCACTTTAACTTTAAGCAGGACTTTGGTAATAGCATTCTTGATAGACTTGTTTGTAAGTTGTATTCCTTGATATGGTCACGTGATAAAATAATATTATCAGGCAGATGATGGTATGATGAAAACTTATCAAATTCCGCGCTGTCCAGGATGTTGTACCCTCTGTGGGTCCGGGGGTAGAATAGGCCCACTGTATCCTCCTGCATGTCATAAGAGGCGACTAATAGGGGGTAACCTGTTGGCCGTGGGTTGCGACTCGTGTTGGTGAACAATGGGATCCAAGTGGTTAAGTGAAGCGGTCCTTTTGAGGGCTGTATCTGCAACACACTACTCTGGCCCGGATTTCGTCTAGACGAGAGGCTGGAATGGCCTGGTCCAGTCAATCGGCTGATGGTGACTTGCCCTAGGATACTATTTGCATTTTTATCTTTTTCAACATCATTCACTTGTATGTCCCTCTTTTTTCCATTTATCTTAGAAGGCGGCTGCTTAATCTGGTCAAACTTATCTATTAATCTTTCTAGGCGCCGTTAAACCCTATTCTCACTCACTCACTCCAGGATGTTGTATTGAAATGATACATCCATTGAGTACAATACCAGCAGTATGTTCATATTCGTGGGTACCTGGGAAGGGATGAAGATTGATGTGTTAGTTTGGCTGTTGTTATTGTTGTGTGTTGTCTTGTCCTGGTTCTGTAGGATCAGATCATGTTCAAAGACTGAGCCTAAAGTAAATGTTTGTGTGATGTGAATGATCATCACACCAACAAGAACCTCTTTCATGCTGAAAAATATTTATTAGCAGCTGCACTAGTCAGCCAATCAGGACGTCAATAGGGCACCATTAGAATTAAGGCACAGTCGCTAGAATCTTACATTTTACCCCGTAACATTGTATCCAATAATTCAAGATACTCAATATTTATTGCACATTTGGATCACAGGGCACACTGCAATTGATGATAGCTACTAAAATTTCTATTAATACAACTGGCAGTAATGGGAGTACAAGTCAATTAAGTTGGTAGTTTTTGGACATAATCTTTAGCATATGACTCACAATGTAAACCTGGGTAAGCTAGGCCTATGGTCTCTTCATGTATAAAGAGAGAATTATGAGATGTTTTAATATCTATCTTCAGTTCAAAGAGGTTATATACATCTTGTACATCAACCTGGATGATTTTTGATCAACTTATTTCTTTGTTTGTTTGTGCAGAAATGGTCAGCATACAGGGCATCTTATGGCCCCAAGTCTTCTTGCCATAGCTTTGTTCTCAACACAATCAAATGAAGAGAAGAAGGAAGAACCAAAGACCAGGGAACTTTCTGAAAAAGAACTCCTGGCAAAACTTGCTAAAGAAGATCCAATCATAATTCTCTTAAAGCATGCTAAATTAGCAGAGATAAACATGACTTTAAAGGAGCAGAAACCTTTTATCACCAATCATTGGATATGTTGGCAAGGTATCTCAGAGATAAAACTTGGGATGAGACCAAAGTGCTTCAGGCTAGAATCTTCGTGTACAGCAGTATGGCTATGCTTGCACTTAGGACCCAGAGATATGCTGATGCTGAGAAGTTGTATAAGGAGGCATTGAAAGGTATTCTACAGCAAGGTGTCCCTAAAGATGACAATTCTGTGGTGGATATATCCCTGAAGTTAGCCATGATTTACGCTGTGCAGAAGAGAGACCAAGAGGCTGAAGATGGATATCGCTTCTGTATGGAAACGCAGGAGAAAAAGCTAGCTGTTATGGAAAAAGTGGACGAAAACTCTTTTGCCCTTCTTGGACTGTGTACGGATGCCTATTCAAGGTTCCTTATGGTGAGGAAAGATTACGACAAAGCACTGGAAAATTTGGAAAAAGCCCTTGAAATTGCTGAGAAAGTTTTTGGTCCAATCCACCCACAAGTGGCTGTGCTTTATAATGATGTAGCAACTATTGCTAGTTTAAGACAGGACTACCAAACTGCTCATGAGAGCGCCAAAAAGGCTGTTAGCATTGCTGAGGCCTGTGGATCCCCTGATTTACCAACAATGTATGTCAACTTGGGCTCAGTTTGCATCCACAAGGCATTGCTTGCTGAAGCTACTGTGTCTTGCCAGAAGGCTCTTCATCTATCCCTCAAGAACAAAATTAAAGACACTGAGAAACTGGCCCAAACATGCCTGGATGCTATCAAAAATAAGAAGAAAGAATGATCTTGTTGATTTTTTTGAAATAATATTATCCGTTGTTAGTAAACAGAGGTGATATGTAGATATAAATTATAAGTGTAACTTTTCTGTTGATTTTATGGAATCAAATTAACAGGGTAAAAAAATTTCTGAAGAAATTTACATTGGAGTGACTTTTTATAAACGGTTGGGAGTGATGTGTTTAATAAACCACCTGGTATGAATGTTTCAGTCAATAAGCTTAATATTGTTCTTGGTTAAGAAATCCTCTTGATAAAGTATAAAATAATGGTTTTACATTACTGGTGCTTAACACTGGGAAATATCAAATTTAACTAACATTATTGTACCAAATAGGTGGTTTCATTTTGGCTTTTAATGATGCATTTTTCACTGATTATGTTACTTTTATTTTGTTCAGATTGTAATCTTTTCTTGGTATCGGGAACACCAAATTATAAAAATTGATCTATATTAGCACATTAAAAAAAACACTCGATTTATATCAGCACCGAACTATATACAAAAACAAAAATGTGCTGAGCAGCTCACCTACCAAGTATTTGGGCAATTCCATTATTTGATGGTGTCACTGCACAAACTACACCTGTTTTCAGTTTCAGATATCTAGTTGTGTCTCTCGGATGTCATATTTTGTTTATAATTCACATCTTGTCAATTATAAGGAATCATACTTTTTGCACAACATAATTTTTTTAATGAAATGCACCTTTCAGAGAATGAAGTGACATCAAACTCCTTAATAGCTGAAACACTGCATAGAGGAGCATCCATTCTTCACAATACCAGTCAACCAAATGGGTTGTGGGCAATAAAGCTCCGTTTTAACATCAACCCCAGCCCACCTATTCAAGGGCTGTTATTTTATCATCAATGATAGTCTATGATCGACCCATAGTGTTCCTGCAGTTAGGTTCCTATACTCCCAACATGTTAATAAGCAATAGGTTGTTGACAACTTACAATATTTATTGACAATGCTTGCTTGCTATGCATACTGCATGTGGATACGTTATCTCATTCAGATCTATACAAACACATGGACACTCACAGTGAAATTGTAACTCCTGATGAACATACATAATTCATGCAATAAAGCTATGGATTGACAATTTCTGGAACATTGAACCATCACCACAAAGCTGAAGCCATTTGATTTTCAGTCCTCATTCATGTTTAAACCAATTCAAACATATTTGAAAATTGATATAATTTATCGGACACAAATCACAAGTAACATAAAAATTTGATGGTTGCACTGAACTGCCGAGGGTTTTGTTACCGCATGTATGACATGTTCAACAATCCACACTGACAGGTAACAATAGTGAACAAGAGACAGCAAACAATATGAAGAACATACAAGTCTGTAAACTCATATGATGTCAAATATATTTACTTTAAGTATAAGTGAGCACCAGAAAACAGATACATGACTTCATCAGAACACACACACCACATTCACATCAATAACATTACCATGCAATGAATTAAAATAACAGACATGTATAATGATGAGAGATCACTACTCATACGCTGCAATAATAACCATCATACCCACACCCACAAGCATAGCTGCTATTTCTTTGAAGCTCTGCCATAACTTGGATTCCTGGAGTAGTTCAGGAATTACAGACACTGTGGCGATGTAGATGAATCCACCAGCAGTGAAGGGCAGGATCCAGGCAATGGCCTTGTCCCCGATCCCATCAGCAAGCAGGCTGCATAGTGTGCCAGCCATGGCCCCAGCTGCCGTAGTAAACTGCAGCAACATAGCCTGTTGGACAAACACACATGCAGAACAATTTTTTTTAATATCCGAAAACCTGGTTAGACGGTAGTTATGTATGACGAGTATGATTCACGTCCATAAAGTAACCATTTAGAGTGTCTCACGTTCCCATCAACATAAAATAAAACCCATGACATAACACGCTGCAGAATGATGACACTTTGAAGTACGACCAGGCCTCCAGGGCAGGGGGAGTAATTTTAACTACTTGTTTGGAAGCTTAGCTCAATCATATTATCTGGATACTGACATTGGAAAACACAGAAGTAACAATGGTTTATCATATATATTTTCTTACCAATCATAAATTTCAATTTTAGTTAAAGCAGAAAGAGTGATTAAAGAGTAATGTTGATAAATCTTATCATTGTGCTGGTGATTGTTTAGTAATCTGTCAATGGCTCACCTGTTTCTTGGAACAGCCTGACTGGATAAGAATGGCAAAGTCACCCACTTCATGAGGGACTTCATGGAACAGAATGGTAATTGTTGTGATGATGCCTATATTTCGACCTGCAATGTATGAGGCACCAATCGCAAGACCATCGGTGAAGTTGTGCGCAAAATCAGCAGCCAAGTTGAGATAGCCAGCGACTTTGATATCCTCTGAAATTAATATGAGAGATAATCAGATCAGTAGAATCAATGCAATCTTTGAAGACTACCCAACAAAACCAACTTGAACCTGAATTGAGGTGATTTACTGTTTGAGTGCACACTTTCGTTTTCTTCACATTATCCGTATTTCAATTGAGAACTAACCTTTTGGAACAACTTCTTCCTTCTCCTCTGATGTTTTGTCTGATGTTTTCCTTTTCCTAATTGTTTCATTTTTTTTACCTTCTTTGTCATTCTCTTTCTCAACCACAGCGTGAGAGTGACCGTGACCGTCACCTCCCTTCACATAGCGGACAAATTTCTCAACAACGAGGAAAGTGATAATACCTGCTAGAACCCACAAACCTATACCCAGCTCATGAGAATGGTCATGACCTCCCTCACCATGGCTGTGTCCATGCTCATGACTATGGCTATGGGAGTGGCTATGGGCGGCCTCGTCCTCGCCTCCGTGTGAATGAGGCGCCAGGGCGTGAGGAATCAAATGCAGGAAGGCATCACCCAGAAGCCCCCCAGATGCAAAACTCAGCAGAACCCTTAACATATCCTGATGCTTGGCAGAATTATCGAGAGGAATGAAAAATAGGATTAGTATAGGTGCGCAGCTTATCAAGGCTGTGGAACCGACAGCTTCGATCCAGAGCCACATCTTCCCATCAGCAGTATCCCCCGGGTTGGCAGGACCCGCGGAACCGGGGTTTTCCTCTTTATCTTCATTCGCGGATGCAGAATACTTGAAATGCGCAGGTTCTCCATGGCTATGTGCGTGACCATGCCCTTGATCACCTTCCTGGTGGGAATGTGAATTTGTTGATTGTAAAGTGCCTAAAAACACAAAAATAAGGCAGAGTAGCCCTAATCGAAGCCGAGACATGGAGGCTGCCATCTTGGTTTGGAAACGAGACAAGAAACACAGACGTGTCAGTGCCAGCAGTGGACGTCGCTTCTGCGCCAGCGATCGCACTTCGGTGGTGTAGCAACGCCGCTATGTCACCGACAATGAACTTGATTGGACTGCAACACGCATGCGCGGCTCCCAATTGATGAGTCGGCCCTTTTCGCTCAACAATATCAAGTGCACCATCTGGAACTCGGGCTTTGTGTAGTTGTGTCCGATATAGTCTTGAAAAATTCAATTCTTGCAATTTCTTGTGTCCGCTGTCTGGCTATTTAAGTGACTCTGTGGGCATCCTTTCTTGATGGTGGAATGTCATCGTTAGCCTAACGATTAAAATCCGCAAACGATTAGCGACCGAATCGTGCAACAACACAGTCGCAATGCCATCATGCTCTTGTATCAGCGCTCAAACTTCGTCCTCTTCCAGCATCGGCTGTCCATTGGTGTCTGCTTTGTGACATATTTGATCCATTTATCGAGATCATTCAAAAATTAGAAATTCAACTCAATAAAGCCAGGGATTTATAACCAATATTCTTCAGTTATGTAACTACTTGATAAAGCCCACAAAAATAGCCAGTTTCATCGATTCGAATCAACTTTACAGATATCATTTCCAAAAGTCGTAGGGATTCATTCGGTCAATGTATCACACGCTTTTTGGGTGGCACAGATATGTAATAGTAACTGTCTTCCACTGACTTACCACACGCCAACCACCATACATGCATGCATGCGCATGCGAATGCACACGCACATACATACACATCTCAATACATACAAACGTAGCTACGCATGTGTGTGAATGAGTGGTCAACATTTTATGCATATGGCATCGAAGGTTATACGTCATGCCTCATTCGGATTGTTGGGTGATATTCCCCGATTTGGTTTCGATTTTACCCAAACTTTCATGACCATCCTTACATATGTGCTTATGCTCCATGAAAATAACAGCTGTTCGATTTACTTACTAGGTTAAAGTTTGTTTACTACTGAGGAATAACTTGCCAACGCCCATCACGATCTACGACGACCAGTCAACTTACCCAACCCTTACCCGAGCGTACACCCCGTAGTCTATCGTATCAGCATAAATAGCCATGAGTACCTGGATACAACTAGCTATTACTCCTTGTGTCATGTGGCCTATTCACAGTGGTAAAACGTACGGCTACTCATTATGGGGTAAGACAAAATAGCATCGGCCTTCGTAATGCATAACGCTTTGAGTAAATCTACCTCTTAGTTATGGTAAGTTAAATAGAAGATGTGGTCCCTTTACGCTTCATTGCCACTTCCTTTTCCGCACCACTGCTGCTACAACAGCCACAGCATTAGCAGCTCAGCTGTACCGACACATTTGGTGCAATCGCGATGAGTCACCAAAACGGTGATCTCATCGGGCACTATTGGATTGGTGAGGTTACTCTTATTTTTACTTCTGACAAATTCCCAAAACCCTTGGCATCAGTGAACATCCCTTACATAATGCAGGAGATCCAGAAACACACACACACATATATATATATATATATATATATATATATATATATATATATATATATATATATATATATATATATATATATATATATATATATATATATATATATATATATATAATAAATATATTGTAGGTACTATAGGATAACGATTCATCTTGGTCAGGTAGACGCTTACACGGGTGTTCCCACGTGACCTCTTGGATGTGAGAAAAGCCTTTGCATTAACTTATTCCAGGTCATATTCTGCATTTTAATCCTTTGTTTATTCTCGCTCTCACTCAGCTGCAAATCATTGAAGTTATGTTGTATACACGCAAACTTGTTTGTTTATGCAATGCAATATAAGTGAGTTTCTTAAATAAGTAAAGAAATGCACATTTTGTACTTATATGAATACATATCAATAGGAGGACAGAAAAACTTACAAACGAGGGTTAAACTTTGTTGAGTACCCCCTCTGCAGTAACGGCCCACCTGCCAAACGTGCTCGATGGACGCTGTGCGCACGCGGCCGTGATGTGATCGATTCAATCATTGCATTCCATAAGCTGCTGTTATTGCTGAGATACACTCGCAAATATTATTCCCGAAAGCTATTGTCAGCTTAACCTTAATTGGGCTTAATATCCAAACAATAGGTTTGCCTTAAATGGTGCAACGCCAGGAAGGAAAGTCAGACAGGGGCGCGAATACGATAGTAAGGGACGCACATAGGACTTCGTACCAAGCTGTCGGCTATATCTAGCAGGATTGCTAAATGTGAAAACGGATAAAATTACACTGCAATGTAGAGGTAACACCAATTGGTTGCTGTTTTCTATCTTTCTTTGTTTTCACTTCACGACATTGAATTTGATGCACTGGAGAATGTGAGCGTCTGTCTACAACAATTATCCCCCCCCCCCCCCCCCCCCCACCCCGGAACACACGCACCCGCCGATATCACCCAGCCAATTTTTTGTAGCCAGCTCCTTGAAGTGCATTGCCATCAGCTTGGGTCATATGGAGCGCGATTCATGGTACTGACACGCTACGCTACCACGTTACAATGCATGTTCGGTGAGTCTCTCGTCGTATACAAAACGATTCACTTTAGAGCCATCGTCTTTTCTTTTCTCAATGTTATTGTCTGTGTGAATAATGAGCTCCGTGGTGTCTGTATGCATGTTAGGGTTCACCGCGTCCAGATAGGTTAAACTCCCTTATAGGGGTTCAACTTAAGTGCATGACTCACAACGTGTCACGAAAGGTTTTTAATGAACTGCTAAAAAAATACGATCTACGATCGCTTATCGAAATTTATGTCCTACATAATCCCGGTCGGACGGTAATTTTTGGACGTCCTACAATGACTTCACAAACGCGGATTTCAACCGAACGCCATAAAAGTTGTCCGCCGCCCAACTCCTCAAAATGAATAGCTAATATCGTCCTGACACTCCTCGCTCCTTGACTCGTATGCATCACATTACCATCGTATGTTGATATAGTTTATAACATTCTAAGAGGATTCACTTTGAGTGACTCTGTGGTGATCGCTTTGCCAATTATAAAACACTGCGATCGTCAGGTGGCGCTGTTACGGCCAATTTTAAAATTGTCCTGACCCAACTTGAAATTTCAAGATGGGTTGAACCATTTTAAAATTGGACGGCGGGTTGGCAAGTACGGCTGGTATGGAAAGCCGTGACGCGATAATTACATTATTGGCTTGTTGTGCCAAAGAAAATCGCACTGCATGGTGATTCAGACATCACTCACTGTTGTACCCGTGAGCCTTAATTCGAAAATTTCAGAATGGATTTTCATGAAACTTTCAGGGATCTATTATCACGTACCAAGGACGAATCAAAAAGATTTTCGAAAAGATCTAGTTGTGACCTTGACCATTATTTTAAGTTGGGGCAAGTAAATGGCTGATGTAATGGACATTATACACTACAAATAATGATTATACAGATCGGTCTGGGAAAATAGGCTGTGTACATTCGGAATTTCTTTAACTGACGCATTCAAGGCATTTGGCTGTCCAATTTTAAAATGAAATTTCAAGTGGGGTCAGGACAATTTTAAAATTGTACGGATTTCATGTTGGGTTTTAACAGCGCTACCATGAGATCGTCAAAAGCACATGGGAATACCGGCCTGACGTCACAGCCAAAACACGTCGAACACAGGCTTAAAAATACTAACAAATAACAACTACAATATGAAACAATTCGCCTCCTAGATGGTTATATTAAATTGTCAACAACCTTCTACAGCAAGGGAACTGGCCTGGGGTAGACTTTAACATTTGTAGACTTGCCAGGGACATGTGAAGATCTTGAGCATAGAGTTTTATAGCTTCGCTAAACTGGGTGGGGATTATGAAATAGCAAGAAATACAACGGCGTTATCATGCGACGCTACTATGAAATCAACAAAAGCACATGGGATTGTTGATCCGACGTCTTGGGTTGGCATCTGTTAAAGATATGGACTCGTCTGATTGGTCGTGGCCTCCACGGCTCCTAATTAATCATGTTGTTGCTGTTGTTGTTGTTTATTCAAATTACAGTGGTTTAGGCAGCTTTGGCCATGTATCAACCGAATTTATCAGAGAATCCCACGTGGTTTTTAGGGACGCTTTGACAAAGCAACGCACGGCGCTTAACAGGTGGCGTCTTCACATTTTTTCTCGGGCTGAGGCTTGAGTGAGCGCTCTGTGATGCTTGGCTCCCGAAGCCAGGCTTCCAAGCGCATAGGGTCGTGGTCCTTCAGTAACCAGTGAGGGTGTAAATGAAGGAGGTGTGTCGGGGCGGCGGCCAGCTATGGCATGCCGGGATGTTGTTTTCATATATAGATCTCGCCGATCAACACTCGGAATCCTGACACCAAGATCCGAGCGCCCTTAGGTCTGAACCTCGTTGGCTCGGACAGCATAATCCACATTGATTTACGATCTTACCTGAAATGATCGTTAGTCGGCCTCGCGCTCGTCAGAGTATCCAGGGTACGGTAACAATACCAATCGTGTGTCGTTGTGATCTAATTCCACCTGATTGTTCCACTGACCTGGATGCATGTTTGGCATAGAGCCCAGAAAAACAGACGTCAAAGCTTAACTTGGTCTATCTGGTTTTTCCCATCATTCGATATATATAACCACGTCATTCGATACATTTAACCACGTCACCTGATAAATATAAGCACAACATCCGATACATACAACCATACATCCCTTGAAAAACTACAACCACGAATCAGCAATAAACATGGCTGTGTGGCATACAAAGCATTTGTATAGCGCCTCTTTCCAAGACATATTACTGCTCAGAGGCGCTGAAGCTGGCAGTTCATTGTTATAGCAATGACTAAAAAGAAATGCCTTGAGAATGGATTAAAGTTAATCAAGCACATTTAACTGATGAACGGCGATAGGAAGTGCGTTCCATAAACTTGTTGTGGTATTTCTAAACGCTCTGGTACCGTATGAAGTCATATTGGGAGATATCAGATGCTTGTCCATAGATCGAAGACCCCTTGCAGTTTGGTATTCAGCAATAAGTTCCTGTAGAAGAACAGTTCGTCTGTCTAGCTGGTGTAGGGGTGGAGGTCGTGGGTTCAGGTAGGGTTACAGTCACAACATGCGTCGACCCAACTCGCGGTCAACCTACGTATAATCGCTGACGTAACTCGATGAACGATGAGGAGACCGGATCTGGTCACGTTCGACGATTTGAGGTTATATTACGGGTAAGCTCCAAATCGTCTAGATCATTGTGGTCTAAGACATTGTCGCGTGTATTACAAAGGTTGGTTAAATCAAATATCGTGTTGGGAAACACCAAAGACTTTAGTGCTTTAAAATTCAAAACTCCGATTGAAATAGTCGTGTTTGTCCTGCCCCTGACAGGTGGTTCTATGTCGGATTAAGGACAGAAGAAATGCCTCCAAGTTCGGCCATCGAGTAATACAGGATGACGTGTGTCATGGAGCTGTTTGAACTCATCAGAGTGATCCCCGTCCTGGCAATATGTGCGTGGGTAATTGAACTCATTCTATCTTATGAACCTAACAGTGGATTACAGAGTCTGCCTCCCAATAGTTTGTCACGTGACGGGAAGTGTCAAGAACCCGACGGAAGCTCTGAAGGGTTGTTATTGGACGACTATACCATAGGCCACGCTGACACCAGCGGACATAGCATGACCACAGATCAGGATATGACCTTGGGGCATGGAATGAATTCCATGACCTCACAGCATGGTTTGACCTCGTGTCATGAGGGTACCTCACAAACGGAATGTTCGTCAAAGGAGGAAGGAGGTGGTACCCAGGATAAGGTCACAGAGGCACACTTGTCAGAGTCCCAGCTCTGTAGCGCACATCAGCATGACTTCCATCACCCTCCAGCCAGTGAAACTGACGTCAATGTCGCGTCAGACCTTCAATTCAACCTAACCAACTCCCTCTGCGCCTCAGATCTTCAATCCAGCCAAACTAACCTCCATGACATATTTGACCTCTCCACCAAGACACCCACCTTACGCGACGCTACTATTGGTTGCGACAGTCTTCCTGACATCTCCGACATTCCTTCCTTGCAACCCACCCCCCTCTGTACCTCAGAACCACCCCTTTACCCTCCCAATGACCACGACGATTACAACTGCGATGCTGAGTTTCGTCGTCATAACTTTATTAATGACACAAGGGAAACTCAAACTTTTCATGATGTACACCCATCTAGTCACCATTACCTCCAAATTAACACTACGCAAGCCTACGATCCAGGATCTCTACAGCCTCCGATCAGTCCAACTGATAACCACGGCATCCTCGACCATTCTTCTGAACGCAATGTTTCTCTACATAACTCTGTCACCAATACGAGAGAAATCATCGATGGAAGATGGAATGGTGTATTATCACATGACCAGTATAATTGTGACGTACGTCGAGACGGCCGGCGTTCTGGCCTCGCCTTCCCGGCAGACGCCAGCGAAGAGGATATTTTCCAACACGAAGAGCATTTTCTCGATCTGTTCGGATATTCTGATAACGACCAACCTACTACGGACCAATCAATGTCCTTCAAAAACAAAAGGTTCGCTGTAGCCCTTCCGGACGACTTCTGCCTCCCGGATCAGCATGACGAAATGCTGCTCCCTGCAGGCTCCTCACAAACGAGAGTGAAGAAATGGCAGCCTGTCTCAAAGGGTCGATGTGGTGATTATCGCGATCGATCTGTGGGTAGGGACGGAAGTGAACCCTCTGATCAGTCAGCTGACGATTTCAATATCCACACCAATCCACCATCACGAACGCGCTTTTGGTCAGAAGGGCAGTCTCATGTTTGTCCCGAAGAGTTTGATCCACAGTTGCTATATGGACCTGTTGTACACGAGACTGAGAACCCACCCAGAAGCTTCAGTCCATATGCGACCTTGACATCGACTCAACACCATGCTATTTATAAGAAAAAGCCCTTGTATAAGTCAGCATCTAGAAGCTGTGAAAATATTGACATATTAGTGGAAGAGACGAGTGAATTAGACGCACATGAGAACTCCCAAGAAATTACCCAACTATCTAAGCCCAAATCCAATGTTGCGCAAACAATGCATCGCAGAATGCGCAGCGATCCTACCGAATGCAAGTCCAGGCTATTGCAGGAGGGGTCACCGTCTAATTTGTTGTTTCGGGAGAGAGTAGTTCCTAATATGTTGGGTGGTAGTACGACACACATCACTGTACAATGTGAGAACTATTACCATCTGGAGAGCTCGTCCGGGGTTCAGATTGGCGCGGGCAACACTATGAATCAAGGTAAATAAACGTTATTCATTGTTTATTATTTGTATTTTATGCATGTTTTATTTAACTTTATTATTGATTAATGTGTAGGTACCTCAAATTGCTTGGTAATAACTTCCAGGTAGTGTAGACGCTGATTTAGAAATGGATGCCGATTTTTCACCAGCCTACGATGACGTGTTCTTCCAAGTGCATGAGAGGCCTGAAATCACTGTAACTGATGGTGTTGCTGCGGAAGAACAGTCTGAGAGAGAGGTGGGCAGGCTAGGTCGAGTAACCCCCGCGACGCCAACCAGTGAAATGGAATGCGTGCAAAAACACATGTATGATGAACTTTCGAAGTACAGAGAATCGAAGTTAGCCGGCACCCCTAAGAGGAAGACTAATCCTCTGAAAAGAATGTGGCGGGGGTTAACAGAAGGCACTGTCAAATGAACCCCCTCCCCCTCACACATACAAAATGACTATTACCCTCTTGTACTGATGGGGTGAAGCTGAAGAATGGCATGACGAGAGCCTATCTATCATTAACACAGGGCCAGATAAAGACACCTCTCATGAGTGCATCCATTGACGATGTGATGTAGTGCTGAGCTGAAACAGTCTGTGATACGTGTTTTTGTGCTGAAGCATCTAGGAGGGATGGGGAACATTAATTATCTGGTGACATGCATAAACTCTGGTATTAACAGGCAGTTGACTTCGTGTAGCAGGATTCCGAGCATGTTGTTGCAGGATTCCGAGCAGATTGTATCCAGACTGAGTTTGTTCCTGCATATGCCTGTAATACTGCTTACCTCTTGTATGTGGTCGGAATCCCGTTGCCATAGCGACTTTCTCGCTAATTCTCGGTTATATGTACCAAAGACGAATTCGAAGGCATTCGTTCTTGGAACCAATTGATCCCGATTTTGTTGCTGTTGGGTGAAAATCCTGCATTTATGAAATGCTACATGTTTGTAACACTTGCAAATATGGCAGATTTGTGAATTAAGAATGTGATATGACCGCTATTCGTACTGAAGATCTCCAGTGATTCATTCGCTCACGAGGTCTGCTGAGTATGTGACAAAATGACCATAAATGGCGGATAATTGTAAATGACATGTGGTCGAAATAAAATTTCTCGAGGGACCATCTACACACTTGTGCAGCTAGAGCTGTGATGAGTCCTTAACTGTCTCTCATGTATATATACAGTAATATATCCTGGATAGCGTCATGAAATGAATGCTGGTTTCTGGTTTATTTTGATTTTTGTACAGTGAAATAAATTTTTTTCGAGTTATGTGTTCTTGGCATTTAAATAAGTCGTATACCGAAATGCTTACGTGTTTGTTTGTTATGATATTATGGTGTTAAAGATTTATTTTTGTCAACCTTTATGGTCCTTACATGTTGAAGGTCTCATGATCAGACTTGAGCATTCTGTTTTCAGAATAGATTGATTGATGTTATAATAGGGAGATTGAGCTGTGGCTGTTAACGATGATCGGGTGCTGGAGGACGGCAGCACAATACTATGAACCTGTGAAGCATTAGTTGTCATTATTCCGTAAGTTGTTACATAGTGGACAATTTTCGATCGCTGGGTAGACGTTTTTAGAAGAAAATTGTTCACATGTCAGAGCAATTGACCCCAGGCGTGACCCGTGATAGTGAACAACTCGCATGATCAATGCGTCAATCCACGTGACGTCAGCAAGGTGTTGAGTTCCATCCGCTGATGGGCGTCCTGGTTGCTGGATTGAACATTGCAAGGTTGTGTATCTTTCGTCTGTGTATCTTTGAACTGGTATCAATTTCTTTTCTGTATGATAGAGATGAATTTTGTTAAAAAAATTTACCATTATCGTATGAGGTGAGCAGCACTATAGTTACGAGATAAGCGTCGGCATGACAACGAGTCACCAAGTCATGGCTACCGACGTCATTAGGTCTGGTTCATTTGTCTCAATTTGGATATTGGAATAAATGCTTTTACGATAACGTCTCTTCTTACATTGGCGTCAATATGTGTGTTTGTTGGGGGGGGGGGGGGGGTTTTATTCTATTGACAGGAAATCAGTTTCTAACGAAGTTGGCAAATTATGTTTAAAAACATGCACATTCTGGTATTGTTGTGTTTGTTACTTCATATTTGTCACTTGATAAACATTCAAATGGTCAATTATGATGAGCGTTATCATATGATGGCGCTCCGTGCTGTAACCATTGAGTAGGCGAGGGGCGTTATCATATGATGGCGCTCCGTGCTGTAACCATTGAGTAGGTGAGAAGCGTTTGACTGAACAGGTGCTTGACCACTTTGCTTCATCCTTGTAATCCAACCTGAACGCCTGCGTATAACGGGGCACATACAACGGACGCATAATTCAATCCTCGCTTCTGAAATCGAATGCGAGCGGAGCAAGAATGTCGAGCAGGGGACGGCCATTGAGTAAGCTAAACTACAGTCAAATATTGATCCCAAATGATAGAGATAAAAAGCGCAATGGCAACAAGGTGTACAAAGGTCGGATCATATTGATTCATAGAAGCGGGAACAAACGGGAAAAAATTCTCTGAGCGGTGGAATTGAGACCTGCTTGCCTTGAATGCTTGCTCCCAAAGGCAGGGTTTGGACGGTTTGACTGCGCATGTACAGTACTCGCCGGGCATGAATACTCCCTCTTGTGTTTATAAATTGTCGTGGGGAGAGTCGTGGTGTGTGTGTGTGTGTGTGTGTGTGTGTATGTGTGTGTATGTGTGTGTGTATGTGTGTGTGTATGTGTGTGTGTATGTGTGTGTGTGTGTGTGTGTGTGTGTGTGTGTGTGTGTGTGTGTGTGTGTGTGTGTGTGTGTGTGTGTGTGTGTGTGTGTGTGTGTGTGTGTGTGTGTGTGTGTGTGTGTGTGGGGGTGGGTGGGTGTTGTTGGGGAGTGTAGGATTTGCGTCCATAATAAACCAAAAACCCGTGAAGACCTACATCCTTGAGCCATGGCAACTTTCCTAAAATATGCTGTTTTTATCTGTTGTTTTTTTTCAGTGGAAGGGCGTGTCGTCTGTTTAAGGTTTCCTGGGTCGTTTGGCGGGTGACATCACTGCCTTTATATGACCTGGTACATTTTCAACACATCGCACCATAACAAGTAGCGTGATAAGATGACTTATTTCCATAGAGCGTGACTACCACAAGAACCTGGCGCCCGACGCCTCGCGCTTACAGAGGGCGGTATTCAGCGACAACAAGCCGGTGGTGACAGCTGCAGTGTCACAGCTATTTATAACCAGTTACGACATGGTCCATTCACGTCGCCTCGACCGCACACCGGCTGTTACAAACTCGACGTCATCTTGTAGTTAGCAAAACCAAGCAACAGTTCACAGAAATCTATCAATGTATTTATTCAACCCAAAAAGTACCTGCCCATTCTCTCGACACTGCCTGTAAATGATTACTCAATGAAAGGCATGTCTTGTACATTTACAAATGGCCGCTACTAACGTCACCGCAGATTAATTAGGGCGGTAATTTTAACAATGGAGATGATTTGTCGTGGAAGTAACGCCCAAGAGTGACTCAGTCAAGATCAATAAAGATCCTGATATAAACTATGGGCTTATTGGATACATACATACGTTGATCACCTCACCAACCCCGTCCCGTCCATGCGACCGCCCACGTAGGAGGGTGGGGGATGGGAGATGCTTGGGCGTGTTGAGCGGGTTGTGAGGGGTGTAGGGAAAGAGTTATTATTATGATCTAGCCAGGGCCCGGCACATGTTGCTCATACACCCCGCCCATAACGTACACGGAGGCTGGACACAGCTGTTACTGAAAACATCAAACTTAATCGACTCACGTAGAGGGATGTCTAAAGTGCGTGTGAGTCACGATAGAGCCGTATAAACTAACTTCACCCTAACAACAACCCGCCCGGGATGCACAGACCAACAGTAAGAGTCTGTGACATTGACCTACTTAATCAAAGGATAAACGCCAAACACGTTATTCAAGGATGCAAAATATACGAGTGATAATGTGGTCATGTGCAGAGTAATTGAAAGCTGACTGCACCACAGGAATATTGATATATCATTGCAAAGAAGAGCGACACCAAAATGGAGTCCAACACCGAACGCGTTTGATTGGCCAATAAACTCGCGGCGCGTTTGAGTTGGGATTACGTTAGTGACGGTAATGACGTCACATTGATGTCGTTATTGAAGACGCGCAGCCGACGAGATGAAGACGTATCAAAACAAGTGGTTCCTTAAGATATTAGTTGGTATCATAACGTTCTCAGGTGAGTGGGTATTATCCCAGGTCAGATATCACACTTGTTCTTCACGGGTGTGTAGTTTTCTCAGCCGGGCTCTGAGAGATGTGCGTCTGATAAGTGGAGGATGATTGTGTAAAAACGAAACAGGATTGCTACACAGATTCAAGTTATCTCAAGCGGCCCGGTTTGCATATTCGAGTATGCGTACATCTTTATGGCTATGTTTAAGCCCTTGTCACAGTGTCACAAGTTTGAGCTACGGATGACCATGGGTTTTCCATGAGGCGTCACGAGAACTCTGAGCATGTTCAAAATGTACGTGGTACAGCTCTCGTAATTCGCAGCGCACTCGAACCTTCTCGTACGATACTCGTGCAGTCGTTGTAATGTCACGCATATACTCGTGTTACTGCATTAAATGTGTGTGTGTTCTACGATATTGCTACGAGTTACCTGCGAGCCAAGTTGGTAGACTATTGGCTTCTATGTCGTAATTACCAGATTTCGCTGAGTACACTTGTGATTTGTCGTATCTTCTCGGGTATTATCGTACAGGTCGTATTATCGTATCGAGCTGTCGTACTTTCTCGTACTCACTCGTAGAGTTGAGCACTGTTATCGAGCCGACTCATACTTCGTCGTACTCCGCATCACTCGTACTTGGGTTTTAATGCAACTGTGGCTGACAGGGTTGCGAGAATTGTTACATTCAGAAGTTCAGTTCATTTGCTTACATGCTGCTTTAAGAGTTCCGTTGAAATATTCTGTCATGTTTCAGCTTTAGTGAAGTCCTCACACGGGGATACTTTCCTGGGAATCAACTCTTTCCTCCGCTTTGATCCCAACAGAGGGATCCTAGATGGAGCCGAGTCCCATCTCTCCTTCCGTTTCCGGTTCTGTAATGATCATGGGATATTGCTGTACCAAGATGGGGATGATAATAGCGATGATTTCTTTGCTCTTGGTGTAAACTCGGGCAAGATATACATGGAGTGGAAAACTAACAATAGGCTTATCGAGGTATGGCAATCCTTTCATTCATATGTCCATTCATTCGTTTCTTCATACGCTTAATCATTCATACATTTATTCGTACGTTCTTTCGTGTACTATTTCATTCATTCGTCACTCACTCATTTTCATTTCGTCACGTTCGTTCACTCATTCGTTCGTTCTTTTATTCATTCATTCCATGCTTGATTTTGCATCTCTAATGATTTGGGATCCAGTGACTACCCCTTTTTGGATCCAATCAGTGACTGCCCCTGGTTAGATACAATCAGTGACTGTCCCTTGTAGGATCCAATCAGTGACTGTCCCTTGTGGGATCCAATCAGTGACCATTGCTCCAGTTATACGTCGGTAATGGCGGCTTACAAGCCAACACGACATACACCACGATTATAACCGGCCTCAGGCAACGCCAAGAAACTCAGGCCTTTATCAACGGCGTGTCCGTATTGGTCGATTACCTAGTTACCGTGGATACAACGCTCTCATTCGATAATTTCCATGGTGACATCTTCATCGGTGGTTACAGAGATGTGTCGGATCTTAAGGTAAACAAATAACCACAGATACATGTCCTCATAGTGGTCCCAAAACATATTCAGTTATTTAATTCATTATATAATGTTTAATTAAGGTATATATTATTAACAATTATTCTTTGACGTGTGATATTCTGGTGACGGGCAGGTAAATACGGAAAGATTGACTGCCGACTTGGTGGTATGTCTTGAATACATCCAGACCCCTAGCGGCAGATAGCACTTCAAACAGCAGACGAGAGCGTGGGTGTCACAACGTGAGTTCAACGCCATGAAGGAAAATGGCACAAATATTCAAATAACATAAAAGATATTTGCAAGTAACAATTTTTTGTCACTAAGCCAGGCTGTGCTTCAGCAAAACAACCAGCGTCTGTCGCCGTTTTTCATTCTCCTTTTTTTCGTATATTACAGCTGTACTGGTGATTTCTGCGCCCCGCCTAACGTTGTGACGCTGGAATCGCGGACGTCCTACCTGTGTATGGACATCCCCATACCGCCGCGTACCAGAACTATTCTCACCATTCGATTTAGAACCAGGTTGACATACAAACACTATCAAAATTAGTAGCCCTATGAGGGCAGTAATCAATAAAAATAATATTTTATCGTCATGAAAAGCGACATGGTCGAGTCCGCGTCACCAGCTATATTGTGCTACGTTATGACTAGGGATATCAAATGAAGACAGACCCGATCCCTGCTGAAATTAGAACAATGGTCGTAGAGGTTGCTTTACAAATGGTTTTTCTGTGAATCATTCGTGCGCCATTTGGATGTTGTAGCACTGCTTCTTAAACTATTTCAGTATCCTTCAGCCTGAACTTATGTCAAACAATGTCACCAGCGACAAACTTCCCTTCAGGCTGGATTATATTCGCCTTACTCTCCCTCTCGTTGCCGTTAACCTTAAATAATTCCCCAGGTTAAGATGCACTGCTATTGAATATGAGCTGTGTAACATTGCGGCTGTCGCCATCACTGTTGTTGTGTTAACTAGGGCCGACAATGGCATGATCTTCTACCTGGGCGGGCCGGCTTACCTCACCGCCTTCCTGTCTAATGGGGGTTACCTCGTGCTCGGCCTCAATACAAGGGTGAGTCGTTCACCATGCCTCAGGGCGAGGAATACCGAGGCTCACTGATTTGCGACTCAGTGGATGTGGGATACAGAGGCACACTACGGTCAAGTGATTGCCATTTGTGGGGGCCTCGTGTCTAACCTCATTCCCACAGCTATAATTTATTGAACATCCTGGAAGCTAGTCCTCTTTAGTTACCACCACCCACTGTTGTTCCCAGCACTAAATAAATTGCTCATTCATGTTTTTATTATCACATCTAGTAGTGTTGTTGACTTGCAGGGATCAGGTGCGGGCGTGTTTGATACGTCAGTGACGTCATACAACATGGCGAGTGGCATTACATCGGAGTGACGAGGGAGGGTAATGTGGCGCGAGCAGAGGACGAACACGGGAGGAGCATCGCCCGGGTGGAGTACGGTAGGTGCTGAGGAGGACGAGGATGTTGATGGTGGTGGTGATGATGATGATGATAGTGATCATGGTGATGATGATGATGATGATGATAGTGATGATGATGATGATGATGATGATGGTACTTTTGACGACGAAAATCCTCATTGTGATGTAGGTATTGATGACGGTGGTTGTTAGGATTAGATCGATGAACAAGGCAATGTCAGTGATAATGATGACGATTACAATGATGATGATGATGATTAATATAACGAATGTTGTGATGAGGAAGGCAATGATGATGATGATGATGATGATGAATCATGATAGTTATGATGATGGTGATGATGATGACATGCAGGATCCACTGGCAACACAGCACAGACTCTCAACGCAGCTGAGTTGCAGCTGGGAGGCATTCGAGACCCTCTTAACCTCTTGACCTTGCCCTCTGGAGCCAGGACCTCTTTGTTGGGTTGCCTGGAGGCACCGAGGTTCATCAGCTTCAGTATCACAGCAGAGCCTCCTCCTCTTCTAAACTTCAACTCGCAAGTTAGAGAATCCAGGTCTGCCCTAACTCATTGTACAGCCAGCTGTGTGATCAGGTTGAATTCTCCGCTGGTCAATCTTATAATACACCGAGATTTGCTGAAGCATTTTCTTTCTTTCTTCCTTTAAGTGGAATAGATTGATATAGCGTTATGGATATGGTTAGATATAATATGAGAAGGAATTGATAAAGACAATCCATTTGTAAAACATAGAAATAGACAAATTCAAGCCGTTAGCTATATATAGAGGTTATTCATGCCATAAGATTTCATTGCCTCACCTGCTCAGACAGCGAACGATAGCGCTATTCTTACGGTGATTATCGAGACTGCTTAGCACAACATATTAGTGTAACTAGATTAATTCTAATCATTGAAGGAGGTGATTACTTTTGTTTGACAGCGGAGTGACACACGGGGGGTGTTTTACGTCGCGTACGTGCTTCCCGGCTTGCTCCGCCCCTTCACAGTCATGTGACCTGGAATGTATATGCGCTTCCGGTTTCATTTCTGTCAGCACTTCCGGCGTACTTGTGTGTGAGAATATTAACGACTGCTTGTCAAGGCCGTGTCTGAATGGGGCTACATGCGTTGACGGGATAAATGACTACGTTTGCCAGTGTACCATAGCTTTCAACAAAGGTGAGGAAACAGCATTTAATGCAACCCCCCCTCCCACATCTAGTAACCCTAGAGGCCCATTCGTCAAATTGTTCTCAGTGACACAATATGGTACTTGATGATAATTCTTTATTTTATCTTTTGAATTTCTTTTTATCAAATTTAGGCAAGAATTGCGAGATAAGGAATCACTGTTTTCCATCGCCATGCGTAAACGGCGCGCAATGTGAGGATCTCAGTGACAGCTTCCGGTGTACGTGCCCCGCGGGGTACACCGGTACCAACTGCGATGTAGATATAGGTCAGTTTGTTAGCCAACTATATCTGTTCTCATTGGTTAATCCCCGGAATCAAACGATCCATCGGCCCAGGTCTGATTGATCGGCAACGATCATGAAATGTGATTGAACGAGTGAAAAGTTTGTTATTGTTTTGGGGTAGAAACTTCGATATGAATAATAGCTCTTCAATATGGAATTGCAGCTTCTATTCATCAATCATAATAGGTGCATCTCGGTATTGTAAGTTTGATTATACACAAACAAACCAATGTTGTTTAATCAAACTTTAGTTGAGCAATAAAGAAACGATTTGTTCCATTAAACATCATTGTAAACATCTGTGAATCAGCTTTCCTCAAGCAATTTTCTGCATTTTCCATAAAACTTGCAGATTAAACATTTGCAAGACATATTTATAGTTGGGGCACCATTTAGCCCTAAACGCCAGAAATGACAAAACTGGAATAAATTCGGTGAATCAAATAAATATTGAGTGTGGCGATTATGAGCGTCGTGAGAACTCCCATATGATATTTATATATATAAAAAAGAACAACCTTAAGAGGCACTCATCAAACTTGGCAATCACAAATCCATATTGTGGTTGGCTTGTGTAGTTCAAATTTGGTATCTCCTTTTTGAAAAACAACTGCATGTTATTCACGCCCCCAACTCTTTTGGGCTTTATTAGTGGTTTCTTCTCATGTGCCTGCATACTAAATGTCCATAAAGTTGAATTCCTTTTGTTTTGATATATCTTCAAGTTTTCCTTGTTTGAATAGTATATGTTGATGCTGGCTCGGGTGGTGTGCGTGTCCAGATGAGTGTGCCAGTGGTCCTTGTCAGCAAGGTGGCACCTGCGTCAACATCGTGGCCGCTTTCCTGTGTATCTGTCCGCCGGGATGGACGGGAACTTCCTGTCAAATTGAGATCAATGAGTGCGCGTCCCAACCTTGTCAAAATGGCGGCTCGTGTAACGACTTCATCAACGCCTACACATGCACCTGCTCTTCTGGGTGGGCAGGTAATTCAAGGCTTACCTTGATTTATAAATCAATCAAAATAATGCTTCCTGTTTAAAAGGAAACATAAATTGCCTATGTTGTGTACTGGCTATGATGTTGATGTCATAGCTGGTGTGCTGGAAACGTCACCGGTGATGATGATAGCGTCATTATTTGTTCTGAAGTTAACCTTGCAAATTTGTAATTAGTTCACAAATATGACGTCATTTGAAACTATTTAATAGTTGGAGTTTAGCAAATTAATTGTTCCATCATAAATTTTTGATCATTTTATGCTCCCAATTTTGGACTGACCATTGAAGAGGATAAGTATGATATATCGTTTGTTACGACACCATAGCCCGCTTCTCCATGCACGCTCCACTACATCCGGTCACTGAAGCGCCATCTGTGTATGTTGCCGTTTTGCGCCCAGTTCAGGAAAATCAACCATCGATTGGGTCAATGTTTACAGTTGTATACCCTCGCCTTTGTTCCAGAATTTGTATAGACTTAAATTAGCTTTTATGTTGGTCTAAGGCTTACAGCGCAAGTCATTTATTGATTACCGTAGCGCTGTTCACAACTAGCTTTTCTGCGCATGTGCTGCATATTCTAACACTTCCGCTCAGAACAAATTTAATTTTATAGGTCATTATCAAAAACCGTGTTCATGCATGTAGCCAATCTGACGTTTGTGCTTGTCAGAAGGCTGGCTTACTTTATTCATGCTTAACAAATTTTCCCACTTGATTGAATTGCAACCAAACAACTGCGCATTATTCAATTAATAATCAAGGAACATCACCTTTCGTATTCTCTCTATTTTACGGTTTCACATGCAGAAATCACTTATCGATCTTGGCACATTCGATCGCTTTTATCACTACCTGGGACACAGGTAGACCGAGGTCAGGAAACCATGTGCGGGTGTAATTAGAAGGCAGGTCACAGTGTTTATTATTGATGCGTGCATGCAATCAGTAGGTAGAGATCACCTGGTACACAGGTGTCTTCAACCAACGTCCCACAACTGCACACAATCACCACAGGAGAGTACCACAATGTAGGATGGGAGGCTGGGTGTACCGATGCCAAATATTTAATCTCTTCAACTAAGAGGTAACGGTGTAGGACATGAAATAATGGATACATTTGTAGGCTATTGTTAATAATGTGACACTCTCTCGGATGTATGGAAAGAACGGTACAGGATTTTAGATACTTTTGGAGGAAACCGCGCAGAATGGGAAATATTCCAGGAGTTTATTGTCATTTCAAAGGATTAATCAATACGAAACCACACGAGTTTGAGTCACCAAAGTGTTGCTACAGCAAGACAGATTTTGATTGGTTCTTGCGGGAATTCTAAATGACCTCGTTCGCGGTAACAGAACGTCCTTGTCACGACGATGCGTCATGCCCCTTCGTTTAGACGGGCTGCTCTGGGTGACCTTCATTGTGACGGCTATTTGGGAAGGTCACTTTCCTAGCTTGCTATTTATTGCCGACTCAGTTCTTAAACTGATGCAACCAGAATAAAGACACGATATAACCTATTTAGCTTTGGTAATAAACAGCACACACAGAACCGGTCCGTTTTCCAGAGCATTTCAATCATATTTTGAAATAATCATCAGTTGTGCATATAATTTTTAACAGGGCGAGAATGCCAGGTGGATATAGATGAATGTGCCAGTGGACCGTGTCAAAACCAGGGGCTGTGTCAAGACCAGATCGACGGGTTCTCATGTCGCTGTCCGCAGGGCTTCTCCGGCGACCTATGTCAGGTGAGGCATGTTTGATCGTTACGGATAGGTGATTAATAAACTCAGTGTTATTTTTAAAAGTCTGTAGCACATATCTAACTGCTCATAAAATTTCCCTAATCATCGACACAAGTGAGCTCCTAATAGCAATATATCCATGCGTTGGGTGGGATGTCCTCAACTCGAACATGCAACAAAAATGTATCTTAGGAACATTGTAGTTTTGCTTATGATGTCATGATCTGGCAGTGTGGCGGGTGATGTCAACCATATACCTGTGACGTGCTGTGATTACAGGTGGACGTGGACGAGTGTCTGTCTGACCCATGCGTCAATGGCGGAGTATGTGTTGACGGTGCTAACTCCTACAGGTAACAGCTCATTACATACAAGCGTTTATACCAACTCCTACAGGTAATATTTCGTGACATACAGGTGTCGACGCTAACTCCTACATGTAAGAACGCATGACATACAAGCGTTTATACCAACTCCTACAGGTAAGATTTCGTGACATACAGGTGTCGACGCTAACTCCTACATGTAAGAACGCATGACATGCAAGCGTTTATACTAGCCCCTACAGGTAGGTTTTCATGACATACAGGTGATGACAGCGCTATCTACAGCAGGTAAGAACTCTTGACGTTAAGAACTCTTACAGGTGATGATGCCAAGTTATACAGAAAACAACTCTTGACGTACACGTGTTTATGCTAGCAGGTTTTTTTTACCTCAATGTTTCTGTCTGTGTGATCCTAAGTGTATTTGTCTGTGTGTGTGCTCCAAGTGTAGGTGTGTCTGTGATCCGATAGTATCTGTCTCTATGATACAGGTGTATCTGTGAGTGTGATCCAGGTGTATCTATCTGTGTGTGTTCTCCAAGTGTAGCTGTCTGAGTGTGATCCAGGTGTATCTGTCTGAGTGTGATCCAGGTGTATCTGTCTCTGTGTGTGCTCCAAGTGTAGCTGTCTGAGTGTGATCCAGGTGTATCTGTCTGAGTGTGATCCAGGTGTATCTGTCTGTGTGTGATCCAGGCGTCTGTGTGTTCAGCTGTTTCCCCCTGTGTGTGATCCAGGTGTAATTGTATTGCCGGATGGACGGGACGAGATTGCAGTTTGGACATACTTGAGTGTGTTTCGTCGCCATGCCAACACGGAGGGCGCTGTCAAGAAGGCACCAACAATTACACGTGTGTCTGTTCTAACACAGGGTACGTGTCAAAACGCTAGTTGTTCTGTCCATGAGTCAAGATCCATGTGCATTTAAGTGTCGAGGTTCTACTCAGTCAAAGCTTCGAAGGCCTTAATACTTTCACATTGAGCAACATTAGCATTGAACATCGATCATCTCGATGTTAACCGTGGTACGAGCGAGATTGTGGTAAAATAGATCATGCGCCTCATTCTGACTGCATTTCCTACCGCATGAAATGATATGGTTGTCATGACAACGTAAATCCCACACGTGTGTTCAGTTACGTAGGCAACCATTGTGAGATTGAGGTCAACGAGTGCATTTCTTTACCCTGTCACAACGGCGGGTCGTGTCGAGACGAGGTCAACGGGTTCAGCTGCGAGTGCACGGACGCATGGACGGACAGACTGTGTGAGACAGAAGTGGATGAATGCCTGTCTAACCCGTGTGTGAACGGGGGCGGGTGCCGGGATAGGCTGGGCGGGTACTCGTGCTCCTGTCGCGCAGGATTTACCGGTGGGTCATGGAGATAATGATGATGATGAAGATGATGTGAATGATGATAATGACGTTAAAACGAATAATAATGGAACCATAGGACGATCATAATGATGATAATAAGCTATGATATAATGATAAGAATGAGATAAAATGTGTTCTTTGTTGACAACATCATTTGTGAAGTGAATTATACTGACAATGCTTATAACGAGGAGATAACAGTTCGGATTATGGTGACGACGGTGATGATGATGATGATAATGATGATGATGATGATGATGATGATGATGATGATGATGATGATGATGATGATGATGATGATGATTATAACATAAGACTTACCATCCCTCCCCACCAGGTCCCCACTGTGAAGTGAACATTAACGAGTGTGCTAGTCAACCGTGTCAGAACGCAGCTACCTGTCAGGATCGAGCTAATTATTTCACCTGTCTGTGCGTGGCGGGCTACGCTGGTACACTGTGCGAGATAAACATTAACGAATGTCTCCCCAACCCTTGTCAACATGGCGGAATCTGTAGAGACCGGTATGTCATCCATGTTTCGTGCTTAGCTATTTCAGGACCAATTTTATGAAGGAGTAGCTATCCTACTTTATTGCAAGATATCCTCACACAAAGGAACAATTGGTGCTCGTGACAGCTCTTGAGAGGCTACATTTTGTAATGACATGTGGCATAATGAACTATACCAGTATTTATCTGTGTTTGAATTGGCGCTAACATCCGGGTACGTTCGTTTGTACGTTCGTTTGTACGTTCGTTTGTACGTTCGTTTGTACGTTCGTTTGTACGTTTGTTTTGGACTTGTCTATCTAGTATCAACGCGTTTACGTGTGTCTGTCGCGAGGGATACACCGGGATTACGTGTGACCTTGACATTGATGAGTGTGTGTCGAATCCCTGCGATAACGGAGCAACTTGTGTGGATCGGGTATCCGGTTTCCGTTGTGACTGTCCTGCCGGATACGAAGGTAAGACGTTTCTTGTTCCATAAGGGGTAGCCGGTTACATCATCTACACACACACACACGCGCGCGCGCACGCACGCACGCACGCACACGCATGCCAGGAAGACTAACGACGATGATGGCAGTGAAGCACATGATGATGAAGATTCCTATGATGATGACTTCAATGTAGATTATTTTCAAAGATGATGAATACGGTAAAAATTAATATGATGATGTTCAAGGAGAGCTGTGTTCCACAAACACCGACGAGTGCTCGAGTCCCCAGCCACACTCGTGTCAGAACGGAGCCCGCTGTGTGGATGGCGTCAACTCCTACACCTGTCTGTGTCGCCCTGGCTGGACGGGACTTCTCTGTGACGTGGTCAGTTGTCTCAGTGACGCGCAGCGTTTATTGTTTAGCGGTTATCCAATGAGCATATGAAACACATACCTGTCTATTGTGTTGTTCAGGATATCAACGAATGCGAATCGTCTCCATGTCAACACGGCGGAACATGCAGCAACCTGCTGAACGCCTTCGCGTGCACCTGCCCAAGCAGTTACCAAGGCGACACCTGTGAGGAAGATGTCAATGAGTGCATTACTCTCAGACCCTGTCAGAATTACATCACTTGTGATAACAGGAACGGCAGCTACTTGTGTCATTGTCTCCCGGGTAACAGTCACCATGACCACCTTGGCAATATTGAGAAATCCGTATTAAATATCAATTCTTCAGAATAAATCATAGAATATTGCCAAAATAATCTTATGTACTTGTCATCATACCTGTGTTATTAAACAGGGTTCACAGGACGGCATTGTGAGACGAACGTGAACGAATGTGAGAGCGCACCTTGCTTCTTCGGAGGCACATGTACGGACCTCATCAATGATTACAGGTGTGCCTGTGTGGATGGTATAATCGGCAAGAGGTGTGAGGCAGTGGTGAGGCTGTGTCAGTTCCAACACCCGTGTGGTGAAAACGCTGTGTGTGTGGAGAAAGCGACAGGTGATACTTAACATCCTACACATAAATTCATAATAGTCACAATATCGATCATTCAGTCAAAGTTCAATTCATTCAAACAATGTTAACAACCATCAATAATTCAGTCATTGTTTACAGCCATCAATCATTTAGTCATTGATTACAACGATCAATCTTTCAGCCATTGTTTACAGCCATCAATCATTAATCATGGTTTACAACCATCAATCATTCAGCCCTTGTTTACAACCATCGATCATTCAATCATTGTTTACAACCATCAATCATTAAGTCATTGTTAACAACCATCAATCATTATTTACAACCATCATTCATTCAGTCATTGTTTACAACCATCAATCATTCAGTCATTGTTTACAATCATCAATCATTAAGTCATTGATTACAACAATCAATCTTTCAGCGATTGTTTACAGCCATCAATCATTAATCATTGTTTACAACCATCAATCATTCAGCCCTTGTTTACAACCATCAATCATTCAGTCATTGTTAACAACCATCAATCATTATTTACAACCATCAATCATTCAGTCATTGTTTACAATCATCAATCATTTAGTCATTGATTACAACAATCAATCTTTCAGCGATTGTTTACAGCCATCAACCATCAATCATTATTTACAACCATCAATCATTCAGCCCTTGTTTACAACCATCAATCATTGTTAACAACCATCAATCATTATTTACAACCATCAATCATTCAGTCATTGTTTACAACCATCAATCATTCAGTCATTGTTAACGACCACCAATCATTAAATTAGCACACAATCAAAAGCTCGTAATATGGCAATCATTCTGAAAAAAAACTTCCTATCAGCGAGTTGGATACAGGAAAAGAAATCGGAATTGCCAATACGCTTAACACCTCTGCGGTGCTTGAACAGTAACCACCTTCCCTGTAGTATTTTCGTGATTTTTCAGGTGGCTACACGTGCTACTGTTCACCTGGTTACTATGGCGACACTTGTGACACGGAGATTGATGAATGTGTGTCGAATCCGTGTCTGAACGGAGCCAACTGCACGAACCTCATCAACGCCTTCTACTGCAACTGCACGACAGGTGAATAGTTACCTCCCTAATGAAGCAATCGCCCCATATCGCAAATCATTTGTAAATATGACCGGGTTAAGTCATCTCATACCTTTATCATCGTCTGTTTGAAATGTTTGTCATTCACGAATGAGTATTGTTTGTTGTAACATCATAAGATTTGTGATTAATGTCAGAAATAGCCGAGACGCAGTTGTAATAAGTCATTGGTATCATCTGCCCCTTGATCAGGCTATGGTGGTACCCGTTGTGGCGAGGATGTCGACGAGTGTGCCAGCAGCCCGTGTCTCAATGGTGGGGTATGTAATCAACAAGTGCTCGGTAATTACACCTGTAGCTGCCTACCTGGCTACACGGGTGTCAACTGTGAGAGTGACATAAACGAGTGCGCCTCCGACCCTTGCCTTGCCTACCAGACGTGTACGGATCATGTGAATGGATTTAGGTTCGGATTAAAACTGGTTTTGGATAACGACAATACTGATGTAATATCCATATGCTGGTCTAAACCGCGGCCTTCTAACTTAGCGATTACCAATATTCCAGCTGAACTTATTTTAATTCTACAGGTAGCACCACCTTTCTTAACTCGGGATAATCACCTGGGGATTTCTGTGTTACTAGATGCGCATGCCCAGAGGGTACTACCGGCCAACAATGTGACGAACTCATCGACAAATGCCTCAGCAACCCATGCCAGAATGGTGCCACATGTGTATCCGAAGAAGCACTTGCAGTGGGTTACAGCTGTCAGTGTAGCTACCCCTGGGTGGGTGTACACTGTCAGGTGAACTCTGACGTATGCTTCTTCAACCCGTGTCTGGCGGGAGGCACGTGTCAGGAGGACGACAGCGCCCCTGGCGGATTCAGGTGTTTCTGCGCTAACGGGTTCATAGGTGAGTGGCACTGCCAATAGGTAGCCCAGTATGAGAATCCAACTGTTACTCTAAAAAATATATTGATTACGGCTTTCGTGTTATAGCTGATACGATCGTGTTGAAGAAGTTTTGTTTGATAATGATGGTGTAAATGATTATGATAATGATGGTGATAAAAGTAATAATGATAATAGTTATATTAATATCAATAATGAAGATGATGCTAATGATAATGGTAATAACAGTATTGATAATGGTATTAGTAATGATATTAGTAATAATGATGATAATGATGATGATGATGATGATGATGATGATGATGATGATGATGATGATGATGATGATGATGATGATGATGACGATGATAATGATGACTATACCAGGCAGCCAGTGTGAGGGGGACGTCCACGAATGCCTCTCCTCTCCTTGTCAGAACGGCGGCTCGTGTCTAGAACGCACAACAGGTGTCGCTGGTTACGATTGTACGTGTCCTGCCAACTATACCGGCACTAACTGTGAACTAGACATGCGCAGATGTGATGAGGGACCACCGTGCCAGAACGGGGCCACATGTCAGCCCGTGTCCACTTCCGCCGGTAACTGACGCATTCAACGTATTCAATAAGCTTATAAAATAAACCAGCTAACTAGGGGGTCCTAGCTACCTCGATTACCTAGCTGGTATAAAACCAGCTAACTAGGGGGGTCCTAGCTACCTCGATTACCTAGCTGGTATAAAACCAGTTAACTAGGGGGGTCCTAGCTACCTCGATTACCTAGCTGGTATAAAACCAGCTAACTAGGGGGGTCCTAGCTACCTTGATTACTGAGCTGGTAACAAACCAGCTAACTAGGGGGGTGGGTTCTAGCTACCTTGATAACTGAGCTAATAAGAAACGAGCTAGCTAGGGAGTCTTAGCTACCTTGATAACTGATCTTATAAGAAACCAGCTAATTAGGGGGTCTTAGCTACCTTGATAACTGAGCTTATGAGAAACCAGCTAGCTAGGGGGTCTTAGCTACCTTGATAACTGACCTTATCAGAAACCAGCTAGCTAGGGGGTCCTAGCCTTTTTTATTGGCTTTTGAATTCACCAACATGTGATGAATTAAATATCCAAATCCAATTGCAAAAAGAATGAATTGTTCTTTTCAGGATATGTATGTATTTGTGCTGCTGGTTGGCGAGGGGAAACCTGCAGTGACAACATCAACGAATGTGACAATGCAGGAACCTGTCAGAACGGTGGTACGTGTGTCGACTTGCCCGGGGGCTTCTCGTGTGAGTGTGGGCCTTTCTGGACGGGCGAGTCGTGCGGACAGGACGTGGAGGAATGTGGCGCCAATCCCTGTTTAAATGGAGGGATGTGTTTCGAGCGTATTGGACAGACGTTCTTTTGTGTCTGCCAATCGGGTTGGTATGATGGATCTATTTCAGTAATATGGTAAAATGACTGGATTGTTTGTCAGGTATAATCGTGTTATTTCATACAATAGACATAATGGTATTTGACGTAAGATTGGTGGCGGATTGTGCCTGCAGGGTTTACTGGACAGAGATGCGAGGTGGAGACCAGGAATGTAGTTCTGCTCCGTGCATCAATGGCGCCACATGTCGGGATCTTATAGGAACCTATGAATGCCTATGTGGCGTGGGCTACACTGGTGAGTTAGGGCTACGGGGAAGTCACACCGTATGAATCTATGTTCGTAGAATTGGAAATTTATTGTTGTTGTTTGTTTAGCAGAGGTTTTTTATTACTCTTGTCCTGAATGAGTTTAACTCGCCTGAACATTGGTCAAATGAACCCTTTACCCAATTGCTGATCCAGGTAAGCACTGTGAGACGGATGTCGACGAGTGTGCTATTCTTGCCCCATGTCTTAACGGTGCCACCTGTCAGGACGGATTAGGTACCTACACCTGCACCTGTCATGGCGGCTTCACTGGAAGTAATTGCGAAATCGATGTCGAAGAGTGTGATTCGTCTCCATGCCAGAACGAGGCTACATGTGTCGATGGAAATGGAGGATACACATGCGCATGTGGTGTCGGTTTCACAGGTGAGTTCAGTACTGTTGTGTATAAACTAAATTATCGAAAAGTTAATCTCGCTGTACCTTTGTAGGTATATTTTTTCCACCAGAATGTAATCCTTTACAGGTGAACAGTGCCAGACAGACATCAATGAATGCTCGGACTTCAGTCTGTGTCAGAACGGCGCGACATGTACCAACTCACCCGGCGGGTTCGAGTGCGCATGCGCAGAGGGCTGGACGGGTGAATATAGTTCCAGTATACAATGACAATGCGATTAATTTCATGTTATATTTGCCTAAATAAGTTACGTATATCACATTATATAAGAGTGAATGCAAAGGCTATTCAAATGGAAATATAGTGAGGCTATCATATGTTTCATCAGTTGCGGGTACTCCCTAATGATATAGGAGTTTCCTGTGCTTTTTTGCTTTCTAGAAAATGAATACATCTGTACATATGTGTTTAGGAGTGACATGTGAGGCGGAAGTAAACGAGTGCCAGTCTAATCCATGTGTCAATGGCGCATGCGTTGACGACTTGGCAGGCTACAGTTGTTCATGTAACCCTGGTTACACGGGTACACATTATCTTAGCATATATATACGAACGCTGTCCCTTCGTCAAAATTTACATTTCGAAAGTTGTGCAATATCTAATGAAAACAGTAAATATTAGCTATCAATCACTGGTTTTGTTTCCAGGCGTCCATTGCGCAGACGACATATTGCAATGTGATTCCAGTCCGTGTCTTAATTCTGGCACTTGCGTCGAGGCGTCGTCTGCTTCCTACGCCTGTCAATGTCTGCCAGGTGTCTCTGGCAACTACTGTGACCTCGTGACCTTTGCCACCTTTCTGGGAAATAACTACATCGCTAAGGAAGATATATCTGGATCTAGTCGCCAACAGAGATCTATTAACCTGCGGTTAAATGACCTTACTTTATACAGAGCTTCACGTAGAATGCAAAGAGCGATTATCGACACTGAAGTGGAATTTGGGTTTCAATTTGTAACGACAATAGCATCCGGAATCATCATGTTTGCTACAGGTGTAAGTACAGTTAAATGAACTGTTGAAACTCTGAAATTATGTTAAAGGTGTTCTTTTGTAAAGGTAGCCCATTTGCTGTACAAATTTATACAACACATATATTGATACGTAAACGACATTGCCTGTGGTTTGCCATACAGCGAGACACCACAAATCGACCACAGCATTTGGCGGTCGAACTGAACCGAAATGAAGGAGGGACACCTGTACTAAGAATATCAGCAAGTCTTGGATCGGAAACACTCACCATACTCTGGGAACTGACACCCCAGCCAGACACTGGTCTCTTGGATGAAACTTGCGTGGTTCGAATAGGTCGCGGGTTCTTGAATGTCACACTGCATGGTTTGACCTGCGATACAATGATGCGATGTTCGCGCACAGTGCGCGTTGAAGACGTCAACAATGAAGGAACTCTCGTGTATTTGAGCGGTGTTTGGTATATAGGGAATGTGGCCAGTTGGACCCCTTATGTGCGCAGTAAACTGCGGAGCGACACGGGTTACATTGGTTGTCTTGGTGTAAGTAGCTTTATCAAACCGTCCCAGGTTTCCAACAATACTCGAATCGGCTCTTCCCATCATTTCACATAAATTCTCCCTGACGAACTCGTAGTTTTTACAAAAAAGCTCTTCTTTTACAGAATATTACTGTCAATGGAGGTTTAGTTGGTCTCAGCCCTGTTGTCACGCAGAATACCTCGCAACAAAATGGCGACGGTTTAACCACGCCCCCTCAGCCGGGATGCCCCGCCCACCAGTTCTGCTCATCTGATTATTGCCAGAATAACGCGTCGTGTGTCGACACGTGGGTGAGCAGAGAATGCAGTTGTCCACCGGGGTTCATAGGAGCATTCTGTCAAGTCCAAACCATGTCCTCATTCCAGGGAGAATCTTTTCTCCATTTCTCCGGGAACGCCGCCATTCAAGAGATCCGTTTCTGGATGTCGAGTACCGCAGCTTCGGGCATCATTTTATACACGGTAACTTATTCGCATTATACTGTTCGCTTTTGTGTTCCTGTTTTTGATTAACTTAAAAGTTATCCAATTGCCCACGATGGTTCCTACACGTGATAATCACGAATAAGCAAGGTACCAACGAGTCAGAGGTTACGTCATTCGCCCCACGATACAATTTCCAATGACAAACAACAATGCAGTCGACAGAAATGAGATTCCGGATGATATCTGGTATGTAGATCTGATCTGCATACACTAAATGAATGTAAATATGTAAACAGTACTCAGTAATTCAATGACGAAATGTGAAGGGAAGTTTATGAAATATGCATTTAATCAAAAATCACCAAAATTAGATTGTGAAAAGCTTCATTTACCGATTCCTTACTACTTTTGGCAATGATATTCGTACAATCGAGTCCAATCTGTGTTCCCTGCTATATGGGACATGAATTTTAAACAAATACGACACGCAGTAGAAACTGCTAAATACTCTAAGCTGATAACATGTGGCTGCACCTTGGCATAGATTTGTTAACAAAATTCGGAGGATATTATCAACAAGCCAATTTCGACGAATTGTTGTTCCCAATACGAAAACAATATATATATATCACAGTCGTGTTATTTAAGCTACTAGAATATAACGGATACAGAAAAATAAATCAGCCTCGCACCGACAAAATGCATTTTTAAGTCTACATGCCCCAAAATGCTAAATCATCCCAGATAACACAACGCCAGCGGCCCGCTGGTGGCTACCGTCGGCAGTTCCCAGCTGACGGTCCACTGGCGGCCCACCAGCGTTGTGCTATCTGGGATATGTATCATCTCGATTTTACAATATTAGATGACGGGTTAATCACACATCGTACCTTTTTATTTGTGCATATTTAATCACAGCTCAAATAACATACACTGGAATAATTTTCATGGGTACCAGAGTTTACTTCATGTTTTTAATGGTAACGTGGGTGATATGGAGAAAAATGTTTCCACGCATCAACCCAGCGACCATGCAATAACAAACATAACGCCTGATATCCAGCCTCGGGGGATCCAGCGCTCTCCCAGCACTGCTTGGAAGAGAATTTACGCAACCCGAAAAAGACAATATGGGAAGCTCTTGTTTGTTGCTATTTTGTGGTCGTTTGACATAAAGGCTGTCAAGTCTTAATATGCCGTTCCTCTATTGCCGATGCAAGATCAGCGGCTATGCAGGTGGATAGTTTAAAGATTGGAATGCGCGTAGTTCGACGCCGGAGATCGGTTCTGCATTTCGGGGCGGTCCAACATGAGCGGAAGACTATTTACAATGATGTGCGGCTAGATTTAAATATAGGGCGAACTATAGAAGCCAGCAAGCAGTTTAGTTATGCAGCCAGAAACGGCCCATGAACACTAAAGAACGCCTTACTTATTTCCGTGAATCGAAACAAGTAATCAGCGGCCACTATCTTCTACGAGTCTATTACATTTAATCACATACAAACGTGTAAACATTAGTTTTACATTGATATAACAACAACACCATATACAGATATCAGCCCGGCTAGCTCAGTCGGTAGAGCATTTTTAATGCTCAGTCGGTAGAGCATGAGACTCTTAATCTCAGGGTCGTGGGTTCGAGCCCCACGTTGGGCGAAATGATGTTTTTCTTTGGTTATTTACGATAAACGTTTGAAATCATTTCTTTTTGTCCACGTTCGTTTTCATTGACAGATATAACAAATCAGTAGAGGTGAGCCTCATAGTGTTACTTGTTAACCACTCACCTATATTATATATATATATATATATATATATATATATATATATATATATATATATATATATATATATACATTTATTTATATGTATATATTTATTTATATATATATATATATATATATATATATATATATATATATATATCAGTGGAAAACTTTTAAAGGTCAACTACAAAGATATTTTTATTCCATTTTTCCAAAGTTCTATGTTTTAAAAGGATATCGTGACCAAAATAAGGTGACTGCGCGCTTTTTTTCTTTTAGAAAAATGATTTTTAAATGTACATTTTCCACGTCGAATCTGACAAGATACCGCTCGGTAAAATTCGTGAATTTCCGTACAGTGACGTCATTCGGGTTGTTTGCGAATATTCATCGCCATCTTTAGCCTTCCAGGTTGGTTGACAGCGTGTGACTAACTCGTCTTTCTTCACGGTCTAGTGCGTTTCTTGGTGTGGATTATGCCTGTTGTGCGTTTGATTGTCGGAACAATGAGAAGTCAGGCGTGATTTTTTTTGTTTCTAAAAGACATATGCGCCGAATTAGCCGTGCACGACGTTTATTTATATGACCGTCGTGCGCGGCTAGCGCCGAATATGGGTGTATGTTCTGATCATTTTGAGAAAAGTGCTTATGAGACTGACCCAGAGCTGCTCAAAAGTCTAGGATTTCGTAAGAAACCTAGGCTCCGAAATGGTATTGGCAGCTGAGCAGATAGATAAATCAAGTGACAGTGGTGAATCACAGACTGAGGTGTCACACTCAAGTACTGCCGACCTAGGCGAAGAAACTTCGCCTGTCAGCGTCCGCGCTGTTTGCTACACCAGGGGCGAGTGCCTTGCCGTCCGCCGACCATGAAGCTTGCTCTCACTTGTCATTAGGGGTGCATGCAAATGTTTTGGTGAGTGTCACAAGGCAACTGCATTATTATATATGATGAAATTCATTGGCAGGGATAACTTCTGTTGTATTTATCCATGTGTCTTTTCAGAGTGAATTTGTAAACATTTACATCCTTAAAGGCTATGATGAAGAAATTGTAGCATACTTATTGTATTGATACCATAGATGGCTGACACGTCTCTACAGACACAGAGTTCTATCTTTCCTGGGATAAAGAAATATTCAAGAGGTACCCAAGTTGGCCCATCTCAACAAAAGTGTCACCAGGGGCACCCAATATGAGCCCCAGGAGGAATCTGTTGGACTGGTGGACAACGATGATGAGATGGAAACAGACCCTGACTATGACTTCACTGACGAAGTGATGATGCTGAGATGGATACTGATGATGACATGGCGTTTGAAGAACTGTTAGGTAAATATTGTTTTGTTTGTCGTGTAATCACAGGGTTTTATTTCATGGAAGAAAAATTTAGCTCACAGAATGCTTATGTACAGTGGTGTTGATCTAGAGGATGGCCCTAGTCAGAATCAAAGCTACCGGGGGAGTGTTGCTTGTTTTGAACAAATCGACTTGAATGGACACCGTAAGATGTGGGATTGCCAACCTTTTACAGGAGCTATGCCTGCAGGGAATTTGTTTATGGGTTCAGGGATTTTTGTTAGTGGCAGTAGTGCTTTTAGAACACTGAACATGTTCAGGTATGGGAAAATCCCAAGCCTGTCATAGTACCAATTTCTTTTGGTGTGTACATGCTAAAATGAAACACGTTATTTTGACATTTATTACCGAAACCTGAATAAGTTTCATTTGCACAAACATTGTTACCCAATTAAAAATTGGCATATAATATAACTTACTTATTATATGACTATCATAAAATATGAATATCATTGATTTGCTTCAGACTATGTACATCAGGTGCTTAATCTAAGGCAAAAATACCCAAGCTACAGACTTGCTGAGGTCCTTGCAGATGACAGGACTGTCCCACCACCTATTGCCTCCCAGTACGAGAAACCTGAAAAGGATCTTCTCGTAGGTGCTCACAGGTGTCGATTCAACCTAACCAAGAAATCTTCCGCTCCATTGTAGATAACCTGTATATTTGCCGCCCGAGTCAGGGAAGGATTTTCTAACAGCTGTTACCACACAGACTGCCAGCACTTTCCTGTTTCTTTTGTCCAGTCTGTGCCATATCCAGAGTGTAAACTGGCAGTAGGCTAGATACCTGAATAATCTGAAGCAATATGTCAATTCTTTGTCTGTGGTTTTAAAATAAGTTGTATAGTTAAAAAAACAATTGTCATTTGTCAACCATTCCCTCACTTCATAATTTTATTGTAAGCTCTGCCTCTGGATTTCATGTAACTGACATTATTTATTCTTGGCTATGTGAAATATATTGTAGTTCATCAATATGAACACTGAATATTTTACACCGTGGAATTAATGTTCCCTTTGTAATAAATATGATTGTTCAACCTCAAACCATCCTTTTTGGTAGCAATAATGGCTAACTTATTCATTGTAGAGACCTCCTCTCCAACAGGTCTGTCCATTTGAATAGATTCAAATTTGGACACTTCCAGCACATTTTCATTCATGCAGCTAGCCAGGAATCTGGGATGCTTGGTGATGCATGTCCATTCCTCCGTTAGAGCCATCACTCTCTCCAAACTTCTGCTGCACACTCTGGCTTTGTCCATTGGGATGCAGTGCTGACAGCTACACCTAAGTTAGAGAAATAATTAAAGAGTCATTGTCAATTTATATTTGTGGTACAATGAATGAATATATAAAAGGAAAATACTTTATAAACTGCATGCAAACATCTGTCCACAATATTCAATGTGCTCAGGGTACAATGACAAAGCTACATTCACTAGCCAAGTACTATTTGTTGTAGTAGTTAGGTCTGTCAACATACCATCCTCAACTTACAGAATGTGTAAATTTATTGGGTAAATGTTAATATTTTAATAAAGTTAATATAGTTCAATAAAGCTTGGGAAGGGTATTCTAAAACTTACCATTTATCGAAATCTTTTGTTGATTCTTCACCTGAAGCGGACCCTTGAGTTATACTTACTAACTTAGAGTTAGAGCTCCCGGTGTCATTTCGTAGTGTGACTTGGATTTTTCAACTCCCGTCTGTATTGGTTCAAATAAATAGTCATGGACATTTGCCTCAATGTTATGCTATGGGGCCTCGTAAACTTCATCAGAAGACGACATGGCTTGTCAAAACGGTGTAATTTTAAAATCCAAACAATCGTTTTTCGCTTCGCTCGCTGTCAAATTCTCTTGGAGGCAGCGCAGCAGGAATGACGTCACGCAACGTGCACCTAGCGGCCAACTGAGGCAAAATGGCATCGAGAAGATGGCTTCGTATTTTCTTCCGAATGAAACCTTATCGGTGGATTTTTAGTACTTGCATGCCGTTGCAATGAATTATGGGTCCCCGTTGGTTTATGAGTTATTAATCTTCAATTTGTAACACATTATAAAGAAATGATGAAAATCGTTGTAGTTGACCTTTAAGGACACGATGTAAACCATATAGCACTTACTAAAAACTTACATTAATTGGTTTTTCTCACAAGCCATGCATGCTACTTGTGGTAACAGCTAACGTCCAATCCGATGGCGTTGTCGCTTGATGGCGGTCGACTACGGCTCCACCTGGTGTTGAGTGGAGGAGACAGCGTGATGCTCGTACCTGTCAACATATCAGACGGAGATTGGTACCATGTACAGGTGCTTCTCCTCGTCAACCAGGTCACAACACGACGTGAGTTCAAACGTATATCTTTTCATTGGAACCGCCGTTATTGTGATGTTCCGTGTCTGAGTTGACGTGCGTCGTGTTATGTATTAGTTTCCAACAGCAATATGATGAGTCTCTATGACAACACAAGGTCGCTTCAAGGGCAAGTTATTGTGAGGTTCCCTGTGTTCCTCGGCCAGCTTCACCCCGACCCAGTGACCAACATATGGCGCTCCCGACCTGATAAATTGATAGCAACGACAAGGTAATCCACGTGACCTCAATTTGCTTGCGAACCAATCCCCGTTACCTTGCTAGTGTCATTTTGACCTTGTTAATATCTTGTTGCTGTTTTATGGAGCAGCTTTGGAGGCTGCCTGAGGAACTTGTCCATCAACGGGTCGCCCTATGACCCTCAGACCGCTGAACCTTCCTCTCTCGGTAACGACCCCATACCTCCGTCCGGTGCCTGTCCTAGAGAGGAGTCCTGCTTCCCTAACCCCTGTCGGAACGCGGGCACGTGCCTCCCGGCCTGGGAAGGACCTACTTGCCAGTGTGCAGACGAGTACTTCGGAGATACATGTACTGAATGTATGTGGAATTCACATTGTTACTAGGGGGAGAGACACATTGCAACTGAGGGGAGAGGTATTCATTGTTACTAGGGGGAGAGGTACACATTGTAACTGAGGGGAGAGGTATTCATTGTTACTAGGGGAGAGGTACACATTGTTACTAAGGGGAGAGGTACACATTGTTACTAAGGGGAGAGGTACACGTTGTTACTAAGGGGAGAGATGCACATTGTTACTCAGGTATAGAAAGGGGAAGTTGAGATGTTGAATGAGGGTTTAAGTGATTCGGAATCGGGGTAGATCTAGAAGGACGGGGAGTGTGACAGCGTGAAGCAGGGTTCCTCAATCAGTAGTATCTGTGTTTGTCAATTATCTGATCTACCTCATTTTCCCCGCTGTGCTGCAGTGGCATCTACCAGATTCAATGGCGTGTCAAGCTACTCGCTCTTGGCTATTGACACGACCGTGGTACCATTCGCCGACTACGGCTCGTTTGAGTTCCGAACCCGCGCCAGCCAGGCTCGTATTCTGTACATCCAGCTGTTCGGGTCGGCTGACACGGACCAATCTCAGCCCTCCTATAACCTCGAGTTTCTCGTGTTCAATGGACAATTACAAATTATAGCCAGGTTTGAATCGGGTGGGTGCGATGTATCGCTTCTTAAACATGACCGATTGTGATGATATTGACCTCACACAATGCTATCCCTGTTGCAAAATATGGTGTACTTAAAACTTAGTGACGCCATTTCTGTGTCTGATCGAAGAAAACCATATTTTCCCCTTTAGCTGTCTCTACGAGCATTCCTGTCAACATAGCCGATGGCGAATGGCACAATGTCTCCTGGGAGGTCAGAGGTCAAAGCATCATAACTGAGGTGTTCGGACTAACCTCCATGTTAGATGTCGGAACAAACATTCATGACGTGAACCGAAACAAAACAGCTCTCGTTTACCTCGCTGCTAGACCCTTCATCTTCAGTTAGTATTGCACTTGGTCGAAGTACCATTTAAATTGTCACAATAATTTGTACTGATAACAAAATATGCAGCTGATTGATTTTGCCGAGTAATACGGTGATAATTTCTTTTTAAATCCGTCATTGAATGAGGTCTATCCGTTATTTGAATTATCTTTTATTACACACTTGTGTTTAAGATGTCGACAACACCCTCGTCGGATACTTTGATGGCTGCCTGCGAGATATTCAATTCAATGGCGTCAGAATACATCTCCTACAAGATGATTCGATTCAACCTGGTGTTTCCATCAGAAATATTGACGTCGAGAAGGGTTGCATTGCTGGAGATAATTGCCATGACGAACTTTGTCCGGTGAACGCATTCTGTGTACCGGTCTGGAATGGATACGAATGTCAGTGTCTCGATGGATGGACTGGTGACGCATGCGAAGAGAGTATTGATGACTGCGCCAATCATAATTGTGCGGCTGGATCTACTTGTGTTGATAATCATCTCAACTACACGTGTTTATGCCGGGAGGGTTACTCTGGCACCTGGTGCCAAAGTGTCACAATGAAATGCTTCGAAAAACCGTGTGTGGAAAACAACACACTTGTCTGCTCGTCTGTTTTTCCCAACGACTTCCGGTGTCTCTGTAGGAATGGTTATGATGGTAAGACATGTGAGATAGATATTGATGAATGCGCGAGTAGTCCTTGTTTCCACGGAGGAACATGTTCTGACAAAGTGGATGGGTTTGAGTGCTCATGTAGCGATGACCATTACGGAGAATTCTGTAAATTCACAAGCGTCTGTGTGACGACACCTTGCTTCAATGGCGGAACATGCCTAGCAGACAACGCCAACTTTACCTTCACTTGTTACTGCATGGATGGTTTTCAAGGAGACAGATGTCAAATATATGATTTTTGCTTTCAAAATAATTGTACCAATAACGCAACATGCATTCAAACACTAGATGGATACAACTGCTCATGCGCTGATGGATATACTGGGGATATGTGTGAATTTTATGACGTTTGTCATCTCCAACCATGCCTTAATGGTGGTAACTGTACGGAGATAGGAGATTCTTTTGAATGTCAATGCGCCGAGCATTATACCGGACCCGTATGTGACACGGTAATAGACCAATGCCAAGCTAACCCTTGTCAAAACGAAGGGACTTGTTTTTTCGAGATCGTTGAATCAGTGGTGAATTTCCGTTGCATTTGCAAAGAGGGATTTTCCGGTGGTTACTGTGAATTTGATCTCAATGAGTGCGTTTCGAGTCCATGTGCTAATGGCGGAATGTGTTTGGAAACATCCGCCCAGAACAACAACCCCGGTTACTCCTGTCAGTGCTCGCAGGGATACACGGGTGTTCATTGCGAGACGGACATCAATGAATGCGAGAGCGGCCCGTGTGTAAACAACGGCTTCTGCACCAACCTGGTGAACGCTTTCTTCTGCAGTTGCCCGAATGGTTTTGCAGGGACAACTTGTGAAATTGATCAGCGTGGTTGCACCTCCAATCCTTGTTTGAATTCCGGCGTATGCTCGGAAACCGTGAACTTTGCATACACGTGTGAGTGTGCGGATGGATACACTGGGAATCTATGTGAAACGGACATTGATGAATGCGCGGGAAACGAATGCGGAAATGGGGCCACGTGCCTGGATGGCGTGAACTCGTATCGGTGTCAATGCATGCATGGCTATAGTGGGCAGTTTTGTGAGGACGTCGTCGATTCGTGTTACTCTCTGCCGTGTTCAAATAACGGAATATGTAATTATAACGGACTGTGCACTTGTAGTGATATCGTCACTAACTGTGGCTGGCACGATGAAAGCTGCCAGACGGCACAATGTCAGCTGCGGCCCGAGTGCCACTTGATCGAGTCCTCATTTACATGTGATTGTGACAGAACTAATTTCACGGGGGTCATATGCGATGAGGATATCAATGAATGTGTGAATGAACAAGTCTGCGCGCACGGCGAGTGTAGGAATCGTTATGGGGGCTTCATCTGTGATTGTTCCGACACAGGCTACGAGGGAGCTCTTTGCGAGATCAATATTAATGAATGTGCCAATGCGCCATGTTTCAATGGAGGTAGGTTGCCATGATTATTTTGTTCAACTTTCCTTCTTTTCTCAAATTGCCGCATCCATCCTTTTATGATTGTTCAAGTTGAAACTATATTTCAACAGTGCCCTAGTGCAGGTAATTAGTTATGAATACATTGTGAGTAGAATCGTTCATCGCTTGTTATGACGTCATTTGGGCTTGGTTGCATTGCAGGCACGTGCGTGGACAGCATGGGGAGTTTCGGGTGTATTTGCCCACCGGACTGGACAGGGAGGGAATGTGGTATTAACATAGACATCTGTCTCACTAGTCCTTGTCAAAATGGCGGAGCTTGTCGGATGGAATCAACAGCTTTTCTTGTAACTGCTCAGACACAGGGTAGGAATGGACTTTCATAACGGCTATTTAAATTATCTATGTTCTCCATTTTTTGGCTATCAGTTAGTTTTTAGTCTATAATGTATTGAGTTTGATGTCTATGTCTTAAAATTCAGTTTACCTTCTTCTGACTTTAATTTGATGATTTCCAGATATACTGGAGAGCGTTGTGTTGTGAACATTGATGAATGCGACTTTGAAACTCACAATTGCTCGGTCAATGCTACATGTGTTGACACAAACGGAAGTTATAACTGCGAATGCCCGAACGGATTTACAGGTAATATGTTCACGTATATTAGGCATGAGGTTTCTCAAATATTCAATAAAATATTGACTACGTTCCTTAGCAGGCTTCTTTTGAAAAACTTCTATGAATTTTAGGCGAATTCTGCAGTGAAGAGGAGAGTGAGGAGAGCGGCAGTTCTGTCATCATCATTGTTGTCATCATCGTCGTCATCTTTGTGTTGTTGTTACTGGTCGCTATGTGTATTTGCTTCCTCCTTAACTCGCGGAAGTTACACGGACGCTACTGGCCTGCGGATGAGGAGAGTAAACGAGCTCCACCCCAGAGCGGAGGGTTGCCGCCTGGTCAACCCATCTATCCTGATGGGAAACAGCTACTCATTTGAACAAAGTCATATTTGGAGATAAACTTCTATCTCTTTTATAGTTTTTCTAATGAGATATTTAGGTATGCGTCAACGGGTTTTTTAAAAATGAATATTTGTCCAATTCATACCTTGTCATTTATATCACGAAAACATCATCTCTTGTTCTTCATCTTAAGCACATGCTGCTGTAACTTACCTTCAACCTTGTTGTCCATTTCCCCCTGTTTCTATTGTGTTTTTTACATACCTCATTGCCTATTTTCTTGACACCAGATATTATACCTATATAGTTTTTATCATACAGAAATCACCCATTATTCACATCAATCTAGTTAAAATGTATTTAGAATTGTCTTGAATTGTATTGCTAAATTTTGTATAAAAATATATCATATTACATTAAGCCCTCTGTGTCTACAGGGTTTTGCACATTCATATATATATATATATATATATTATATATATATATATATATATATATATGTATATATATATATATATATATATATATATATATGTATATGTATATATATATATATATATATATATATATATGTATTATATATGTATATATAAGTATCTATGTCTATATATATGTATGTATATATATATATATCTCTCTCTATATATATATATATATGTATGTCTATCTATCTCTCTATATCTATATATATATATGTGTATGTGTCTCTATAGATATGTCTTATCTCTATGGTAAGTGATATATGTCTCTATGTGTCTGTCTATATCTGTGTGTGTCTCTCTAGGTATCTCTATATCTGTGTGTATATCTATCTCTGTGTATATAGACATGTCTCTCCATCTATAGTTATATATATATGCCTGTCTAGTATATATCAGTCCATTAATATACTATATATATGAGATCTTCTGCTGTTCTATATGCTCAAATATATCCTCATAACATTAGATACCGGGAAGGCGGGATAGATCATATTTCTGGCACTATATACTATATATTATATATACTATATATATATATATATATATATAAGTCTATATATATATATATATATATATCTATAGTGACCTTGATATAAGATATTTCATCCACCTTCTCTGAATAAAAATTAACTGCCTTTATATGGATGCTCAAAGTGTATTCTTTCATAACAAGTAGATACCAGGAAGGCGGGATTCAGTTCATAATTTTTGGCACTATATCTATCCTATTGGTATACATGAAGCAGACTATTACGAGTATACTTCCACGTATGATAAGTAGATATACGCCACATTCAGGAGTATATGTTCCGTGGGTAGTAGGTCAATTCTATTTCCCCCCCGTTCGGCCCGTTATGGACTGAGTTTCTGGGCTATGCGGGAAGCTAGTTGGTCAATATCATTGGTTTTACTTAATCAATATGGAAAACATTTCTGGACGATCCATGAGTTTAATCCCGGATGATCCTACTGGGTTTTCTCCCTTCAATTTGAGGTTGTTTCTGCGCGATTACACCATTAAGTGAACAAATTTATATAATGCTACCACAACAAATGACCTCACTAATGATTCAGCGCCAGGTCATGCCAACTTACATTGGGTGCACTGTACAATCTCTCATTATAGCGAAGTATAAAAATCGTAAATATCATTGATAAGGGGTATAATTATTAGCATAAAGTAACTGCATACAAATAAGTGGCTGTTTAACAGCGTATTGATCACACCCTTCCGTAGGAAACAGACCAGTTGGTAATTTAATAACCCCAGCCGGTATGCATCATGCCTCCACGTGACTTTCCTACCATTTCATCTGGCGGCTGCAATGACTCAAATGTTGTCATTGTTTGGAACATCAAATCATCAATTATTAATCTAGACTCTGAGGAGAGCCACAGAATTTGTGTATGAGGTAATGCTACCGACAAGGGAAGATGGAATAATTACACACGCGCTATTCAATTATGTTTTGGGGGAAGCAACTGACTGCCTTATAAATCTTGTCAAATGTTGTCAGGCTAGACTCGTTGTGTGTCTGTGTTAGCTACGCCTTGTTCACGTCTGACATAAAGAATGTGTAAAGCAATGTCACAAATTCCATTTTAAGTACTATATCATTATATTTGCTCAAGCACGAAGCACAATTACATTTTGTCAGGTTAAAGGCGCATTCTGTATAACTCAATGGCACCATTTCCCACATTCATTAAGTAATTCTACTATAAATTTAAACCTGGCACATGCGGTAAGGAGGGAGAGTCATTCTTACCCACCTATTGTTAACCTTAACATGCGCCATCTTAGGTGGATATCAGATAAGAAACAAATCTGCATGCAGAGGCAATGTAAGTGTTACCAGTGTCCAAAAGCTGCGGGATAATACTCGAGCACAAGCTGAAAAAACTGAAGTGAGTGTACGTGGAAACATACCTTTAGCTCACAGTATGCGCTATCCAGCCAGACGAAAAGCTATTGTTTACCTAACTTGATAAAACAAATAAACTTCCGTATTTATTAAAACTAGGATGAATGCATGGATAGCCTAAAAGTTTAGAATGTCTTGAGTCATGAGTATGTTTTGCAAATGAGATAGCTATATATCAAATAGGATAACCTTTCAACTGCAGCACCTAGTTATAACAGTGATCAATATTGCCAACCTGCCAACCTGTATTCAAGGATGTTCAGAGGAACAAAAACCTCATGAGAGATAGGAAAACTGATTCTTTTATCATACCAAAATATCCAAGTTCCTGTCACTGACGATTATAATGTTAATTCATAGACAGTCACTATGGTAGTGTGTATCAGAAGTGTGTTCAATAAGGGAAACTTCAAAATTCGCACTTTTTTCAGCCAATTTTGCCCAAATTGTGTCCTTTTTCTACCTCCCATGTCTGATACACACGTTCTTTCATGTTCAAGGTGCCATTAAATGAATAATAAACTCACCAGAAAATGCTACTTATCTGATGGAAGAGTACATTCTAGCAGTCACCGTCTTTCCTGAATCAAGCAGACTTGATGAAGTTTCCAATGCGAGTACCTGGCGGTGACCTACTGACAAGAAAGTGGTGGTGCTATGAAGCACTCATCCTGTACTCCTGTACTTTACGGACACTTGCACACTTGGTGAGCTATACAGCCTTCATACACATTTGACGGGTTAAACTCAAAGTCCAAGTGCTTTTCACTCTGTTACCAATTAAGATGAGTTTATATGTCATCATTCATGCTATAAAATCAGCTATTTGTCGAATGTCGACTGAAACCCTCCGGAACACCTGGTTCATATTGGATTGTTCCAAGTTAAATCCACGCGCCGCGTTGATCCAGGTGCGTGGAGTTGATAGAGAAGCCCGACAGAAATATTTCATTAAGGTGTTTGAGTAAAATGTCTCTTTAGGTGCGTTGAAGCTTTTTTGCATTCTGAAATCCATATCCATGGAATGTTTTCTCCGAGTAGTTGCAGCAGGAAGGTTGTTTTAGTGGCGAGATGAGGAATGAAAGATATCGTATATGACAAAGAATGCTCTGAAGTTCTAGTACGTTTGTAGGTCATGATCATCGGAGAAAAGCATGACACTAGTTCCATCTTTAGACCATAACAAAAAAAACCATAAAAGGGTGACTCTCTCAGCCGTTATGTCACATTTCTCAAAACGAAATACCAGTGCTTGTCCTCTCGTAACTCGTCCGGTATGTGCTCTATTGTGTATCTTTTCAATCTCACAAAACACGATGGTATAATCAACGATGCCAATTACATCATGTCCCACTTTGAAACTCGTCTTTGGAGAGCTTTAAACCAAAGTCAATTAGTGTTGGCAGGTCAATCAACACAGTGGGGGAAAGGCGCGAACTGATGTGAATTGATGTGACCAAACGTGTGTTACACTCATTCTGAACTTGACAGTGAAGTTATAACTCTGTAGAATCATTTCTTTTCTGAAGCTTGGTGTCTGATCGCCATTTTTCATTAAAACATTTAGCTGCCAAATCTCACTTCTGCTAAGTTATGTTACCTGGTTGGCAATCTTTATAAACTAAATACGCTATGTTACAGATGACTAACCATTTTCAATATCCTACAATGTATATGTGGCAGTCATTAAACATTTTGATGCTTAGCATTGTGAGAGATAAGATTGCGACTTGCTTAACATACATGCATCAAGAAACATATCTTTTTACAAAAGACTATCTGAAACAGACTCTAAAACTTTGGGATACTTAACATTGTGGGAAACAAGCTTTTGACTTGCATTGATAAAATGCATCAATCCATTTACAACAGGCTGTCTGACCATGAAAAGACCAATAGATATCTGTGTTTGATTGAGTGTACTGACAAACAAATGAACACGTAAGGAGAGCGGAATCCAGTGAAACTGAAGTGCAGAAGATGGCCATAAAACATCCATCTAAAGACAAGAATGCAGCTAACTGCAAAACACCTCATCACCATATTCTACTGAACACAAGACTTCTAGAAAGTGGATGTATTGCAGCAAACATACTGTGTTGGTTGCCTGTAGCATAGAGCGAGTATGCTCTTCAAGTGCGTACCATTTTAAACTCTTCTCATAGTTTTACTGCTCTGGGCAAATGAATACACAACGATTTTACAACGACATTTTGGATTTATATACCTAGAAGCAAAAGCCACACCGAAACACATTGAACAATCTACTTGAAATATTTACTGGTACAACAATGCCACAACAGTGTACTTCCATCAAATCACCTAACATCCCAATAGTGTACTTCCATTTCATCACCAAATATCTAAACAGTGTACTTCCATCAAATCACCTAACATCTCAAGAGTGAACTTCCATCAAGACACCTGACATCTCAAGAGTGAACTTCCATCATGTCACCAAACATCTCAAGAGTGAACTTCCATCAAGTGACCAAACATCTCAAGAGTGTACTTCCATCAAGACACCTGACATCTCAAAAGTGAACTTCCACCAAGTCACCAAACATATCAACAGTGAACTTGCTTCATGTCACCAAATACATTAACAGTGTAAGGGTACCAAACGTTGCCTTACAGTGACAACACACTTACACCCACAAATACTAAGACTACAAAGACAAGGCCATCTCGTTATCTTTAATTACGACTGTAACGATCCTGTTATGAGCTCCTGGTTAGGAAAGTAATTTATGACGAGATTAGTGACTAGGATTAAGCGTGGTGTTATTGCTTAATGGAGATCTACTTATATCTGTACAGTTGCTTACTCATGTGTTTACTAATGAGTGATGTTTTTCTCTTTTTATCTGACCTTGGTGGCTGAGTGTTGTATGCGTAGCATTTCAATCCCCCCTATCTCAACCAATTGGCTATGTTTTATCTGCCATGGAATTGCCGTTGCCTCAGAAACCCTCCTTTGCCATGTAATTGCTTTTGTCTCAGAATCCCTTGTAGGCCATGAAATTGCTTTTGCCTCAGAATCCCTCATATAATGCATGCGTTGGAGGGATAGCTAGATCTGGTGTTGTGAATTATTCACTTCCTTATCTGAAGTAGTTAAGCCGAATCCAAGCGTATATACGACACATAAAAACGAGCATCGACACAGAAGTCCATAGACGTCCATTGAAGTCACAGAAGTTAGAAGGAAGACAGCTAGATTCCAAAAGAGACTCTCATCTACTTAAAGATAGGCTTCAAAAGAGACTCACATACTTCTACTTTGTGTTCTGCTTGTGGATTGAAATAGAAAATAAACCAACTTTGGTTTGCAAACATAGTCCTTCATTTACCTGTACACCATCAAACCGTGTTTTAGTAAATTGAAGAAAAACGTGCAATAGAAGAATGAATAATTATATCTAAGCCTTACCCCAAGGCGCGATAACGACCTGAAAAGCTTAGCCACCACTGATAATTACAGGGTGAGAATTCGACCACGGTCTTCATTAATGGGTAGTGAAAGAGTACAGACAGCGACAGGGCGCTTAACCAAACATGCGGCAAATCTCCCTGCATAGGCTAAAGTAGCTGGCACGCTGCTATGTGCTGATTTAATACAACACACCTCTATTTATACACAAAATATATTGCCCTCATGTGGTTGGCTAAACATACGTTGTTGTATAACATAAGTTTTTGGAATTAGAGCATGTAAACCAACTTACAAAGTAACATATCGATTCCTTAACAAATACATTACAAATGGTCAACTGCTTTTGAACACTGCTCTGACAGTTATGACAAATAGCCAGAAAGCCCTATGACGCCCCACGGAGCCAAGCAAAATGTATTGAAATAGGACTAAAATGATACAAAACATAGTAAGCTCGTGACGTTACCAAAATGAAAGCCAAAAAAAATATATACACCGAGAAGCACAAATAAATAATTAAACAATTTAAAACAAAAATATCATTGAAAAGTTAATAACCAACCCTGTGGCCGGCGCCACATTGGGTGGGGGGGGGGGGGGGGGGGGGGTGAAATTTCCGTACAGGCAACATATGCCGCACTGCTCGATTATCGAAAAACGTTAAGCCAGGGACATGAAATCAGTCCAGCACTAAGATCCCTTTGGAGACCTATACTATTACTACTACATCTGACTAAGCGGTTACTTCAACCCGTCTTTGGCTACAGGCAGAGCATGGCAAACATCATTACAAACCAGCAGAAGCAGGCAGCAAAAAAGCAGCCAACGCTCTTAGTATTTTAAAAGAAGGAGACATAACATTCAGTCCTTAAGGGAATAAAACGGATCTTGGATGTCATAATCGTATTCAAAGGCAGGCTCTGATCTTCTTGCAGATGAATAATCCGGAAGTGATACGGGTGAAGAAGATGTTGGCACTAACATATGACGTAGGTAACGACCAGAACGCATGTGTGAGAAAGTCCCATAGTGCCGTGGTGAGGATGTGAACGGTTTCACATCTGGTCGTCTGTTTGGCACATTGTAAAGGGCGATGTAGTTGTGTAAAGAGGCTTGCTCATTGCTTGACAACAGTGATGAACCTCCGGCCACCTCGGCAAATTCTACATTACTCATAGAAGTGAAACGAATGAAGAATAAAACTGAACCAAGCACCTCTCTGCAGTTTTTGTCAGTGATCTCTCTCCCACGATCTTCACATTTCCGGTCTGCCCATTTCATACAGGCACGGAATACATCCACTTCTGTCACTCCATTCAAGACGTCGCTCTGAACCACCCGCAACAGGGCCGCCTGGGACATTCTGGCGAACTCAGCTAACCAAAGCACTGACTTTGCATGCTTGGAAATCAACGCGACACATTTATCAGCCAGCTTAGTCTCATTGTGTGCCAAACTCTGTGTCAGTAAAATACAGACGTTCTCAGGCTTCAGGTTTTCCTCCAGGAAAAATAGAGCAGAATATAGTCAGCTGCGAAATCTGGAACTTCTTGGAGGCACTGAGGACATCAAGCACGTTTCCTGGCTTAAGATTAACTTCTTCACAGTAGAGAAATCTGTCCGATAACAAGATAACAACACCAGCATTGTCATACACGTTGATTATTGTCAGTAATAATGGTATAAGTCAGAAAACTAAATCATATTAAGATCGCAATTTCATTAAGAAATGAATGTGTGAATATCTGAAAAACCAAGCCATAGGCATTAATCACCTGAGTATTATATTCATGACTTCTGGCTTGATATCACTACACACAAAGGGTCCTTCATTCTGGAGGAGAATTTCAAAATAAGGAGAACCAGCGACCAGTATAAACCTGTGGGCCTTGATGGTCTCCTGGCTTTTCCCTTGACCTACTTTGAGTGTGACGTCACAGGCGTATTGTCCCTCCATCATGTACTTGATGCGTTGTAGGAGGGAGAGTCCTTTTCTCCAGTTGTGAACCTCAACATGCGCCATCTTAGCGTGAGCAGATAAGAGTCAAATCTGCACGCAAACGACGAGACTATTTGCAACATTTAAACAGATTTTCTACGCCCGGCTGATGGCAGCATACCACAACACCAGTATTACCAGATTACGCTGGTATGTAAGGGTATTCAGGTCACTAAAAACAACACGTAATCAAATCCCCAATTCAAGACTTAGATATAAAGTTGCCCCTCCACGTGTACGTCTAGGGAATCACCTAACTTTCATGAGTGGCTGACTTTCACAATCGGTTTCATGAATGCCCACTTCCCTAAGTTTATCGACGATCCTAAAATCTCGCATGCGTTTTATGGAGAATACGATATCGCTATGTAAACAAAATTAAAAACTTGTACTTCATTTGTTCGAACACCTGATAGTCTGAAAGTTTGCGCATCGAGGTGAGCAATGTTCGATACAATCGGTTGTATGGGTGTCCTTGTCTAATGCGTACGACACAATTTCACCTGGACTTATAGAGGTTAGAGTCATTGTTAACAAGCATGCTTAATCGTTAACATTGAAAAACACTCACCAAAGGTTTGGACACATCCACAGGTATAACACAAGAATTTCGGTATGCGCAGCGGAAGTCGGGGCCCGGTGTCACATACAGGAAGTAGAGTTATGCACTAATAGAGAAAGGGCACAGAGCGCATGTGAGTAAATCTTCGTAACTATCAGCATGTCTTTGGCGTAATTGGAGTGTTTATAAATATCATGTATGAACAAATTTATATAACGCTACCACAACAAATGACCTCACTAATGATTCAGCGCCAGGTCATACTCTGAGGAGAGCCACATAATTTGTGTATGAGGTAATGCTACCGACAAGGGAAGGTGGAATAATTATACGCGCTATTCAATCATGTTTTGGGATAAGCAGTCCAGCCACACCTGTTTAGCTGCTTGACTGTCTAATGAAGTCTACCACGTGGCATAAATGATTAATTTATTATGTCCCGTCAAAAAGCAAACAATCGGATAAAAGTTGTTGGTGATGGGTTGCTGTCATTCAGAGATGTTGCATTGTTGAGTGTAACAGATACAGGAGAATCCTGTCTATAGGTCATTGAGGTCAATCGCACACCTCAGGATCCGATGAATACCCTGCTCTGCGTCAAGAATGATACTTAAAGTGGAACTGACTTCCTTATAAATCTTGTCAAATGATGTCAGGCTAGACTCGTTGTGTTTTCTGTGTTAGCGACACCTTGTTCACGTCTAACATAAAGAATATTTAACACAATGTCACAAATTCAATTGTAAGTACTCTTCTTCTTAACTATTTTTTTTTGCAATAGTCTTCTCGTATTAGGAGTGTGATGCGTAAAACTATACCTTAGATTTTGGGACCAGTTTTTAGGAGGAGCTTTATAAATAGAATGACAATAGTTTGGTATTGACCCGAATCGCCCAGATTTTCGACCCAGGAAGTTATCATCTCGAGAATGCTACTTCATGTCAACTCTAGTATGCGTTGTATGCATGCCAATCGACGCTTATATTAGTGATCCACACTCAGGGTGATAGAACGTTCTGCAATATACAACTTATACTATTCCAAACACTCAAAATGCAAGACACACTAAGCCTAGCTGGACTGCGAATGTGGACTTGGTTCACTTTGTTGAAGTCATCGATAAAATCCCCCCCCCCCCCCAAATGTTTTGCTACATTCTTGCCGACACCAAGTCGACCCAGCACCATCATCCTCAATATCTCATAACAAAGCCCAATCACAGTTATATATCATTATAAGGGATTGTGCCCCCACCCCCCCCCCCCCCAATCAGGTAATCATTATATTTGCATTTACTCAAGCACGAAGCACAATTACATTTTGTCAGCTTTAAGTTGCTTTCTGTATAACTCACTGACACCATTTCGCAGATTCATTAAGTAATTCTACAATAAATCTAAACCTGGCACATGCGGTAAGGAGGGAGAGTCATTCTCACCCACCTATTGTGAACCTTAACCTGCGCTATCTTAGGTGGATATCAGATAAGAAACAAATCTGCATGCAGAGGCAGTGTAAGTGTTACCAGTGTCCAAAAGCTGACGGATAATACTCGAGCACAAGCTGAAAAAACTGAAGTGAGTGTATGTGGAAAACCTTCAACTTTGAAGACATCGATAGTGGTGTAGTAAAACATCACATTTAACTCGACAGTATGCGCTAGCCAGCCAGACGAATAGCTATTGTTTACCTAACTTGATAAAACACATAAACTTCCGTATTTATTCAAACTATGATGTATGCATGGATGGTTTAAACGTTAAGAATGTCTTGTGTCATGAGTATGTTTTACAAATAATGTAGAACCTGTACTTGGTTTCGTTGTGATGCTTGATAGTGGCAGCAGACAGACAAGGTCTGATACAATCCCTTATGTGTCAACCTGCGAAATGCTCACAGCACAATTGAAATGATCAATAAAAGGAGAACCTTTCAACTGCAACACCTACTTACTTTGAGTCATTAATAGTGAAGAATATTGATGCATAAAACGCGTCTAATCTGACCTGCCAACCTGTGTTCAAGGATGTATAGAGGAGCAATAATTATGAAACCTCATGACATACAGGAAAACTGATTCTTCTATCATACCAAAGTATACCAGTTGCTGTCACTGACGATTATAACGTTCATTCACAAACAGTCACAGCAAATAAACGGTAGTGTGTGTGATTCAGACGTGTGTTCAATAAGTGAAACATCAGAATTCACACTTTTTTTTTCAGCCAATTTTGCCCAAGTTCTGTCCTTTTTCTACCTCCCATGTCTAATACACACTTCTTGTTGGTTCAAGGATGAATAATGAATAATTAACTCACCAGAAATTGCTACTACTCTGATGGAAGAGTATCTTATAGCAGTCGCCGTCTTTCCTGAACCAAGAAGATGAAGCTTCCAATGCGAGCACATGGCGGTGACCTATTGAAAAGAAAGTGGTGGTGCTATGAAGCACTCATCCTGTACTCCTGTACTTTCCGGACACCTTCACACTTGGTGAGCTATACGGCCTTCATACACATTTGACGGGTTAAACTCAAAGTCCAAGTGCTTTTCACTCAGTTACCGATTAAGATGAGTTTATATGTCAACATTCATGCTATAAAATCAACTATTTGTCGAATGTCGATTGAAACCCACCAGAACGCCTGGTTCATAGTGGATTGTCCCAAGTTAAATTCACGCGCCGTGTTGATCCAGTTACGGTGGTGAAACGCTGCGCAGATTTTTTGATAGAGAAATCCGACAGAAATACGTCAATAAGGTGTTTGAGTTGAATGTCTCTTTAGGTGCATTGAAGCTTCTTTGCATTCTGAAATCCATATCCATGGAATGTTTTCTCCGAGTAGTTGCAGCAGGGAGGTTGTTTTAGTGGCGAGATGAGGAATGAAAGATATTGTATAAGACATAGAATGCTCTGAAGTTCTAGTACGTTTGTAGGTCATGATCATCGGAGAATAGCATGACACGAGTTCCATCTTTAGACCATAACGAAAAACCGTAAATGGTGACTCTCACAGCCCTGATGTCACATTCCTCAAAACGAAATACCAGTGCTTGTCCTCTCATAACTCGTCTGGTATGTGTATCTTTTCATTCTCACAAAACACGATGGTATAATCAACGATGCAAATTACAGCATGTCCCACTTTGAAACTCGTCTTCGGACAGCTTTAAACCAAATGGAAGTCAAAGGAATATGAATTTCCGTGCTGGTGACCAAAATGTTATTTCCAGATATGGGTTCTTTGCATCTAATGTTGAGTGAGCGAACGAACCTAAGCTTGTGGCTGATTCCCTCAGTGATTGGTGCTGTGTGGTGAATCATATTCATAGCTAAGCTCAAGTGCTTGACTTCGAGGCAAATTCTTAGTTCCCGGCAGCTCTTCTTGGAAATACAAACGAACTGACACATTTTGAGGCCTCTTCGTCATGAAATTTCCAAAATACAGTCTGGATCTAATTTTGGGGCTTCTCTGAGCGAGCATGTAGATCATGAATTTCATCCTTGCACTTCTGAGGATAGAAGAATATATTGCCATTTCATTGCGTTGTCAACACAATGAATCTCGAAATAACTTTCGAGAAAGGCTTGATTTGAATGAACGCTAGTAGCGCTTGATTTGAATATTCTCATTTAAGGGTCGATAAATGGACAACTTTTGCTACCATGGCTTTTCATTAAAAAACGAATCACAAGCCATTGTCCATTAGTGTTGGCAGGTCAATCAACACAGTGGGGAAATGGCACGAACTGATGTGAATTGATGTGTATAAACGTGTGTTACACTCATTCTGAACTTGACAGTGACGTTATTACTCTGAAGAATCCTTGCTTTTCTGAAGCTTTGTGTCTGATCACCATGGTTCATTAAAAAGAATGAGCTGCCAAATCTCACTGCTGTTATGTTACCTGGTTGGCAATCTTTGTCAACTAAATACGTTATGTTACAGATGACTAACCATGTTCAATATCCTACAATGTATACGAGACAGACATGAAACATTATGATGTTTAGCATTGTGAGAGACAAGATTGCGACTTGCTTAACATACATGCATCAAGAAACCAATCTATTTACATCATTAGGATACTTAACATTGTGAGAGACAAGCTTTTGACTTGCATAGATAAAATGCATCAATCCATTTACAACAGACTGTCTGACCATGAAAAGAACAATAGATATCTGTGTTTGATTGAGTGTACTGACCTACAAATGAAGAGCGGGGTCCAGTGAAACTGAAGTGCAGAAGATGTCCATAAAAGATCCATCTAAAGACAAGAATGCAGCTAACTGCAAAACACCTCATCACCATATTCTACTGAACACAAGACTTCTAGAAAGTGGATGTATTGCAGCAAACATACTATGTTTGTAGCCTGCAGCATAGAGCGAGTTTGCTCTTCAAGCGCGTACCATTTTAAACTCTTCTCATAGTTTTACTACTCTGGGCAAATGAATACACAACGATTTTACAACTACATTTTTGATTTATTTACCTAGAAGCAAAAGCCACTCCGAAACACATTGACCAATCTACTTGAAATATTTACTGGTACAACAACGCCACAACAGTGTACTTCCATCAAATCACCTAACATCCCAATAGTGTACTTCCATTTAATCACCAAATATCTAAACAGTGTACTTCCATCACATCACCTAACATCTCAAGAGTGTTCTTCCCTTTAATCACCAAATATCTAAACAGTGTACTTCCATCACATCACCTAACATCTCAAGAGTAAACTTCTATCAAGTCACCAAACATCCCAAAAGTGAACTTCCATCAAGACACATGACATCTCAACAGTGAACTTCCATCAAGTCACCAAACATCTCAAGAGTGAACTTCCATCAAGTCACCAAACATCTCAAGAGTGAACTTCCATCAAGTGACCAAACATCCCAAGAGTGTACTTCCATCAAGACACCTGACATCTCAACAGTGAACTTCCACCAAGTCAACAAACATATCAACAGTGAATTTCTTCATGTCAACAAACATATTAAGAGTGTACTTCCATAAGGTTACCAAACGTTGCCTTACAGTGACAAGATACTTACACCCACAAATACTAAGTCAACAAGGACACGGCCATCTCGTTATCTTAAATTACGACTGTAACGATCCTGTTTTGAGCTGCTGGTTAGGAAAGTAATTTATGACGAGATTGTTGGCTAGGATAGAGCGTGATGTTTTTGCTTAATGGAGATCTACTTATATCTGTACAGTTGCTTACTCATCGTGTTTGCTAATGAGTAATGTTTTTCCCTTTTTATCTGAGCATGGTGGCTGAGTGTTGTAATCGTAGCATTTCAATCCCCCCATCTCAACCAATTGGCTATGTTTTACCTGCCATGGAATAGCTTTTGCCTCAGGATCCCTCGTATAATGCATGCATTGGAGGGGTAGGTAGATCTGGTGTGGTGAATTATTCATTTCCTTATCTCAAGTAATCAAGCCGATCCAAGCGTATATAAAACACACACAAACGAACATCGACACAGAAGTCCACAGACGTCCATCGAAGTCACAGAAGTCAGAAGAAAGACAGCCAGACTCCAAAAGAGACTGACTCTCGTCAACTTCAAGATAGGCTTCAAAAGAGACTCACGTACTTCTACTTTGTGTTCTGCTTGTGGATTGAAATAGAAAATAAACCAACTTTGGTTTGCAAACATAGTCCTTCATTTACCTGTACACCTACAAACCGTGTTTTAGTAAATTGAAGAAAAACGAACGCGCAATAGAAGAATAAATAATAATATCTAAGCCTTACCCCAAGGCGCGATAACGACCTGAAAAGCTTAGCCACCACTGATAATTAGAGGGTGAGAATTCGACCACGGTCTTCATTAATGGGTAGTGAAAGAGTACAGACAGCGACGGGGCGCTTAACCAAACATGCGGCAAATCTCCCTGCATAGGCTAAAGTAGCTGGCACGCTGCTATGTGCTGATTTAATACAACACACCTCTATTTATACACAAAATATATTGCCCTCATGTGGTTGGCTAAACAAATGTTGTTGTATAACATAAGTTTTTGGAATTAGAGCATGTAAACCAACTTACAAAGTAACATATCGATTCCTTAACAAATACATTACAAATGGTCAACTGCTTTTGAACACTGCTCTGGTAGTTAGGACAAATAGCCAGAAAGCCTTATGACGCCCCACGGAGCCAAGCAAAATGTATTGAAATAGGACTAAAATGATACAAAACATAGTAAGCTCGTGACGTTACCAAAAAGAAAGCCAAAAAAATATATACACCGAGAAGCACAAATAAATAATTAAACAATTTAAAACAAAAATATCATTGAAAAGTTAATAACCAACCCTGTGGCCGGCGCCACATTGGGTGGTGGGGGGAGGGGGTGAAATTTCCGTACAGGCAACATATGCCGCACTGCTCGATTATCGAAACACGTTAAGCCAGGGACATGAAATCAGTCCAGCACTAAGATCCCTTTGGAGACCTATACTATTACTCTACATCTGACTAAGCGGTTACTTCAACCCGTCTTAGGCTACAGACAGAGCATGGCAAACATCATTACAAACCAGCAGAAGCAGGCAGCAAAAAAGCAGCCAACGCTCTTAGTATTTTAAAAGAAGGAGACATAACATTCAGTCCTTAAGAGAATAAAACGGATCTTGGATGTCATAATCGTATTCAAAGGCAGGCTCTGATCTTCTTGCAGATGAATAATCCGGAAGTGATACGGGTGAAGAGGATGTTGGCACTAACATATGACGTAGGTAACGACCAGAACGCATGTGTGAGAAAGTCCCATAGTGCCGTGGTGAGGATGTGAACGGTTTAACATCTGGTCGTCTGTTTGGCACATTGTAAAGGGCGATGTAGTTGTGTATAGAGGCTTGCTCATTGCTTGACAACAGTGATAAACCACCGGCAACCTCGGCAATTTCTACATTACTCTTAGAAGTGAAACGAATAAAGAATAAAACTGAACCAAGCACCTCTCTGCAGTTTTTGTCAGTGATCTCTCTCCCACGATCTTCACATTTCCGGTCTGCCCATTTCATACAGGCACGGAATACATCCACTTCTGTCACTCCATTCAAGACGTCGCTCTGAACCACCCGCAACAGGGCCGCCTGGGACATTCTGGCGAACTCAGCTAACCAAAGCACTGACTTTGCATGCTTGGAAATCAACGCGACACATTTATCAGCCAGCTTAGTCTCATTGTGTGCCAAACTCTGTGTCAGTAAAATACAGACGTTCTCAGGCTTCAGGTTTTCCTCCAGAAAAATAGAGCAGAATATAGTCAGCTGCGAAATCTGGAACTTCTTGGAGGCACTGAGGACATCAAGCACGTTTCCTGGCTTAAGATTAACTTCTTCACAGTAGAGAAATCTGTCCGATAACAAGATAACAACACCAGCATTGTCATACACGTTGATTATTGTCAGTAATAATGGTATAAGTCATAAAACTAAATCATATTAAGATCGCAATTTCATTAAGAAATGAATGTGTGAATATCTGAAAAACCAAGCCATAGGCATTAATCACCTGAGTATTATATTCATGACTTCTGGCTTGATATCACTGCACACAAAGGGTCCTTCATTCTGGAGGAGATTTTCAAAATAAGGAGAACCAGCGACCAGTATAAACCTGTGGGCCTTGATGGTCTCCTGGCTTTTCCCTTGACCTACTTTGAGTGTGACGTCACAGGCGTATTGTCCCTCCATCATGTACTTGATGCGTTGTAGGAGGGAGAGTCCTTCTCTCCAGTTGTGAGCCTCAACTTGCGCCATCTCAACGTGAGCAGATAAGAGTCAAATCTGCATGCAGAGGACTAGACTGTATTTGCAGGGTTGAACAGACTTTCTACATATGGCTGATGGCGGCATACCACAACACCAGTATTACGCTGGTATGTAAGGGTTTCCAAGCCCTCCCGTTATTATCTTATAGGCGCACTGGGCCATCGTATTCCGGCATCACTATATATGCTACATATAATCGCTTTACATTGAATAACACTGAAATAATAAGCCTGCTTTGGGTGATAAAATAATCTTAATTTATACGAACTATCAACTCTAACTAAGATTCAAACACGTATAAAAAGCACGTAATAAAATCCCCAATTCAACACTTAGATATAAAGTTGCCCCTCCACGTAGAAGTCTAGGAAATCCTCAAACTTTCACCCATGGCTGACTTTCACAATCGGTTTCAGGATTGTCCACTTCCCTAAGGTTATCGACGATCCTAAAATCTCGCATGTGTTTTATGGAGAATAAGATAACACTATGTAAAAAAAGCAAAAACTTGTATTTCATTTGTTCCAACACCTGATAGTCTGATAATTTGCGCATCGATACAATCGTATTACTGATCCACACTTTGGGTGATAAAACATTCTGCAATATACAACTTATACTATTTTAAACTCTCAAACTGCAAGACACATTAAGTCTAGCTTGAACGCGAATGTGGACTTGGTTCCCTTAGTTGAAGTGATAGATAAAATCGCCACAATGTCCTGCTACATTCTTGCCGACACCAAGGCGACTCAGCATCTCTCATCCTCAGTTTCATATAACAGATCACAATAGCAGTTTCATATCATTATAACTGCTTGTGTTTTCCCCCTCAGATAATCATTATATTTGCATTTATTCAAGCACGGAGCACAATTACATTTTGTCAGGTTTAAGTTGCTTTCTGTATAACTCACTGGCACCATTTCCCACATTCATTAAGTAATTCTAAATAAATTTAAACCTGGAACATGTGGTAAGGAGGGAGAGTCCTTTTGTGAACCTCAACCTGCGCCATCTTAGGTGGATATCAGATGAGAAACAAAGCTGTATGCAGAGGCAGATGATGTATTTGTTAACTTTAACAGTGTCCAAAAGCTGTGGGATAGTACAGGAGCACAAGCTGAAATGAAGTGAGTGTGTGTGTGGAAAACATTCTACTTTGAAGCCATCGGTAGTGGTGCAATAATACAATATTTATAGCTGGGCAGTATGCGCTAGCCAGCCAGACGAATAGCTTTTTTTTTACCTAACTAGATATAACACATACGCTTTCCGTACTTATTCAAACTATGATGTATGCATGGATGGTCTAAAAGTTAAGAATGCCTTGTGTCATGGGTATGTTTTGCAAATAAGATAGCTATATATCAAATAAGTTGCATTTGAAGAACCTGTACTTGATTTCGTTTTAATTACAATTTACATGATCAACAAAAGAAGAACCTTTCAACTGCTACACTAAGTTACTTTGGATCATTAACAGTGACGAATATTGAATAAACAGAAGTATAAACGCGTCTAATCTGACCTGCCAACCGGTTTTCAAGGATGTACAGAGGACCAATAAGTATGAAAGCCCATGACAAACAGCGTCACGCAAGGCATGGTATGGCATGAACACGATACAATCTGATTCTTCCATCAGTTGCTGTCATTGACAAGGACAATGTTCATTCACTAGCATTCACTGCATATAAACGGTATTGTATCTTAGACTTGTGTCCAATTAGAGAAACATAATAAGTGGCACCTTTTTCATCTATTTTATCTTATACATTCGCTCTTACTGGTTCAAGGTGCCATTAAAAGATTTATAAACTCACCAGAAAATGCTTCTATTCTGATCGAAGGCAATCTTCTGTCAATTGGCATGTTTCCTGAACCAAGAAACTTCAAATGGGTGCACCTGGCGGTGACCTACTAATATACAAGAGTTGATGTAATGTAGCGCTCAACCTGTACTTCTGAACCCTGTCACAGAATATAGAACGAATGGAGAGATAAGGTGGTATTGGTTTTTCCGGATACTTACACACTATACGGTCTTCATACACATTTTACTGGACAAAATCGAAAAACTTCTCTCAAAGTCCAAGTGCTTTACACTCAGTTTTCGATAAAGATTAGTTAGTATATTCATGCTATAAAATCAATTATTGGTCGAATGACGATCGAAACCCACAAGAACGCCTGGTTCATAATGGATTTTCAGCACTCTCAGTAACTATTTATTATCTAGTTTTTAGTATAAACTTTAATGTCAATGTGAGATGGCATATCCTAGAATACACCATAATGTTAATATACCTTAACGTTATTTAATGCGTGTATGCCCCTTTATAGTCTTCATAGCTCTCTTTAACTGGGATACTAGTTTTTGAGAATTACTCCATGTTAAATCCACGATCAAGTTACGACCGTGAAACACTGCGGTATTTTTGTTGATAGAGAAACCCATTAGCTGCTCTCAGTTGTACTGCATTCGAACGAACCACTTTCTGTCTATCTGTTGCTAATGGGTACATCTGCCTCAAAGATCCTTCTTACAATATGCATCCATTTGCTCCTCTATCCGCTTCTACAAGGAGTGTGACCTTCCGTTTGACGTTTTAGGTTTGGCATTTAGATTTTCAATATTGCTTGACATTTTTTGTTGTTCGCGTTTGTTGCGTCATTAAGCGAGTCATGTAAGATTCTTCCACAGTCTTCCACAGGGGTGAAGTATAATCAGGTGCATCTACAGTATCAACATGCTGTGACGAAGTGGACCGCATGCATGACACTGCAACCATATGCTGGACATTTCAAGGTGGATAATAAGATAACTATATCTACAAGGATGTGAAGTTTGTAGTCGCGATTGGTATACAGCGTTTATGGTAAACTGGCCGTTGTTCTTTTTTTATATATATAGGGCAGCTTGATAGTCCTGCCTCATTTAATGGCTGCGATCAAAGACTGTCCGTTCCTGCGTTTGATGGAGTGTACTGACCAACTGATGAAGACTTAAGGTGTGCAGGGTCAATTGAAACAGACGTGAAGAAGATGCCGGCAAAACACCAATATAAGGACAAGACAACAGACAATTCTAGAGAGTGTATGTATTTAAATACAAAATAATGTGTTTGTAGCGTGCAGCAGACAGCGTGTTTGCTCTTCAAAAGTATGCCAGTATAATCTCTTCTCATCGCTGCACCACTCTTGGCAAATGAACACGCAACAATTTTACAACTACAGATGTAATTTACACACTTAGAAAGAAAAACCACACCGACATACATTGACCTATCTACTTGAAATAATAGACAGGAAAACAAAAACACCACACCAGTAAACGTCCATCAAGTTGCCAAACATCTCAAAAGTGCACTAGCTCACTTCATAAATTCTCCATTGATTTTATCATAAGTAATTCAGTGGTCAAATGTCATATGATGTGATATTTGGTTTGCAAGGAGAAATCAACATAAAGCGGGTCCATATGCAGTTGGTGGACGGTAGCTTGTTTGATATCAAAACGTCTACAAAACATCACGGCGACTGTGTTTGCTGCACTTCATGACGGGTGAATCATAGTGTAGGGATTGGAGGAGAATTTTTCCAAACTGGAAAGGGATCAAAATCACCGAACAACGCTTGCATAGTAGCAGACGAATCTTGGGCGTTGTCATTTGGATAAAGTGGATGTGAAATATCTTCCCTATCTTTGATGACGTCATAGTAATCGTAAATAGGCTCTGATCTTCTTGAAGATGAATCATCTGGAAGTGGCTTGGATTGTAGGACTAATTTATGACGTTGGGATTGTCCAGTGCTCAATAATTACAAAATGGCGTGTTTCGTGGTTTAAGTCCAGAACTCCCGTGTGAGACAATCCCATACTGCCGCGTTGAGCAAGTGAAAGGTTTCACATCTGGTCGTCTGTTTCAACCATGGAAATTAGTTATAGTTCGATAAATTTGGAAGCGGTAGAAAGTCCGAAACACAGCAACATGTTTGTTTTATAGTTCACGACCACTTACACCGCGCATGCTCAGAATGACGTGACCCTTCGACGACTATTGCTTCCTGCATCGACGACGATAAGTTACAGCATATCGTATTCAAAGTGCGTCAACATACTTCGCAATTTCAGCAGGGAGGCAATGCGGATGAGGCGGCGGGAAATCACGCGACCCAATATTTTCCAAAATGGCGGTCTCGCAGTGACTTACTTTTGTATAGGGTCCTGATATATGTTGTTTTCTAGATGCGTAACCCAGCACTTTAGTCAAACGCATGTTAATATTGTATTAGACCAAGAAGGCTCTGAAGTTCTAGCACGTTTGTAGGTCATGATCATGGGAGAATAGCATGACACTAGTTCCATCTTTAGACCATAACGAAAAACCGTAAATGGTGACTCTCACAGCCCTGATGTCACATTCCTCAAAACGAAATACCAGTGCTTGTCCTCTCGTAACTCGTCCGGTATGTGCTCTATTGCGTATCTTTTCATTCTCACAAAACACGATGGTATAATCAACGATGCCAATTACAGCATGTCCCACTTTGAAACACGTCTTCGGACAGCTTTAAACCAAATGGTAATCTAAGGAATGTGAATTTCCGTGCAGGCGACCGAAATGTTATTCCCAGATTTGCATCTTCTTTGCATCTAATGTTGATTAGGCAGACGAACCCGAGAGCTTGAGGCTGATTCCCTCAGTGGTTGGTGTTGTGTAAACAGACGAACGCGAGAGCTTGTGGCTGATTCTCTCATTAGTTGGTGTTGTGTAAGCAGACGAACCCAAGGGCTTGTGGCTGATTCCCTCAGTGGCTGGTGTTGTGTGGCGATTCATATTCATAGCCAAGCGCCAGTGCACTCAACAAGTCTTTGGTGTGAAAGGAGTGTTCATAAATTACATCTGAGTGTACGAACAAATTACTATCCATGTTAACATATGTTGGAACACATATTCAACAGTAATTAAATTATACTGTAAAAGAAGCCACATAATTTGTATATGAAGTAATGCCAACATTAAGGGAGCGTGGCGAATAATTAAACACGCTATTCAATCATGTATTGTGTTTAGCTGCTTTGTTGTCTTATAAAGCCTACCACGTGACTTTGACGACTAATTTATTGTATCCCGTCAAAAGCAAAAAATCGAATAAAAGTTATTGGTGATGAGTTGCTGTCATTCAAGAGATGTTGCGTTGTTGAGCGTAACAGGTACAGGCGAATCATGTCTAAAAGTCATTGAGGTCACAGATCATTGCGGTCACAGGTCATTGAGGTCACATGTCATTGAAGTCATGGATACAAAGAGATAGTGGTTAACCTGGATATGGACCATGGTCGTGTTGTACAGACTTAGTTAGTTTTTTCTGTGACAAACGTGAAAAAAACGCACACCTCGATCAGGATCCGAAGAATACCTTGACCCGTATCGAGTATGATACTGGAAGTGGAACTGACTTCCTTATAAATGTTGTCAATGATGTCAGGCTAGACTCGTTGTGTTTCAGTGTTAGGGACACCTTGTTCACGTCTCTCATTAAGAATATGTCAAAGCAATGTTATAAATTCCCATTTAAAGTACACTGGCCCCGATCGAACGGTAATATAAACATAGGGCCTTCTCGACACTAGGAGTGTGGTGCATGAAACTATGCAATGGATTTGGTCACCAGTTTTTAAGCGGAGCTTCTTATTTCGAATGACGATAGTCTGGCATTGACATGAATTGTCCCAGATTTACGACCCAAGAGGATATCATCTCGAACATGCTACTTCATGTCAGCTCTAGTATGCGTTGTATGCCAATCAACGCATGTATTATTGATCCATACTATTGGTGATAAAAACATACTGCAATATACTGCCGCTCCATCGTGTGCTAGGTGCGTTTGATGAGGGAGAGTACTTCACTGCAGTTGTGGCGGTACGCACTATCCCGACAGACAGGAAGGAGCTTCCGTACTTACTTCAAAAGAGAAAGTAGGCATCGACATCCAAGTGATCTCGATATTCCATCAGGGGCCGGTCGTCTACATGTTTAGAACATCTTGTGACGCATGCATTTTGTTGGGGATGAGATAAAATTATTTCAGATAGTTTTCTCTGTGATAATTTGTATATCATTTGTTTAGCACCAGATAGTTATCGTATTGAAAAGTTGTGATATAATTTCTTGAATGGGTGTGTCTGCGAGATGCTTACGATACAATGAACAAGATCAACAAATGGAGGGCCTGTCTACTGTATACTACCACCAAGTCACGTTTGGTCATAAGCAGAGACGAGAACTGAATCCACAGAACACATTCCATCTGACCTGCCATCAGATATACAGCGAAGCAATACGTATGACATCCCAAGAAAAGTGAGGACCAGGTGAATTGCATCTCAATAGAAACCAAACAAATGTGGAAGAGCATTATTCCGTATATTGCATCATGATTGATTGCCATTAGTATTTGATGAACCATACGAGTTGTATGGGCGTGGTGGGGGCGGGATGGGGTAGGGGGCGTGGTTAGGGCGGGTGTGGAGGGGACGTGGGGGGTGGGGGGGGGGGTTGCGGCGTGTGTCATTTCTGTTGTATCAGGGTAAACTTGAGCTTGTCCTAGATGGATACGTTACTAACAAACTCTGGGATTGTTATAGTTATCACATTATTCTAAACAGGGTAGATATGTACAATTATATAACTGTAGCAAACATGCAGATACAACATTAACGCACATGCCTGGTGCGAATGCTTAACATTTGTACAACCTAGTCCAAAAGTGAACTCATAGACTATCTGCTTCACTTTGTACAATTCTTATTCGTATGATATTTCTTTGGACACACCCGATATTGAATGCATTGCATTTTGCCATGTCAACTGGTAAGTAAGGTCAAGTTATAACCCTACCAAGAATGTCCCATTTGCATAAGAATAGTCTGCTGATGCTACAGGTACATGGGTTGGAGGGAGTGTTATTGTAAGTACCGCTTGGACGCTGTAACTGCCATTTAAACTTGTATCTCTTGAAATCAATCATGCTGGCAAAATACCCAAACTTAAGTGAAGAAAGACAAACGTCCAGTTGAAGTTGTATACGTACATTTAAAAAAGAATCCTAACAAACAATACAGAAATGACAGAGTGCAACACTTGGAATAGAAATAACATCCCTAACCCTGGCTAAAACTAACTTGAGCAGAACTTCCCTTAGCCCCCACCGCCCCACACACACCTAAACCAGCTCCCTCACTGTAGAAAACCATGTCCTTATATACACTTCTGCTAAACACATCCCATTAATTCTACCTTCAAGTTTCCCACCTTACCAAATCTCAAATCCCCCATTGTTTCCATACCATAGAAGAAAACCAAAGTTGTGTGTGGATAAGACAGTTATAACATATGAAATAGTCGCAAAATAGGCAATCAACACTTTATATATTGATACAATACCTAATCTGGATAAATATTTTACATTAAACATGACAAATCATTATTTATCTTGCCTTATGTTCAGTGAAGAAGCATATCAAAAAAATAAAATGCAAGCAAACATTCTTCATTGGTGGTAATTTCACAAGGAAAGGCATATGTGAAAACTATAACAAACGTTTTGGATTCGACATCTAAGTGGGATATTAAACAGACCATGACCTTGCATGACCTTTTTACTGAGTATTGTTTAGTGTAGCAGATCCCCATCAAGCATCCCTGATCCAATACATTGTGACTGGGCTGCTTTTGAGCCTTACATCAAATAACCATATGCCTTATGTTCACATACCACCATATGCAGTTGAGTATTTAACTTATTGCAGTTGCATTACACATATGATCTTTTCTAAAGCATACACAAAATTTACTAAGAGGGTGACAACATATTTTATCCAAACACAGATTACATAATTTGTTGTTGTTGACCATGTGCAAAACTTAGTAACAGCAATCTGTGAATTTGAGAATTTCGCATGCATCAGGAAGTCATAACAGTCAGTGTTTCCTCGCTTGCATACTCTCTGTTCTGGACAGGGTTTTACGACCTGTTTTCCTTCCATGGATTTCCTCCAAGCTACCAGTGCGATGTAGATTAGCATGGTGTTGAGGTGACATCAGGTGAGGAGGAGGGTCCAAATACCTTTCATCATATTTCGTCCTAGACAAAAAGTTACCTGAGGTGTCGCCACCGTGACCGTAATGAGATTCACGACATCTGTGATCTAAGTCGATCACATACTGCCGAGTTAAGGCTGTAAATGGCTTCACATCTGGACGCTTACTTGGCACATTGCTAAGGGCGATGTAGTTGTGAATTAAGGCTTGCTCATTGCTTTTTATCAGTGATGAACCTCCGGCTACCTCAGCAAATTCAGCATTACTCATAGAAGTGAAACGGATGAAGAATAAAACAGAGCCCAAAACGTTCCTGCGGCTGTCATCAGTAACCTCTTTGCCACCATCTCTGCATTGGCGATCTGCCCATTTCACACAGGCAGTGAAAACTTCCATTTCGGTCACTCCATTTAATATGTTGCTCTTAACAACCTTTAACAGCGCTGCTTGAGACATGCTAGTGAACTCAGCCGACTTCAGAACTGGCTTGGCATGCTTGGAAATCAATGCAGTACATTTATCAGCCAGCTTGGTCTCATTGTGTGCTAGGCTCTGTGTCAGTATGGTGCAGACGTTCTCAGGCTTCAGGTTTTCTTCCAGATACAAAGAACAGCATTTAGTCAGCTGCTGAATCTGGAACTTCTTGGAGGCGCTGAGAACATCCAGCACGTTACCTGGCTTGATGTTAATTTCTTCACTGTAGAGAAATCTGTCAGAGACGGGCAGGTCATAAGGTCATTATAAGCGCTGCCATACTACATGCTTACTATCAGAAATAACCGGATAATATGAACGGATAACAACCACTGTTATCCTTTGAAGTGCATATGATAAAAGATGAATCATGTTAGGATTCAAACACATTGACCTCAAATTTCATGGAAATGGTCATGTTAAAATGAGATGGAGTAAACGAAATAAGCCGAATCACCTGATGACTTGCTTCATGACATCAGGTTGTATATCACTGCACACCAAAGGACCTTGATTCACAAGAAGGCATTCAAAATAAGGAGAGCCGGCGACCAGTATAAACCTGTGGGCCTTGATGGTCTCTTGACTTCTGCCCTGACCCACTTTGAGTGTGACGTCACAGGCGTATTGTCCCTCCATCATGTACTTGATGCGTTGGAGGAGAGAGAGTCCTTCTCTCCAGTTGTGAGCCTCTACATGAGCCATACCTGTTTGAAAACATCAGTCATATTTTGTCAATTTTTTGGGCAAATCATACCCACTGCTATAAAATGGACACTTACACATATGTGAACATGTTTCTGATTGGTTTAGAGGTCCAATTGCGAGGGACCATTTCAAAAGTGCCTAAAGCACATGGTTTTGTTTACAATAGGTTGCTTGGAACGAAGTTCCGTAGTTTTATTCGTGTCGATTTGCCTCCTGTTAAATCAAGGTCTCGATTGTTTTAACCATATTGAACACTCAGCAGTCATCCGACAGAGTTGGGATTGGTGAGGTTTTACTCTATAAATTCACCGACCGAAATCAAAATGCATCACTTCAATCGAGGGTCGTCCCCTACCTGGTTAATACTAACATGGAGTAATGTCTAATGAGGGACTAGCCGCGCACGACGGTAATATAAATGTCTACTCAGACGTCCTGTAGTGTAGGGCTAATGAGGGACCCACATTACTCGGCGGGCTTGGTAAGGAGAATTACTCGATAAATGGAGAATTACTCGATTTAAATCGTTAGTAACATACCACTTGAATATGTAGCGCTTCCAGATCCCCAATCTCGCCAAATCTCAAACACAGTAAAAGCAAAAGCAGTGGTTATTTCCAGATTCTGAAAGCGAAAACGAAAGTAATTCCTCAACTTACCTAGTTATCACTATGAGTATGAAGGTTTTTTTTTTATAAATTCTGATTTAAAAAAGGGGCTGAAAAAGGGAAATGTATTGATAAATATTTTTTTAAATATCCAGTAGTTTGGTTATATACTCCACCCAACAGCTCCTCGTGCTTATTTTTGATGGGGAATGCCACGGAGAATGTCCTGAGCGAAACGCTATGATGTAGTAACTTGGTTGTTTTCATAACGTGCCAATGTTTACGTAAGCCGAGTGACAACTATCATGTGATTGTGGTGCATGTGATTCGTTATTAATCGCTGTCGCTGTGGAATACATTATCGTCAATGCAAATAAATACATACGAGAAATAGCACGTGAAGCTTTCAAAAAATAAGCGCAATGTTGAAATGTCTATTCGTAGTGTTGTTAGTGACAGTGCTCATTGTTGTTGGAACAGAAGCGAAAGCGCCCAATATTCTGCTCATCATAGCAGACGATTACGGTTATCAGGATGTCGGCTATCACGGCTCCACAATTCACACCCCCAACATTGACCGCCTGGCGTATGAGGGAGTGAGACTTGAGAATTACTACGTGCAGCCTATCTGTACACCGAGTCGCAGCCAACTGCTGTCAGGGAGATATCAGGTTTGTTTAGGCGTAGAGAACTTTATCTGATCTTATACATTATCTACCTGCTAACCTAGTCCATGACAAGGCAAGTTACCTAGCCGCGTTATGGTTGACGATCAAATATTAACCTTAGAATAGGTTACAACGCAGACATATAAGATGGAAAGTAATACACAGCACCTACCTGACAACCTAGCCCTGCAGTGATGACAGAATCATGTACATCTTTGATTTCTTCTTTTGCAGATTCACACAGGACTGCAACACAGTATAATATGGGCCACGCAAGCCAATGCCCTTCCCAAGGAGATTCCAACCATGGCGGATTTACTCCGTGCTCAGGGATATGCCACTCATATTGTCGGAAAATGGCACCTGGGTTTTTACAAGGAAGAGTTCTTCCCTACCAATAGGGGATTTGATTCCTTCTTCGGTTTGTAAATGGGAAATGTTTGTTGATAGTAGTGACTTTCTTCAGTAAAATTATTGCAATTGTGGTTCACATCACCCGTCTTAAGTGGAACCTGATCTTATGTTAACTTCTACTAAACTGGGATTTTTTTAACACTCATTAATGATCACCACATGAGACTACCAGACATCACCACGAAACAGACACTTTCTTGTCCCTAGTTCTTTGTAGACATGATTATTGCATGTGATATTGCTGACATTACATGTCACCACTGTGTATTGTTGGAATTGCAGGATATCTCACAGGCAGTGAGTTTTACTTCAATCACACATACTGTTTCAATGAAGATTCCCACACATGTGGGTTAGATTTCCGTGACAATGAGAAAATTTTTCATTCAAAAGAATATTCAACAATGTTGTACGTCAAAAGAACGGAAGAGATATTGAAACAGCACACCATACAAGATCCAGACAGGGTGAATTGTCCTCACAGGATATCTGCCTGTTAATAATAATAAGGCTTTGATCTACGTTTTCTTCCTTATAAATGGTTCTCAATGCATGACATTTATATTAACATAACTTAACATGCATGATGACAGAACTTCATACTAGTCTATCTATGTATATAACTCTCATATCTCTCTAGGGTCAAGGTCGAATTGCTATATCAAGAGGCTTGTGTCCGTCACACTCCACATGATGTGGAGTCTAAACCAATTGACATAAGTCACTGCTGAGTAGCCTTTCTCTGTGAATGAACATTAATCCTCAGCTGTCCCAATCCTGACTTAGATGCAATATTGATCCACCAAACAATAGATTTTCTCAATGCACCAATGTTTTCATTGTGTTTCATTCAAATTTATGTTTCATCGTCAAATATGTATTATTGTGAACCTGTACTACAATTCCTATGTTTATGTAATGATTGACCTTGACCTCAGGATACCTGACGGGGAGTGAGGAATATACCACACACATTCGATGTTGGAACAATGATTGCGGACTTGATTTCCGCCAAGATGACCAACTGTTGAAAAATCATTCAGGGTACTCGACCAATTTGTTCGCGGCCCAGGCAGAAATTATTGCTAAAGCACACGCACAAAATAATCCTGATAAGGTACCCACATGAAATGAGTTTGTCATTACTGGTCTACTTTGTAATAACTATATCACCTGATTCATCTTAATTCTCTTCATCTGAATGGAGCAAATTAGTTGCTAAGTTTAATGACTTTATTCTAGAGCATCTAGCTCAGTCAGCTGGCTTGCTTTCCTATGACCCTTGACCGGTCCACGCTATAGGCCGACATGACCTGACAGGTCCACTTGGAGGGTGGACCCGCATGCGAGTCAAAGCTATAAGGATTACTGCTATCAGGGTTACACCCCTCCCAACCATTCGGTTGGATGTAACCCGGGCTGTTGTGCTGATAATTAATGGGGGGGGGAGGCTTTTCAAAAACAGACGAACTAGAATAATATCATAACATCCATTATTATCATAGCCCATTACTTTTATTTACCTTTGTTATGGGCTGATATAAAAAAGAATTGGCACATGTCCAAGTTGCTCTTGGACCTTCAAAAATCAAATAATATTGGGCTCATGTCATGCTGTCCCTTTACGCCATAACTCATATTCCGAATTTCATTTCACTCCACCTTCAATTAGTTTAACAAAGTAAATTTTCAAAATTCAAGGATAAATTCTAAATTGATTGAACAGTGACAGTTAACTATGGTTTGGGAGGATGTTATATCTGGGTACCCTATATTAGGGCCATATATGGGTCAGTCTGAGGAGTTAGAATAATATCATAATATAAGTAGTATAGAATTCATTAGATACACTATTTTTATCTAATAAGCTGTCATCTCCTAGCTGCTTGTGACCTTGTTTATACTGTAGATGACCTCCTAAACGCTGACATACTCCATAAGTTAAGTTTGTACCAACAAAATTAGATATGGTATTTCTGAATTATGACATATATCATTGCTTTCATTGCAAATGCTTGGGGAATGGTAATAACTGTACATTGTGATAGGGACTACTCTTTCCAAACCCTTTGTATAAAACCACATCAGGGCTCTATGGTTGTTTTATTTTGATTGAAAGTATTTGAAAGAGATAAACTATATACTGCTGAACATTCATTATCATAGATGTTTTATTCTTTATCATGACAATAACTTGAGCTTACCCTATACCTGTATCCCAAGCCAATTTGTGTTTTAATTCATGACAGAGTTGGTTTGCTTTGCAGCCTTTGTTCCTGTATCTACCATTCCAGGCGGTACATGGACCATTGGAGGTACCAGAGGAGTACAAGCAACCTTACAGTCACATCAAAGACCAAAACCGCAGGACGTACGCAGGTGAGGTGCACAGGTGTTGACAGATCTAACAGGAGGACAAGAATGACCCTGGCTTGTGTTTCATTGAAACATTCATCCCTTTCATTGCTTACAATAATTGTTATCACAACAATACAATGTTGAATTTAAGCATTAAATGATAGATTATGATGATAATAATAGCAACTTAAGTCAATGTTGCTAGGTATGGTGAGCTGTCTGGATGAGGCTGTGGGCAATGTCACCGAGGCTTTCAAGCGCTACGGACTCTGGCAAGACACAGTCACTGTTTTCTCAACAGGCGAGTTGCATGAAAGGCACTTTATTGTTGTATTTTCAATGATTCCTCAAATTTGCTATGGATTCCACAAATGATGGGTCGGTATTTCATAATGATGGATAGGTATGTGGGTATTTCCTGATTATGGGTGGATATGTCCTGATGATGGGTGGGTATGTCCTCATGATGGGTAGGTATGTCTTAATGTTGGGTAGGTATGTCCTAATGAAGGGTGGGTATTTCCTGATGATGGATAGTTATGTACCAAACAATGGGTGGGTATTTCCTGATTATGGGTGGGCATGTCCTGAAGATAGGTGGGTATGTCCTGATGATGGGTGAGTATTTCCTGATTATGGGTGGGTATGTTCTGATGATGGGTGAGTATTACCTAAAGATGGGTGGGTATGTCCTGATAATGGGTGAGTATTTCCTGATTATGGGTGGGTATGTCCTGATGATGGGTGAGTATTACCTAAAGATGGGTGGGTATGTCCTGATGATGGGTTTGTTTATTCTAATGGGACAGGCTTCTATGATGAGCTACCTTTGTTGCAGACAATGGAGGACAGGTTCACATGGGAGGGAACAACTGGCCACTGAGAGGATGGAAAGGCGGTCTCTGGGAGGGTGGCATTAAAGGTGTAGGCTTTGTCCACAGCGCCAACCTTAAGCAAGCAGGGGGCGTGTCTTCAGAGCTAATACATATCTCTGATTGGCTACCTACATTATTGGGCGTGGCCGGTGGAAACACAACTGGACTCAAATTGGATGGGTTCGACCAGTGGGAAACTATCAGGTATGTGGATGGTTTCTGCGACATCATCAGCTAGATGGATTGTAATTCATTTATAAAATTCATAACTCTTATTTCCTCAATTCCCTGACAATTGTCACAGAAGATATACTAAATTGTTTGGATCCATTTGCCCCAAGATTAATGAATACACACCTGAGGCTTCACTCTTGTATTGAAAAATTTGATGTGTAAATTAATGTATGATTTACTCAACATAGTTGATGTGTTATAAACAGTGGTGGTAAAACTGGTCCCCGTCAAGAGTTACTTCACAATATAGACCCGTTGTTCAAGCCTCGAGGAGCCTCCAAGCCAGGCACGTTTGATAACCGCATCAGAGCAGCTCTAAGGATGGGGGACTGGAAGTTAATCACAGGCAACCCAAGTAAATAGGAAGGCTATTATATTATTTGTGTATACTTTCAGTTAATTAATAGCCCCCTTGAAATGTCGAAATATGACTGTAATTGGTTTGCATCGTTCTCGATAATGCACTTTTAGAGGCCCATTCCAAGTCCACAGTCTGTATATTTTGTGCAAATGATTTAAGCAGGTGTGATTGTCTGCCATAATACACTGTTGCCATGTGTCATTTCTCCACAAATGTTTACTGTCTAGTATAGAGGGTAGATATTTGGATATTGTATGCTAGCTCACCCATTTGTGATTCCTAGGCATGAGCTTAACATTTTTTTCATAAAACAACAATGGGAAAATTTTCGCTTAAAATCATAATTTGAAATTCAGTTGTATCTGTCCACAACCCTTGTTGTATAAAATGACAAGTAAATTGTAGTTTGTGAGAAACAAAGGTGTAATCTGACAAAACCAAGATTGGAATCTGAAGACACAAAGACTTGTGTTTGCAGGTGAAGGGAGCTGGGTACCACCCCAGGAGACTGGGGATCCATGGATCAAAGACCCATCAGGCAAGGATGACAACCTTTGGCTCTTTAACATCAAGCAGGATCCTTACGAGACGAGGAACATGGCCGACGATAACCCTGATGTAGGTCACCTGGCATAGAGAACATTCTCCGCTCCCAGCCGATCAAATCATTGGTTTGGGAGATGATCTGCTATTTAGTCATGATATACTTTTAATAAGTTGGCAGACCCCTTATAATAGAGGGAGTCTGTGGTACAGATGTTGACAGTGATATATTCTGTAGTTGTATTGGGATCTGCATTTCAGATTGTGAAGACTATGCTGAATAAGTTGGCAGTTTACAATGCTACTGCAGTGCCACCTAGGTACCCTCCTTATGACCCCCGCTCGTACCCCAGCAACAACGGAGGTGTTTGGGGACCGTGGGAATAAACTCACGGGATGCTGCTTGCCCGGCCTTATCAATCATTGGAGATCCTTTACTTGCCTTGCTGGGATCACCATCAGAGTTGGGACTCATACAGCTGCAGCCTCGTTGTGACTTCATCTAATGAGGGGGCAGCATTAATGTAGCTACTAACGAGTACTATTTTGTACATTATTTTGCACCTAGCTATTCAAAGGTATGAGTAATTTTTTATTGTCGGAGTTACATTAGGGCCAGTCTGTGAGACACATATTGCCTTATTCATTGTGCTTCATTAACCATTATATAATGTTTTTTTGTTTTACGAACGAAGTTTATCTTTCGGTGTTTTTCTCAAAATATGTTCTATGAAAAATTGAAAGTAGCCAGAGAAAATGAGTAGACATGACGTTACTAATATCATTTCCAAAGGAGCCGACAATCTTTCTGTGAATTTTGTTCAGTATAGAATTTTGTTGATATTTGTTGCATCCTTAAGATTTGCCCTCATATGGTAACAGTAATAACTTTTCACATAGGAAATTAGTCGCTGAAATTCATGGCTACCACCAGTTATGTAGGAGGAACAATGAAGTTATTTGTTTTCTGTTCTGTTAGTTCTTCAACAGGGAATTAATGTGAGCAACCGGCCTTGCTACATACTTCACGACACGGCTCTTTAATTCACCGACAGTGAGCGCCTGATCTGTGCATTGTATTAGGCTACTTCTGCATATGGATAAACTATCAGTATGAATGGCATGGGTGTAAAGCTAACTCACCTTGTATAGTAAACATCATCTTTAATAATTCATTGAAATGGAAACTTGCTATGAATGCCAACATCAAATTCAATACGTAATCATCGATCACTTCAACATATCTATGTGCTAGAATATGTATACCAATTGTTTGTTTCACAGTTGTTAGAACTTGTCAATAGAAAATGCCTGCAAACACAACAAAATATTCACACCCTTTTCCCATTCACCAGTCATCATCATAATCCTCAATTTCAATTTCCTCCTCAGCAAGTGGTAGAGGTGTCACTTCTTTTTCTTCCTCATTATACCCAGCAGGTGTTTTTTTATGGGTAGCACCTTGACCTTCTGATGCAGCAGCCTCGAGGTCATCATCTGCATCACTGGCCACGGAGACCTCTTTCTCCTCAAGCCTCTCCTGCCTCATCTTGCTGCCAAGGCCTTTCTTGAAATGACCCAGAAACTGGAGTAAAGAAGCCTGAGCTGGATTTTGAAGGGTAGGATTGAGACGACAGAGGTAGGGCAATAACTGAGTTTCTAGTTCCCGAGCTGGTAGACGCATCAATCGGAAAAGGCCGGCAGCTGATGATGTGTTTTCTCGATATTTTCGAATGACTTGGAACCATTCTGGCTTAATCAGTGGACGCCAGCCAAGACTCACAGATTTCTCCCCAGCTCGAGCTCTGGAGCTGTTGGAGAAGAGTAGGCCTCTTGCAGCGACAGATGAGGAATATTCACGTAGAGTAGTCCTACTGGCCCAGTCAGTGGTCAGGTAATCAGCGTCACTCAGGTATTCAGACGCAGACACTAGGTCATCCATATCTGGGAAAAAGTCAATGTAGTTTTGGTGAAGAAATGAAGTGAAAAACTCGCCAGAAACATGAGTTTTCTCAACTACTTCCTCAGGTGAAAACTGTAATGGGTCCCTGTAATGATGAGAGAGATGCCGTGGTAGAGATGGTTCTTGGTGGTCAGCACTAGGCTGCTCTCGCTTACAGTAGAGGATTTTGCCGAGAGCTCGGAAGAGAAACAAAGAAGCATCTCTGCTTCCGACCACACTGTGAGAAGTGTCTTTATCAATCTTCATTTGCATTAAACTTGACTGAGAACGAGAAGAACTAGTTTTTTTTGCGGTGTCTTTAAATGAATTGAACTGCAGGGTATTGATAGCTGCTCTGATATCACCCAAGCTGGCAGATGCCACAGCGTCAACAACAGACTTAAGCTTAGCCGCAGGAACATGAGATGTCCGAGACGATTCCTTAGATAGTATTTTTGTCAGCACTTTTGAAAGACTAGTTGGGGCCACTGGGTTAAAGGAGATACTGGCAATACTTAGTTCGGCTTGGAGATCATGAGGAAAAAGCAGTCTCTCTGTAGACTCGCTTCCTTCTCCATCGCTTACAATAAACACCATAGGGGAGTTTCCTTTTGTTCGATATACCCTCAAAGCATCATGGAAAGCTCCAGAATCTCTGAAAAAAACATTGGGAAACTCTTCAAGTAAGATAACTTTTCTTGTAGAAGTTTGTGATTCAGAGATCTGTAGAGCACAGTACTTGTTAGATCTGAGTAGAAAATCTCTAAATTGTTCTGTCTGAGAAGTGCTTCGTATGCTTAAACCTTCACGGGAGTCAGAATCCCAAGGTAGCGCTGTGTCATTTGTTGGATTTACCCATTCCTGAATGTCAAGATTCATATCCTTGGCAAGCACTTTGACAGTGGCCGTTTTACCACAGCCTGCCGGTCCAGTTAACAACAGGAATGGAGCCCTTTTCAGTCTGCCACATAGAATGTCATTTAACCAGCTCTGAACTTCTGAAACTTTTTTCTTGTGAACTGCTAGATCAGCTTGACACAATGGGTGATACTTCTCCACCCATAAATCAGAATTGTTTTGGGTATTTGAGCTCACAAATGACGCATGAAAATCCGAAGTGGGTGGTTTGAAGGTTCTTTTTCGACTTTTGTCAGTAGTTTTCTTCAAGTCGGTTGAAGATTTGGCAGTTTTAATTAAATCAAAATCTCCAAAAGAGGGATTAATCCAACCACTTGTTTTCGGCAACTTGGATTGCTCAACCCTGCACGGATGCATATCAACGAAGTCATCCATAGGGAAGTCAGTGTGTTTAATTATCGCCCAAAATGACAAACTTTTGTAGCACCGCTGGTTTGGGTTCAGTCGCTTGGCTGTTCATGGTCGCTAGTAGAAGTTTTGACTGAAACCAGCTCACTCAAGGGTGTCAAATGGTATTAACAGCAATATGAATGACATCTTTTTCACGTTTTTTCCCTCAACAAAACACTGAAATCAAACTATTCAAGAATAGGTATATTACTTGCGCATTAGTAACCACCGGTTACCCATCTCAAGGCGGGAACTTGACCCAAGCGACAGTGAATATTGATCAAATTGATTTAAATATATTAAGCTATGTGCGAAGGAATATATTGTCCAATTAAGAGATAAACGGAGTTACCCTGGAGAAATGAGAACGAGTGCCTTGGTCAAACATACCGTCATTATACCTTTCGCGGACGTGCTATTAGACCGGGCATTAGACCTACCAGATTACTGACGTCTGAGTAGACAATTCATGTTACCGTTACGACCGGAGCTATATATCGCTCAGCCACTTTGACCCGAAAAAAATCTACATTTAAGGTAAAGAACTATTACCATATTTAGGAAGCCTTAATATTGTGAATAGCTGACTACAGGTTGACTTACAGCGTGGTGTATTTAGCCTATTTAGTGCTTGGTTGAGTTTTGTCGTCTGCTCGAAGGATTGAAGCTGACTTTCATTTGCTCTTGTGTAAATTTTAAGAGAGCGTAGACACTCTAATGACCACAATGGCCAACGAAGACAAAGAAGAGAGATTATACCCTGCTGTACCTATGGTAATGTCATTTGACTTCGAACCAGCCATTGTTACTTTTGGGGATGGGTTAATAAAGTCATTTGAACATGTGTAACAAATTTGGGACTTGGGGAGGTTACTCCTTTATAAACAGTGTTCCTCTGAACAAGTGTGTGGCATGGGGAGGTTATTCCTGTCCAAACAGAGTTCAGCTGTTCAACACACACCATATTATAATCTGGTATAATTGTTTCAGTATGGGCCATGTACAGTGGGTGATCTTAAGGAAGGGGATGTCAAGTTCTGGTGTACATGTGGCTTGAGTAAGAAGCAGCCCTGGTGTGATGGTATGGATTAATAGATTCAATCTAATAATATTATGATAATTGCTAAGGGTCATGCAACGTTTGTCAATTTTCTTGAAATATCATCTAACAATGATAGACAGCAAATGTGATGATGGTTATGTTTATTTATATTTATGAAGTGTTCTCTTTGTTGTGATATATTTCCCTTTTTTTCTCCAACGAAAGCAACTGACAAATAATTTCAAAATGACATTTATACGGCAGGTTCTCACAAAGGAACTGGAATGAGTCCGTTGAAATGGGTGGTGCCAGTTAAACAGAGTCTCTTCCAGATCTGTGCTTGTAAGTACACAAGTAACCCCCCCTTCTGTGATGCTACCCACACAAACCTGCCTTTAGACGTGAAACAGCGACAAAGAGAAATGCTCATCTCAAGACAAACATCGCAAAGATGCCTGTAAATTATGTACATCCTGCGGCTTTGTTCCTGATTTCTGACAAGAGAGTGCTTTGCTAGGTAATATATGAAGGTGAGCTGCTGGTCTATGTTCTGAGGAGTGGCACATCTACAATTGTCAGGAGCTTCTCAATGCATATTATTTTGTGAAAGAGCTTTGTCCATCCTTATTATTTGATGAATTTTCTGTATCAAAGTCAGTTATTCGTAGACGATATACTCATTTCACTTGACATGATTCCTTTTGGTGTCATTGTGAGGTCACATTTTTAAACAATCACTTTCAATCTTATTTCTTTCTATATAATAATAATGTGAATTGTTTATAATTTGTTTGTGTCTTTGATCTTTGCTCAATGATCTGTTCATTTATCTTTAGTTGACTATAGTATTTAAAATTATTTTACATAGAGTGATAAATAAGGTCTGTTAATAAATATCAGATTTGGGTGGGATGTCTATGACAACATGGCTGATTTGTGTGTGTGGCATGGGTGTAAGGGAGGAGTTGATGGTTTATTTGTGGGCGGGAGTTTGTCAACATCCCTCTACTCTGGGGGTTTGCCTCTCTCCACCGCCTCAGAGTCTGCATGCAATACATTAGGCCAAGTGCTCCAATTGGACAAGCCCACTTTCCAAATAAGATAATGCTCAGTATTTTCCATGGTTCCATGGCTGGCCAATAGATGCTCTTGAGGTGCGTTTGCCCTTGGCGACCCTTGACTTCAGTGTTACAAAGATAGCGCAACAACAATGTGCATTTTGTCGTTGATCTCCGGATTTAGCCAAACGCATTTGCAAGGTGAGCTCCAATTGGCCAATCTGTTATGGCGGTTTTCATTCGAAACCTGGCCGAAATTTGCAAGTTTTCTGGGTTTTCTGTCCCAAGACCCTTGAGCAAGAGAGAGTTGTGCCAGTCGGGGTGTGGGGGTTCAAGGGAATTGGGACCTAGACTAGGCTGGGGTGGACGGGGGTTAAATTAGGTCGTCATAACGTGATACATCATAACGCAGCCATTCTGTAGTGCTATATATCATAACGCCATTTGAACCTGAATCATTCGTGTCAAAATTGTGATCCGAATATGTTTATTGCGTACGCATCTAGGGTCATACGTTGATATGATATTTCACGAATAGAATCGTCCGCATCCGGAACCACACGCTAGAATGATATATAACGTTCATCGGAAATCTTATCAAATATGTCGATAAGATAATCACATTTCTATCGGCGAAGCCTATGTGAAGCGCTCATCAATTCGGCAAATCTATGTATGATTATCCGATGTATAAAGAGCCCACAAGCAGCACTGTAAGGTGAGGTAACTGATGTGGTCACTGACTGACAATCCACGGAGACTGGACATCAATTAAATAAAGGCTACAAAGCGAAAACAGTCAGGCTGGCTTCACCACAAGGGGGTCCCTACAGCAATACTATTCAACATAAGGACTTTTGGCGCCTTGCATTTTGTACTTAAGTTGTTTCTAGCTGGTGAATCATCCATATGTTATAGCCCCAGTGATTCTCTAAATAACCAAGTAAGTTTGATATTTCTCTGATTCGTAGTCACCGAGATATTGCCTCCCAGACATGACTAGAATGCCACAGCGAAAAGGTGTTTAGTAGCCGGTTTGGACCGCTATCAGCGGTGTGACGTCACACTTTGTAGCCCTTAGGTGTGAAGGAGAAACGCTCGTCAATATCGTGGTGTTATTTATTGCGATGTTGTTGCCCCGCCATCAATAACCACCCTCCAATAACAGACCCATTCCTCGATGAGGTCAATAGCGAGTCGAGTGCCAGCCCCAATCAGGCACCATTGTGAGGCGTGCAGCAGTAGGTGTGTAATGCCAGAGTCGGCCGACACCAAAGGGAGCTGGTGTCACTAGCGGACGGCACTCAGCGGAAAATAGCATACTGCCATGTCTGCGTAGGAATCTGGAAGAGAAAGCGATTGTCTTGTTGAGTCTGGGCCTACTTTTACAACCGGTATCTAAAGAAGGTTGCCTTCATTGCCGACATCTCGCGTGGCTCAGTGAGGGAAAACAATGGAATGGTACGTACTGCCGTCGTTTTGTTCTTGTTCCAGGTGACAATTTGTTGACGTCCGGTATGTCCCATTCCTTACTTACTGCGAACACCTTATAATCGCCGGGCCCTACGATAGTTTGACGCTCACTTAATATACTTGGTAAGCAGCTTAAAATATGTTCTTATAATGCCGACGGTCCTTTTGTACTTGTTAAGGACCTTACACGAAGCGATTGTCCACTTCTATAAATGGATTATCGAATCAATTCCGGTTTCTTAATAGACTGTGATTTGGATGTAGAATGCATGTTCACCATCACTGGAGCGCTATTTGTCGTCGTCGTCATCATCATCATCATCATCATCATTATACTCATCATCACTTTCATCATCATTATTGTTCGAAAGTAGCGCAACCCTAAAACCCCAGAATGTTTCTTCTCATATCGAGTTGAAACCCCTTGGAGCGGCTTATCCCCTCCCACAATAGCCAGATTGCTAAACAGTTAAGCTCGGTACGTACTTGAGTTACAAATGTTTCTCATCATAATACAATTGACTTGTGTGGCTAAGTTTGCTTTACATATTTTGTGTTTAAGTTTCATATCCCCTTTTTGCCCTGCCTCCATTCAAAGAACGGTCCTGGGAGACATCTTTGTAATATTTTTGTTGTAAGTCGTATTAGGATCACCGGTCACTATTTGAGTCTTGTATTAAGTATTTCCCTTAGTCTACAGAGACAACTTTTACTTGCAGTGCAATGCGTTCACTCGATTTCCGCGAACTTTTCCAATATTGTTCATACAACCGCCATCCTGGGCTCGCCAGTATCGCGCAGGCGCACCGAGGCCTTGATTCATTTCTTGCCGATAATGGCCGGCCACGTCGTAACGAATTGATTCAATGTATAATGCAGCGAGAAGAGCGTGTTAAAGAATGGAAACCGACATACTGGACGGCAACACACAGTCACGTGACTGAATAATCCTACCTTTTATGATTCCTACATTGAACCAAGACTAAAGGCCCTCGTCCTCACACATGACGTAATACGTGACATCGCCCTCATACATGACGTAATACGTGACATCGTCCTCACACATGATGTAATACGTGACATCGTCCTTACACATGACGTAATACGTGACATCGTCCTCATACATGACGTAATACGTGACATCGTCCTCACAGATCATGTATGGTGACAACCTATTATGGCACCTGTCCTGGGGTAACACATTATGACAGGCTCTTGAGGTTATACATCGAACATCTGTCTCGGCGTCCTTAAATGTGCTTTTCATATAGAATCTTAAAAATTCTGTTGTGAAAAAAACATCATTGAGCGAATCCTTGCTATAAGGAGGTCCAATGATGTCGTAATGAAACTAGCACGGGGTTGGGGTTGGTTGGTGGGGGGTTGGGGGTGGTGAATCATGTCACACACGATCGGGCAGCCAATGGGCCCTGTTGTAACGTATACGTTAGCTTGCGTTCTGAAGCTAGAGGTGCGCTGAACGCCATTATAGCATTGCCATACGTGTACAATGATATGGTGAGTTTTCTGTATGTTGCGTCAGATACCTGGACTCCACAACTGCTCAGTACACTACAATGTTCACCCCGCGACGGACACTGCCCGGCTACACGACAATGCCAACCATTCGACAATCTCAGATGGCTTCTAACACAGACAGTGCTCCTGACTCAGATGGCGAATTTGATGTAATCAATTTGAGGCCCCGCCGCCAGGTGGAGCCTGTGGCTTCACTGCAGACGACCAACTTAGAACAGAAAGGCTGCACAGAGCGTGCCTGGGAACCATCTCGTCACAGAGAGCTTCGCCAGGCTCCAAATCACAATGCGCGAGCAGGCCCCAAGGTGAAAGGCATCAAGTCGAAATTGAAGGATCTAGAACTTCTATGATGGACAGATTAATGTGATTGAATCTTTTGACAAAGATTGGGACACCCTATCGGATTTCAATTTCTTACTGGAGTGACAATAGAATAACCCGCCATCTCAGAGCCATTGTTTATATGGATTATGATGGCGCGTCTATCTGCTGTAAAGTTATGATGACAGGTGTGATGTTGTGACGGCGGGTCTATCTGCTGTGATGTTGTGACGGCGGGTCTATCTGCTGTGATGTTGTGACGGCGGGTCTATCTGCCGTGATGATGTTATGATGGCGGGTCTATCTGCTGTGATGTTGTGACGGCGGGTCTATCTGCTGTAAAGTTATGATGGCAGGTCTATCTGCTGTGATGTTGTGACGGGGGTCTATCTTCTGTGATGTTGTGACGGCGGGTCTATCTGCTGTGATGTTGTGACGGCGGGTCTATCTGCTGTGATGTTGTGACGGCGGGTCTATCTGCTGTGATGTTGTGACGGCGGGTCTATCTGCTGTGATGTTGTGACGGGGGTCTATCTTCTGTGATGTTGTGATGGCGGGTCTATCTGCTGTGATGTTATGTCGGTGGGTCCTTCTGCTGTGATGTTAACGACACAACGCTTACCAGTCTGTATGCTTAAAACGGGTAGTTTTCGAGCTACATAAAGTGCACTGCTACGCAATAGCGCCAGTTTCATTGATGGATGGATTGATTCATTGACTGTTGCATGAACTATGGGAGTTATGAATTACTCTTCATTGAAAAAGATTTGGTTTCCCTTTTGCTAGCCATAAATTATCTCCCACTATAGAGGGGTTCGGTAGTTTTTCTATATGGCTGATGATTTAGGCGTCATGGCCGATGATTTAAGCGTGGCCGATGATTCAGGCGTGACGGCCGATGATTCAGGCGTGACGGGTGAAGAGTGGCAGACAGAATGAAAGTCGCGGGTTGGCCTCTTCTCACAGTCGTACATGGCCTGATTCACTGAAATAACTCATTCGTTTGTTCTGTCTACCAGTTGGACACGTCAACAGATTTTATTCTATCGTTTGATTCGCTCCTTTTATATTCGTAATTATTCCATAACTGATCGTAACCGCTGGACCGCTCGTTCATCTGCTACTGAGCTCTCTGCCAAACAGGTCACATGGTCGCCAGAGCCTCTCTGTTGGTTCGCTGTTGGCAATAATTCTTCAGATGATGTGTCCCGCCTTGGAGTACAGAGGATGTATCCCACTGCGGTATACAGAGGGTGTGTCCCGCTGTGGTTTACAGAGGATGTATCCCGTTTCAATGTCAGTGTAATAATTTATTTGTGGTATAAATGACCAGGGATCATGAGATCCATATACTGATGAAGTGCCGTGAACGCTGGAGGTGTGACAGAACTGATCTGATGAAGTGACGTGAACGCTGGAGGTGTGAAGATAAATTGATCAACCTGCGCCAATCAGAAGCATCTAGGCATATTGACGTCCGTCGAATACAGCAGCTGATGACAAGCGTTTGATAGAGTCAGCCCCAAAGCGACTTCCCTGCTATCAGGGTCAGATGTTGGCAACATCCATCTAGAGAGGAGACACCAGCATGCGCCTACCCTAGTGATAAGACAGCAGCAATCAGTGCCCAGGATGGTTATTGACGGTAGCTTGTTACAGATCACGGTAGTCAAATATGATCATTTGCAGCTCTCCTGTGTTCAACTGGTTGATCTGCTGAGCTGGGCTTATCCATCGTTTAACAGTCATTTATGATATTTGGTAAGCAGCTCAAAACTGGCGTAAGAGACTTGACCAGGTGTGATGATGAACAACAATCAATTAATTATCATTAAAATGGCATAATATTATGGACGCACGCACGATTTCTCGACATTAAAAAGCGACTTAATCATCTTAACTGTCATCGATAGGATTTCATCATCATAATCGTCATCATCACCATTATCATGAACATCATCACCATCGCCATCACTTTGTTTGTCATGATCAGCAGCAGCAGCAGCAGCAACAGCAGCAGCAACAGCAGTGTCATTATGGGAGTCCATACAACCCGTAACAGCAAGAGGGGACAAAAGTCTTACAACCGTCATTCGTACGTCATCAACTAAACTCACATCTTACAGCTCCATTGCACTATTTGTTATTCAGAAGCCGGTGAAGCAAGAGGTAAGGGTTTGGGCGGTAGAAAGACAATGCAGCTGGCTTCTGTTGTGACGAGCTAAACACATGATCCCGACGTGAAAACCACCTATACAATGGCAGACACGTTATAGTCAACTGATCGAAACAATGGTGCTTCTAAATGGTCTATAGAGTCACAGTGTCAGGCATTTACCATACGAATTGTGCTTCTTACCCTGTATGGTCTAATGCCAGTATGAACACATGTCACCGGATGGTATTGTTCACTATACAGCCATGTTGTCCTTGCCCACCTCAACATCCATATCTACCTTACCACACAGTACTCTCACGATAGGCTTTAAACAATGACTCGACGATCCTTGCTGGCAATAATAGACGTTCCTAGAATTCTATGTAATGGCTTGCGAACATTAAGAACTCTGCTAAACATATGTGTACAAGTCCAGAAGTCATATATATCAAATCCAAGTTAAAGGACCATAAGCTTCTAAGATGGATAAGATGCATAATTCATCGCCCTAATTGCAGTGTGGTGTGATCTCATAACCACTGGCAACTGAACACCAGTATATTATACAGGGATTGTATCGACATGGAGATTTCTCGGAGGAATATTCTTCTCCAGACAAGAGTCAACCATAGAACCTACCAGGAATCTGGACGAGCTGCCTGACGACAGCATAGACTAATGTAGTTCTACAATACCGCTCTTATTATGTTATGGAGCATTGCAACAGGTATCGGATCAGTGTGTATTTGAGGAATGCATATGTGCCATCTAGCGGCAAATGTGAGTCACGTCGTCACCCGAGATTATTTGATCCGTTTATGGTACCGTCGCTTACCTTCCCTACGTCACGGGCTCAAGCTCTTGACGCTTCCGGTTATGAAGCCGCTATTGATTTGAAATCCAGGGTAAGATTATCGACAATGCATAACGCTCTGGTTGACCACTAAATCGATTATAGCTTGGTTGCCCCATCCATCACGCTGTATCGTAATTGTGGTTGCACAAGTGTAGTCCTGAAATCGATTCGATGCTCATTTTATCTGTGAGGTGGAAGGTTCCTGGGAAATGCACTGTTTGTTATTGCTCCGAACTATATCTATATGGCTATTTCACAATTTCCGCGCTAATGAAGCGTGATACTATTGAACCTAACAGGTAAAATGTAACATTTCCCTTAATTACAAAAATGTACAAGTCTGCATTTGTATTGGGGTTTATATTTATATATAAATAAATTTGTAAATACACGCATAAGAGACAAGTGAATACATACCAGTCACCGAAGTAAGTTGCCCAACGGTTGGATGGTAACGTTCGCGGTCAGTATAACATACCAGCTGTGGCCATGTTTCCATTACTGCATATTCCATGAATAGCGTTGTGTACCGAAAGTTAAATTTTTAAAGTTGTATATAAATTGTATCATTATCGTGTCTGTTGCAGCGAAAATAGACTTTAGAAGTACATGGAAATGCTAATAACACCACCACCATGGTACGCACAGAGAGCTGGATCTATCACTCATTGGTAGTTCACTCTGATAAAACATCGAGACTATCAGCATCAACCACGATGATCCGGTTCCGAGTTGTACAGGCTGTGCCCCCCCCCCCCCCTGTGGGTCCGGGGGTAGAATAGGTCCACTGTATCCTTCTGCATGTCGTAAGAGGCGACTAATAGGGGGCAACCTGTTGGCCGTGGGTTGCGACTCGTGTCGGTGGACAATGGGATCCAAGTGGTTGAGCGGAGCAGTCCTTTTGAGGGCCATATCTGCCACTCAGGCCCGGATTTCGCCTAGACGAGAGGCTGGAATGGCCTGGTTGTTATCATTGTTATCATCAGCGTTTACCCCTCAGCTTGTTGCGAAGGACGCCATTTGTACTAGTAGTGTTCCGATCCTACGTACCATATAGAGTTAGTGACATATATGTGAGTCGCAGCCTGATTTCGTCGCCTCAATATGCTACCACGAGGTGGCCACGCTGATTTACATTGGCTCCTTGCGAAGTGAACGCCATGTTTAATTGCACGAGTCAGATTACAGGTATTTACTGCTAATAGCATATGCTCCAAGACACGAGTCTAATGGTGTGGTCGTGTGTGTTATCTGGAACGTCAGGAGGAGTCAGTGACCCGAGATGCTCTCATTAACTTGCTAGATAGGTATACTCATGCAGGGGAAAGTCAAGCGAGGTGCTGGTAGGGCTAAGAGGACAAGTGATGGTGGGGAGTCAGGTGTTCTGAAAGGTCAGCTTGCGCAAATCTGTCAATTATAATGGAAGCCGAGAGAACAGTCATTTTTATATTCAGTGTCCGTCATACGAGGCATGCAGCAGTTCGATATCCCATTTCTATCTCTTCCATCGTATACATAAAAGGTCACCAATTATTGTAAGTACGTGGAAGCAGCCAGACAGGTGGGCACTCAGGTAATATAATTATTTTTTTTAATCTGCTTTACGTATCACCAGACCAGGTTATGTATCCTCTCATGAACGGATGCACGATGTGTTTGATTGCCTGATGTTGCTCCTCCGCTAATCATTAGCTACGAACGACATGCCCTCTCCCTAAGTGACGACAATAAACTCGTGTGTCAGCCCTAGGCAAGACCAATCAATGTTCATTGTGAAGTGTAGAGTGTTGACAGCACCAATCTGATTAAGTGCCGGGACCGATGGAAGATTTATTAATATATATATATATATATATATATATATATATATATATATATATATATATATATATATATATATATATATATATATATATATATATATATATATATATATATATATATATATATATATATATATATATAAAAAGTGATATCAATCAATTCACCTGCCATTGATGTATAGAGCAGGGTGAGTTCATAAACAAAACTCGCCAATTTATACTCGCTGGCTGAGCAAATTATCGATGAGAACTATGATGCCGTATCTGCATCTCTATAATGAAGGTTTCACACTAAAATATTGCTGAGACTAGTGGCATACATTCTCGGGTGTTCATATCCATTACCAGAATTGAGACACGATGCCATTAAACCTTCCTGGTTATTTATCAAGCCGTGTATGTATTGGTTGCTGGTTATATGGCTCGTGCAGAAGACGTGCGGATGATGTGTGTTCCCCTACATAGGGAGGCATAATGCTCCCCTTCTCACCTGGCTGTTGGAGACAGATATAATGCCATTAGGTAAGTAACATCATTATCTTCGCCTTTTCCATCTAAGTTAATGTAGAAAAAGGATTCTTCCAGGCCGCGAAATACAAACACCACCACCCATAGCTCTATCGTGGGTGAGCAACCACTGGCTGATGATAAACCAGTGGGTGCTCTGAATCGACTTCAAAACCGGCGTATCATTATATTGGTCGTATTACTGGTATGTTGGCTTGCCGAGACAATATGGGGTTGAACGACTGTGTGGAGGAACACTGCTACTATGTCGTGCGCATGTAGCTTTCTATCAAAATGACATCTACCTGTCAATCCAACCACCGCACATAAAAGGCAGATATTCGATCTAATATGCATGCACGTTAAGAAATTCAATAACAAAAACCGCAAGTACTTCTTGTTGAGCTTGTTGCCGCTTTATTTCTGCCTGACATGTAAGGTCCCTGAGTAGAAACAACAACAACCTTCAGTGGGAAGAGTAGGGATTTGAAGAAACAATGCTGCTGTATTTCGATTAGCTGATAGCTGTAGCTCGTTAGATTGATGTTAATCACGTAATACTAGTACAATATCCAACCATAGTTTCCATCCCGCTTGTAAGTGGAAATCTTCTTCAAACCACGTTACATGATAATTGATAATCAAATAATGATGAACCACGCTATCATTGTGGTGGTGATGAACTACTGGGTGTATTAAAAGGATGTGCGGTGTCTATGGGTTAAGTTGGTTAGTTGCAGGAGTGTATCTCACCAATCACGGGGTGAATGGAGAGGTTTCAGCAGCTCCAGTTCTTCCAGGCTAGTATTAATTCATCACCTCCAGCTCTTTGTGCCGTCGCATCGCATTTACAAAATAGTGACATTTACAAAAGGAAGATTTATAAAAACAAATTATAACTATAATGTGCAGACATAAGTCATGCGTTCGTACTTTGAAATGTGAGATGGCATAATTTGAAATCAAATAGCCAACCGAGACGCAGTGGACACATTTGTATTCCTCTATTCGATTGATCCCAGTTGATGCCGTTGGTGTTACGAATGATGGCAGAGGAATCGTACATATTGGATAAAGACCAAGCGCACACCTCTTCCCGTTTTATTTGCCCAAAGCATGTACACCTAGTAATACGCTTAAAGCAATGCGCAAAGACATTGATCTCTCCTCAAGCGTATTTGGCTATGCAGAATACAGCTTCCCATATGCCATACGGACGGTGATTCCGTAGAGCATAGAATCAGTAGCATTGACCATATTAATAATCGCAGTAGAATAGACCATCACTGTTACAAGAGACATTCAGTTTGCAACGCCTGCTGTGCCATTCCATTTTTTCCGATGAAATGCCATACTGTCGACAAAAATTCAAATATGATTCATTGATGTTTATTGAAAAGTTGTGATCTTGAAGCGATCAATGCTATACAACATCATCATAGGCAATGTGTCTTGGAATTTATCCATTTATACAAATATCATTCTTTGTCAACTAAAGTAATCACCATTACCATGCAGGTATTGTATGAAGAGCTTAAGCATGGGTGACCCGCAGGCCGTCATAGATCATAACAACCGCTTCTTTGCAGACAAAGTCACACCTGGACAACCAGATCTTTGTTGACGGAGTCGCACATGGACAACCAGGTCTTGTGGACGAATCACACCTGGACAGCCATGTATATTTTGTCGAGGTTTGCTCATGACACATCACACTGCCAAACAGCAGATCCACATATTATTCGCTGCTTTATTTAGCTAATTGGTCAGCAAAATTCGAATAGACGTAGGGAGCCCATAGTGTCTAACGTCAAAAATATCTTAATGACTTTGCTTCGTACATATTCACTTGATGATAGTCCAAAATACAATGACAAATTAAATTATAACAAGCCGTAATGCTTTGATAAGATACAATCACGTAGCCTGAAGAAAGCTCACCGCCTGCATGAGTGCAATGGGAGGTCCTGTTTGTGCTGCTGATGGTAGCTATGTGTATTTTGTATCCAAGATAAGTGAGACACGTTTGATCCCGCAGTACTGTGCCTGGTGAACCAACAACCGTGATGTCGGTAGTTTGGTATTGAGATTCAATCATCCGCTGGGTCTCAGGACTGGATTGTAATCATGGCATCAAGTGTAGCAATGGGTGATGAGGCAATGTCCTTCCGGTTCACAACATAAATCAGAGAATTACGGAAGCTGTTCGTACAAAAGTCAAAAGTGCTGAGTGCGTTGATCTGGTAATTTTGAACTGACCACATCTTATCGAATATTTACCTGTCTGAGTGTTTCTTGCTAAAGATGTTAATGAGGTAACCTGCTACCACAAACACCTCTTGTCGTCAATACACACGACCACATTCTCAGACGGAAGTCGTGTAATAAATCCCATTAGCAGTCAATATCAAGGCTTCAGTTGCGTTGGTAAAGATTCTAAGTGAGGAGCAATTATACATAAGTGCGACAACACAACAGGAAGCGTAAACATGTGAAAATGATGGACTGTAGACTTTAAATGCTGATATGCAAATGGTAACATTAGGTGAGATTATGGCTGGGTTGAAGCGACACTTGATGTCATGTCGGCTGATGTTGCTGTCTCTGACAATCCTGGCTTCTCCATTGATCGTTCTTGACCGATCATGTACACTATGGATGATGCCATAGATATTGTCAGCGTATTATGAACAGCTTCTCAGCAGGCGACATGCAGATAATAATGATTGTAATGAAGAAATGCTTTACTCGCAAAATGATGTTTACGCAGCACTTAACACTCAACCTTTGTGGCGGGGAGGAGATAGCGTGAGGTATATATATAATTCACTCCGTGTTAATATGTCATAACGGTTAATAATATGCTTTCAATATTCATGCGCCAACTATTCGGTGAAGACAATCAGTATGTACGCACCAGGAGACGATATCCCGTTATGACCGGACCACGTATGTTACATCAACGCTAAGTAGAGTTGCGCTGGAAAGGTTCTACCATATGAGTGTTTGGGACTATAATTGTCAATTATAATCCATTATTGTGTGTATAATAACACAGTCAATGTAATTACGATGTAGGGCAAATATATTTAATGAAAATCAGCGTGAAATGCCTGTTAAATTAGACAGACCATTTGATAATAGGCAATTATAGCAACACCGCTTCTGATTAACATGAAATGCGTTCATAATGCGATGCTACTTGACTATTTATATAAATAGAATAGCAATTTGTCTGTGATTATGCTGGGTTGAATGCTTACAATTATTATATTCTACATCATTTTGTGATACACAAAGTATAGCAATTACATGGTACACGAAGTAGATGGCTATTTTGATTGATAAAGACACCCAACAATGGTCAAGTTGCAGCATTTTGTATTCTTAAAGGATTTGGTTTAGGCACAACTAATGTATTGACCACAACCAAGAAACGGGAAGATATCAATGTTGTTTAATGAGTCAACATGAATATCATATGCAAGGTATCTCTTATCATATTATAACTCTGCAGTAACCAGTTGAACGTCATAATGTTTCCTTAATGTATTATACAATATATATGATACAGGCTATACTGTCATCATTCGCAAATGACGAGAAACTCCTGAGATTGCTCTAAGGATAACCCCGATGTTTTACCCTCTCTCCATGTCACTGACGTCTAAATGGTCGACTTCAGACGGTGTTTTGTTATTTTACACTGTTCCAGCTTGATGGTTTGCTACAGCATTTCGTGTTGTGAAGCATTCATTACGGAAGAGACGTGTCATCCAAACATCCTTCACCATAAGAGTTACACCATGTTACAGAGACCAAGTACATGGCAGATAATCGTCATATTTACGTTGATAAATGGGTAAATGGTAATAAGATTTAATTTGATTTTTCAATCATTTATCACTGCGAAAATAGACTGTGCAGTATCATGTTGCTCAACTCAACAATCAACGAACGGCATTTTCGATTCGGTTGAATAGAAATGTCTCAATTATCTTAGTGGTATGATCATATTTCACGTAATTATTTGGTGACTAATCGTGAGACGAGCATCATGTGGGATCCAATAACAGTCGTGAGACGAGCATCATGTGGGATCTTATAACAGTCGTGAAAACATAATAAAAGGTCGGTAATCATTGGTGTCTAACTCCACGTTACTTTGCAATATGCAAAGATCCAATGGTATAAGGTGGGATAAATCGTTAGATAGGACTGAACGCTCCTATGCATTATCGTATTGCCTCATTACTTACCCAACCTTATTTCTAAATCGTTTCTACCAATACCGTGAGTAACAATCCTAGCCATAATCAACTTCATCATTACCATGGCTATCATGATTGAAATCCTAATCGCCATCACCATCACAGACACCATTACAATTCTATCAATAAGTAATGATTTAAGCTTGGTGATTACAATCATATTCATAAGCGCCATCATCGTAATAATATTTAAAACCATTGATTTACCCAGGCTGGTATACCATGCAGTCATCCACCATGAGATCCAATCGTTGTCGGTGTATTGATGAATTCATCACTAAATGGCCGGTTGCCAATGGAAGGGAATATATTCAGACTATCTTATCTCAGTGGATGGTGCCAATGCATAATAGAGGGGACGATATAGGTGCAGAATCGTCACGCTAAGAGATTCACCCTTGATTTATCCGTACAAGTTAGGTCGAGTGTCAACATTGACCGGTCACGAACGCATGTGTTTACACCATTATAATAGACTTGAGACCAAGCACAAGAACACATACAGGACCTCTGCTTCTCAACAACTTTGGTATGACAAGCACTTATATAATTTTCTAGCTATGTAAAAAACTTCCAGGCAGGCAGACTGAACCTTGTTACTTCTTCACAGCGCAGAGACAAAAGAAAATTTAAAAGGCAGTATTTGATACCGCGCCAACTGGTAGATATCACTGCGCAAATGCAGAGGTACTACATTTATATTACACAAGATACATATCAGTTATTGTCATAACAAATCTTGAGATATGAGCAATACAAAATGATAAGATCAGTACATAAACGCGAGCTATACGTGACTATATACATGAAGAATACGGAACTTATTTATGAGGCGCAGTGATACGCCCAAACCCTTTGAGTCACGTGACATGTGAAAAAATACATATTGAAATAGAACGCTGCACATGTGTTACGTAATTTTTACGCCAATACCTGCAGCGACAATATTACTGGTATATATATATATATATATATATATATATATATATATATATATATATATATATATATATATATATATATATATATATATATATATATATATATATATATATATATATATATATATATATATATATATATATATATATTTATGTCTGATGTGATCCCATTACAATTGACATCGATGATCTCACGCAAAAATTATGCTTTTGATATACTGCTCATCAGTCTTGTATCTCTCCTAATCTGGCAGCTAGCAAGCTTAACCAGCTGTGACCCATTCTCTGGAATAGAATTCGACAAGTCATTAGAGTGAAGTGGAATGGACAAAGTGTTCCTCCTTGAAAAAGTCATTTGTGCGCCAACAATAGCTTCGGCTGTTTTGTCGAAGGCTCTTACAGCTGTTCAGTAAAACAAACCAAAGGTACAAATATAAAGTACTTGCAGCATTCTCAAATATATGTCGTAAACAAATCATATAGATTGGGGCATATTTGTTATAACCAAAGCGCACAGCTGACAGTAATGCACAACTGACAGGATCGCACAACTGACAGGAACACACAACTGACCGGAACGCACAACTGACAGGAGCGCAGAACTGACAGGAGCGCACAACTGACAGTAGCACACAACCGTCAAGAGCGCACAACTGACAGTAGTGCACAACTGACAGCAGCACACAACTGACAATAGCGCACAGCCGACCGGAGCGCCCAACTGACAGGAGCGCACAACTGACAGTAGCACACAACCGACAAGAACGCACAAATGACAGGAGCGCACAACTGACAGGTGCGCACAACTGACAATATCACACAACTGACAAGAGCGCAAAAATTACAGGAGCGCACAACTGTCAGGTGCGCACAACTTACAATATCACACAACTGACAAGAGCGCACAACTGACAGGAGCGCACAACTGACAATAGCACAAAACCGACAAGAGCACACAACCGACAAGAGCACACAACCGACAGGAGCGCACAACTGGTAGGAGCACACAACTGACAGGAGCACACAAATGACAGGAGCACTTAACACAACCCTCCATGATTGGCAAAGTGTTCAAGTTAAGAAGAGAGAGTTTGACAATTTTGTCGATCCCTTATATAGCTAATAGATACACTTACCAAGCTATTTCCGTTATAGAGAGGTACAGTGTACTTTCTGATATGGCTGGCGGCAGATGTAGAATCAATGCGTGTGTTCACAGTAAGATCATATTTATTCTGTCTCAGCTACCTCGTCAGAATTCTGTAAGGTGTCGGTGAATGGGCATTTGGGTATACACAATGAGCTATATTTGAATGTTCCACAGAGCTCCTTGCCAATGTCTTTCTTTTAGTTTTCTGTGTGCCTTAGAAAACCTATGGTGCAAGAGAAGATAGAAAATGGCAGCGGATTCCAAGCTGGCGAAGCCCGTCACTGACTGATAGCGAGGTGCATTCAACTGCAGCGAGGCACCAGGGACGTTTTACTGTGTTACGGTAGGGACCTTATTGTTGGAGAGGATCAGATAATGTGCCGTGTTGATTTGTATTGTAGGATTATTAATTCTGAATGAGATCCGATTGAGTAAGGAGAAAAAAAAAAAACGTGTTAGGAATGAGGAGTGAGGTGAAAAAGCTTGGGTAGGAGTAGTACCTGAAGTAGTTCAAATAACAGTCAGTGAGGTAGAGGGGGTGGGGCCTCAGTATGGAAATTAGGGGGAACATCAAATTGACAGGAATGTATTAATTCCTTTATCGGTCAGTTGCTCGTGCATTCATATCGGTCCTATTTACAGCCAAGCTGGTTATATATACCATGGTATGTGTAAGAAAGCAAGTGTCGCAATGGTTAAAAGAGGTCGATCCCGTGTCTATAGCGAGTGGTACGATATTCATTCAAACCGAATAGGCTCTTATGATATTCTATGTTCAATTATTGCTCATTGGTCATTCTGCTACGCTATACCAGCCCAGGACGTCTCTGGAATTACTACAATGGATAACTGGACGAGCAATATTAATAACCGTGGTTTAATTGGTACGTCACGTGATCTACAACTCAATGGTTTCCATGATATTCCATGTCGGCCACCAAGCCGATACCACCTGCCGCGTGCCACGTGTGTTCAGTGATATTAAGATGGGCTTCGCCGAGCTGCTGGAAATTATTGTATGCACGATATACCGGATAGAGCAATCCATGCTATTTGTATTTGTTGTCAGTCAAAACAAGAAATTTCTGACATATCAACTGTATATCCGCTCTTGAAGGTCGTAATAATGACGAGGGGCGGTCTCGTCAACTAATTAACTTACCTGGACAAGTTGTCCTATGCATGATTTTGTCAATTAATGTCAAATGATGTTCTGATATGTCTGGTGTTGTCTGTGGTGTTATGTATTAGATACACAGTGCTGTCGAGTATAGCACCATGTCGTCCTCACGTCGGGCACCGCCTGGATACACGTCATCATCAACCCTACCACAGCGCACTCTGGCGGCTGCCATCGAAACATATATTAGCGACTCTGAATTGAACGATTCCCCCAGAATGTGCCAGGCTGCCCCGATGAGAGTAGCCGGCAGCGATAACATAAGTTATGTGGCAGAGGTGGATATTTTAAAACAATGCTTAGTTGCATTTACCAGAGATGTAGAGAGGTGATGGGAGATGTAAGGCCTAAACCGCCAGAATGCTCAATAATACTGCAGGTTTCAACAACATCTGACCACGTTTGCAGAGCACGGCCTGTAACAGACAATGGTGGAAGGGGCCAGTTATCTGTTTAGGTAGATCCCGTTCACGTGCCAGAAGTTAAATTATATATCGCATCTGGTTTCACATGTTTTAACACGTGGCAGATAGAGTTAACAGATGAGTGCTTCCTACCGGCCGACCTTCGCTTCTAGCGATCTGCAGGTAGGGATGTTGCTTGATAATATTCCGCATTGATGCTTAGCTGCATAGCACATTGATGCTCAGCTAAATAGCACATTGATGCATAGCCACATAGCGAATTGATGCTTAGCTATATAGCACATTGATGCTTAGCTACATAGTGCATTGATGCTTAGCTACATAGCACATTAATACGTGACACTGTTAGAACTGTCCTGTTGTGCTGGGTGCGAGTTCAATAGTGGAACCGATTTTCGATTTTGAAAAGCTTGATTGTATGGTTCGGATAAATGCTGATGCGGGAGTTAACTTTTTGGAAGTCGGTGAGCTTATCTACTGCATAAGTGTTGGTGACCTATGATAAACTGCAGAGTAAGAGTGTATCAGGATCGACAACTTTCTGAGGATGACCGTTAATTAGTTGTGGCGGTTGTCGTCTGGTTGACTCCAATGAGGAGTCAGCCTTACGAAAACGATGGTATCGATGGTACATTAAGAGACTGTACATCAAGAAAAAAACATTTGTTTCTAAGTCCCAGTTATAAATATATATTAGAAAATAGGAGTTTACGGAGGAGGTGTATGATTAACTATTGACAAAGGTGTTACCGTCATCAGAGCCACTTATATGTATTGAATGAATAGTACCACTGTCTTTGACATCTTATCAATATAATGGTATTCAGATTGAAAAGTGCCCCCGCCATTCATCGGCTTATCGCTTGACCTGAATTCGCTTATCGGCGTCACCGTGTTTAATACGAAGGTTTCGTTGCATTTTATTGGTCATTAGAGTCTTAATAAAAGTGATCGTCCTTCTTTCAAGTAAGTTTGTCTTACTGATATCAATGCTCACTTGATTATGTGTTTGTTTTCACGGGATATGTCTGTCATGTCCGTCCTATAACGCTCTCGGGATAGTGTCGTTCGTATTTGATGAGTTTGTGTCACAAATTTTTATCTTTCGACCAGTAATATTGTCACTGACTTTGAGAGCTGGTATATAAAGAAGGCTTGTTTTATGAAATAGTTGGGATTCTCCAGACGTGCGCAAGGGATTGCGACTACATGTTCACTGATAGATTAGGGGATTGCATGTTTCCAATAATTGATGAAAAGCCTGCAGAAAGGTTGTTTATTTAAGTAAGCCACTCTAACGAAAATTTGGGGTTTCCCCAGACTTTCTTGGGGAGGGGCAACTTTAAAATTACGTGCTTGATTAGGGATTTCAGTGCATCTTTGTATTGAAACGTGCTTGAATCTTACTCCGAAGTTGGTTATTCGAGTAAGTTAAGATTAGTTTAACACCCAAAGTGGCTGCTTATTTCAATAATATTTAATGTGAAGCAATTACATGTCGCATATATAGAGTATGGCAGAACGAGATGGCCCAGTGCACCTATAAGATAATAACTGTAGGGCTTGTAAACCGTGACATATCAGCGTAATACTGGTGCTGTGGTATGCTGCCGCAGCCTTGTGTATAAACCGCAAATGCAGTCTCGTCCTGTGCATGCAGATTCAACTCTTACCTGATATTAACCAGCGATGGCGCATGTCGAGGTTCACAACTGGAGAGAAGGACTCTCTCTCCTCCAACGCATCAAGTACATGATGGAGGGACAATACGCCTGTGACGTCACACTTAAAGTTGGTCAGGGGAAAAGCCAGAAAACCATCAAGGCCCACAGGTTTATTCTGGTCGCTGGCTCTCCTTATTTTGAAAGCCTGATTGGACAGATGTCGCCAGCCAATGATCAGCCAATCACGATCAGTGACACAACACCCGATGTTATGAAGCAGGTTATAAAGTAAGGACTCTTATTCTCTTGCAATATGTTGGCGGGGCAATTTTAATCCCCGTCCAAATAGCTGTAATGAAATAAAGTCCAAACCCTCCAACAGACACCTCCAAGTGACACGCTCGACTGAAGTAGCTCTTGTTACGTTTAACACTAACATCTCTCGAATGAGTGCAGGCATTCTCTCTAATGCCATTAAGACTTGGTCGGGTTATATAGAATTTGGTTAAGATTTACTGGATATTTTTCGGTCGCTGTACCACTCACCCAGCGCTGACCTATTTAGGGCAGCCAGAGGTCATGCGACAAGAACCTGATGCTGCTGCTCTGTCATATTTTACATTAGGATGCATTTTTATATTGGCGACTTTTATATTTACCAATGAAGTTTGTTGTATGCCTGTAGTCTGTCATTAATGTTTACAGAAACGGTTGTATTTGCTAAGTTAAACTGATGGTTGTAAATTGCTCAGTGAGCAATAGAAATATCAACCTATTGAACCGATTATTGAAGCTAGTTATATTATTCATAATGTTGTGATGTTCTTAGAAAACATCCTCTCTTTGCGCTTTTAAAACGGGTAATAGAGAATAATCATTATCATTTCTCAACATTTTCTCGCCACTGATTGTTGTATCAGGTTTCTGTACTGTGAAGAAGTTGACCTGACTCCCACCAACGTCCTGGATGTCATGGTAGCCTCCATGAAATATAAGTTTCCCCAGCTTACCCAGGCCTGCTCCGTTTTCCTGGAGGAAAGTATCAAACCAGACAACGTCAGTACTATACTGTCACAGAGCATCATACACGGCGACAACACGCTGGCTGACAAATGTGTAGAGCTGATTTCTGGAAACACAAAACGAGTGTTTGAATCGGATGATTTCCCTACAATGTCTCAGCCTGCCCTGAAGAGAGTCGTAAAGAGCGACAGTATGAGTGGAGTTACAGAGGTGGATGTTTACAAAGAATGTATTAGATGGGCGGATCAGAGATGTACAGAAAATGGTCTGGAATTATCAGACAGAAACCGCAGAGAAGCTCTGGGTGATGTTCTGTTTGAGATTCGTTTTCCGACCATGACAATTAATGATTTTGCAAAGTTTACACACAACTCTTCCCTCCTTACTGCGGATGAACAAGCCTGTATATACCAGTCTATTGCTCTAAGACAAACGCCAGGCTACGTTCCACCTGCTACCAAATTTGCCAGCAAAGCAAGACAGAATGGAGCTGCCTCCCAAAAGGTCCGACCAACGAGTAATAGGGGCAGATTAGACCGGTCGCATCAGCCTCCACCGCGCAAGTGCGAACCAGCCCATGTTATACCGGATCAGGCTCCAGGTAACAGTCGACGTTCTACCGACGATCAACCTGCAAGGAAAAATCCGCCCAATAAAGCACCAGGCTACGTTGGCCGTTTCTCCTCACCCGCTGAACAAGACTATGAAGGTGTGGGTATCATTGACGAAAAAGAATACATTGCGTATGATGGTTACTAAATCAGTAAACCGTAATCGACGATCAGAAACTGAAACATTGCGTATGATGGTTACTAAATCAGTAAACCGTAATTGACGATCAGAAACTGAAACATTGCGTATGATGGTTACTAAATCAGTAAACCGTAATCGACGATCAGAAACTGAAACATTGCGTATGATGGTTACTAAATCAGTAAACCGTAATCGACGATCAGAAACTGAAACATTGCGTATGATGGTTACTAAATCAGTAAACCGTAATTGACGATCAGAAACTGAAACATTGCGTATGATGGTTACTAAATCAGTAAACCGTAATTGACGATCAGAAACTGAAACATTGCGTATGATGGTTACTAAATCAGTAAACCGTAATTGACGATCAGAAACTGATTCTCCATTCTTATTTCTACAACTAAGCCGGACTGCAATATTTCCCAGTTTGATTATGCAGCATTATTTTAGAGTCGAGAATGACTTTTAAGAAGGAAAATTGCTACCAAAAATATCCATCATATCTGCTCAATGCGAATCTTTCCCATCATAACGACTAAATGATTATGAAATTTTGAATAAAATGAAATAAAGAAAAAAACCCACTGGGGATTGACGTCACTGTCAACAACAATAGAGGTATATCATGACGGTGATGAATGGGGATGATTGTTGTCAAAATATTTTTCAATCTTATGATCATAAACATTATGTATAACTATCATAGCATTCATATTCTTCCCAATAATACGACCTAATTGTGCTTGATTGGAGAATAAAAGTTGGTTTGGCCAGGGTATATTACAAACGGTATGTGTTATAATACTATTTTGGCTCATACCTTCTTAAAAAGCCTCCCCCTTTAATTATCAGCACGAGAGCCCGGGTTACATCACACCACTCTTTGGGAGGGGTGTAACCCTGATTTCAACAATCCTCACAGCAAGCGAGTTCACCCTCCAAGTGGACTCGTCGTGTCACGTGGGGATTGTTTTAGCCTGGCCTATCGCGGGACCCTTTATAAGGAGTCCAGATGGGTTAGTCGGAGAGATTCATCTAGTCAGAGAAACGATTCGGACCGCGAGATTCCAGGGAGCTTCATTGTTGAAATTAAATAAACCAAATAAGCAACTCTACTTCAGGACTCGCGTTAATTTCCTCTGATTAGTTCCCACTCCAGCAACTACAGGCAGTGAGTAACAGTACGAAAACGAAGGAGCACAAAAGCCAAGAAATTCTAGCTTTACATTTGGTGTGAGAGTCCGGGTAGTTGGCGACTTCCACTGTCGTCAACGCACACATATTCCCGACGCTTACACGTTCTTCGTTAGAGAAGAAAGCTGACAATTGCTTCACACGCCGAGAGAAGAGACACGAGGCCGCAAGATACGACGCGATCATGATCCAGGGCAACGGCAGCGTACACCGGCCTCTTCCACTCGACTCAACTAAGGCGTACTAGCGACCTGGCACTATCAAGACATCGGAGATGACGACCAGATACCCCCCTTTCAACTTCTTCCATGGTAAGTACCTCACTCATATTTTACATTAAAATGAGTTGACCGTAAAATTATTATTGCTCATTTGGACCTTCCGTCGCGCATAAGTACCTCCTCCACACTAAACACCCCTCCCGCTATCGCCTTAATTTTAACCTCGCGCACCCGACAAGCCTTATGCAAGGACGGAGAAACGAGAAATTTGTTAAAAATTATTTGAGGTCAAATATCCTCCATATTCAAATTAAGTATTAAATATTATGTTTGTTGGCGAACAATATGAGTGGGTCGTCGAGGACACAATTATGTGGCGCGGAAGATGAGCTTTACAAATTTTGAAACAAATAACGAATTATGTTTACCTAGCCTCATTGATTCATTTTCATAGTATTCTTCGGTCATATTTCCCTTTTCAGAATTTTTTCCCACCTATGTCATGTTATTTTTAGCCATATATTATGTTCTCAGAACAGGACGCCTATATTCATTTTATATGCATAACCATTCTTTACATGCACTTATTTCACACCACCTCCACACGCATGTTTCTTACATTATTCCAACCATATAACATTTTACCAACGATACTATCTCAGCCACGTGTCAAACGCATTCACACGCATGAACCTGACCGTTAGACAAATTCAAATTTCTTAAAGCGAACAACACGATCCATTTTAAGTGTCAAAGATAACAAGCTGTGAAATTCAAATGTTTATCAGTCCAATTTAAGGTTTTAACAGTCGGCCCGTATACCCAGGGCTGTTTAACTCCTTTTGCAAACATGCTGCACTCAGACATTCACACAGATAAAAGACCCTCATTTTGCGTCCGCCAATTATCAAGGATTACAGACTCCTTCGTAATTCCAATAAACACGGCGTGTCTGAGGCCCAAGCTGCCACCCTTTAATTGCACCTAATTTAAGTCTCAAAAGGCAGTCTTCAAAGTGACATACACACTTGACGCTTAATCTCACACATCCTTTGCCGCCACACGAAATCCAGTAAACTGTGAGTCCAGGTTAAATTATAAGAAGACTTTTAAAACTTGTCTTCTTCCACGCAGCGCAAACTTGACACAATGATATCATCAATTATATTCACAATTATTTTGCCTCTATGTCTGCAGATAATAAGACAAAATCTTACAATAAGTGAAGTCAAATGCGCTATTATCGCACCGTCTGGCATATCATGCGGACACGCGTAAAATTAGCGACCCTTTATGTTACACATTACCCATAACGCTAATCTTATGTTATTCAAGTATATGCGGGGTATAATCTCATGAAGGAATCTGCAGCTTAGGGAAGACGTGCGTATTTATCAAATTATTAATGGAGAAGTATCGTAAACATTTAATTCTCAATACATATATATGAGTCGTGTATAATGATCTTCTCCCGCACGTACAACGCATACAATTAAAGTGTCACATCGTTGTGTATCCGGACTTACATGTTAGATAGTGGTCATGTGCAACATATATATTCTTTGAGGCATAACTATTCTAAACAGTCTCACAGCAGCATAGCTTTCTTACTATCTTTTGCAATAACCGTCACTCATCTACACGCGCTCCAATCACCTTATGCAAAGTATACACAATCCTTCAAACACACCTCACACTTTTCTTTGCGTGATACACCAATATTCATTTTGAGATGTTATAATATTACACATAAGTAACATACCCACTCACACTTACACATTGAACACTCATGTTTTTAATACGTCCTACATTACCCATAATCAAGACACACTGATCGCTGCCGTAAGTTCATTTGTGCCCAGGTATATTTACGCCATACAAGAGGGAGATAGCGCCTTCACCCGACGCGCCAACACCTTGTAGCCAAAGCTTACGTCTTCCTGACCAAGGATAAAGCGGAGACACACAACGGCACAACCAGGCGTCGGATTACGCACACCCCTCCCCTCAAGCGACACCTGGCGAACCCAATGCGGCAGCCCTCCAGATATTTCATCTTCAAGAAGCATCCAAAGAAATCCACAAATTTCACTTCCATGGCATTAGTCCATTGTTCTTGTATATTTAATTATCATGACATAAGTTAAATACTTTCAAAATTAATAATTGAATTAGCTACAATAGGTTATTTTACTATTTTCACGATTGTCAAGTATAGGCTCATCGCTTTTTCCCACTGGGTTTTAGTGCGGAGTAATACTGTGAAAATGTAATTAATGTCATAACGGCTAGATTATTCCATATTTTAATTCTTTCCATTTTATTGTAATATATTTATTTTAATACCATTTAGGCTAGCAAAATTAGATCATTTGAAAAATTATTGTAAACTTATATAATTACCTATTTTGTTATGGATATGTGCCAATGTCAAACACTATTGGCGCATGTCCAAGCTACCCTGGGATCACCCAAAATTCAAAATCTAATAATATTGGGCTCGTGTCGTGCTGTCCCTTTACTTTATAACTCATATTCCAAATTCCATTTCATTAACCTTCAATTAGTTTAACAAAGTCAATTTCCAAAATTCAAGGGTAAATTCTAAATTTATTGAACAGTGGAAGTTCAACTTTATTATGGTTGGGGAGGATGTTATAATACTATTTTGGCTCATACCTTCTTAAAAAGCCTCCCCCTTTAATTATCAGCACGAGAGCCCGGGTTACATCACACCACTCTTTGGGAGGGGTGTAACCCTGATTTCAGCAATCCTCACAGCAAGCGAGTTCACCCTCCAAGTGGACTCGTCGTGTCACGTGGGGATTGTTTTAGCCTGGCCTATCATGTGGACCCTTTATAAGGTCCACAGATGGGTCAGTCACGGAGAGATTCATCTAGTCAGAGAAACGATTCGGACCGCGAGATTCCAGGGAGCTTCATTGTTGAAATATAATAAACCAAATAAGCATCTCTACTCCAGGACTCGCGTTAATTTCCTCTGATTAGTCCCCACTCCAGCAACTACAGGCAGTGAGTAACTTTACAATAACGAAGAGCGTGCATAAGCAAGAAAAGTCTAGAAATTCTAGCTTTACATATGAAAATTATTATTTCACAGAAATATTCAGTCAAGATACTCGGCAATTGTGATGCTGTGACAGCTCCCCTAAAGTGACAGCATTCCCTCTTGCACAAACCGAGAGCCCAGATTGGGCTGCAAAACTCACTCACACAGCTGGGACGAAGGTCCAGAACGGTAGCATTGAGCCGCCAAGTCAGGCGTATCCAGAAACAGTGATGCCATATGATTTCATGAACAATCAACACTTCTGTTACTATTATACCTGTCATCGTCGATGCAGCAGGAATATTCCAAACAGGGACATCTGTAAGTATCCTTGCACAAAAAGTGCCAAAACATTAGTCCGTTGTCGATTGAGCAAGTAAGCAGGGGGATAAGCACAAGTTCAAGACGCATGTGGCAAATGGCAGCACCGTTACTCTTATGTTGTGGTCAAGTAGCGAAAAGACCCGGATCGTCTTAGAGCAGTGACCGATATCCCTGCAAGAGGATATTCGACTATCACCACCACTGACTCGGAACTTCACATCGAAGTATATTCTTAAAAAAGAAATGGTTGCAGATCCACCGGTTCCATGCAATACTGATGCAGTGGTGAGCGTAGCGAAAGGGCGATATTTTGTAAATAATAGGTGCCTTCAAGCGATTCCTCAATAGCGGCAGATCTTGGCGGCTATCCAAAAGAGCTTGCTATCTACTTTTTAATAACGCTGTATGCATTGCAAATAAGAGAGTCAAATAGTCACATTGTGAACATTGTAATCATGTTAGGATGACCAAAAGGTCCTCATCGTTTTGTCAGATATAAGCTATTGGGAAAATAATTCCGTGATTGTTAAGCATGTAAGGTTGTGTTAGGTGCGTACACATGGCTGTTTAATGTATCCCATTAACCTTGTTATCTTGTAGCAGCCGACAATGCTTATGAAGCCAGCTGACAAACGGTGTGTGTTATGGAGTTATAACAGAGTCATAAATATGTAGGCATAAGCCAGTACAATTAGTTTGCAAAATTGTTGATATGGAACTAATAATGACGACTCCATCATGTTATTGATCCCCGAAGCTTTTGATATGAGGGTTCAAATAATTCATGAAAGGGGTCAAGCGGCTGTTAGTCAAGTATTAATGAGAGTGACGTCAAGGCATTGATACACAACGCTATGAATAATTCATCGCTTGAATGTGAGATTATCCCACAACAACTTGCTGCAGAACAAATCAAGTATATAACGCAGTGATTGTATTAACATGGAGATTTCTGGGAGGTTAATTCTTCTCCTGGCAGGTGCCAATGATAGAACCTACATTGATTCGGACAAGCTTCCAGTCGGGATGAATTATACAGTGACGGCAGCATAGACTAATGCAATTCGACAATACCTTCTTCTTTTATTTCAGTGCATTGAAACAGGTATCGATGTTTGGCGGAAAATGCACCTGGGCAGTCGATCAATGGAGTAGCTGTACAATCAAAGCCCACTACTGTTGTTGATGGTCAATTAGATAATACCGGTAATGCTGTGTCGCAATGCCATACAACCCTTTAATTGGCCATGTTGAAGATGATTTCATCAATCAAGAAGATTACTTCTATTGATATTAAAACACCACACACACGGAGCAGACAAACTATGTACGTATCAGGTAGAGGGCAAAGTAGTCACCCGAGTTAAGTTGATCCGTTTATGGTACCGTTGCTTACCTTCCCAACGTCACGGGTGCAAAGATCCGGACGCTTCCGGTTATTAAGCTACTATCGATTTGAAATCCAGGGTAAGTTTGTCGACAAAGCATAGCACTCTGGTTGACTATAAAATCGATTGAAACTGGGGTGCCCCATCCATCAGGCTTTATTGGTATTGTGGTTACACAAGTATAGTCCTGTAATCGATAAGATGTTCGTGGTATCGAAGATCCCTTGGAAAAGCACTGTTGGTTATTAATTCTCTCTACAGGTTACAATGCATATGGTACAAGACATGAGTGTAATGGTGTGGTCGTGTGTGTTATCAGGAACAACAGAACTCAGTAACACCAGATGCCCTCATTAACTTGCTAGATAGGTAGTACTTATGCAGGCGAAAGTCAAGAGAGGTGCTTGTGGGGCTAAGAGGACAGGTGTTCTGAATGGTCAGTGTGCAAAATCTATCAATTGTAGTGAAGACCGAGAGAACTTTCCTTTTATATTCCGTGATCATCATACGAAACATGCAGTAGTTAGATATCCCTTCTATTGTATATATACCAAATCACCCAGTATCGTTAGAGGATGGAAGAAACAAGACAAGTGTGCACCATTGCACCTCCATTACACGTATAAGAGCAGTGTCAACATCGATGAATGTACATTTTGCAGACATATTTTTTTTGTGTGCGTGGGTCGTTTTGATTTTTGAATAACACAACCCGTTTTACGGGGTCAGATGACACCGTGTATACACTTTGCCACAATCCAACTCACCAATAGCTCTGACAAGCCTACTCGGGATGAAAAAACAGTATGCTTCATTGGTCGATCATTCCATTTCAACTTTGTCATGCTGTTGGGAAGAGATAAGCCAGGTTATTTTCTGCCCTTTAGTTCATCATTGAACAGCAGTGGTAAAGTTTCTGAATGTTACACCAACCGATCCATATCTGTGATTGGATCATAATGTTCGAATCTCACACCCCGTCCTTTGCCATTGCTCCACTCTCACGCTGCATGTCGCCCCTAACCAACCCATGTAAATCACAAACTTTGCGCTTGCACCATTTCCAAGGGATATGAAATAATTTGTTCTTTTGCCAAGACGTTATGATTATAGCTTAAATGCAACCTGGCAATAAATCAATTCGAGAAATAAAATTTATAACGGTTATCAATTTTATTTATTTATTAAATCTGCTTTACATATCACCAGATCAGGTAATTGATATAAGGATGCATGCGCTCCAATGAGAAGTCGGTGATGACCATCATGCTGATGTCGCCGATTCTTGATTTCAAAATAACATTTTATATATCCAACATATTGAGTCGTCTATGTCTATAATCAAATCATGTCAAGATTTTAACAACAGGTTTAAGCCGCCTTCCAAACATGTGAAACCATCGACAGCCCCAAAAAAAACACATCGACTATGCGTACGAACCAAACATCGTATGGTCGCCATATATCACTTGTCGACAGCGTGATCCAAAAGAAGCTGACGTCACCAACTCGACTCGGGGCTGATTGCTGCCTTACCACAACGGTAAACGGTTGCTGATGTCTCCCCTGTAAATGGATGTTGCCAACAGCAGTCCCTGGTAGCAGAGAGTCGCTTTGGGACTGACCAAATCGAACACTTGTCAGCAGTTGCTGTACTATACGGATGTCAACATTATCATGTTTCACAAAGGTTAATCCATAAATCTTCAGGCGTCCATCGGTCCCGGCACATCATCAGATCAGTGCTGTCAACACTCCACACTTCACACTCCACATAGATTGGTCTTGCTGGTAGCTGGCACACGCTGGAAGCGAATCACAGGAGGAGCAACATCAGGCTATCAAACTCGGCATTATAGGGTGTTCCTGTATCACATGAAGTATATGGTTCTGCCGATTCACATTCAATGTTTCCATAACTAAATAGAATAACTCAAAATTCACTCACAATTTATAAAAATGGCATGCATTGTATCACTCGACAGGTGCTCGTCATGCATCCTTTCATGAGAGGATCAACTACCTGGTTCTGCGATCTCAAATATTATAGACAGACCTTTTAAATCACCTCCACTGTGCCCTTATATTATGGCCCTAACAGCACTTCCTGTTTTCCATTTAGCATGATAATGAGGGTACCGGGGACCAAAGGTGCATCTCATAGTTTTAGACCATATATAGTAACATCATCAGACGTGCTTATAATATGTGTTAGAAGCCTTATCGCAGTTCATGAATCATTTATAAATGGCAATGAAATAAGATACCCAATCGTCAAACAGTTGTACAATGCAGCCAGTCTACGTATATATAGGCGTACACAGATGAAAATGGCGGACTGTTGACGTGTAGACCAAATAATTAAAACATCATTAATGCAGTGCGACAATTTTGCTAAATAAGTTGGATGCAAGTAAATGGAGGAGACTCCGTCATGCTATTATATGTTGAAGACTCAGGCTAGTAAATGATGGAGACTCCGTCCTTTCTAGGGAATGGTGGTTACTCCGTCCTGCTAGTAAATGGTTGAGAAGCCGTCATGCTAGTAAATGCTAGGGAATGCAAATGGTGGGGACCCCTTCCTGCTAGTAAATGGTGGAGACTCCGTGCTGCTATTAAATGGTGGGGACCCCTTCCTACTAGAAAATGGTGGAGACTCCGTTCTGCTAGTAAATGGCGGAGACTTCGTCCTCAAAGTAAATGGTGGGGACACCTTCCTGCTAGTAAATGGAGGAGGCTCCGTCATGCCAATAAATGGCGGAGACTCCGTCCTGCTAGTTCATGGTAGAGACTCTGTCATGCCAGTAAATGGTGAAGACGTCCTGCTAGTAAATAGTGGAGACTATTGGTACGTCATGCTGATAATACTCTGAGGCTTTCTATGTAAGGCTCCAGTTCACGTCTATGACTTGATACTCAATGCTTTGCATTGTTCATCAACCTTAGTGTTTATCTAGCCACTTGTACTCAAGCATTGAACGAACAATAACCATTAATTATATCGGCATGGGTTTTTTTGGTAGGCAGTCTATTGCTCACCAGACAAGTACCAGTCAAAAAACCTAACTCGATTCAGGACGAGGCGCCTTACTAATGAAAAAGCTGCAGTAATGCAACCGAAAACGGAATGAATTATGCAATGGCGGCGGCATGGTACAATGCAAATCGATTATACTTCTCACGCTGAACATTTACCATTTATCATAGCTTGTAATGCCACTGTTGATTGGATCACGTATCGATTCAATTCACGTCGTTCATATCGCTCACCATTGAGTAATTCAGAAACCGCTTATCGGAGTCACGTGGGCAGAGCATAGCATATTTAATCAATTCTATTGTGATACCTTAATTCAAATATTTTACTCTCGGAATTGCTCGTACAAAGTTATAAGCATATCCATCAATTCACTTGCCACAATACAGAAAAAAGGCCGTGAAAAAAAGCAAAAAAAAAAACACCATCTATATGTCCATTGCGGGTTAGCAACCAACCACAGGTTGAAGATGAATCTGAGGTTGCTCTAAATCGATTTAAAAACCGGCGTATCATTATATTGGATGTGTAACTGGTATGTTTGCTTGCCGGGACAATATGGTTTTGAACAACACTTAAGTGTGACAAAACCCGTGCATATGTAGGTTGCATTCAAAGCCACATTTACTTGTCAATTCAATCACACATAAAAGGCAGATATTCAATCTTATGTGTTCAATAATTCAGAGCCATAATAACAACAACCACAAGTACTGCTTGTTGAGCTTTTTGCCGCTTTATTTCTGCCTGACATGTAAGGTCTCTGAGAAGAAACAACAACAACCTTCAGTGGGAAGAGCAGGATCCTGAGAAACACTGCTGTTATATTTCGATTAGCTGATAGCTGTCGCTCGTTGAATTGATGTTAATCACGTGATACTAGTACATCATCAATCCCTAGTCTTCTTCAAACCCCGCTACATAATGATTGATAATCAAATAATGATGAACGACGCTATCATATTCAGCATCATAAACATTAATATCATCATCATCATCATCATCATCATCATCATCATCATCATCATCATCATCATCATCATCATGATCTTCATGATGATGATGATGATGATGATCATCATCATCATCATCATCACCATCATCATCATCATCGTCGTCGTCATCATCATCATCATCATCATCATCTCATTATTATCATGATCATGATCATGATCATGATCATCTCATTATCATCATGATCATGATCATCATGATCGTCATCATCACAACCATCATCCTCATCATCGCCATTACCATCCCTGACTATGGCATACGTGATAATACTTTCGTCTTTAACGTGATCGTGTGTGTCTTATCTAGAATGCAAAGTGGCGCCTCTGGTAGCCGGTTACCTCATTAAAATCCTAAGGTGGATGTGGAAGCACCTATTCCAGTAAATGTCCAGTTGGGTATTGTGAGGGCAAAATGTACAGGACACAGCAAAACGTTCACTGTCAATATTTATTCATTCCCGTCAGTACATGTTTCCAATCAAGTGCATCAATCAATCAGCTTAGCTGTCGCTCTTTGTGCCGTTGCATAGCATTAACACAATAAAACAGAATTATGAATATAATGTGATGACTTCTTACGTTGAAATCTGATAACAACGTCGATGACTTAAGTCGAATGACTCGAACATTACATGTCATAATTTGAAATCAAATAGTCCAACGGGTTGCACTGGACACATTTGAATTGATTAATCCTAGTTGATGCCGTTGGTCTTACAAATGATGGCCGAAAAAACATACATATTGGATCAACTACACACCTCTTCCCGATATATTTGCCCAAAGCATGTACATCGAAGTCGCCTCATGTGCATGTGGCTATGCAAAATGTTGCTTCCAATATGCCATACGGACGGTGATTCCGTAGTTCACAGAATTATTGGCAACGTACGTTATGTTTCGGACACAATATCACTGGCCATTTTCATAATCGCAGTAGAATAGAGCATCACTTCGACACAAGACAGTTAACGCATGCTGTGACATTCCATTTTCCGATGAAATGCTATTCTGCAATGTCGACAAAAATCCAAATATTTGATTCATTGATGGTTATTGGAAAGGTGTGACCACAACTGATCTTGAAGCGATCAATGCTATACAACACTTTCATACGCTAGGTGTCTTGGAATGTATCATTCTTTGCCAAGTAATGTAATCACAGCTTGCCATGCTGGTATTGTGCAAAAAGAGCTAAAGCATGGATGAGATGCAGGTCGCCATAGATCATAACAACCACTTCTTTGCCGATGAAGTCCCATCTGGACAACCTGATCTTTGTGGACAAAATCACACCTGGACAACCAGGCTTTAACTGAATCCTACCTGGCCGGCCGTGTCTTATTGACTAATCACACTTGGACAGTCAGGTCTTGTGGACGAATTACTCCTGTACAACCAGTAGCTGTGGATGAATCCCAGCATGACAGCCATGTCGTGTGAACGAATCAAACACTGACAACCATGTCATGTAGACGAGTCACCCACTGACAGCCAGGTCTGGTGGACGAATCACACCTGGACAGCCATGTATATTTCTTTTGAGGTTTGCTCATGACATATCACACCAAACAGCAGATCCACATATTATTCGGGGTTTTATTCAGCATTGGTGCAGTAAAGTTTGAAAAGACGTAGGAAGCACATAGTGTCGACTGTCAAGAATATCAAAATGACTGTGCTGCGTACATATTCACTTGATGAAAATGCAAAATACAATGACAAATGAAATTATAACAACTTGTAATGCTTTGATAAAATACAATCACTTGGCCTAAAGAAAGCTCACTACCTGCATGATTGCAATGTGAGGTCATGTTTGTGTGGTTTATGGTAGCTATGCGGTTGAGGATTTTGTATCCAAGTGAAGTACCACACGGTTAATCCATCCATAATGTGCCCGATGAACCAACAACCGTGATGTCCGTAGTTTTGTATTGAGATTCAATCATTCGCTGGATCCATTACAGTTGTTTGGGCCTCAGTACTCAGGATTGTAATCATGACGTCAAGTGTAGCGATGGGTAATGAGGCAATGTCTTTCCGGTTCACAATATAAATGAGAGATGGTATAAGCTATCCGTGTAAAAGTCAAAAGTGCTAAAGATGTTAATGAGGTAAAATGCTTCCGCTTCATTACAAACGACCACATTCTCAGACGTAGGTCGTGTAATATATGCCATAAGCAGTCAATATCAAGGCTGTAGGCTTCATATGTTGATTTGCAAATGATAACATTAACAAAAGGCAATCGTTAATCGATCTGCTTATACAATGATGAGGAGTTGGTAATAACTGAGGATGATGATGATGATGATAAAATAATGATGCTAATATTGTTGATATTGATAATACTGATGATCTCTAATGATTATTTGACATTGTAATCGTCATGTTATATGTACCTGTCAATTATTCAATGCCCCGCTCCCCCTGATATGTCTCGTTGTCTTTCAGCGAGCTTCGACCGTTCTTCTATCATCATTTTACCCAAAATATTCCATACTGAAATGCACGCAATAAATTCTTCTAAATGACAATCATGTTGTCCACAAATCCAACAACATACTATAAAATGCAATTGCTCCATGCTCCTCTTGGTGATATGCAATCGATTCCCGAAAGCGACGAGTTGTGAGAATGATATCATCTATCTATTGATGTACGTATTGTGTTTGTTCTTAAGATAAGTTGACAATATAGCACTACATGGCTGTTTCTGGTTGCTTACTGGTAGTCCCCAACACACCCTGCGTCAGCGGAACACGTTTACCAAAACTATAATGGAACGGAATTTAACCTCGATTATTGAAATTTGAATTCTTCATCAGCTTTGTACCCGACAAACAGGAGGTGGTTATTTAGGCTTCAAATACAAATACGTGCGTATATCGCACTGAGTTCGACTTGTAACACACCGCAGTGTGATGAATGCAAGCAGCCATCGAATCCTATGATAGGTCTGAACAATCTCTGATGTTCACAGTTAACGTGATATCCAGCAATCCACTTGGAGAATGTGATTAGAATGCATCTTACATGAGGTATGGGCCCTCCATCCAAGCCGATTTTACTTTATTGCGTACCAAATATTGAGGTAGACATTTGGTTTAGAAATCTATGAATCAACAAATGCAACGAAGTGGTCCTCGGAGCTAAATATTGAAAATGCTGTTCTGACATGTCGTTCTGAGATACCTCCAAACAGATTCCTTATTCCATCCTGTTGAAGCACAATCCTGATTGTCTTAGAACATACACTGTGTTAAACTTGCCCCCACCCCCCCATCGAAAACTAACATACGAATCACGGTCTGTACGAGGTATAAACACCCTAATGAGGCCCTATGATGTACACTGCGTTGGCCGAACCGGACTTTCGTCACCTTTAAGCTCACAATGGTTGTTCGTTTGATTTGCCCCTTGCAGTCATTTCGTGCCAGTGTCACTGCAGTAGAATTATTCATTTTATCCCTTGCATTGTTGCATGCAGGTTATGGCATTGTCGACCTCATGTAACAGACGTGCAGCTTCCCATAACAACCACACCAGAGGAGCACAAAGGGTAGTCTATGGGGCGTGGGTTGTGAAGAGGCAATAACCGGCGTTCACATGAAATACTAAGTCCGAGGTTACTATTATGGCGACCTCATGGCGCTGTGGTTAATGCGGTTATATTCCCTTGTTGTGATTAGTTCAAAAATTATTAAAAGCACTGAATGATACACGTTCATCAACACTTGTATGGGTTATATATAAAGCCTAAATGTAGTAGCTATTAATTATAACAGTGATAGAAAAACACCCTTTCGATTAGGTATGCAAGGTAATTTGACTATTTGGGGGATTACAGGACTATGTATGCAGCCAGCCCTTACATCATGCCAAACAGCGCATAGTGAATGTACGTCACAATAATGTGCTGATGAGATGGGGTGGTGTAGGTATAGCATAGTCAACAATTTATCGACACACTTGTAAGTGGACAAAATAATTCACATTAACAGTTAATAGGCAGGTTCAATCATAGATATGCTTATTGACATGAACTGTTGGAATGTGTCTGGTGTATTATATTTTCACAGAAGTTCAAAATCCCTCATCATTGATCGAATTTCCTTAGCTTGGGGACTTGTCTGCATATATTTACTCAAGTCTAATAAAGTAGCTGAGACAGATTAAATATTAACTTCCTCTGTACGCGCGCATTGATTCCTAATACACATCCTGCGATGAAAGAGGGTACACTAGAACGGTCCAGAAAAGGAACAGGGTTGTTTTCGGTCATTCATTTATCGTCGTGCGAGTATTAGAGTTCGAATATATAGTTGTATTTCCTCGTCTAACTTTTAGAACTTTGCACGATGAGCATTGTCTCTATCTTCTGATCACTGTGCATGCTGAATGTTAAAGGCTACTGAGGCAGCACCGTTAACGCCGCTCAGTGACCATGTACGGTGGTCGTGTCATGATGCTTTGGTTATCATATTGTTAAATGACACTTGCCAATATTTAAGTTGTTACTACTCCCGATGTGGATGAATCGTTTTGAGGTCTTAGGTTCACTAATGCAGGTCAACAGGCAAGTTGTATTCGTATTGTTTTCTTTCACCACTAATTTTATGTGAAAATGATGCAAGCATGTATACATTAGTAGATGTCGCATCGTGTACAACATATAGCAATATAGTTATTTTGAAGATAACAAATCATTCATTATTTCTTTTAACAAATCCGACTTTATATTGTAACGGCCTGTGACAAAAAATTACCTAACAATTGCTGTAAGATAGTTTTCTATCAAAGCATAACGGAACGTGAGATTTTTCACATGGAAGCATGCATGGCTTCCTTAAAATGTGCACCCTTGCAGTTCTACGTCGCACAGCTGACCCTTTAAGGGATGAAATTTGGTTTTGTTAGCAGCCCTGGAGGTCTTCTGCATTTTAGTATATCCCTCATTTTCCACTGCACTATAATGACGCCGCAACCAAAGGGGGAGCATCGGTCATCTGAAGCTTAATTTGTACATTGTCATATTTTGAGCGATAAAAGCCTCATATGATGTTGATTATTCAACGGTGTATCAGTAGTCAGGCCTGTAGGTGAGATTATGGCTGGGTTGAAGCGACACTTGATGTCATGTCGGCTGATATAGCTGTCTCTGACAATCCTGGCTTTTCCATTGATCGTTCTTGACCGATCATGTACACTGGGGATGATGACATAGATATTATCAGAGTATTATGAACAGCTTCTCAGCAGGCGACATGCAGATAACAATAAATAATTCACTCCGTGTAAATATGTCATAACGGTTATAATATGCTTTCAATATTCATGCGCCAACTGTTCGGTGAAGACAATCAGCATGTATGCACCAGGAGACGATGTCCCGTTATGTGCTGGAAAGGTTCTACCATATGAGTGTTTTGGTCTATAAAATTGTCAATTATAATCCATGACTGTGTGTTTAATAACACAGTCAATGTTATTACGATGTAGGGCGTGAATTGCCTTTTACATTGGACAGACCATTTAATAGTAGGCAATTATAGCAACACCGCATCTGATTAACATGAATTGCGTTGATAATATTCTACATTCATTTGTGATACACAAAGTATAGCAATTACATTGTACGCGAAGTTGATGACTATTTTGATTGATAAAGACACCCAACAATGGTCAAGTTGCAGCATTTTGTATTCTTAAAGGATTTGGTTTAGGCACAACTAATGTATTGACCACAACCAAGAAACGGGAAGATATCAATGTTGTTTAATGAGTCAAAATGAATATCATATGCAAGGTATCTCTCATCATATTATAACTCTACAGTAACCAGTAGAACGTCATAATGTTTCCATAATGTATGATACAATGTATATGATACAGGCTATACTTTCATCATTCGCAAATGACGAGAAACTCCTGAGATTGCTCTAAGGATAACCCCGATATTCTGTCTCAGCTACCTCGTCAGAATTCTGTAAGGTGTCGGTGAATGGGCATTTGGGTATACACAATGAGCTATATTTGAATGGTCCACAGAGCTCCTTGCCAATGTCTTTCTTTTAGTTTTCTGTGTGCCTTAGAAAATCTATGGTGCGAGTGAAGATAGAAAAAGGCAGCGGATTCCAAGCTAACGAAGCCTGGCACTGACTGATAGCGAGGCGCATTCATCTGTAGCTATGCACCAGGGACGTTTTACTCTGTTACGGTAAGGACCTCACAGTTGGAAAGGATCAGATAATGTGCTGTGTTGATTTGTGTTGTAGGATTATTAATTCGTGAATGAGATCCGATTGAATGAGTTAAGAGAAAGAAATGCGGATTTATGTTAGGAATGAGTTGTGAGGAAAAAAGATTGGGTAGGCGTAGTACATGAAGTAGTTCAGATAACAGTCAGTGAGGTAGAGGGGGTGGAGCCTTAGTACGGAAATTAGGGGAAACATCAAACCGACAGGAGGGGAATAACTCTTTTATTGGTCCATTGCTCGTGCATTCATGTTAGTCCTATTTGCAGCCAAGCTGGTTTAATATACCAGGTGTATGTAAGAAAGCAAGTGACGCAATGGTTAAAACAGGTCAATCCCGTGTCTTGGGGTAAGATATTCATTCAAACCGGATAGGCTCTTATGATATTCTTGACCCTTGATTGAATCACGTGTTGATGCTTAATTACGTCGTTTATTGATGCTGAAGCGCATTACGTATAACGCTTACCGTTAACTTGCGTTCATTTTAATACGTGACACTGTAAGTACTGTCCTGATGTGCCGGGTGCGAATTTAATAGTGGAACTGCCGCTAATTTTTCTATTTTGAAAAGCTTCATTGTATTGTTCGGAAAAAATGCTGATGCGGGAGTTAACTTTGAGGAAGTTGATAAGCTAATCTACTGCATAAGTGTTAGTGACCTGCGATGATCTGCAGAGTAAGAGTGTATCAGCATCAACAACTTTCTTAGGATGACCGTCATTATTAAGTGTTGTCGTTTGTCGTCTGGTTGGCTCTGATGAGGTGACAGCGTTAGTACCGATTGTACATTTGTTTCATGTCCCATTTATAAATATCTATTAGAAAAAAGAAGTTTACGGTGGAGGTTAATGATTAACTATTGGCAAAGGCGTATGCGTCATCAAAGTCAATTATATGTATTGAATGAATAGTACCACTGTCTTTGACATCTAATCATTACAATGGTATTCACATTGAAAAGTGCCCCCGCCATTCATCGGCTTATTGCATGACCTGAATTCGCTTATCGGCGTCACCGTGTTTGCTAACGAAGGGTTCGTTGCATTTCATTATTCATTGGAGTCTTATTAAAAGTGATCGTCCTTCTTTCATGTAAGTTTTTCTTATTGATATCAATGCTCACTTGATTATGTGTTTCTTTTCACCGGACATGTCGGCCATGTCCGTCCGATAACGCCCTCGGGATAGTGCCGTTCGTAGTTGATCTAGCAGTTGTGTCACAATTCTTATCTTTCCACCAGTAATATTGTGACTGACTTTGAGAGTTCATGAAAGCTTGTTTTATGAAATAGTTGGAATTCTCCAGACGTTCGCAAGTGAGTGTAGCTACATATTTAGTGATAGATTAGGGGATTGCATGTTTCCTATAATTGATGAAAAGCCTACAGAAAGGTTGTTTCTTAATGCAAGCCACACTAACGAAAATTTGGGGTTTCCCTCGACTTTCATGGGGAGGGGCAACTTTATAATTACGTGCTTGATTAGGGATTTCAGTGCATCTTGGTATTAAAACGTGCTTGAATCTTACTCCGAGGATGTTAAGATTATTTTAACATCCAAAGCGGGCTGCTTAGTTCTATGTTATTTAAAGTGAAGTAATTACATGTCGCATATATAGTGTATGCCAGACGAAGAGATGGCTCAGTGCGCCTATAAGATAATAACTGTAGGGCACGTAAACCGTGACATACCAGCGTAATACTGGTGCTGTGGTATGCTGACCTCATCCTAGTGTATAAACTCTGTTTCAACCTGCAAAGTAGTGTCGTCCTGTGCATGCAGATTCAGCTCTTACCTGATATCAACAGGTGATGGCGCATGCTGAGGTTCACAACTGGAGAGAAGGACTCTCCCTCCTCCAACGCATCAAGTACATGATGGAGGGACAATACGCCTGTGACGTCACACTCAAAGTTGGTCAAGGGAAAAGCCAGGAGGCCATCAAGGCCCACAAGTTTATACTGGTCGCTGGCTCTCCTTATTTTGAAAGCCTGATTGGACAGATGTCTTCAGCCAATGATCAGCCAATCACGCTCAGTGACACAACACCCAATGTTATGAAGCAGGTTATAAAGTAAGGACTCTTTTTCTCATGCAATATCTTTGTGGGGCAATTTTAAATAGCTGAAATGAAATAAAGTCCAAACCCTTCAACTGACACTTCCAAGTGACACGCTCGACTGAAGTAGCTCTTGTTACGTCTAACACTTGTACCTCTCGAATGAGTGCGGGCATTTTCTGTATTACCATTAAGACTAGGGTGGATTATATAGAATTTAAGAAAGTTTTACTAGATATTTTCGGTCGCAAAATGTCGAGTACGAAAAGCTTAATGTCAGTCAGGGTGGTGTGTGGATGGGTGTGTGTGTGAGGTGGGAGGATAACATCAGAGGGGTTCAATTCAACATTATTACGTCACATCACACGTACATTTGCTATAGCTTCAGTTATATCTAACAAAAGATAAGGACCTTTTTGGTTATCCTAACAGGATTACAATGTTCACAATGTTATCACGATAAGTGTATAAAACGTTATTAAAAAGTAGATAGCAAGATTCTCTTGATAGCCTCCAAGATCTGCCGCTATTCAGGAATCCCTTGACGAATAATGATTTTGCAAAGCTTACACACAACTCTCCCCTCCTTACTGCGGAAGAACAAGCCTCTATTTACCAGTATATTGCTCTTAAACAAATGCCAGGCTATGTTCCTCCTGCAACCAAATTTGTCAGCAATGCTAGACAGAATGAAGCTACCATCCATGCATTCCAACCTACGTATGGTCATTCTGAATCTTACTCATCGAATCAGCCTTCATACGGCTTGAGCCAGGGAGCCGCCTCATTATATTGTCCCACTACCAATACCATGAAGACGAAATCGTCGTGTAAATGATCAATAACCTCTAATTAACTATCCTAAACTAGTTCTCCATTCTTGTTTCCACTACCAAGACTGACGGTAATATTTCCAATTTTGATCATGCAGCTTTATTTTTAGTCGAGGGTGACTTTTAGCAGGAGAATTTTCACTATTAATATCCATCATATCTGCACAATGCCATAATGACAAAATGATTATGAAATTTGAAATAAAAAGAAATGAACCATTGGGGTTTGACGCCATTGTCAACAACAACAATACAGCTAAATCATTACAATGATGGATGAAAATGATTGTTGTCATAATATCTTTCAATTATGTTGTGTATAACAATCATGACGTTAATAATCGTCACAGTTATACCTGTTAATTTTGTTTTTTTTGGAGAATAAAAGTTGGTTTGGCCAGGGTATATTACAAACGGTATTAAAATTATTATTTCACAGAAATATCCAGTCAAGAAACTCGGCAATTGTGATGCTTTGACAGCTCCCCTTAAGTGACAACATTACCTTTTCCCCAACCAGCGAGCACATATCGGGCAGCTGGGACAGAGGTCCAGAACGATAGCATTGAGCCATACGCAAGGTGTATCCAGAAGTAATGATTTCATGAACAATCTACCATTCTGCAATATTATACCTGCCATCGTCGATGCCGTAGCAATATTCCAAACAGGGACAACTGTAAGTATCCTTGCACAAAAAGTGCCAAACATTAGTCCTTTGTCGATTGAGAAAATAATCAAGGGGATTTATTTCAAGATTATTCATTGATAAAAACTGCTACTAGTTGGAGCAGTTGTCTAGAGCAGCGAGGCTATATCCGCCATCTGGACCTTCAATATTACTGACGTTTTAGAAGGCGGGGATATTATATCTTGTGGAAGAGAAATGCGCACCACGATGAGGACCGAGTGATAAGCACAAGTTCTATACGCATGTGGCAAATGACAGCAGCGTTACTCTGATGGCTGTGGTCATTGCTGCATACTTATTTTGCGAAAAGACGAGGATCGTCTTTGTGCAGTGACCTATATGCTTGCACGCGGATATTCGACTATCACCACCACTGACATGCAACTTCACATCGAAGTTTATCCATTACTGACGCGATGGTGAGCGTAGCGAAAGGGCGATATTTTGTAGATAATGGGTGCCTTGAAGCTCTTCATGAATAGCACAGGTCTGGGCGGCTATCAACTTTCGACTTTGTAATAACGCTTTATAAACTAATCGTGATCACATTGTGAACATTGTAATCATGTTAGGATGACCAAACGGTCCTCCTCGTTTTGTCAGATATAAATATAGGGAAAATAATTCCGTAATTGCTAAGCAAGTATGATTGTGTTATGTACGTGCACATGGTTGTTTAAAGTAATCTATTTACCTTGTTATTCTATAGCAGCCGACAATGCTTATGAATCCAGATGACAAATGGTGTGTGTTATAACAGAGTCATAAATATATGTACGCACTCGCCAGTACGATTAGTTTGCAAAATTGTTGATATGGAACTAATAATGAAGACTCCATCATGCTACTGAACCCCCGGAGCTTTTCATATGAGGGTTTAATTAATTAATCAAATGGGACAAGCGGCTGTAAGTCAAGTATTGATGGTAGTGACGTCAAGGCATTTATACACAACGCTATGAATAATTCATCGCTTAAATTGCAATGTGAGATTATCCCACAACAACTTGCTACTGAACAAATCAAGTATATAACGCAGTGATTGTATTTACATGGAGAGTTCTGGGAGGTTGATTCTTCTCCTGGCAGGAGCCAATGATAGAACCTACATAGATTCCGGACAAGCTTTCAGTCGGGATGAATTATACATTGACGGCAGCATAGACTAATTCATTTCGATTATATCGTTCCTCATATATTTCGGTACATTGCAACAGATATCGATGTTTGGCGACAAAAGTGCCTGGACAGTCGATGAATGAAGTAGTTGTACAATCGAAGCCCACCACTGTCGTTGATGGTCAATTAGATAATACCGCTAATGCTGTGTCGCAATGCCATACAACTCTTTAATTGGCCATGTTCAATATGATTTCATCAATCAAGAAGATTTCTTCTATTGATATTAAAGCACCACACACACGGAGCAGAAATACCATGTTCGTATCAGATAGAAGTGTATTTGAGAAATCATATGTGTCATCCAGAGGCCAATGCGAGTCAAGTAGTCACTCGTGTTTAGTTGATCATTTGATGGTCCCTACGTCCTGGGTGCAAAGCTCCGGACGCTTCCGGTTATTAAGCTACTATCGATTTGAAATCCAGGGCAAGTTTATCGACAATGCACAACGCTCTGGTTTCCCATGCAATCCATCAGGCTGTATTGTAATTGTGGTTACACAAGGAATGTCCTGTAATCGACACGCTGTTTGCTTTATTCGTGGTATCTAAGATTTCTGCGAAATGCACCATCATCATCTTGATCATGATGTCGTTCATCAATATGTCTGGGCTTTTAAAAATTTCCTATAGGGGCATTGACATTCTCGGGTGTCCATAGCGGAATAGGGGCACGTTTTTCCAAAACACAAACGCAATACACGATGCGGAACGTAGTTTTAAGCGGTATGAAAATATCGTTCTATAGACTATATAGACTGCGCGGAAGCAACCACGCCCAAGTTTACTTGTGCCATAGCAGACTGCAAGGCCAACGTTGGCAAGAAAACGAAAAAAACACCCGTAGATGACACTTAAGTTTTCGTCATTTGTATTACTGACGTTACAAGAATATAGACTGTGTAATTGCAACTGCCATCAATATAATCAAGGCGACTAGCCGTGCGACATGCCTCTTCATCAGGCGGTAATGCTAGATGAGACTATGCATTGGTATTGAAGTCAGCCACTGAAAACATCATGACCACAACATGTTTGCAACCACCATCATCTCTGCAAAGAAAGATGAGAAAATAAATAGCAAACTTTTTATCTCTCTTCCACCAAACGACAACACCACATAAAACAAAACCCAAAGTTAATATTGTACCAGCAAGTCTTCATAGGTATTTATACATATTAATGAGATGTGTGACATATCTGTATTCAACTTTCTTATGTTAAATATTATAATTTTATAAATTAAGAATTACCCTGTGCACTCACGTCCAGCATACTCTATGGTACCAGATGGGTACATTGTATGGTTGCTCGGAATGGGACAGTTCCCTAACACATTTCCCTCTCAGATAACACCATTAAGAAAAAGACAATGATGACATGGTGCCATGCTCGCATTCCGAAATATTATCGGGTGAATACTGATGTTCTTGCAGAATACTTCCCAGACGACTGGAGATGAATGAACCTCTGTCGTTTGAAAACTGTGTCGAATGTGCTCATTGCGATGTGACAGCGTTCAGATGAACTAATGCGAAGTTCAGAATACGCTTGACACCTTCGGCGACGTCTTTGATGTCCTTAACAGCCTTAGAAACACGCAACAAGAATGCGCGCAATCCCGCAGGAACTTAAAACAACAACTGGTAAAGCACGAACAAGGCGATGACAGCTTGACAGGCAGAGAAACTTGCCCCCTGTTCCGGTAAAAATCGCTGTGCGTGACGTTGGCCCTCCTAGCAGCCTCGACGGAAACCCGAGAATGTGAAGGTCACTATAACATGCGGGATAGAAACCATGAACATATATTCTACAAGTATCATGTGATTCAAATTATTTCAACAAGCAACAGCTATTACCTAAACGAAATACAGCAGCAGTGTTGGTCAAGATCCCTCCTCTTCGCACTGAAGATAGTTATTTCTGCTCAGGGACCTTATATGTCAGGCAGAAATAAAGCGGCAACAAGCTCAACAAGAAGTCCCTGTGGTTGTTATTATTATGGCTCTGACTTTTCTTACGTGTATGACACCTAAGATTGAATATCTGTCTTTTATGTGTGGTGATTGGATTGACAGCTAGATGCCGCTTTAAATGCAACCTACATACGCAAGACAAACTGGCAGTGTTTTGTCACACTTAAGTGTCGTTCAAAACCATACTGTCTCAGCAAGCTAACATACCTGTTACACGACCAATATAATGATGCGCCGGTTTTTAAATCGATGTAGATTACACTCAGATTCATCATCGACCCAAGTTTGCTCATCCGCTATCGCCCTATGGACGGTGTTTTTTTTTATTTCAAGGCCTTGTTGAATCATTTTTCTCTTGCTTTGCAGTAGTCTATCGTAAGTGACTAACACAGGTAGATAAGCTGATCTACTCGGAATATTCCAAAAGTCAACCCCCGCATTAGCATTTACTCGAACGACACAATCATGCTTTTCCAAATAGAAAACTTAATTAACGACAGTTCCACTACTGAATTGGCACCAAGAACATCAGAGCAGTTCTATCAGTTAAAGGTAGGCGCTAAACGCAATGCGCTTAAGCATCAACACTAGATACAATCAAGGGTTAAAACCCGTTATGAATAAGCATCAATGGACACTGTTGCTAAGCATCAATGTACAACACAGTAAAGCATGAATGCGCAATATTAATATGCATCCATGCAAAATAAAGTTAAGTATGATATTATAATGTAGTAAATCATCAATGTGCAATGTTGTTGAGAACCAATGTACCATGTAGTTAGGCATCATACCACAATGACTTTCACCATCATATTCCAGTGTAGCTAAGTGTCAACAAATGATGTTATCAAGGAACTCTTTACACATCAATTAAGCATCAAATGTTTACTCAATTAAGCTTATAAACACGATTCAATCAAGGATCAAAACACTGTGACATAAAAACATCATTTCAAAATGCAATTAAGCTTGAACACTTATAAATATAACATCAAAGTACATGGCAATAAAGAATGTGGGTCTAATGACTCTAATTAATTATGATATTCAACGATATTTCGTGTTGGTGATTGTGAATCAGGTAGGTAATTCAAAATTAAATGAGGCGATTTATAATTAGTGGGGGTGATTACGAATTAGTGGGGTAAACGACAATTAGTGGAGGCGATTGAGAATTAGCAGGGTAATTGAGAGTTAGCTAATATCAGTACGACTCAGTGGGGTGATTGAAAATTAGTGGAGTTGATTAACAGTAAGTGGGATGATAGAGAACAAGTTGGGTGATTAGAAATTAGTGGAATTGATTAACAGTAAGTGGGATGATTTAGAATGAGTGGGCCCATTGTGATTTAGTAGTGTGTTTTGGAATTTGTGCAGTTGATTAAGAATAAGTAGGGTGAATGGGAATGTGTGAAGTTGATTACGAATAAGTATATTGATTACGAATAAGTGGAGAGATTAAGCAATAGCATGGTAGGTCACCTATGCGGTTCGTAAAATGTACCAAAATGTGTCCAATTACTGGGCTACATTTCAAAATGAAGCAGTACGCACTTATTCCTGCTGTATTTGCGTCTCTGTCATGCACATACAGCAAAAACTGACCCCTGTCACTATTGTGGCATGCCGTACTCTGCAAACGGAGTCAGATGTTGTTGAAACCTTCAGTATTATTGAGCATTCTGGCGGTTATTGCCTCAGATCTCCCATCACCGTCTCTACATCTCTGGTGAATGCAACTTAGCATGGTTTTAAACATCCACCTCTGTCTCATAACTTATGTTAGCACTCCCCGCTACTCTCTTCAGGGCCGCCTGGGACATTCTGGGAAAATCATTCGTTTCAATCTCTGCTTAAATCATTTGTCAGCCAACGTTGTGCCATCGCGTGGGAGGCTCTGTGTCAGTATTGTACAGACGTTGTATTGTATTTAGTTGTCTCTTATGATTTCAGAGAAGACCTGGTTAGGTGGTGGTAGCTCGTATTTCTCTGAGGTATGTCGATGTTGGTAGCTGCAGAGGAAAGGTTGAAATCCAGATTGACCAACATGCGATGGCTAGTTTGGAAATCTATGTCCTTTTTGTTACATCGATCACATATTGGCATAGTTAGAAACATTGAATGTGAATCGGCAGAACCATATACATCATGTGATACACCTATAATGCCGAGTTTGATAGCTACCAGTGTGTGCCAGCTACCGGCAAGACCAATCAATGTGGATTGTGGAGTGTGGAGTGTTGATAGCACTGATCTGATAAAGTGACGGGACCGATGAACGCCTGAAGATTTATTAATTAATATTTGTGCAACACGGTAATGTTGACATCCGTATAATACAGCAACTGCTGACAAGTGCTCGGTGGCGTCAGTCCCAAAGCGACTTCCCTGCTACCAGGGTCTGCTGTTGGCAACATCCATCTACAGGGGAGACATCAGCACCCGTTAACCGTTGTGGTAAGACAGCAGCAATCAGCCCTGAGTCGGGTTGTTGGTGACTTCAGCTTCTTGTGGATCACGCTGTCGTCACGTGACATGTGATGTTTGGTTCGTACGCGTAGTCGATGTTTTTTTGTTGGGCCTACCGATTGTTTCACATGTTTGGAAGGCGCCTTAAAACTGTTGTTAAAATCTTGACCATAGACATAGACGACTCAATATGTTGGATATATAAAAAGTTATTTTGATATTAAGAATTGGCGACATCAGCATGATGGTAATCATCGTCTTCTCATGGGAGCGCATACACCCTTTCATTAATTACCTGGTCTGGTGATACGTGAAGCAGATTTAAAAATTAATAAAATTGATAACCGGTATAAATTTTATCTCTCGAACTGATTTATTGCCAGGCTGCATATCAGTTATAACCATAACGTCTTGTGCGAAATGATTTCATATCCATTGGAAATGGTACAAGCGCAAAGTTTGAGCAATGGCAAAAGTGTTAGATTCGACCATTATGATCCAATCACAGATATGCTGAGATGAAGAGTAAAGGAAAATGGTTTTGTTGGTGTAACATTCAGAACCTTTACCATCCCGAGTAGGCTTGGCAGAGCTTTAGGTGAGGTGAATTACGGCAAAGTTTTTACACGGTGTCATCTGACCCCGTGAAATAGGTTGTGTTAGTCAATAATCAATATAACGTCCCAGCGCAAAAATATGTCTGCAGGGAGAGGTTGCAAAATGTTTATTAATCGATGTTGACATTGCTCTTATACGTGTAATGGAGGTACGATGGTGCACACCTGTCTTGTTTCTTCCATCTTCTTATGATACCGGGTATGACGATCACGGAATATAAAAGTAAAGTTCCCTCGATCTTCACTACAATGATAGATTTTGCACATTGACCTTTCAGAACACCTGTCCTCTTAGCCCCGTAAGCACCTCAATTGACTTTCGCCTGCAAAAGTACTACCTATCTAGCAAGTTAATGAGGGCATCTGGAGTCCTGTCGTTCCTGATAAAACACACGACCACATCATAACACTCATGTCTTGTAGCATATGCCTTGTAACCTGGCTTATGCCATTAGATATGATTAAGAAATGCGTTCGTCAAAACTAGCTGAGGGGTTATCACTGATGATGATGATGACGACGACGACGATGATGATGAAGATGATAATGATGATGATGACGATATGTAGAGAGGAATCTTCGATACCACAAACATCGTATCGATTACAGGACTATACTTGTGTAACCACAATACCAATAAAGCCTGATGGATGGGGAACCCCTGCTTCAATCGATGTTATAGTCAACCGGAGTGTTATGCTTTGTCGACAAACTTACCCTGGATTTCAAATCGATAGTAGCTTAATAACCGGAAGCGTCCGGATCTTTGCACCCGTGACGTTGGGAAGGTAAGCAACGGTACCATAAACGGATCAACTTAACTCGGGTGATTACTATGCCCTCTACCTGAAACGTACATAGTATTTCTGCTCTGTGTGTGTGGTGTTTTAATATCAATAGAAGAAATCTTCTTGATTGATGAAATCATATTGAACATGGCCAATTAATGGGCTGTATGGCATTGCGACACAGCATTAGCGGTATTATCTAATTCACCATCAACGACAGTGGTGGGCTTCGATTGTACAACTACTTCATTCATCGACTGCCCAGGTGCATTTTCCGCAAAACATTGATACCTGTTTCAATGCACTGAAATAAAAGAAGAGCCGTATTGCCGAATTACATTAGTCTATGCTGCCGTCAATGTATAATTCATCCCGACAGGAAGCTTGTCCGTAATCAAAGTAGGTTCTATCATTGGCCCTTGCCAGGGAAGAATTAACCTCCCAGAAATCTCAATGTTAATACAATCACTGCGTTATATACTTGATTTGTTCTGCAGCAAGTTGTTGTGGGATAATCTCACATTCAAGCGATGAATTATTCATAGCGTTGTGTATCAATGCCTTGACGTCACTCACAAATACTTGACTTGACCCATTTCATTAATTATTTGAACCCTCACATGAAAAGCTTCGGGGATCAATAGCATGATGGAGTAGTCATTATTAGTTCCATATCAACAATTTTGCAAACTAATCGTACTGGCTTATGCGTACATATTTATGTCTCTGATATAACTCCATAACACACACCCTTTGTCAGCTGGCTTCATAAGCATTGTCGGCTGCTACAAGATAACAAGGTTAATGGGATACATTAAACAGCCATGTGTACATACCTAACACAAACTTACATGCTTAACAATCACGGAATTATTTAGCATATATCTGACAAAACGATGAGGACCTTTTGGTCATCCTAACCTGATTACAATGTGACTACATGACTCCCGTATTTGCAATGCATACAGCGTTATCAAAAAGTAGATAGCAAGCTTTTTTGGATAGCCGCCAAGATCTGCCGCTATTCAGGAATCGCTTGAAGGCACCTATTATTTACAAAATATCGCACTTTCGTTACGCTCACCACCATATCAGTAATGGAAGGAACTGGTAGAACTGCAACCATTTCGTTCTTAGAATATACCTTGATGTGATGTTCCGAGTCAGTGTTGGTGATAGTCGAATATCCGCATGCAGGGATCGGTCCTTTTTGCAGTGTGAATTTCTCTTCCACAAGATAGAATTTTCCCCCCTTCTAAAACGTTAGCAATATTGGAGATCCAGATGGCGGATAAAGCCTCGCTGCTCTAGGCAACTGCTCCAACTAGCAGTAGTTTTTTTATCTATGAATAATCTTGAAATAAATCCCTTTCTTGTTTGCTAAATCGACAAAGACCTAATGCTTAGCACTTTTTGTGCAAGGATACTTACAGATGCCTCTGTTTGGAATATTCCTGCTGCATCGACGATGGCAAGTATAATAGTGACAGAATGATAGATTGTTCGTGAAATCATATGGCGTTACCATTTCTGGATACACCTGACCGTGTGGCTCAATGCTATCGTTCTGGACCTTCGTCCCAGATGCCCGATCTTGGCTCTCGGTTTGTGCAAAAGGGAATGCTGTCCATTTAGGGTAGCTGTCATAGCATCACAATTACCGAGTTTCTTGACTGGATATTTCTGTGAAATGATAATTTTCATACCGTTTGTAATAGACCCTGGCCAAACCATCTTTTATTCTCCAATCAAGCACATATGGTCGCAATATTGTTAAGAATATGAATGGTATGATAGTTATACATAATGTTATGATATTTTGACAACAATCATCCATATTCATCACCGTCATGACATACCTCTATTGATGTTGACAGTGACTTCAATTCCCTGTGGTTCATTTCCTTCATTTCAGTTTATTCCAAATTTCATAATCATATAGTCGTTATGATGAGCTGATTCGCATTGAGCAGATATGATGGATATTTATGGTAGCAATGTTCCTTCTTAAAGTCATCATCGATTCAAAAATAAAGCTGCATTATCAAAATGGAAAATATTGCAGTCCAGCTTAGTTATAGAAATAAGAATGGAGTATCAATTTCTGATCGTCAATTAGTGGTTACTGATTTAGTCACTTTCGCTCTCATCATATACGTCTTCGTCTAAGATGTCACTATCACGATAACGTGTTGGGGTACATTGATCAGTGATGGTTGTTTTCCCAGTTTGGTGGAATAGGCAGGATGTTGATATGGAGCCTGATGCTGTGGAACGGCGACCATTTTACGTGGTTGTTGGGGGTAGCAAGTTAGGGCTAGTGATGCTTTGTGCGCGTATGCGCGGGCCCCATGGATGCGTAGGTGGTTGGGGTGGGATGATACGGTTAGTGATGCTTACTGCGTTATTGAGCGGATAATAACAACTCGGTGGTCGGACCTCTTGGCAGGTAGCTCCATTCTGTCTTGCTTTGCTGGCAAATATGGTATCAGGTGGAACGTAGCCTGGCGTTTGTCTGAGAGCAATAGATTGGTATATACAGGCTTGTTCATCCGCAGTAAGGAGGGAAGAGTTGTGTGTTAACTTTGCAAAATCATTAACTGTCATGGTCGGAAAACGAATCCCAAACAGAACGTCCCCAAGAACTTCTCTGCGGTTTCTATCTGAGATTAACCGACCATTCTCTCCACATCTCTGATCCGCCCATCTTATACATGCTTTGTACACAGCCACCTCTGTAACTCCACTCATACTGTCGCTCTTTACGACTTTCATCAGGGCAGGCTGAGACATTGTTGGGAAATCATCCGATTCAAACACTCGCTTTGTGTTTTGGGAGATCAGCTCCACACATTTGTCAGCCAGCTTGTTGTCGCCGTGTGTGAGGCTCTGTGACAGAATAGTACTGACGTTGTCGGGTTTGAGACTTTTCATCAGGAAAACAGAGCAGGCCTGGGTAAGCTGGGGCACCTCGTATTTCTTAGAGGCTACCTTGACATCCATGGCATTCGAGGGAGTCAGGTCAACTTTTTCACTGTACAGAAACCTGATACAACATTCAGTTGCGGAAATTTTTGTGTGAAAAATGATAATGATTATTCTCTATTACTCGTTTTAAAAATACAAAGATGGAATGTTTTCTAAGAATATTACAACATTACGAATAATATAACTAGCTTCTATTATGGGTTCAATAAGGTGACATTTTTGTTGCTCGTTGAGCAATTTACAACCAACAGTTTAACTTAGCAAAACAACCGTTTCTGTAAACATCAACGACAGACTTAAGGCATCCGACAAACTTCATTCGTCAATATAAAAGTCACCAGAATAATAATGTATCCTATTGTAAAATTTGACAGAGCAGCATCCTGGGCAAGGGCGATATTTTGTAAATAATAGGTGCCTTAAAGGGATTCCTGAATAGCGGCAGATCTTGGAGGCTATCAAGAGAAGCTTGCTATCTACTTTTTAATAACGCTATATACACTTATCGTGATAACATTGTGAACATTGTAATCATGTTAGGATGACCAATAAGGTCCTTATCGTTTTGTTAGATATAACTGAAGCTATAGCAAATGTACGTGTGATGTGACGTAATAATGTTGAATTGAACCCCTCTGATGTTATCCTCCCACCTCACACACACACCCATACACGCACTAACCCTGACTGACATTAAGCTTTTCGTACTTGACATTTTGCAACCGGAAATATTACCCATGTTCTATACAACCCGACCTAGTCTTATGGGTATTAGAGAGAATGCCCCACACTCATTCGAGAGGTACAAGTGTTAGACGTAACAAGAGCTACTTCAGTCGAGCGTGTCACTTGGAAGTGTCAGTTGAAGGTTTATTACTTAATTTCATTACAGCTATTTAAAATTGCCCCACCAAGTTATTGCAAGAGAAAACGAGTCCTTACTTTATAACCTGCTTCATAACATCGGGTGTTGTGTCACTGAGCGTGATTGGCTGATCATTGGCTGAGGACATCTGTCCAATCAGGCTTTCAAAATAAGGAGAGCCGGCGACCAGTATAAACCTGTGGGCCTTGATTGTCTCCTGGCTTTTCCCTTGACCAACTTTGAGTGTGACGTCACAGGCGTATTGTCCCTCCATCATGTACTTGATGCGTTGGAGGAGGGAGAGTCCTTCTCTCCAGTTGTGAACCTCAACATGCGCCATTACCTGTTGATATCATGTAAGAGTTGAATCAGCATGCAGAGGACGACACTGCATTTGCAGGTTTGAACAGAGTTTATACAAAAGGCTGAGGGCAAAATACCACAGCTCCAGTATTGCGCTGATATGTCACAGTTTACAAGCCCTACCGTTATTATCCTATAGGCGCACTGGGCCATCTCTTCGTCTGGCATACACTATATATGCGACATGTAATTACTTCACTTTAAATAACATAGAAATAAGCAGCCCGCTTTGGCTGTTAAAATAATCTTAACATCCTCGAATAACCAGCTTCTGAGTAAGATTCAAACATGTTTTAATACCAAGATGCACTGAAATCCCCGATCAAGCACCTAATTATAAAGTTGCCCCTCCCCATGAAAGTCTAGGGAAACCCCAGATCATCGTTAGTGTGGCTTGCATAAATAAAAAACCTTTCTCTAGGCTTTTCATCAATTATTAGAAACATGCAATTCCCTAATCTATCACAGAATATGTACCTACACTCCCTTGCGAACGTCTGGAGAATCCTCACTATTTCATAAAACAAGCTGTCATGATCTACCAGCTCTCAAAGTCAGTGACAATTTTACTGGTCGAAAGATAAAGAATTGTGACACAAAATGCTAGATCAACTACTAACGGCACTATCCCGAGGGCTTTATCGGACGAACATGACCCACATATCCCGTTAATACAAACACATAATCAAGTGAGCATTGATATCAGTTAGAAAAACTTACTCGAAAGAAGGATGATCACTTTTAATAAGACTCCAATGAACAATAAAATGCAACGAAACCTTCGTTTGCAAACACGGTGACGCCGATAAGCGAATTCAGGTCATGCGATAAGCCGATGAATGGCGGGGGCACTTTTCAATCTGAATACCATTGTAATGATAAGATGCCAAAGACAGTGGTACTATTTAATCGTGGCTTTGATGACGATTACACCTTTGTCAGTAGTTAATCATTAACCTCCACCGTAAACTCCTTTTTTCTATTAGATATGTATAAATGGGACTTGGAAACAAATGTTTTTTCTCGATATACAGTCCATTAATGTACAATCGGTATTATCGTTTTCATAAGGCTGTCACCTCATCAGAGCCAACGAGACGACAAACGACAACACTTAATGACGGTCTTCCACAGAAAGTTGTTGATGCTGATACACTTTTACTCTACAGCTCATCGTAGGTCACCAACACTTATGCAGTAGATAAGCTTATCCACTTCCACAAAGTTAACTCCCGCATCAGCATTTATCCGAACAATACCATCAAGCTTTTCAAAATAGAAAAATTAGCGGCAGTTCCACTATTGAATTCGTACCTAGCAGTACTGACAGTGTTAGTACTAATATGAACGCAAGTTAAAGGTAAGCGCTATACGTAATGCACTTAAGCATCAATAAACGACGTAATCAAGCGTCAACACGTGATACAATCAAGGGTTAAAACCTGGTTTTGAATAAGCATCGATGGACAATGTTTTTAAGCATCAATGCGCTATGTAGCTAAGCATCAATGTGCTATATAGCTAAGCATCAATGCGCAATATCATTAAGCAACATCCATACCTGCAGATAGCTAGAATCGAAGGTCGGCTGGTAGGAAGCACCCCGCTGTTAACACTATGTGCCACATGTTAGAAAATATAAAACCAGATGCAATACAAAATTTTATTTATGGCACGTGAACGGGATCTACCTAAACAGATAACTGGCCGTACTCTGCAAACATGGTCAGATGTTGTTGAAACCTACAGTATAATTGAGCACTCTGGCGGTTTCTGCCTTACATCTGCCATCACCTCTCTACATCTCTAGTAAATGCAACTAAGCATGGTTTTAAATTATCCACCTCTGCCATATATCTTATATTATTGCTCCCCGCTACTCTCATCAGGGCAGCCTGGCACATTCTGGGGGGAATCGTTCAATTCCGAGTCGCTAGTATATGTTTCGATGGCAGCCGCCAGAGTGAGCTCCATAGGGTTTATGATGACACGCATTTGGGAGGTAGTGTCATGGAAACCAGTGAGTTGTAGATCACGTGGCGTATCAATTAAACCACGGTTATTGATATTGCTCGTTCAGTTATCCATTGTAGTAATTGCAGAGGATTTGCCATAGCAGAATATAAATGGGACCAATGAGCAATTATTGAACATAGAATATCATAAGAGCCTATCCATGAGTCATGTTACACTAAATTAGCGTTACTGATGTATAACACAAAAGATCTGGTCCCTAATGTCTTAGACCAAAACAATTACAAGATTATATAATGACGTTCAAATAATTTTAATAAAGGCATGGGTTGTAAGTTAGCCCCAGCCATTAAGCTATATCTAGCATAGCAATGGCTTTGCATCGCGTATTAGCTTTGAGGCAAATGCGGTGGATAAAAGTTCTGATTTATTGAACCCTGCCTAGAATATATTAAATTGACATAAGAAAATGACATCCAAATGTATACTTGATTACAATTGTTACACGAAATACAGGAGAGATTGAACCCTGTTTATATATACAGCCTGTTAATTTGACTAGAAGCATTTGGAGAAGGAAAGGGGAGGGGGTTGAGGTATTGCAGAATCATATAACGCTTCAAGAACCATGCCTATCAAAGCCATGGATGGTAGCAGAAGCATACGACCATCACGATATCCGACCATAATTCACAGCATTTCTAGTCTCTATTATTGGGTCTGTTGCCGGCCTCCACCAACAGTTGTTATTGAGTATATCACCGGATTATTACCTTCTTTTAGCGAAAAAAGATATCCGTACATGACTCTACAGTAGGTTACAATTCATGCCGAAGAGTGATATTTGTAAAATGGATAATTTACCAGAAATCAGATGCATCATAATGAAGTCTGAGCAATATTATCAAAAAGACAAATGTCTTCGCGTCCATTCAGGCTTGATGCAGGTTGGTGGTGGTGAAATACGTGGTGGGTTAAAGGGATATGAATATTTCAAGGATTATGTTGGGTTGGTGAAGAAGTATAACTGATCAATCACGTGGTATATGGAAAGCACTAATCCATGTTCATCCATGTTAGCATCAATCAATCAGCTTAGCCGACGCTCTTTGTGCCGTTGCCCAGCATTAACACAATAATGGGATTTACAGTAAAGCTATAAAGCAGAATTATGAATATAATGTGATGACTTCGTACGTTGAAATATGATAACAACGTCGATGACTAAAATCGATTGACTCGAACATTACATGTCATAATTTGAAATCAAATAGTCAAACGATTTGCAGTGGACACATTTGTACGGATTGATCCTAGATGATGGCCAGTGTTTTTTTAAAAATGATGGCAGAAAAATCATACATATTGGATCTACACTACACGGGACGGTAATTCCGTAGTGCATAGAATCATTGGCAACGTGCGTTATGTTTAGGACACTATATCATTGGCCATTTTAATAATCGCAGTAGAATAGACTATCACTACGGCACGAGACATTTAACAAAGCATGCTGTGACATTCCATTTTTCCTGATGAAATGCCATAGCAATACGCCTAAAACCCACACATCGATGTCTCCTTGATATACACGGTATTGGCTGAACCTGACTTACGTCACCTTTACTCACACAATGGTGGTTCGTTTGATTTGCCGCTTGCAGTCATTTCATGCCAATGTCCCTGTGGTTGAATTATTAATTTTATCCATTGCATTGTTGCATGTAGGTTATGGCATTGTCGACCTCATATAGCAGACATGCAGCTTTCTATAGCAAGCATATCAGGGGAGCACGAAGAATGGGAAGAATGGCGTATGGGGCAAGAGTTGTGAAGAGACAAATTCCGGCGTTCACATAATATACTATGTCCGAGGTTACCACTGTGGCGGCCTCGTGCACTGTGGTTTATGCGTTGATCTTCTTTGGTTGTGATTGAATTAAAAAATATTAAAAGCACTGATTGGTACACGCTTGGATTCCACATAATGCCTTAATGTTATAGCTATTAATTTTTTCAAAGAGAGAAAACCACAGCAAGGAATGGATTAAATGTATGCAAGGTAATTGGATTATTTGATCTAAATATGATATCTGAATCACAGGGGGATTATAGAACTGTGTGCAGACAGCCCTCACTTCATACCAAACAGCGCACAGTGAATGTATGTCAAAATAATGTGATAGTGAGAGGGGGTGGTGTAGGGAGAGCATAGTCAACAATTGACTGACAGACTTGTAAGTAGAAAAAAATAATTCACATTAACACTAAATAGGCAGGTTAAATCATTGACATGTTCATTTACATGAACTGTTGGATTGTGTCTGGTATATTATATTTTCACAGATGCGCAAAATCTCCCATCGTTGATTGGATTTCTGTAGGTTTGGGACTCGTCTGCATATCTTCACCCAGTCTAAGAAAGTAGCTGAGACAGATTAAATATTAACTTCCTCTGTACGCACGCATTGTTTCCTCATACACAGCCAGCGATGTCAGAGGGTAAACTAAACCTATCCAGATCAGGAACAGGGCTGTTTTCGGTCAATTATTTACATCGCCGTGCGAGTTTTAGTGTTTGACTATATAGTTATATTACCTCGTCTAACCGTTAGAACTTTGCGCGATGAGCATTGTCTCTATCTTCTGATCATTGTGTATGTTGATTGTTAAGGGTTATTGACTCAACACCGTTAACGCCGCTCAGTGACCATGTGCGGTGGTCGTGTCATGATGCTTTGTTTATCATATTGTTAAATGGCTCTTGCCAATGCTAAAGTTGTAACTACTCCAGATGTGGATGAATCGATGTGACTTCTTAGGTTCATTAATGTATGCCGACAGGCAAGTAATATTCGTATTGTTTTCTTAGACCTCTAATTTTATGTGAAAATTATACAAGGATGTATACATCATTAGATGTCGCATCGTGTACAACATATAGCAATATAGTTATTTTGAAGAAAACAGATCATTAATTATTTCGGTTAACAATTCCGACTTTATATTGTAACTGCCTGTGACAAAATTTTCGTAACAATTGCTGTAAGGTAGTTTCTTTTCAGAGCATAACGGAACGTGAGATTTTTAACATGGATGCATTCATGGCTTCCTTAAAATGTGCACTCTTGCAGTTCTACGGCGCACAGCTGACCCTTTAAGGGAGGAAATCTGGTTTTGTTAGCAGCCCTGGAGGTCTTCAGCATTATAGTATATCCCTCACTGTCCACTCCACTATAATGACTCAGCAACCAAAGGGGAAGCATCGGTCATCTTAAGCTAAACTTGTTAATTTATAAGATTTGGAGCGATAAAATGCTCATATGATGTTGATTTTTCAACCTGTGTATCAGCAGTCAGGCCTGTATGTGAGATTATGGCTGGGTTGAAGCAACACTTGATGTCATGTCTGCTGACGTTGCTGTCTCTGACGATCCTGTCTTCTCCATTGATCGATCTTGACCGATCATGTACAATACGGATGATGCCATAGATATTGTCAGTGTATCATGAATAGCTTCGCAGCAGGCGACATGCAGATAACAATGATTGATCACTGTAATGAAGAAATGCTTTACTCGCAAAATGATATTTGCACACCACTTTACACTCAGCACTTTGCGGTGGGGAGGAGATAACGTAAGGTCTATAACGGTCAATATTCCTGCGCAAACTGTTCGGTGAACACAATCAGTACGTTCGCACCAGGAGACGATGTCCCGTTATGACCGGACCACGTATGGTACACCAGCATTTGAGTTCGGCTTCATAGAGGGGACGTGAGAGTTAAGCAGTTCATTGGTTACTAGATCAAGAGACCCGGTCCATCGGCAATTTTTATTACTGAGCGACCATGCCAGCCTGTACTCAGTGTTGATCCCTCAATGTGATTGTCTTGCACATCATCTGCACTATGCATTGAGTTGACCAACAGAGACGACGAAATTGCGAAATAACTATGAATAAACCTCCATTTGGCAATCGGCCATTTAGTGATGAATTTATCAGTTCATCAACAATGAAAAACAAGGATCGCACCGACAAACATATTATAGTATTCGACGACGGCTGCATTCATCACGCTATGTTACATTTCAATGTTAGCATCATGCCTAATAATGTGCTTGATATTAAAGCAGGAGATTGTATTGTACACGGTCCTTTAATGTTTTAGTGAAAGTTGTGGCGAACTTATGGAAAGTTGGTTACTTCCGTCGAACAGCTAGAGCAAGCCACGTTGTTGTGCGATGTTGACAACTTACAAAGCTAGCAAACACAAGCACCACGTGATCGGTATTATGAGTGGTATCTGTAGGTTCCACGAAGGACCACACATAGCGTCATTATTTGGGTTATATCATTGTTGCAAATCGGCACAAATTACATTGCATATCAAAGCGATGTAGAGTTGTGATGGAATGGTTCCACCATATGTTGGAGTGTGTGGGACTATACAATTGCCAATAATAACTCTTTATTATGTGTACAATTACACAGTCAATGTAATTACGATTTAGGGCATATATATTTACAGAAAACCAGCGTGAATTGTCTGCTACATTAGACAGACCATTTAGTAATAGGCAATTGTAACAATACCGCATCTGATTATCATGAATTGCGTTTATATTGCAATGCTATTTGACTGTTTATATTAATAGAATAGCAATTTGTCTGTGATTATGCTTTATTGAATGCTTACCACTATTATATTTGGGATCAAATTGTACATCATTTTGTGATACACAAAGCAGAGCAGTTACATGGAACTAGTCGTTGATGACTCATTTGATTAATAAAGGCACACCCGATAATAGTCAATTTGCAGCATAATTTTGTAGGATTAAGTTTAAGCACACCTATTGCCTGGGGCCACAGCCAAGAAATAGGAAGGTATTTGACTGATGGTTGTTAGGTGAGTTGAAAATGAATATTCTAAGCAAGGTATCTCTTATCATATAATAACTCTGCAGTAACTTGTAGAACGTCATAATGTTTTCTTAATATATAATACAATACATATGATACAGACTACACTTTCATCATTCGCAAATGACGAGAGACTCCTGATATTGCTCTAAGGTGTTAGATGTTTTACCCTCTCACCATGTCGCTGACGTCTAAAAGGTCGACGTCAGACGGTGTTTTTGTTATTTTACACTGTTCCAGGTTGATAGTTTGCTATACCATTTCGTGTTGTGAAGCATTCATTACTAGGAGAGACAATCGTGTCATCCAAACATCCTTCACCATAAGAGTTACCACATGTTACAGGGACCAAGTACATGGCAGATAATCGTCATATTTACGTTGATAAATAAAATTTAATTTAATTTTTCAATCATGTATCACAGCGAAAATAGACTGTGTAATACCTCTTTGCTCAACTCAACAATCAACAAACGGTATTTTCTATTCGGTTGAATAGAGACGTTCCAATTATCTAAAAGGTATGATCATATTTCACGTAATTATTTGGTGACTAATCGTGAGACGAGCATCATGTGGGATCCAATAACAGTCGTGAGACGAGCATCATGTGGGATCTTATAACAGTCGTGAAAACATAATAAAAGGTCGGTAATCATTGGTATCTAACTCCACGTTACCTTGCAATATGCAAAGATCCAATGGTATAAGGTGGGATAAATCGTTAGATAGGACTGAACGCTCCCATGCATTATCGTATTGCCTCATTACTTACCCAACCTTATTTCTCAAACGTTTCTACCAATACTATGAGTAACAATCCTAGCCATAATCACCTGCATTGCTACCATGGGTATCACGATTGAAATCTTAATCGCCATCACCATTACTGTCACCATTACCATTATATCAATAAGTAACGATTTACGCTTGATGATTACAGCCATATTCATAAGCACCATCATCTTAATAATATTTAAAACCATTATGTTTACCTAGGCTGGTATACCATGCAATCATCCACCTTGAGATTCAATCGTTGCTGGTGTATTGATGAATTCATCAGAGCTATCTCATCTCAGTTGATGGTGCCAATGCATAATGCAGGGGACGATATTGGTGCAGAATCGCCATACTAAGAAATTCACCCTTAATATAACCTTACAAATTAGGTCAAATGTAAACATTGACCGGTCATGAACGCATCTGTTTACGTCATTATAATAGACGAAGCCTTGAGACCATGCACAAGAAGACCTACAAGACCTCTGCTTCTGGAGCTGAAATATCATTTGTCGCCCGTCTTAACGTGATAAATAAAACAATTTTAGGTATAAAAATCAAGTCCATCTACAGAGCGTAACTGCATAGATTAACCGCTCACCTTATTGAGTGACAATCGTGGCGTTTAAACATTGGCTTGAGTTTGGTTACCGTTTAGGTGGCACTGACTTCTCTAAGTCTTCGTCATTATTAATTCAGCTTATAAAACATATCGCCTGCAGATCCGTTCCACTAATAAACCTAAGCGTGATAGTGTATTACGCCCCACTGAATTTTAGCGACGCACAACGCTTAAACGATTACTCGGCTGGCATTGTGGACGTCACACTCTATTCCTTAGTCACTTTAATCATATAAAAGAAAGTGTTCGCATCTATACAGGAACTACCTGGCCTGTTTCCTCATGTAGTTGCTGGCCACTATATATATATATATATATATATAGATATATATATATATATATATATATATAGATATATATAGATATAGAGATATATATATATATAGAGAGATATATATATATATAGAGATATAGATATATAGATATATATATATATATAGATATAGATATATATATATATATATAGATTATATATATATAGATATATATATATATATATATATATATATATATATATATATATATATATATATATATATATATATATATATATATATATACAGTCACCAAAGGTACTAGTGTAAAGTACCTGCAGCATTGTCAAATATATGTCGTATCAAATCATATAGATTGGGGCATATTTGTTATAACCAAAGCACACGACCGACCGAAGTGCACAACTGACATGATCGCACAACTGACAGGTCCGCACAACTGACAGGAGCACACAACTGACAGGAGCGCAAAACTGTCTGGAGCGCAAAACTGACAGAAGCGCAGAACACAGCCCTCTATGATTGACCATCTTAACTTTGCAAAGTGTTCAAGTTAACAAGAGAGTTTGACAATTTTGTCGATCCCTTATGGTTGATAATGATATAAAAAATAGATACACTTACCAAGCTCTTTCAGTTATAGAGAGGTATATTGTACTTTCTGACATTGCTTGCTGCAGATGTAGAATCAATTCGTGTGTTCACATTAAGATCATATTTATTCTGTCTCAGCTACCTCCTCTGAATTCTGGAAGTGGTCGGTGAATTGGGATTTGGGTATTCACAAAAGGCTATATTTAAATGGTCCACAGAGCTCCCTGCAAATGTCTTTCTCTTTGTCAATGTCTTTCTGAGTGCCTCAGAAAACCTATGGTGCGAGTGAAGGTAGAAAGTAGCAGCGGATTCCAAGCTGGCAAAGCCCTGCACTGACTGATAGCGAGGTGCATTCATCTGCAGCGAGGCACCAGGAACGTTTTACTCTGTTACGGTAAGGACCTCATTGTTGGAAAGGATCAGATAATGTGCTGTGTTGATTTGTGTTTTAGGAATATTAATACGTGATTGAGATCCGATAGAGTGAGCAAGGCGATAGAAACAGAGAAAGAAATACGGATTTATGTTAGCAATGAGTTGTGAGGGGAAAAGCTTGGGTAGGCGTAGTACATGAAGTAGTTCAGATAGCAGTCGGTGAAGTAGAGGGGGTGGTCTGTATCGAACGTAGGGGGGTAATCAAATTGACAGTAGTGTAATAATTCCTTTATTGGTCAGTTGCTCGTGCATTCATATCGGTCCTATTTACAGGCAAGTTGGTTATATATACCACGGTTTGTGTAAGAAAGCAAGTGTCGCAATTGTTAAAAGAGGTCGCTCCCGTCCGTGTCTTTAGCTTGTGGTAAGATATTCATCCAACCCAGATAGGCTCTTATGATATTATGTGATCAATTATTACCACTTATATTCTGCTGCGGTATACCAGCCCAGGGCTCCTATGGATTTTCTACAATTGATAACTGGACGAGCAATATTAGTAACCATGGTTTAATTGTTATGTTACGTGATCTACAACTCAATAGTTTCCATGACATTCCATGTCCCCCCACCATGCCGATAACACCTTCCGCGTGCCACGTGTGTTCAGTAATATTTAGATGGGCCTTTGCCGAGCAACAGGAAATTAGAGTGTTCACGACATACTGGATATAGCAATCCGTGCTATATTAATTTTTTCAGTCAAAAATACAAATATCTTACATATCAACTGTTCCATATTTGCTTTGAGTGGAGCTGAAATAATCCGCTGTTGAAGGTCGTAATAATGACGAGGAACAGTCTCGTGATATAATTAACTCACCTGTACATGTTGTCCTATGCATGATTTTGTCAAATGATGTCATATGATGTTCTGTCATGTATGGTGTTGCTTGTGGTGTGATGTGTTAGATACACTGTGATGTCCATCATGTCGTCCTCACGTAGGGCACCCCCCCACCCCCCCCCCCCCCCCCTACCGGCCGACTGCTTCTAGCGATCTGCAGGTAGGTATGTTGCTTAATAATCCCCATTGATGCTTAGCTACATAGCGCATTGATGCTTAAAAACAATGTCCATCGATGCTTATTCAAAACCAGATTTTAACCCTTGATTGTATCATGTATTGATGCTTAATTACGTAGTTTATTGATGCTTAAGCGCATTACGTATAGCGCTTACCCTTAACTTGCGTCCTTATTAATACGTGACACTGTTAATATTGATTATGTGTTTGTTTTCACGGGATATGTTGGTCAGGTCCGTCCGATAACGACCTCTAGATATTGCCGTTCGTATTTGATCTAGCAGTTTTGTGTCACAAATCTTCATCTCGACCAGTTATATTGTATCTGACTTAGAGAGCTGGTTAATAATGACAGATTGTTTCACGAAATAGTGGGGATTCTCCAGTATTTATGTAAGCCACACTAACGAAAATTTTGGGTTTCCCAGACTTTCATGGGGAGGGGCAATATATAAATTGTGTGCTTGATCGGGGATTTCAGTGCATCTTGGTATTTAAACGTGCTTGGATATTACTCATAAGTTGGTTATTCGAGTTAAGATAACTTTTACACCCAAAGTGGGCTGCTTATTTCAATGTTATTCAAAGTGAAGCAATTCCATGTCGCATGTATAGTGTCTGCCAGAACGAGATAGCTCAGTGCGCCTATAAGATAATAACGGTAGAGCTTGTAAACTGTGACATACCAGCGTAATACTGGTGCTGTGGTATGCTGCCCTCAGCCTAGTGTATAAACACAACCCTGCAAATGTAGTATCGTCCTCTGCGTGCAGATTCAACTCCTACCTGATATCAACAGGTGATGGCACATGTTGAGGTTCACAACTGGAGAGAAGGACTCTCTCTCCTTCGACGCATCAAGAACTTGATGGAGGGACAATACGCCTGTGACGTCACACTCAAAGTGGATCAAGGGAAAAGCCAGGAGACCATCAAGGCCCACAGGTTTATACTGGTCGCCGGCTCTCCTTATTTTGAAAGCCTGATTGGACAGATGTGTGTGTGTGTGTGTGTGTGTGTGTGTGTGTGTGTGTGTGTGTGTGTGTGTGTGTGTGTGTGTGTGTGTGTGTGTGTGTGTGTAAGCCTGCGTGTGCACATCTGTGTGTGTTTGTGTGTGTGTGTGTGTGTGTGTGTGTGTGTGTGTGTGTGTGTGTGTGTGCGTGTGTGTGTGGGTAACATCAGGGGGTTTCAATTCAGCATCTATACGTCACACCATTCGTACATTTGCTATAGCTTCAGTCGTTCTCAACTCTTTGAACATCACGAAATCTGGTGCAGGATGCTGAATGACATTTAAGGTGACATAGTGAAACTTGCCAGCTGTACCACTCACCCAGCGCTGACCTATTCAGGTCAGTCAGAGGTCATGGGACAAGAACCTGATGATGCTGCTCTGTCATATTTTACAATAGGATGCATTGTTATACTGGTGATTTTTATATTGACGAATGAAGTTGGTTGTATGCCTGTAGTCTGTCATTAATGTTAACAGAAACGGTTGTATTTGTTAAAATGTTGGTCGTAATTTGCTCAGTGAGCAATAGACATGTCACCTTTTTAAACCGATTATTGAAGCTAGTTAAATTATTCGTAATGTTGTGATGTTCTTTGTGTTTTTAAAACGGGTAATAGAGAGTAATCATTATCATTTCTCAACATTTTCTCGCTCTGATTATTGTATCAGGTTTCTGTTCAGTGAAGAAGTTGACCTGATTCCCTCGAATGTCATGGATGTCATGGTAGCCTGCAAGAAATACGAGGTGCCCCAGCTTACCCAGGCCTGCTCTATTTTCCTGGAGAAAAGTCTCAAACCCGACAACGTCAGTACTATTCTGACACAGAGCCTCACACACGGCGACAGCATGCTGGCTGACAAATGTGTGGATCTGATCTCCCAAAACACAAAGCGAGTGTTTGAATCGGATGATTTCCCAACAATGTCTCAGCCTGCCCTGATGAAAGTCGTAAAGAGCGACAGTATGAGAGGAGTTACAGAGGTGGATGTTTACTAAGCATGTATAGGATGGGCGGATCAGAGATGTAGAGAAAATGGTCAGGAAATCTCAGATGGAAACCGCAGGGAAGCTCTGGGTGATGTTCTGTTTGGGATTCGTTTTCCGACCATGACAATTAATAACTTTGCCAAGCTTACACACAACTCCTCCCTCCTTACTTCGGAAGAACAAGCCTTTGTTTACCAGTCTATTGCTCTAAGACAAACGCCAGGCTACGTTCCACCTGCTACCATATTTGCCAGCAATGCACGACAGAATGAAGTGACCTGCCATGCATTTCAACCTACGAGTCGTCATTCTGCATGTAGCAGGTCGAATAAGCCTTCAAACGGCACGCCCTCACCAGCCTCCGCAATGGAGGAGTATCCTACTACCGCAATCAAGATGACGGAATCGTCGCGTAAATGATAAATAACCTCTAATTGACTATCCTAAACTGGTTCTCCATTCTTGTTTCCACTACTAAGACTGACTGCAATATTTCCAATTTTGAACATACAGCTTTATTTTTAGTCGAGGGTGACTTTTAGCAGGAAAATTTTCATCATAAATATCCATCATATCTGCTGAATGTCATAACGACAAAATGATTATGAAATTTGAAATAAAAAGAAATGAACCATTGGGGTTTGACGCCACTGACAACAACAATACAGCTCTATCATGACGGTGATGGATGAAAATGATTGTTGTCATAATATCTTTCAATCATGTTGTGTATAACAATCATAACGTTAATAATCTTCACAATTATACCTGTTAATTGTGCTTGATTGGAGAATAAAAGTTGGTTTGGCCAGGGTGTATTACAAACGGTATGAAAATTATTATTTCACTGAAATAGCCAATCAAGAAACTCGGCAATTGTGATGCTTTGACAGCTCCCCTTAAGTGTCAACATTACCTTTTTCCCAACCAGCGAGCCCATATCGGGCAGCTGGGACGAAGATCCAGAACGATAGCATTGAGCCATACGTAAGGTGTATCCAGAAATAATGTTTTAATGAACAATCTACCATTCTGCAATATTATACCTGCCATCGTCGATGCCGCAGCAATATTCCAAACAGGGACAACTGTAAGTATCCTTGCACAAAAAGAGCCAAACATTAGTCCTTTGTCGATTGAGAAAATATTCAAGGAGATTTATTTCAAGATTATTCATTGATAAAAACTGCTACTAGTTGGAGCAGTTGTCTAGAGCAGCGAGGCTCTATCCGCCATCTGGACCTTCAATATTACTGACGTTTTAGAAGGCGGGGATATTATATCTTGTGGAAGAGAAATGCACACCACGATGAGGACCGAGTGATAAGCATACGCATGTGGCAAATGACAGCAGCGTTACTCTGATGGCTGTGGTCTTTGCTGCATACTTATATTGCGAAAAGACGAGGATCGTCTTTGTGCAGTGACCTATATCCTTGCACGCGGATATTCGACTATCACCACCACTGACATGCTACTTCGCATCGAAGTTTATCCATTACTGACGCGATGGTGAGTGAAGCGAAAGGGCGATATTTTGTAGATAATGAGTGCCTTGAATCTATTCATGAAAAGCACAGGTCTTGGTGGCTATCAACTTTCGACTTTGTAATAACGCTTTATAAACTAATCGTGATCACATTGTGAACATTGTAATCATGTTAGGATGACCAAACGGTATCTAACTCTAAGATTCCTGGGAAATGCACCATCATCATCATTATCATGATCATGATGTCGTTCATCAATATTTGATGATCAATTATTATGCAGCTGGGCTTGCAGAAGATTTCCAATAGGGGCATTGACATTCTCGGGTGTCCGTCGCGGCCGTCAGGCGGCGAAACGGATTTTCCACCGGAAATAGGGGCATGTTTTTCCAAACACAAACGCAATACACGACGCGGAACGTAGAGTTTTAAGCTGTTGTGAATATCGCTCTATAGACTATAGAGACTGCGCGGAAGCAACCATGTCCAGGTTTACTTGTGCCGTAGTGTACTGCAAGGCCAATGTTCGCAAGAAAACCGAAAAAACACCCTTAGATGACACTTAATTTTTCCAGTTGTATTACTGACGTAACAAGTATATAGGCTGTGTAATTGCAACTGCCAGACATCAATATAATGAAGGCGACAAGCCGTGCGACATGTCTCTTCATCAGGCGGTAATGCTAGATGAGACTTTGCATTGGTATTGAAGTCAGCCACTGAAAACATCATGGCCACAACATGTTTGCAACCACCATCATCTCTGCAAAGAAAGATGAGAAAATAAATAACAAACTTTTTATCTCTCTTCCACCAAACGACAACACCACATAAAACAAAATCCAAATTTAATATTGTACCAGCAAGTCTTCATAGGTGTTCATACATATTAATGAGATGTGTGGCATATCTGTTTTCAACTTTCTTATGTTAAATATTATAATTTTATAAATTAAGAATTACCCTGTGCTCTCACATCCAGCATACTCTATGGTACCAGATAGGTACATTGTATGGTTGTTCGGAATGGAACAGTTCCCTAACACATTTCCCCCTCAGATAACACTTACAATGATTCAGGGATTTATGTTCAACTGCATATATGTGTCTGTTGAGGAGCAGCTGATATACCCTTTACTTTCAAATGATACAACTTTGCTAGGAATCTATTTGCTTTTTGTCATAAAATGAATAAGACAGTAAGCCTCAGTTAGCTCAGGTTGATTTGACATGTCGGCCTGCCTTGCAGAAAGTTTGTTGGAATCTGCGAAATTGACTTGCTGACCCTCTAGGTTAATAGTTCTTCATTCATTATAAATATTTACGGTGCTGCAGGCATTTCTAACTAACTCTACGAGCTCAGTTTTCTTATAACTTGAGCAAGGGATTCCCCTATCTCTGAGGAAAGTTTTCAGCTTGGGTACTTTCCACTATGAAAAGGACAATGATGACATGGTGCAACGCTCGCACTCCGAAATGATATCGGGTGGATACTGATGTTCTTGCAGAATACTTCCCAGACGACTGGAGATGAATGAATCTCTGTCGTTTGAAAACTGTGTCGAATGTGCTCATTGCGATGTGACAGCGTTCAGATGAACTAATGCGAAGTTCCGAATACGCTTGACACCTCCGACGACGTCTTTAATGTCCTTAACAGCTATAGAAACACGCAACAAGAATGCGCGCAACCACGCAGGAACTTAAAACAGCAACTGGTAAAGCACGAATAAGGCAATGACAGCTTGACAGGCAGAGAAACTTGCCCTATGTTCCGGTAAAAATCGCTATGCGCGACAGTGGCCCTCCTTGCGGCCTCGACGGAAACTCGAGAATGTGAAAGCTCCTATAACATGCGGGATAGAAACCATGGATGGATATTGTGCAAGTTTCTCATGATTAAAATTATTTCAACAAGCAACAGCTATTACCTAATCGAAATACAGCAGCAGTATTGGTCAAGATCCCTCCTCTTCACACTGAAGATTGTTATTTTCAGAAATAAAGCGGCAACAAGCTCAACAAGAAGTCCTTGTGGTTGTTATTATTATGGCTCCTTACGTGTATGACACCTAAGATTGAATATCTGTCTTTTATGTGTGGTGATCGGATTGACAGCTAGATGTCGCTTTAAATGCAACCTACATATGCACGATATAGTGACAGCGTTTTGTCACACTTTAGCCTAAAGTGTGAAATAAAAACATCATTTCAAAAAGCAATTAAGCTTGAAAACTTATAAATATAACATCAAAGTACAAGGCAATAAAGAATGTGGCTCTAATGACTCTAAATAATTATGATATTCTACGATATTTCGTGTTAGTGATTGTGAATCAGATAGGTAATTCAAAATTAAATGAGGCGATTTATAATTAGTGGGGGTGATTAGGAATTAGTGGGGTAAACGACAATTAGTGGAATCAATTGAGAATTAGCAGGGTGATTGAACCACACAATCATGCTTTTCCAAATAGGAAACTTAATTAGCGACAGTTCCACTACTGAATTGGCACCCAGAACATCAGAGCAGTTCTATCAGTTAAAGGTAGGCGCTAAACGCAATGCGCTTAAGCATCAACACGCGATACAATCCAGGGTTAAACCCCGGTTATGAATAAGCATCAATGGACAATGTTGCTAAGCATAAATGCACAACACAGTAAAGCATGAATGCGCAATATTAATTTGCATCCATGCACAATGAAGTTAAGTACGTTGGGAAGGTAAGCAACGGTACCATAAACGGGTGACTACTTTGCCCTCTACCTGATACTTACATAGTATATCTGCTCCGTGTGCGTGGTGTTTTAATATCAATAAAAGTAATCTTCTTGATTGATGAAATCATATTGAACATAGCCAATTAAAGGGCTGCATGGCTTTGCTACATATCATTAGCGGTATTATCTAATTGACCATCACTAACAGTTGTGGGCTTCGATTGTACAACTACTCCATTGATCAATTTCCCAGGTGCATTTTCCGCCAAACATTGCATTAGTCTATGCTGCCGTCACTGTATAATTCATCCCGACTGGAAGCTTGTCCGAATCAATGTAGGTTCTATCATTGGCACCTGCCAGGAGAAGAATTAACCTCCCAGAAATCTCAATGTTAATACAATCACTGCGTTATATACTTGATTTGTTCTGCAGCAAGTTGTTGTGGGATAATCTCACATTCAAGCGATGAATTATTCATAGCGTTGTGTATCAATGCCTTGACGTCACTCTCATTAATACTTGACTAACAGCCGCTTGACCCATTTCATGAATTATTTGAACCCTCATATCAAAAGCTTCGGGGAACAATAACATGATGGAGTCGTCATTATTAGTTCCATATCAACAATTTTGCAAACTAATCGTACTGGCTTATGCGTACATATTTATGACTCTGTTATAACTCCATAACACACCGTTTGTCAGCTGGCTTTATAAGCATTGTCGGCTGCTACAAGATTACAAGGTTAATGGGATACATTAAACAGCCATGTGTACGTACCTAACACAACCTTACATGCTTAACAATCACGAATTATTTACCCAATAGCTTAAATCTGGCAAAACGATGAGGACCTTTTGGTCATCCTAATATGATTACAATGTTCACAATGTGACTACTTGACTCTCTTATTTGCAATGCATACATTGTTATTAAAAAGTAGATAGCAAGCTTTTTTGGATAGCCGCCAAGATCTGCCGCTATTCGGTAATCGCTTCATTTCGTTCTTAGAATATACCTTGATGTGAAGTTCCGAGTCAGTGTTGGTGATAGTCGAATATCAGCTTGCAGGGATATCGGTCACTGCACTAAGACGATTCCAGTCTTTTCGCCACTTGACTACAACCCTCAGAATAACGCTCCTGCCATTTGCCACATGCTTATCACTCGGTCCTTTTCACTTCTCTTCCACAAGGTAGAATTTCCCCGCCTTTTTAAACGCCAGCAATATTGGAGATCCAGATGGCGGATATAGCCTCGCTGCTCTAGGCAACTGCTCCCACTAGCAGTATTTTTTAGCAATGAATAATCTTGAAATAAATCCCTTTCTTATTTGCTAAATCGACAAAGAACTAATGCTTAGCACTTTTTGTGCAAGGATACTTACAGATGCCCCTGTTTGGAATATCCCTGCTGCATCGACGATTGCAGGTATAAAAGTGACAGAATGGTAGATTGTTCGTGAAATCATATGGCGTTACCATTTCTGGATACACCTGACCGTGTGGCTCAATGCTATCGTTCTGGACCTTCGTCCCAGCTGCCCGATCTTGTCTCTCGGTTAGTGCAAAAGGTAATATTGTCACTTAAGAGGAACTGTCAAAGTATCACACTTACCGAGTTTCTTGACTGGATATTTCTGTGAAATGAAAATTTTCATACCGTTTGTAATAGACCCTGGCCAAACCATCTTTTATTCTCCAATCAAGCACATATGGTCGCATTATTGTTAAGAATATGAATGGTATGATAGTTATACATAATGTTATGACATTTTGACAACAATCATCCATATTCATCACTGTCATGATATACCTCTATTGATGTTGACAGTGACTTCAATTCCTTGTGGTTCATTTCCTTCATTTCAGTTTATTAAAAATTTCATAATCATATAGTCGTTATGATGAAAAGATTCGCATTCAGCAGATATGATGGATATTTATGGTAGCAATTTTCCTTCTTAAAGTCATTCTCGACTCAAAAATAAAGCTGCATAATCAAACTGGGAAGCATTGCAGTCTGGCTTAGCAGTAGTTTTCGCTGTTACCGTAGTCCACTAAGTCAAACATGTCACCTTCTTGATAACGTGTAGGGGCTACATTCATGAAATCCACATCACCATCGGAAAAGGAGTAACGGCCAACGTAGCCTGGTGCTCTTTTGGGAGGATTGGTCCTTGTAAGTTGATGCCCCCTTCCGATGAAGAAGGCAGGATGTCGACTGTTACCTGCAGCCTGATGCTGTATAACGGGGGCTGGTACGGACTTGCGCGGTGGAGGCTGATGCGACCGGTCAAATCCGCCCCTATTACTCGTTGGTCAGAACTTTCGGCAGGTAGCTCCTTTCTGTCTTGCTTTGCTGGCAAATATGGTAGCAGGTGGAACGCAGCCTGGCATTTGTCTGAGAGCAATAGATTGGTATATACAGGCTTGTTCATCCGCAGTAAGGAGGGAAGAGTTGTGAGTTTACTTTGCAAAATCATTAACTGTCATGGTCGGAAAATGAATCCCAAACAGAACGACCCCAAGAACTTCTCTGTGGTTTCTATCTGAGATTAACCGACCGTTCTCGCCACATCTCTGATCCGCCCATCTTATACATGCTTTGTAAACATCCACCTCTGTAATTCCTCTCATGATGTCGCTCTCTACGACTTTCATCAGGGCAGGCTGAGACATTGTTGGGAAATCATCTGATTCAAACACTCGCTTTGTGTTTTGGGAGATCAGCTCCACACATTTGTCAGCCAGCTTGTTGTCGCCGTGTGTGAGGCTCTGTGTCAGAATCGTACTGACGTTGTCGGGTTTGAGACTTTTCATCAGGAAAACAGAGCAGGCCTGGGTAAGCTGGGGCACCTCGTATTTCTTGGAAGCTACCTTGGCATCCATGACATTCGAGGGAGTCAGGTCAACTTTTTCACTGTACAGAAACCTGATACAACATTCAGTAGAGGGAAAATTTTGTGAAAAATGATGATTATTCTCTATTACCCGTTTTAAAACTACAAAGATGAGATGTTTTCTAAGAATATAACAACATTATGAATTATATAACTATCTTCAATAATCGGTTCAATAAGGTGACATTTTTATTGCTTGTTGAGCAATTTACAACCAACAGTTTAACTTAGCAAATACTACCGTTTCTGTAAACATCAACGACAGACATCCGACAAACTTCATTCGTTAATATAAAAGTCACCAGTATAATAATGTACCCTATTGTAAAATATGACAAAGGAGCATCCTGCTCCAGCATTAGCAAAGGGCGATATTTTGTAAATAATCAGTGCCTTCAAGGGATTCCTGAATAGCGGCAGATCTTGGAGGCTATCAAGAGAAGCTTGCTATCTACTTTTTAATAACGCTTTATACACTTATCGTGATAACATTGTGAACATTGAAATCATGTTAGGATGACCAAAAAGGTCCTTATCGTTTTATCAGATATAACTGAAGCTATAGCAAATGTACGCGTGATGTGACGTAATAATGTTGAATTGAACCCCTCTGATGTTATCCCCCCCCGCACACACCTATACACATACACAACCCTGACTGACATTAAGCTCTTCGTGCTTGACATTTTGCCACCGAAAATATCTAGTAAATTTTCGTCAAATTCTATATAATCCGACCTAGTCTTAATAGTATTCTGGAGAATGCCCGCACTCATTCAAGTGATACAAGTGTTAGACGTAACAAGAGCTACTTCAGCGAGCGTGTGTCACTTGGAAGTGTCAGTTGAAGGGTTTGGACTTTATTTCATTACAGCTGCTTAAAATTGCCCCACCAAGATATTGCAAGAGAAAAAGAGTCCTTACTTTATAACCTGCTTCATAACATCGGGTGTTGTGTCCCTGAGCGTGATTGGTTGATCATTGGCTGAGGACATCTGTCCAATCAGGCTTTCAAAATAAGGAGAGCCGGCGACCAGTATAAACCTGTGGGCCTTGATGGTCTCCTGGCTTTTCCCTTGACCAACTTTGAGTGTGACGTCACAGGCGTATTGTCCGTCCATCATGTACTTAATGCGTTGGAGGAGGGAGTGTCCTTCTCTCCAGTTGTGAACCTCAACATGCGCCATCACTTGTTGATATCATCTAAGAGTTGAATCTGCATGCAGAGGACGACACTACTTTGCAGGTTGGAACAGAGTTTATACACTAGGATGAGGTCATCATACCACAGCACCAGTATTACGCTGATATGTCACGGTTTACAAGCCCTACCGTTATTATCTTATAGGCGCACTGGGCCATCTTGTTCTGGCATACACTTTATCTGCGACATGGAATTGCTTCACTTTAAATAACATTAAAATAAGCAGCCCACTTTGGGTGTTAAAATAATCTAAACTTACTCGAACAACCAACCGCTGTGTGAGATTCAAGCACGTTTAAATACCAAGATGCACTGAAATCCCCGATCAGGCACGTAATTATAAAGTTGCCCCTCCTCATGAAAGTCTGGGGAACCCCCAAATTTTCGTTAGTGTGGCTTACATACTCGAGAATTCCCACAATTTCTTAAAACAAGCTGTCATGATATACCAGCTCTCAAAGTCAGTGACAATATTACTGGTTGAAACATGAAGATTTGTGACACAAACTGCTAGATCAACTATGAACGGCACTATCCCGAGGGCGTTATCGGACGAACATGAAAGACATATCCCGTAAAAACAAACACATAACCAAGAAAACGAACCAAGAAGGACGAACTGTAAAATGCAACGAAACCTTCGTTTGCAAACTCGGTGACGCCGATAAGCGAATTCAGGTCATGCGATAAGCCGATGAATGGCGGGGTAACTTTTCTATCTGAATATCATTGTAATGAGAGGATGTCAAATACAGTGGTACTATTCATTCACTACATATAAGTGGCTCTGATGAGCTTACACCTTCGTCAATAGTTAATCATTAGCCTCCACCGTATACGTATGTTTATTGATATACAGGCCATTAATGCACCATGGGTTTTAACGTATCGTTAGACTGACACCTCATCGGAGCCAACCAGACGACAAACGGCAGAATAACTGGCGGGCATCCTCAGAAAGTTGTTGATGCTGATATACTCTTACCCTGCAGCTCATCGTAGGTCACTAACACTTATGCAGTAGATATAACATACTATTCCAGTGAAGAATGGGCCACAGCTGGTTAAGCTTGCATGCTGTCAGATTATGAGAGATACAAGAATGATGAGCTGTATATAAAAAGACATATATTGACGAACTCATATAACCACATTCAGTCACATACCTAACCGTTTCTTGGCTGTGGCCCCAGACATACGTGGTGCTTTAACCAAAACCTACACGATTACAAAATGCTGCAATTTGACTATTATCGGGTGTGTCTTTATTAATCAAATAAGTAATCAACGTCCCGTACCATGTAATTTCTCTTCTTTGTGTATCACAAAATGATGTACAATTTGATCCCGAATATAATAATGGTAAGCATTCAATAAAGCATAATCATTGCAAATTGATTCATCCACATCGAGAGTAGTTACAACAAGCATTGGCAAGTCATTTAACAATATGATAACCAAAGCATCATAACACGACCACCGCACATGGTCACCGAGGGGCGTTAACGATTTTGCCGCAAAAGCCCTTAACAGTCATCATACACAATAATCAGACGAAAGAGACAATGCTCATCGTACAAAGCTCTAACGGTTACCGAGTTAATATAACTATATAGTCAAAATCTAATACTCGCACGACGAATTAATAATTGACCGTAAACAGCCCTGTTCCTGTTCTTGACCGGTCTAGTTTACCCTCTTTCATCGCTGGCTGTGTATGAGGAATCAGTGCCTGAGTAGAGATGAATGTAATATTTAATCTGTCTCAGCTACCTCATCCGACTCACGAGACGATTTACAGACGAGTCTCCAAGCTAAGGAAATTCAATCAAAGATGAGAGATTTTGCACTTCTGTAAAAATATAATACACCAGATACAATCCAACAGTTCATGTCAATGATGGAACCTGCCTATTTACTGTCAATTTGAAATTTGTTTCCCGCTTACAAGTCTATCAATCAATTGTTGACTATGCTCTACCTACACCACCCCTTCTCACTAGCATATTATTGCGACGTACATTCACTGTGCCCTGTTTTGCATGAAGTGAGGGTTGTCTGCACACATAGTTCTATAATTCCTCTGTGATTCAGATATCAGACATAGATCAAATAGTCCAATTGCCTTGCATACGCCTAATCCATTCTTTGATATGGTATTCTATCACTGAAATAATTAATAGCTACTACATTAAGGTTTTATCTGTGTTGATGAGCATGCATCAATCAGTGCTTTTAATAACTTTTGAATTAATTGCAACCAGAAAAGATCGCCACATTAACCACAGCGCCACGAGGCCGCCACTATAACAACCTCGGGGGTAGTATTTTATGTGAACACTGGTAATTGCCTCATCACAACCCACGGCCCATACGATCCATACGATCCATGACGACATGCTTTAGATCTTTACACAATACCAGCAAGGCAAGCAGCGATTACATTACTTGCCAAGGAATGATATTTGTATAAATGGATACATTCCGAGACACCTAGCGTATGATAGTGTTGAATAGCATTGTTCGCTTCATGATCAGTTGTGATCACACATTTCCAATAACCATCAATGATTTTTGTCGACATCGCAGTATGGCATTTCATAGGCAAAATAGCGTTGCTAACTGTCTTGTGCCTTAGTGATGGCCTATTCTACTGCGATTATCAATATGGTCAGTGCTATAGTGTCCATAACGTACAATGCCAATGATTCTATGCACTACGAAATCACCATCCGAAAGGCACATTGAAAGCTGTATTCTGCATAGCCACATGCACACGAGAAAAGATCGAAGTCTTAGCACATGGCTTTAGGCGTATTGCTAGATGTACATGCTTTGGGCAAATATAACGGGTGTGTAGTTGGTCTTTATCCAATATGTACGATTCCTCTGCTATCATTCTTAAAACCAACGGCATCAACTTGGATCAATCGATTAGTCAAATGCAAATGTCAGCACTGCATCTCGTTTGACTATTTGATTTCAAATTTGGTAATGTAATGTTTGAGTCATTAGACTTTAGTCATCGACGTTGTTAGCAGATTTTAACGTACGAAGGTATGATGAATGTCATCATATCATTTTTATAATTCTTTTTTTTAAATTCCCAGTAAATGCCATTATTCATTAATTAATACTAACATGAAAGAACTGGGGTTTCTTCTACCTCATAAGTGCTTTCCATATATCACGTGATTGATTAAATATACTTCTTCACCAACCCAACTTAATCCTTAAAAACCTAATATACTTTTGAAACACCACGTATTTTCACCACCATCCACCTGCACCAAGCCTGAATGGATGGGAAGACATTTGTCTTGTTGATAATGTTGCTCATACTTCATTACGATGTATACGATTTCTGGTATATTAGCCATTTTACAAGATTGAAGGTCGGATATCGTGATGGCCATACTTCTGCCAACATCCATGGCTTTGATAGGCGGGGGTCCTGAAGCGTTATATGATTCTGGGCAATACCGCATCTCTCTCTCCTTTCCTTCCCCTTCTAGTCAAATCAACAGGTTGTATATCTCTCCTATATGTCACATAACAATTATCTTCAATGATATTCTTTGATTTTATCTTCTTACGTCAATTAAATATATTCGAGACATAGATCAATAATTCAGAACTCTGATGGACTCTATATGCCTCAAAGCTCATACTCAATACAAAGCCATTGCTACGCTTAATGACCGGGGCCATGCCTTTATTTAAAATATCAGAAGATCATTATATAATCTTGTAATTATTTGGTTTAAGACATTGGGGTGCAAATATTTTGAGGTATCTAGAATATGTTAAATTGACATTAGAAGACGACATCAAAAATCATACTTGAATACACTTGTTACAGGATATTCAGGAGAGATTGACCCCTGTTTATATATACAGCCTGTTAATTTGACTTGAAGTATTTTGAGAAGGAATGCGGAGGGTGTTGAGGTATTGCAGAATCATATAACGCTTCAAGAACCACGCCTATCAAAGCCATGGATGGTAGCAGAATCATACGGCCATCACGATATCCGACCATAATTCACGGCATTTCTAATCTCTATTAATGGGTCTGTTGTCGGCCTCCACCAACAGTTGTTATTGAGTTCATCCCTGGGATATTACCTTCATTTAGCAAAAACAGATATCCGTGCATGACTCTACAGTAGGTTACAATTCATGCCGAAAAGTGATATTTGTAAAATGGAGAAATCGGATGCATCATAATGAAGTCTGGGCAATATCATCAACAAGACAAATGTATATTTAGGCTTGCTGCAGGTTGGTGGTGGTGAAATACGTGGTGGGTTAAAAGGATATGAGTATTTCAAGGATTAAGTTGGGTTGGTGAAAGAGAATAACTAATCAATCACGTGGTATATGGAAAGCACTAATGAGGTAGAAGAAATCCCAGTTCATCTATGTTAGCATCAATCAATCAGCTTAGCTGTCGCTCTTTGTGCCGTTGCATAGCATTAACACAATCATGGCATTTACAGGAAATTTATAAAACAGAATTATGAATATTATCAAATAGTCAAACTGGTTGCAGTGGACACATTTGCTTTGATTGATCCCAGTTGATGTCGTTGGTTTTACGAATGTTGGCAGAAAAATCAAACATATTAGATCTGAACTACACACCTCTTCCAAATATATTTGCCCAAAGAATGTACATCGATGTCTCCTCATATACATGTGGCTATACAGAACGCTGCTTCCAATATGCCATTCGGACTGTGATTCCGTAGTGCATAGAATCATTGGCATTGTACGTTATGGACACTATAGCACTGACCATATTGATAATCGCAGTAGAATAGGCCATCACTAAGGCACAAGACAGTTAGCAACGCATGAAATGCCTATGAAATGCCATACTGTCGATGTCGACAAAAATCATTGATGGTTATTGGAAAGGTGTGATCATAACTGATCTTGAAGCGATCAATGCTATACAACAATATATCATACGCTAGGTGTCTTGGAATGTATCCATTTATACAAATATCTATCTTGGCCAAGTGATGTAATCACCGCTTGCCTTGCTGGTATTGTGCAAAGAGCTAAAGCCAGTCTTGTGGACGGAGTACACCTGGACAGCCATGTATATTGCTTTCGAGGTTTGCTCATGACATATCACATCAAACAGCAGATCCACATATTATTCGGTAATGAGGCAATGTCCTACAAAACTAGAATGGAACGGAATTTAACCTCGAGTATTGAAATTGAATTCAGGAGGTTCTTTAGGCTTCAAATACAAATACGTGCGTATATATCGCACTGATGTTCGTCCTTGCTAGTCTGAACACACTCTGATGTACAGTTAACGTGATGAATGCAAGAACATTAGAACTAGTGGTCCTAGGAGCTAAATATTGAAAATGCTGTTCTGACATGTCGTTCTGAGATACCTCCAAAAAGACTCCTTATTCCATCCCGTTGAAACATAATCCTGATTGTCTTAGAACATACACTGTGTTAAACTTGTCCACCCCCCCATCGAAAACTAACATATGAATCACGATCTGAACGAAGTATAAACACCCTAAGTAGACCCTATGATGTACACTGCGTTGGCCGAACCTGACTTACGTCACCTTTAAGCTCACAATGGTTGTTCGTTTGATTTGCCCCTTGCAGTCATTTCATGCCAGTGTCATTGCAATTGAATTATTTATTTTTTCCCTTTCATTGTTGCATGCAGGTTATGGCATTGTCGACCTCATGTAACAGACGTGCAGCTTCCCATAACAACCATACCAGAGGAGCACAAAGGGTAGTCTTTGGGGCGTGGGTTGTGAAGAGACAATTAACGGCGTTCACATGAAATACTAAGTCCGAGGTTACTATTATGGCGACCTCATGGCGCTGTGGTTAATGCGGTTATATTCCCTTGCTGTGATTAGTTCAAAAATTATTAAAAGCACTAAATGATACATGTTCATCAACACTTGTATGGGTTATATATAAAGCTTAAATGGAGTAGCTATTAATTATAACAGTGATAGAAAAAACCCCTTTCGATTAGGTATGCAAGGTAATTTGACTATTTGGGGGATTACAGGACTATGTATGCAGCCAGCCCTTACATCATGCCAAACAGCGCATAGTGATTGTACGTCACAATAATGTGCTGATTAGAAGGGGTGGTGTAGGTAGAGCATAGTCAACAATTTATCGACACACTTGTAAGTGGAAAAAATAATTCACATTAACAGTAAATAGGCAGGTTCAATCATAGATATGCTTATTGACATGAACTGTTGGATTGTGTCTGGTGTATTATATTTTCACAGAAGTTCAAAACCTCTCATCATTGATCGAATTTCCTTAGCTTGGGGACTTGTCTGCATATATTCACTCAAGTCTAATAAAGTAGCTGAGACAGATTAAATATTAACTTCCTCTGTACGCGCGCATTGATTCCTAATACACATCCAGCGATAAAAGAGGGTACACTAGAACGGTGCAGAAAAGGAACAGGGCTGTTTTCGGTCATTTATTTATCGTCGTGCGAGTATTAGAGTTCGAATATATAGTTGTATTTCCTTGTCTAACCTTTAGAACTTTACACGATGAGCATTGTCTCTATCATCTGATTATTGTGTATGCTGAATGTTAAAGGCTACTGAGGCAGCACCGTTAACGCCGCTCAGTGACCATGTACAGTGGTCGTGTCATGATGCTTTGGTTATCATATTGTTAAATGATGACTGGATAATGGTGAAGCTGCAGCATAATTTTGTAGGATTTAGTTTAAGCACAACTATTGTCTGTGGCCACAGCCAAGAAAAGGGAAGGTATGGGACTGAAAGTGGTTAGATGAGTTGAAAATGAATATCCTAAGCAAGTTATCTCTCATCATATTATACTCTGCATTAACTAGTAGAACGTCATAATGTTTCCGTAATGTATTATTCAATATATATGATACAGACTAAACTTTCATCATTCGCAAATGACGAGAAACTCCTGATATTGCTCTGAGGAAAACCCTGATGTTTTACCCTCTCTCCATGTCACTGACGTCTAAATGGTCGACGT